>OY728129.1:417167150-418397587 GCA_963277665.1 Viscum album
GACATCATCAAACAAATATGGGAGTTAGATTATGAAACATTCCAAGTGTCAATTTTTCAATTCAAGTGGGTTAAAAACACGATTGATGTTAAAATAGATGAATTGGAATTCATTAAAGTTGATTTAATAAATGAAGGGTACATAGACGAACCATTTATAATGGAGTCACCAGAAGTACATGTATTTATGTTACATATCCTGCAAACTGAAAGTGGTCTCGAATGGCCCGATGTCCTTATTTTTATTTTATTATGGATAATCCCCCTTTTAATGGTTAAATGGGAACCTTAACATGACCTGTAGGCCCAAGGCACAAGGCCCGACTGACCTGCAATACATGACCCGAAGGCCCAGAGGAAAACCATGCCCATTACATGACCCATAGGTCCAACCCACTAGAACTGCCCCTCCCCAGCTTCTGTGTCATTGATCACCTAGCTCCCCACCTAGCATTTCTAATCATCTAGAATTTCCCCATACAAAGCTGCATGGATCCTGGTCCCGATGGCGGCTGCCATACCCTCTCATTCATCCAATCCGGTTAGCTCTGCTTTTGGTGGCTGCTACTATTATTGCTCTGATCCTCTTATGGGGATTATTCCGTTTGAACTATGATACTCCATGGTCTCTATGGCCTGAAGGACCTATTTCTCAAAGACCTTTGATGACTCGAAGGCCGTTGATACCCGTAGGCCCAAACCGGTGGCCTGAAGGCCCAAATCGGGTGAACAGTTCTGGATGCTACAGTACCGAACAGTAACTGCAACAATACTGATATAGTACATGGAAATTCTCCTCCACTCGGTTTTGAATCTAGGTCTCTTGGATGCCAAGCATGAGCCCTTACCACTCGTGTATAGTCTAGTTGGTAACTGAAAGTGTCAATTTTTCTATTATCAACCAAAAAACTGAAGGACCAGATGAAAAATTATCTTAGATTGACCCTTTTATTGGTATGTTGCAATCATTTCATTGCAGTCCCAATGTAGATAATATTTTTTATTTTAGAGGAGACCAAAATTAAGGTATTTGGATAGTCTATAGAGGGTTCAAATCCCTTCATCCTTTAAAAAAAGATATTTTAATAATTAGGTTATATAATTTTTTTAATATACATCATGTAACCTGATGTTATTATCCATTCTCTAGTACATTAAAGTAATATAAATTAAATGTTAAAATACTTCAATTGATAATGAATTATTCACATGCCAGATCTCCCAATCTAGAGGAACAATATATCTATGAACCTACTACTACTAATAGTGTATAGTAATAATGACCTTCTGTACATGCGGTTCCTCCCAATACTTAGGAACAATAGGTTTCTCAACATGTTGCTACACCCAATGTAGAGGTAAAATGATCATCTACAAATGTTGATGCTACCACTCCATAGGAACATATTGATGATGTTGAATATGAGGAAATGGTAGGGAATGAAGGACCAATGACACACAAAAAATAGGAGCACTGTAGTTTGACGGTGTTAGAAAAAACCATTAAGGAAAAAATCAAAGGCATCAAATATGTAGTTGTATGGAATGCGTAGAGCCATTATGTTAACCCCCCCAAATGGTAATGTTAAATTGTTACATTGGAATCATCTCTTGGAAATGAATTATGATTGATATAGATTTGTGGAACCATGTTGTGGTCTGTCTTAAGACATTGATGTGGGAAGATATTATGATAACATTATGATATCATTTCCTTATTTTACTAAAAAATAAAATAATAAAACATTGACTTACTATTAATAATCCCTTGCATAGTGTGTTTATAGTAGATGACTCCCATAATAAATATGTATTAATGATTACTAGAAGGATTAAAAGAGTCTTTCACACAATTCTAATGAGAAATTATCTTAAATATGCTAAAGAAAAAATAAACTCACACCCACTGCTTATCTATGCACACTGATAACCCATGAAGCATGGGATGCATTTACATACCATCGCATGGATATGTATTGTCAAGTACATTATGGCTAGTAATATGTTTGATGATATGTGAATTCATCACTTTGATTGATAATTTTTTATTTATGAAATATCAACTGAATGCTGGAAATAAAGAACGGGTAGCAAAACCAACATACCCCTACCGTAAAGTAGGGATGGGGTATGCTTCACTTGAAAAAAAAATAGTACATATTTTAAATCTATTGTAATACTTTTATGTGACATGAAACAACAACATAATTATGTTCCTCTATTTATATGAATATTGATGACCTAAATCCAAAGCTACTTCCATCCCACACCATTTTCTATGGAATGAGGCACATGTAAATAAATATGGGATACTAATAGATGAAAACACACAAAAAGTGTGGGAAACATGTGTAATTATGACATTATAAAAAAATTTCTTTAAATCACTATTACATATCAATGATTACTTATTTTACTATATTTTCTATCTTAAATAGTCACATGAATTAGCAACACATGTTCCAGATGACCACCTACTATCAGTGGCCTTGAAGCATCCAGAACAGTATGGTCGTGTCAGATGTGCAGGTTTTAGGGTGACACCCTGAATATATTTTGAGAGAAAAATAAGAGGATCAAAGTGAAGAAATAAAATATACGATAAAAAGAATAGATACCCTTGAAGAACAATTCTAATTTCATAGAGAGTTGATAGAAACTTTTATTAGGGGTAAGAAAATAGAAGAAACATATCAAGAATAACCATCACATGAAGATCCTTCCCCACCCCCACCAATTTTTAGGCAATCCATTACCCTCAAAAACCTATCTTAGTCGAGGTAATCAATGTTCTAATAGTTTTTCTATGAAATATGAATCAAATAGACACTAAAACCTTTCCTGTAATGATATTCTATAGGGTAATAATTAATGGTGTTTATATCTATCAACACATACCCATCGCCTTGTAGTGAGGTCTACGATATTCAGTATAAAAAATGACAAGCTACACAATAGACCACTACCAAAAGATTATGTGAGAGTGTTGATTAGAATAGCCCATGAGCCAAGCGTCGAGCTACCTATTCCAATTGATGAGTAAGATATCCATAAGATTGAACAATCTATTAGAACATTCATCTCATGGTTGTCACATCTTGAAAAAAACATGTCGACAAGGTGGTATTCTTTTACAATTTATTTTTCAAGCTAAACATTTAAAAATTAACAAAAAAATGTATGAACCAATGAATGTTGTTATAGAAAGACAAAGGGGAGGGGGTGAAACAAAATACCAGTGTAAAACCATATAAAGGATTGACTAACTGATTGAAAAGATATACCAAAAACACCTTTACCCCACCCTTTCTATATTCGCATCTAATATCATTGAAGTTTCATGTGAATACAAAGTTAAAAAATGGCCATACTCACATAATTGATTTTGAAGAAATTATGTATGGAGAGGAAGTTCAAAACTTTATTGGTATTGATAATGTATGTGAAATCCTTGACAATGATTGGTTAGGCGGCTCAGTTGAAAATGTATATATGAGGTTTTTTTTCATGATTTAATTTTCCAAAAGCTGATATACTATGTTAATTATGATTAAATACATTTCATATTTTTGGAAGGAAAATATATAAAAAACAATTTATGGGATTTCCCCATAATTTTTTTTGGACTCGTTAGTCCTCACATATTCTCTAAAAAACAACTAGAAATATATTAATAAAAGTATTAAATAGTGTAAGGCCTAGTAAAATCTTTTGAAATCAATCTTTCAGATGATAGACTCCACTTAATACCATCGATACAGGGGTAAAACTATAAAATTTAATCATATCAAATATATTGTCATTTATTTCATTACTTATTCCTTTTTGTGTTTTTAGGCAACATTGGATGCTCATTATAATCAATTTTCATAATCTAAAGATGTATTTATTGGATTCAATTCATTGATATCCAACAAACCAACCACACATTATAGCATTTTTCAATATTTAATACACTACATCTAATGTTTTAGAACTAAACATCAAGTTATATAATTTATATTATGTTTTAATGAGTAATATGTTATGATAGAGAAGTGCATCAATGTCGTGAAAAACAGGGAATGAAGCTTGGGGATAAGCATGAAGAGAATGATAAGTAATATTAATGGACAAGTATCAGGGTATATATAATAATATTTCACAATAAAACCACAAATAAAAAAATTACTTATTCTCCTCAATGTTTCTATAGTGTCCAAAATAAACAAATGGAAAATATTATGGTTATTAAGTTTGTAAATTTATGAGAGAGATCATATTCCATCAAAAAACTAGCATACCCAAAGAGGTATTTTCGAAGATAATTACTATTTCATTTAAAATACTTATTAATCCTTTATGTATTTATATTTTTACAGTACTATTATGACTATTTAAAAGAATCATATTCAAAGGATGTTATATATTTTCTTAGAAATTAATGGGCAGTATTCCTGATGTAAGAATGTACACACATAACATGAAAATGTTACATCCATAAAAGTAGTGGATTGTTTTGTATTTATGTTTAATTTACTTCTTTTTAGTATTACTCACATAAGAATTTTTTTCTTATATATGTGTACTCCTTTTTTGAGTTGGGGTGCTTTGTTCGAAGATTATCATTCTCTTGAGAGATAGGAATTCAAGGCTTCAACTCAGAATTTAATGAGAAGGTAACGTTTTTCTAATATACTATATTTTTTCTCATAATATTATCTGCTCTCTAATGCATTAACATAATCTAAGTACTTCTTTTTATTTAAAATTTTTATCATTTTATCTACAATTTTTAATTTCATTTCATTATCATTTTTATCCAACACTAATTTAGTTTTTTCATAGATCTTTAAACTTTCCATTGCTTCACTTTGTCAAGTTTCCAACACTATATAGAGTCAATGTTATTTGGAGGAAAAACCTTTCTCATTGAAATCTATAAGAGTGGAAGAATATCATGTGTTCATTGTGGTGGCTTATCATGATATAATGGTAACATGAGCTCCCCCCCCCTCCTGGATTTCAACAATGAGAAAGTTTTTTCCACTATGAACATATAGTCCATATATAGTTTTGACAGTTTGATAAAGAAAGATAATGGAAATCCTAATAAAATTGGAAATTAAGGTTTTTTTCGAGACTCTAGGCTGTGTAGTATTCATCCACACCTCAATACAACACACGGTATGATAGGTATGACTCTAAGTGCTTCTTTCTATATAAAATTGACTTAAATTTTAGTAAAAACGAAAACCTACATACTCAAAAACCAAGAAAACCTATTCATATTGTTATAATACTTTAAGAAAATGGTCTATAAGTCATTTTTGATATGTAGAAATCATCCACACCTCAATATGATACATGATGTTCCCAATATGACTCAAAGTGTCACTTTTTATTTAAAATTGACATTAAATTTAGTAAAAAGAACAAATGGAATACTAAAAACTGAATAAACACATTGTTATTATTTTGATACTTTAGGATAATGATCTATGAGTCTTTTTTGACATTTATGAGTCAGATAAACTTCAATACAATTCATGGTGTGACTGGTGTGACTCCAAATGTGTATTTTTATTTAAAATTGAAATTAATTTTATTAAAGAGTACAAGTGACATACTAGAAACCAAGAAAAAAATTCAGATTGTTTTGATACTTTAGAAAAACAATCCTTGAGTCATTTGAGATGTGTATCAATCATTCACCCCTCAATCTGACGCATGGTGTCAGTGGTATGACTAAAAGTTTCCATTATTAGTTTAAAATTGACATTTTAGTTCAAAACATGCCACTCACTGAAAACAAATAAAATATGCTCTGATTGTATTGATAATTTATAAAATCAATTAATAAGTCCTTTTTGATGTGTATAAAAAATTATAATGTAAAACTGACACACGATGCTACCGGTATGACTCAAAAGGCATGTTTCCAGTTTGAAATGACTTTTTTGTAAAAAAACAAAACTGATATATGGAAAACTGACCAAATGAATTAATATTATTTTGATACTTTAGGAAAATGACCCATGAGTCATTTTTGTCATGTAGGAGTCAACCTCACCTCAATATGTTGCACGGTGTGACCAGTATGACTCTAAATGTTTATTTTTATTTAAAATTGACATTAATTTTAGTAAAAAGAACAAGTGACATACTGAAAATTGAGAAAAAACATTTAGATTATTTTGATACTTTAGTAAAATGATCCATGAGTCATTTATGATGTGTAGGAATCAACCCCTTCTCAATCAAATTCATAGTGTGACCGGTATGACTAAAAGTGTTTGTTTTTAGTTGAAAATTGAATTTTTTTTCAAAACATGTCACTCACTAAAAACCAAGAAATTGATCTCCAATTGTCTTGATAATTTTAAAAAGTGATTCATATGTTCTTTGTGAGGTGTATGAAGTAGTATCATATCAAACCGACGCACGATGCGACCAGTATGACTCAAAATGCGTGTTTCTAGTTTGAAATGACATTTTAGTAAAACAAACACAATTGACATACTGAAAACCAACCAAAAACATTCATATTGTTCTGATACTTTCGAACAATTATCCATGAGTCATTTTTTGACGTGTAGGACTCAACCACACCTCAATATGATGCATGTTGTGACTGGTATGACTCCAAATGTGTATTTTTATTTAAAATTGATATTAATTTTAATAAAGAGAATAAGTGAAATACTAAAAATGGAGCAAGCACATTCATATTGTTTTAATAATTCAGGAAAATTATCTATGAGTCATTTGGGACATGTAGGAATCAACCACATATCAATACAAAGCATAATATGACCAATATGACTAAAATTATCTGTTATTAGTTTAAAATTAACATTTTATTTCAAAATGTGTCACTAAATGAAAATCAAGAAAACATGCTATGATTGTCTTGATAATTTAAAACAGTGATTCATAAGTTTATTTTGATGTTTATGAAGCAGTCTCTTGTCAAACCAATTCACAATGTGACCGGTATGACTCAAAATGCGTGCTTCCAGTATAAAATAACATTTTAGTAAAAAACACAACTGACATACTGAAAATTGACCAAATGCATTCATATTGTTTTAATACTTTATAAAAATGATCCATGATTCATTTTTGAAGTTTAAAAGTTAACCTCTCCTCAATAAGACGCATGATGTGACTAGTATGACTGCAAATGAGTCTTTTTATTTAAACTTGACATTAATTTTAGTAAAAAGAACAAGTGACATAATGAAAACCAAGAAAAGGAATTAGTATTGTTTTAATATTTTAGGAAAATTATCCATGATACATTTTTGACTTGTAGGAATCAACCACACATCATTCTGATACATAGTGTGAATGGTATGACTAAAATTAGTTGTTATCATTTTAAAAATGAAATTTTAGTTCAAAACATTTCACTCATTGAAAACCAAGAAAACACACTCTAATTGTCTTTATAATTTAGAAAATAAATTCATAAGTACTTTTTAACGTGTATGAAGTGGTCTCATGCCAAACTGACACACGATGCGACCAATATGACTCAAAATGCATATTTTAAGTTTGAAATGACATTTTAGTAAAAAACAAAACTAACATACTAAAAACCAACCCAACACATTCATATTTTTTGGATACTTTAGGAAAATTATTCATGAGTAATTTTTGATGTTAGGAGTCAACTGACCCTTAATACAATACACAGTGTGACCGGTATGACTCTAAATGTGTCTTTATTTTAAATTGACATTAATTTTTTTAAAAAGAACAAGGGACATACTGAAAACCAAAAAATACATTCAGATTGTATTGATAGTTTAATAAAAAAATCCATCAGTCATTTTTGATGTGTTGGAATCAACCCCACCTCAATTCGATGCACGATGTGACTGATATGACTAAAAGTGTTCATTATTAGTTTGAAATTGACATTTCAGTTCAAAACATATCACTCACTAAAACCCAAAAAACACACTCAAATTGTATCAATCATTTAGAACAATGATTCTTAATTCCTTTGTGACATGTATGAAGCAATATCACA
Organism: Viscum album; assembly: GCA_963277665.1. Classification (NCBI taxonomy): domain Eukaryota; kingdom Viridiplantae; phylum Streptophyta; class Magnoliopsida; order Santalales; family Viscaceae; genus Viscum; species Viscum album. The sequence continues at coordinate 417,175,170 of OY728129.1, forward strand.
TCAAATCGATTCATGATGCACCTAGTATGACTCAAAATATGTGTTTACAGTTTGAAATTTCATTTTAGTAAACAAACGCTACTAAAATACTGAAAACTAACCAAACACATTCAGATTATTTTTATACTTTAATAAAAGAATCCATGATTCATTTTTTATGTGTAAGAGTCAACCACACCTCAATACGACACAAAGTGTGACTGATATGTCTCCAAATATGACCTTTTTTAAAAAAAATAACATTAATTTTATTATAAAGAACAAGTGACATACTAAAAACCGAGAAAACATATTCAGATTGTTTTGATACTTTAGTAAAATGATCCATGAGTCCATTGTATGTGTAGGAATCAACTCCACCTCAATCTGATGCATGGTGTGACCAGTAAGACTAAAAGTGTCTTTTAGCTATTTAAAATTGATAGTTTAGTTCAAAATATGTCACTCACTGAAAAGGAAGAAAACATGCTCTATTTTTCATGATAATTTAGAACAATTATTCATAAGTACATTGTGACATATATGAAGAAGCATCACATCAAACCAATGCACTATGTGACCGATATGACTCAAAATGTGTGTTTCAAGTTTGAAATGAATTTTTTTTAAACATATCCAACATACTGAAAACCAACCAAATGCATTAGGATTGTTTTGAAACTTTAGGACAATGATACCTGAGTCATTTGTGACGTGTAGGTGTCAACCGCACCACCAATGTGACTCCAAATGTGATTTTTTATTTAAAATTGAAATTAATTTTAGTAAAAAGAACAAGGGGCATACTGAAAACTATGAAAAAAAATTGAATTGTTTTGATACATTAGTAAAGCAGTCCATGAGTCATTTGTGATGTGTAGAAATTAACCCCACCTCAATCCAATGCACGATTTGACCAGTATAACTCCAAATTAGTCTTTTTATTAAATTTTGAAATTTTATTAATGTATTCTTTCATATTAATGTTTAATTTATTTCCTTATATTATTATTAACATAATTTATTATTCTCTTATATAGGAGGAATCTTTTGCTCGTGCTGAGATGGCTTATTCAGAAACCGATACCATGGGATGACATTTTTTAGAGGGGATCACGAGATTCAAAAGTTGAAACATTAATTTTTTAAATGTTTGTTGGAAAATTATAAATGTAATTATATAAAAATTTGTTTGAAATGTATATATTAGTTTTTTATGTATATACCATGGTTGGAAATTTTTGTATTCATGGTGTCACGTTAAATGTATATAGCATTGTTTGAAATTACACTCGTTTTCTGGGTGTTTTGTTATATTAACAGCACATTGTAGCCAGCTAGGCCTTTATCAGTGCTATTTTGAGCAGCGATAAAGGGACTCCTTTATTATCTCTATTTAAAGCCTTAATAGAGGGGATATTTATCAGTGTCGTGATTAACAACACTTTTTTAACAGTGTTAAATCCATTTTGTGTGTCATTAAAGGCCATATGTGTAGTAGTCTCTAACTACAACTCAATCACTCCCATCTTCTCACAAAATACATCCATGAAGACATCCTCAACATCCCACTTCATTTATAATTATTAAATTAAAAAATCAATGTTACCATCCATATTAAATTCAGTTAGATGTATTTATTATCATACAATTGATCAAAACACTTTATGTTTCAAACCGATCATTAATCATTTATCACATTTATTCTAGCCTTTACTATTTATTAAGAACAAGTATTCCAACTTCTATCATTAATCATTTAACAATGCATCACTTATCAATTTTATTCTATCACCCATTATCGATTCAATTTATTCCAACCATATTCCATGAAATCTGGTAATAATAGCATTACCCAAAATCAACTGAATCCATCACCACATTAACTAACTCACTATAAATTCCAACATCCACCATCACTACAACAAAAACACCTTCATTCCATATAACCAACCATACCACCGATACTATAACAACACAAAATATTAGTCATAACAACCATAACCAATACACACCCCATCATTGTAAAAAACAAAAAAAAACTAATAATACTTTATACTAAATAAGAAAACTCCACTATTAAGAAATAAACAATTCCAATCATAGTAAAAAAAATCATTTGGAACAACCGTGTATTAATCATTCTCCCATTTATAATCAAAATTCTAGGTTCAAACACCAACAAACAAATTAAAAACATCCACGTTCCCAACATTTCATAACAAACATAGAGTGATCAACCCATTAAGAAATGTTATTAAAAAAATATATAGTATTAAGAAACATGTATCATCACAGTAATCATAATTCCTATTAATCAACGTCAAAAAACCATCATATTATAAGAAATATCTTGGAATGTCATAAAGAACTTGAAATTCACCCTCTTTCCTTAAGTTTCCTTTAGTACAATTTATTATCTTATTAGGTTAATACATAACATCCACCCAATCAAATCTAAAGCATGTTTGATCCATAATTTAAACACAAATAAAGAAATATAGGTCTCAAATCCACCACCACAACTAGAGAATTGACAACCATAATATAAGATGTTAAAGAAACCACAACTAAACCCCACCAAACATACAATAATCAACTAAAAGTCAAATTCATGATCATTCCCCCTAAAAAACACATCAATTCCAAATTGAATCATCATTTATTCCACAACCTCTCCAAGAAAAAAAATGTTAAAAGAGAATCAAGAAGGAGATAAGAAGAATTAGCATCCAATATTAATGAATTTGATCACTTTATGGTGAGGTCTAATGATGCATCATTGGTTTCCATGTATTAGATGGAATTCAGGGAAATAAGAGAGATTTAGTGTTGAGTCATAAATTTATAACCATTTTGGAAATTAAAGGATCATAGCGTGATAAGGGTCAACATGTCACAATGAAACTCTAATTAAAAAATCATGGCACATTACCTACCCAAATATCTGATTCAAGAAAAATTAAAACTAATATTAATAATAAGGATCATGATGAAACCAATACCAAAATTAAATGACACTTAAACTCTTTTGGATCATGGTGTGATCCTCAACTTCCTCCCTTAAACTAGTTGAACATAAAACAAAACCATTGTATAATAAAAGGCACTGCAGTAAAACATGCCTCAAATTAATAGATCCAAGAAATAAAAAAACCATGACTTCATATAGAAATGGGTATAACCATGACATAATTCCAATCATGTTATATTTATTACTATCTCATGTAAGATTAACTAGAAACACCTCAATACCATCGCACTGCAATACAACCCCCCACAACACAACCAAGCTTTCATAAGATAAACTCAAAGGACCTCATGCTAGATTAATCTATGTACATCCCTATATATTAATTACTAGGGATCATCAATAGAAAAAACACCTACATTCCACAATGAGTCATCCACTTCTAAAAATTGAAACCCTAAAGTCCCATGACTCAAACCCAACATTATAACACAAGAACCATGTAGTAGTCTGATGCATCACAATACAACACACCAAACAACAAAACAACCATCTCCAATAACCATATCCTCTTAGAGTAACACATAGGTCTATGTCTCAACATATACATTGAGTTAAAATTAAATATATATCCTCATCCTCTTCCCTCCATTCTTTCTATAACACCTCAATTATAAGGCCCCAGCCTTAAACCTTACTTAATCTTGATTTATTACAAGATTACACATTGAGGATCTTTTCGGGTTTAGAGTTTTAGAGAATTAGATCATAAAACATGCATTACATTCCACATATAAACAAAGTTGTTACATAAAGATAGTATTCATTTTTCCCATCAACGAAAACACATTTAAAATAAAACATGGATTCATTCTTGACACTTCTTGGACACTATCATCATATCATGTACCTTTCCCTTGACCTGTGAAAAACATTTCAAAAAAACTTGGGATGAGCATAAAAAGCTCAGTATGGGTTATAAAAATATGGAAAGGAAACATAAGTTCATATATACATAAGAATGAAATCATACTTTACCCATAAAACATAGGCACTTTAACATACCACATCAAATCATGAATAAATCATAGAAATCATAATATATAAAGGTAACTTGAGGCATTCATAACATTCTTACGTAGGGAGTAACCCTCTTGGTTACGTTTGGAATACCCATCACAGTATATTCCCTAAATCTCTTCGGAGAAACCTTAACGTTTCACTCCTTTGCGTTACCCAATGCATTGGAGAGCTATATCGGGCTCACCTGCCCTTAGTTTATCACGGAACCACCCGTCTTCATAATAATGCCCAAGAACCTCAACATAATCGTATCACATAAAACATGCATAAAGGAAACACAACATTTCCACCTTTCAATCACAAGATATCAATACAACACATTGATATAAAAACATTATGAAAACCATTTTCAATACCAAAATAAAAGAAAAGTAAAACATGGTATTTATTTTTCTTTTAAAAAAAATGTATGGCTTGTAGAGGAAGCCGAAACTCAAATAATGGTCACGGTGGCGGAGAAGTCGTTGTCGCCGCATACGTACAACAACAAAAAATTCCCTGTTGTCATTTAGTAAACGCTTCGTATGAAAAAATATTCTTTTTGAATAAACGTAAAAGTCAAAGGTGTTTATACACCGTATAAAAGAAGGTTGTGTATAAAACAAAATATGCCTCAATGAAAGGAGATTGAGACGAAGTCCCTTACCTTGGGTCCGACTTGACTCGGTCGTTCTTTAATATCCTGAATAATAAACTTGAGTTAATTTCTACTTATTTAAGAACCTTTTTAAAGTTCATTATTCCTTTTATATCACTTATTGCCATTTCATGAACACTATGTAATTATTTAAGTTAATAAGGGTCGTTTTAACGATCATTGGTACTTGAGTCAAAAATAAACCCTTTATAATTACAAGTTGTTCATGTATCCATTATATCTATCATATACATGTATTTATAATATTACATAATCATTTAGAGGTAAGAAATGAAATGCACTGTTCATGGAGACAGTAAGCCGTACGTACGCATGAACGCTACTTTCATTTCTATGTCATATTAATAGAATTAAAAATAAATGAGAGATATATATATTTTAATTCCAGAATTATATTCATCATTTATATGTAACATACATCATATATATCCATTATATATGTATATATAATAGTACATTACATTTGGGGATAAGAAATGAAATGCACCGTTCATGGAGACGGTAAGTCGTATGAACGCATGAACGCTACTTTCATTTCTATATCATACTTTAATGGAAAGAAATAATAATGATATAGAGGTATATTATAATTCCAGTATAATATCATATATAATAACTTTAAATCCATCCTTTATACGTCCCACATATGGCATTAACGAATCACATCACTTTGAGGGGGCGGTAGTCCGCACTTCCTTAAATGAAGATATCGCATTTACCCATAATGGAAACCATAAAGGTATGCCCAAAATGAAAAATAAAAAAGCTTAAGGAAAACATAAACATATTATATATCATATATAAATATAGTGTCATCTTAATTTCCACCTTTGAAGGTGTTAAAAGAATGTTGAACAATCATCGTTTCGGGAGGCATAAATTCACCATCCACGGAAACAGTATGTCCTTTAACCATTAGATATAGGTGTGTGTAAGTGTAGCTCGAATACTTCTTATAACAAAATCCTAGTATATTGAAGATACTGTAGTTGTTACAAAAGAAATGAATAAAAAGAGTTTAGGGGGTTGGAGAAGCAAAATAAAACAAAAGGACTCAAGTGAAGACATTACCTTAAAATCGGGTAACTCCCTTTGGTTTGATCTCAAAGGCTTCCTTGGGAAGACTTATGCTCAAATTGAGGCTTCAAGGAGTAATAGAGGGAAGTGGAGAGACAAAATGGGCAGGGTTTGGCCGAGCCAAAGGCTTTGGAAGTGTGGGTAAAGAGGTAGAGGTGAGGGCCTTTTATAAGAGGAGAGGAGGGGCACTCTTGGAAAGTAAAGAAAAGTTACTTTATTTTAAAATGATATTCGGATTTAAGAGGTCCCACATTGATATAATTTGAGGATAAGGTGATAAGGGTTCGAAATATACCCATCAAATAGGTTTTGGACATGTTTAGGTCATAGAATTTACATTATCATTTCATTTTATTTAAATCCTTTATTAATGAGGTAATCGCTGCATCATCATGATGTCATAAATAATTTAAGAAATTTAATGTCTAATAATTATAAAAAATATCATGATGTAGGAAATATTTTTAGCTTTATAATTAATATTTATAGTCCAAAATATCATTTATGTAGACAAAATTAAAAATATTTTACTTAGGTGATACATTCTTTGTCACATTTAACATTCTTTAAAAATAAAAAGATAAAAAGTCACTTTCTCACAAAAGTGATTCCATGGGGGCCCCAAGTTTGGCACAAGGAATCCCATGGTCGTCCATGAGACAACCAGTAGCCTTAGGACACATGTTGTGGTCTTTTTTGTATTATTATGATATCATTTTATTATCTTTAACTACCTGATTACTCATTAATCAAGATAATTAAAGATAATTACCATCGTTACTATTCATAATGTCCAAAAATAAAAGAGTCTTAATTACATAATTTGGACCTTATAATTCCAAATATTTAATCCATTTTACCAAATTCCAAACACATAAATTGCAATAATTGATTTAAAAATAATTCTCGTTGTCAAAACAAATAGCGGGTTTTTTTGAAACAATATCTATGAAAAGTTTGGCATTAGTTTATGACCAATTCCAAAGTGAAATTAATCCTAATGACCACCATTGGATTAAATGGTAAAAATATATTCATATTACACTTTAATACCACTTAAAAGGATAATCTAACCATATAATTAAATTAAATGAAAAAGCAGTTTTGATGTAAAATGCAGTATTTTTCATTATTCATTAAAAAATGAACATTGTCAGAAAAATACCAAAAATTTACCCAATGTAAATTTCAATGTCCCAATCATAATGAATATGTTTATTTTGACAAATATAGATTATAAAATTGTCAAAAGTTTGATTTAAAAAAGGGTTTTCCATCAAAAGGCAGTAAAACAATCTTTTAAGAATATTAGTGTATTCCATGCATAAGATTGTATTTATTTTCATTTTAAGCCTCTAAAACACTATATTAATCATTAATAGACATAGATAAAAATATCTATTATTCATTACTTACTTGGGATGTTACATCGTTCCCCCCTTTAGAAAATTGCATCCCCACAATTTATTTACTTATCGAATAAATGGGGGTACTTATCCCTCATTGCATTTTCAAATTCCCATGTTGCCTCTTCCATCATGTGGTTTTTCCAAAAAACCTTTACCTGATTAATCACCTTATTCAGTAACACTTGGTCCCTGTGGTCAAGAATCTGGATCGGTTTTTCCTCATAAGATAGGTTCTCTTCCAGCTGAACTACCTCTGGACTCAAAACATGAGATGGATCTGGCATATACTTCCTCAACATCGAAACATGAAAAACATTGTGTACCTGAGATAAACTCAGAGGTAAAGCCACCCGGTATGCAACTGATCCAACTCTCTCCAGAATTTCATATGGTCCAATGAAACTTGGACTCAGCTTTCCTTTCTTACCAAATCGCATCACACTTTTCCATGGTGAGACTTTGAGAAAAACATGATCACCTACCTCGAAAGATAGATCCTTCCTCCTGTTGTCTGCATAACTCTTCTGCCTACTCTGAGCTGTTCTCATGTGTTTCTGAATCAGCTAAACTTTTTCTACCATCTCTTCTACCAATTATGGTCCCATCAACTTTCTTTCACCCACTTCATCCCAGAAAGCTGGAGTTCGACACCGCTTCCCATATAACGCCTCAAATGGTGCCATCTGTATACTGGAATGAAAACTGTTATTATATGAAAATTCAACCAAAGAAAGATGTTGGTCCCAACTTCCCTGATAATCCATCGAACAAGCTCATAGCATATCCTCCAAGGTCTGAATTGTTCATTCTGGCTGCCCATCTGATTGAGGATGAAATGCTCTACTAAAATTTAATTCAGTACCCAACGACTTCTGAAGGCCTTTCCAAAAGTTAGAAGTGAACCTGGGATCACGATCAGATACAATGGAGAGGGGAAATCCATGTAACCTGATTATCTCTTTAAGATACAAATGGGAAAGTTGATCTAGGGAAAAAGTATCTCGTGTAGCAAGGAAATGAGCAGATTTAGTCAAGCGATCAACAATAACCTAGATTGCATTATTACCTCGATATGTCCTCAGTAATCCCACAACAAAGTCCATGGATATGTTTTCCCATTTCCACTCTGGCACTGGTAAAGGCTGAAGCATCCCTTTCGGTAACTGCCGCTCTGCTTTAAACTGCTGACAAGTCAGACACTTCACAGTAAAATCAGCAATATCTCTTTTCATTCCATCCCACCAGTAATACTCCCGCAGATCTCTATACATCTTAGTACTGCCAGGATGAACTGAAAATGGAGAACTATGAGCTTCACATAACAACTCTCTCTTCAACTGTGAATCACAAGGCACACACAATATCTTCCCAAATCTCAAAACGCAATCATTATCAATGTTGAATTCCGGCAACTTACCTTTCTGAACCAGCTCTACCTTTTTCTGCAACTCACTGTCTTGATTCTGTGCTTTCTTGATTCTATCTGATAGAGATGATCTCACTGATACCTGAAACAAAACAGAAGAACTTCCTGCACCAACAACTTCTATGCCAAAGTTCATCAAATCCTTAACCAAAGGATCACGTTCCAAACGCAACATTGCTAATGAAGCATTACTTTTTTGACTCAAAGCATCAACCACTTTATTTGCTTTTCCCGGATGGTAATGAATTGTACAATCATAATCCTTGATTAATTCTATCCATCTCCTATGTCTCATGTTTAACTCTTTCTGAGTGAATATATACTTTAAACTTTTGTGATCAGTATATATTTCACACTTTACTCCATACAAATGATGCCTCCAAATTTTTAAAGCGAAAACAACAGCAGCTAATTCCAAATCATGTGTAGGGTAATTTACCTCATGAGTTTTCAACTGTCGTGAATCATAAGCAATTACCTGATCATTCTGCATTAGGACGCAACCAAGTCCTTTCAATGAAGCATCACTGTAGATAACAAACTCACCATTCCTGGAAGGTAGTGCCAAAACTGGAGCATTCACCAATATTCTTTTCAACTCCTGAAAACAATCACCACATTATTTTGTCCAGATAAACTTAACACCCTTCCGAGTTAGCTTAGTCATTGGACTAGATAACCGTGAAAAATTTCTAACAAACCTTCGGTAATAGCCTACCAAACCAAGGAATCTACGAATCTCAGTTACATTTGTGGGTCTTGGACAGTCTTCCACAACTTTTGTTTTTGCAGGATCAACAGTTATCCCATCTTTAGAAACAATGTGACCAAGGAAAGAAATTTGTTGCAACCAAAACTCACACTTGCTGAATTTTCCATACAGTTTATTTTCTTTTAAGGTTTGCAAGATAACCCTTAAATGACTTTCATGCTCCTATTTACTTTTAGAAAACACCAAAATATCATCAGTAAACACAACCATGATTTATAACCTGAGTCAACTGAGCCATCACTACAGTAAACTGCTCAATTCTAATTCTGACCATCTCAGTATGCTGATTTGGAAGGTAATTTTTCTCAGCATGCCTTCCCAAAAAAGATTCTTTGTTTCCTCTATGAAAAACCATTCTTAACACTGAAATACCTTAGGTGAAGCAACATGGTAATCTTTAAATGCTATATCATTTCAATAATACCATAAATTAACTTATAATTTAACTATTTTCTAACTCCTAAAGTTGTCTAAACCGACCTATGATACCAACTATAAGGCCCAATCCTTAAACCTTACTTAATCTTGAGTTATTACAAGATTACACATTGAGGATCTTTTCGGGTTTAGAGTTTTAGAGAATTAGATCATAAAACATGCATTACATTCCACATATAAACAAAGTGGTTACATAAAGATAGTATTCATTTTTCCTATCAAAGGAAACATATTTAAAATAAAACATGGATTCATTCTTGACGCTTCCTGGACACTATCATCATATCATGTACCTTTCCCTTGACCTGTGAAAAACATTTCAAAAAAACTTGGGATGAGCATAAAAAGCTCAGTATGGGTTATAAAAATATGGAAAGGAAACATAAGTTCATATATACATAAGAATGAAATCATACTTTACCCATAAAACACAGGCACTTTAACATACCACATCAAATCATGAATAAATCATAGAAATCATAACACATAAAGGTAACTTGAGGCATTCATAACATTCTTACGTAGAGAGTAACCCTCTTGGTTACATTTGGAATACCCATCACAGTATATTCCCTAAATCTCTTCAGAGAAACCTTAACGTTTCACTCCTTCGCGTTACCCAATGCATTGGAGAGCTATATCGGGCTCACCCGCCCCTAGTTTATCATAGAACCACCCGTCTTCATAATAATGCCCAAGAACCTCAACATAATCGTATCACATAAAACATGCATAAAGGAAACATAACATTTCCACCTTTCAATCACAAGATATCAATACAACACATTGATATAAAAACATTATGAAAACCATTTTCAATACCAAAATAAAATAAAAGTAAAACATGGTATTTATTTTTCTTTTTAAAAAAAAGGTATGGCTTGTAGAGGAAGCCGAAACTCAAATAATGGTCACGGCGGCAGAGAAGTCGTTGTCGCCGCATACGTATGACAAAAAAACATTCCCTTTTGTCGTTTAGTAAACTCTTCGTATGAAAAAAGATTCCTTTTGAATAAACATAAAAGTCAAAGGGGTTTATACACCGTATAAAAGAAGGTTGTGTATAAAACAAAATATGCCTCAATGAAAGGAGATTGAGACGAAGTCCCTTACCTCGGGTCCGACTTGACTCGGTCGTTCTTTAATATACTGAATAATAAACTTGAGTTAGTTTCTACTTATTTAAGAACCTTTTTAAAGTTCATTATTCCTTTTATATCACTTATTTCCATGTCATGAACACTATGTAATTATTTAAGTTAATAACGGTCGTTTTAACGATCATTGGTACTTGAGTCAAAAATAAACCCTTTATAATTACAATTTGTTCATGTATCCATTATATCCAGCATATACATGTATTTATAATATTACATAATCATTTAGAGTTAAGAAATGAAATGCACCGTTCATGGAGACAGTAAGCCGTACGTACGCATGAACGCTACTTTCATTTCTATGTCATATTAATGGAATTAAAACTAAATGAGAGATATGTATATTTTAATTCCAGAATTATATTCATCATTTATATATAACATACATCATATATATCCATTATATATATGTACATATAATATTACATTACATTTGGGGACAAGAAATGAAATGCACCGTTCATGGAGACGGTAAGCCGTACGAACGCATGAACGCTACTTTCATTTCTATCTCATACTTTAATGGAAAGAAATAATAATGATATAGAGTTATATTATAATTCCAGTATAATATCATATATAATAACTTTAAATCCATCCTTTATACGTCTCACATATGGCATTAACGAATCACATCACTTTGAGGGGGCGGTAGTCCGCACTTCCTTAAATGAAGATATCGCGTTTACCCATAATGGAAACCATAAAGGTATGCCCAAAATGAAAAATACAAAAGCTTAAGGAAAACATAAACATATTATATATCATATATAAATATAGTTTCATCTTAATGGACACCTTTGAAGGTGTTAAAAGAATGTTGAACAATAATCGTTTCAGGAGGCATAAATCCACCATCCACGGAAACAGTATGTCCTTTAACCATTAGATGTAGGTGTGTGTAAGTGTAGCTCAAATACTTCTTATAAAAAAATCCTAGTATATTGAAGATACTGGAGTTGTTACAAAAGAAATGAATAAAAAGAGTTTAGGGGGTTGTAGAAGCAAAATAAAACAAAAGGACTCAAGTGAAGACATTACCTTAAAATCGGGTAACTCCCTTTAGTTTGAGATCAAAGGCTTCCTTGGGAATACTTCTTCCCAAAGTGAGGCTTCAAGGAGTAATATAGGTAAGTGGAGAGACAAAATGGGTAGGTTTTGGCCGAGCCAAAGGCTTTGGAAGTGTGGGTAAAGAGGTAGGGGTGGGGGCCTTTTATAAGAGGAGAGGAGGGGCACTCTTGGAAAGTAAAGAAAAGTTACTTTATTTTAAAATGATATTCGGATTTAAGAGGTCCCACATTGATATAATTTGAGGATAAGGTGATAAGGGTTCGAAATATACCCATCCAATAGGTTTTGGAAATGTGTAGGTCATAGATTTTACATTATCATTTCATTTTATTTAAATCCTTTATTAATGAGGTAATCGCTGCATCATCATGATGTCATAAATAATTTAATAAATTTAATGTCTAAAAATTATTAAAAAAATATCATGATGTAGGAAATATTTTTATCTTTCTAATGAATATTTATAGTTCAAAAGATCATTTATGTAGACAAAATTAAAAATATTTTACTTAGGTGATACATTCTTTGTCACATTTAACATTCTTTAAAAATAAAAAGATAAAAAGTCACTTTCTCACAAAAGTGATTCCATGGGCCCCCCAAGTTTGGCACAAGGCATACCATGGTCGTCCATGAGACAACCAGTAGCCTTAGTACACATTTTTTGGTCTTTTTGTATTATTATGATATCATTTTATTATCTTTAACTACCTGATTACTCATTAATCAAGATAATTAAAGATAATTACCATTGTTACTATTCATAATGTCCAAAAATAAAAGAGTCTTAATTACATAATTTGGACCTTCTGATTCCAAATATTTAATCCATTTTACCAAATTCCAAACACATAAATTGCAATAATTAATTTAAAAATAATTCATGTTGTCAAAACAAATATCGGGTTTTTTTGAAACAATATCTATGAAAAGTTTGGCATTAGTTTATGACCAATTATAAAGTGAAATTAATCCTAATGACCACCATTGGATTAAATGGTAAAAATATATTCATATTACACGTTAAGACCACTTAAAAGGATAATCTAACCATATAATTCAATTAAATGAAAAAGCAGTTTTGATGTAAAATGCAGTATTTTTCACTATTCATTAAAAAATGAACATTGTCAGAAAAATACCAAAAATTTACCCAATGTAAATTTCAATGTCCCAATCATAATGAATATGTTTATTTTGAAAAATATAGATTATAAAATTTTCAAAAGTTTGATTTAAAAAAGGGTTTTCCATCAAAAGGCAGTAAAACAATCTTTTAAGAATATTAGTGTATTCCATGCATAAGATTGTATTTATTTTCATTTTAAGCCTCTAAGACACTATATTAATCATTAATAGACATATATAAAAATATCTATTATTCATTACTTACTTGGTACGTTACATCAATTTCCTATAATTTTTAATATAATGTTCCAAGAAAACTTGTTCATTATATGAGATTCACAAACCAGTTACACCCATCCTTTTTATTGGAAACATCAACAAATACACACTACCTTTTAGATAGGTGGTAAAATCAAATACATGATATTTAATTTTTAATGGATGTTGTATTTTTAGGGAAAAACATAAATCAATTACAAATATATACTATATAGTAAATATTGAAATAATTATAACCTAATAATTGTAGAACCAACTTTGGAATAATGAAGCCCAACCAATCATTACATCAGAATCACACCCCGAAGTAATTGTAGAAACAAAATGAAAAAGTTAGTGTGGCTGAAAGTAAATGATCTTAGTAACTATTACTCCTTTGGTTCCATTCATTCTCCATTTATAAACCCATTAATGACACTAGTATCCTTCCATATCCACATGGTTTTCATATATAAGATCAATGGTTTACATTAGTATAGTTTCCAAATTTAGGAACTTCTCATTAGTGAATTAAATTAGTATCACTTCCCATTCCCTCATTTTATAATGTTTTGATGCTCTATCACTATCCTAATAAGTAACATAATAAATAATTAAATTAGTTCACAACAAGTGTTTTTAATTGACATGGTGTTCACTTGATCATTTTGTATGCCTCCACTTTTTGAAATGATGTTCTCCCTCAAACTATTTTCATATTAGTTCATATGGTTTTGACACTCCAATTCTTACTGTGTGTTTTATCTTGACACAATGTTGACTCGACATTGTTGTCTCACAAAATGTATCCATGATTCATTATTAGGGTTACAATTTTGTGTAAAATTCATATGCTTAGTATTGATGTATGGACATTGTGTGTGTCAAAAAATTAGTTCTAAGTCAACACTTTCACTCTTTATATTGAATATTAGTACTCTAATAACCTGAAATACCATCCTGAATCATTCAAATTAATGTAAATTCTTAAGGATTTGGATTTATGTTTTATTTTTTTAAGACTTGAAATACTATTAACCATTGTTGTAGTCTCTCAGCCTCACTCTTCAACTTCCTACAAGATTTTAGATTCAAAAAAATTCAGTTGTGTTTGGATTTGATTATAAACTAATAACAGACAATAAAACAAAAAATATTAGGTAGTATGAAATTGATACATGTCAGAACATTAAAAAATCATATGGTGAAAGTCAAATAATTAAAATTATAAAAAGGGGATCCTAACACTCAATACATAATATCTTCTTTACTATTTTAGTCTTGGGCACATTTTTAATATTGGCACAACATAAGTTTATAACATTGTGTCCCTTCTAGAAATTTTTTCCTTTATACCCAAAACAAAGGATGATCTTCCTTTCTCAATATACATAAACTTAAATAAAAATACACCTGGAAAGAATTATGAATTGGAATTGTTTTACTTATCAAAAAATATATATTATTATTCCATCGATCTAATATCTAGTAAATAAAAATGGTAAATAAAAAATTTATATACAAATAAAATAATATATATTAAACCTCATTCTATTTTGATTTGCTGATCAAGAAGAGATATGAATGAAGATAAAAGAATCCTTTATTTCAAAAAGAACAAAGGTTTACAATAGACTCTTCTCTACACCTCTCTCTCTCTCTCACATGGATATCTCTTATCTCTCTATCAATAATAAGAGATCTAATGGATTTAATCCATTATATTAGGAAGCCCCCCAAGGCCTATTTATATATTCATAAATAACTCTCACGAATCCCCATCAATCCCAACCTACACCCATGGTGGGTGGATTTGGTGTTCCAACCACCTACTAAGGTAGCTGGAAAAAAGTATCCATCAATTCCCCCCCTCCAGGTAAAATCCTATAAATTATCTGCAAAGTTATAGCTTCTCTTTGGAAACCACCTTTTTTAAAATATCTACCGGGTTATCCTTCATGTGGATCTTCACAAGTCACAACATCTGTTAATCCATTACTTAACATATCCTATGATTGTGAATGGAGATGTGTGTCATCTGATAATGGTATACATGGAGTTATTTTTCAATTCCAAATCACTTTGACAATCATAATGAAACTTTTAATCCTTTTGGATAAATCTAATATCCTAGAGAAAATTATTTATCCATAACATATATTTTCTAGATTTTGAATAAGTAATGTACTCTGCTTCCACTGTGGATGAAGAAACACACTTTTGCAACCTTAACATCCATGATAAAACTCCTACTACAAAAGTATATATGTCACCTAATGTAGAATTCCTGCTATCAGGATCTACGAGGATATCTGCATCTGTATATCACTCCAAGAGAAGTTCATCTCCCTCATAACACAAACATATCTTTGAATTACCTTTAATATACCTCAAAATCCTTTTTATTGCATCTCAATGATACTTCTTAGGATTAGAGATAAATTGGATCATGTTATCTACTGCAAGAGAAATGTATGGCCTCATACTAACTATAACATAAATAAATCTTATAACTACTGATAAGTATGTTATCATCTCCACCACCTCGATTTATTCCTTGGATTGTGGACATGAACTCTTTCTCAACTTCAAATGGCTGTGAAGAGGACTGCTCACTAGTTTGGCTTTTCCCATGTTGAAATGGTTCAAAACAAATTCAATATAATTCTCCTGAGACAGCCATAACAACTTACTCTTTTTTTCATGAACAAACAATATCCCCAAAATTTGTTAAGTTTCTCCCAAGTCTTTCATATCAAAAGACTTGGATAAATCCTTTTACAACTTGCTGATCTTCACTGCATACTTCCCAGTGATCAAAATTTCATCAACATAAAGAATAGGTTCAACAAATTTACCATCCTAAAATATATATACATAAACACACTAGCCTTATTATGCATTCTTGAAGCCATAAACCACTATGAATGATTCAAACTTCTTATACCACTGTCTAGGAGGCAGTTTCAATCTGTAAAATCTCTTCTTCATTTTTACAGATGAGGTTTTGTTATCTAGAAACATCAAAACCTTTAGAATGAATCATATAAATCTCCTCAAATAGTTTATCATTAATAAAATCTTTCTCCACATACATCTGCTCAATGTCCCAATCTAAGTTATCCACCAATAGAAAAATGACTTATATTTAATCCATCTTCACCATACGTGAAAATATCTCATCAAAGTCAACTCATTTATTCAGAAGAAATACCTTGACTAATAACCAATATTTATGCTTGAATTAATTTTTGTTTCTACCCTTCGTTATCATGAAAACCCATTTATTTGTTAGTTCCTTCTTGCCTTTGGATAGTTTTACAAAATATTATGTCTCGTTCTTCATCAAAGACACAATTTCATCCTTCATTGCATGCATCCACTTGAGTTTTTCAAGATGAGACACTACTTACTCGTATCCTTTTTAATCCCCCTCGTTAGTCATCAACAAGTACTATAACTTTAAATATTTTTTTGATGTAATCCTTCCTCATAGAGACCTCTGAACCTGTTAAATATTAGTTTTAGGAGGCATAACATCACCTATATCTTGTGATGCTTCTACAACTTCTTATGGTGGGGATTGAGTCTCCCAGATTAATATCCTCCTCCACTACCTCATGGTCCACTGCCTATGAGTCTTCTTGAACCTCATCCTCTTCATTGATAGGTGGTGCTGGTATAGGTGTTGGATCATGAATTGATTCCTCAACAAATTCCTTTAAATAAATTATAGTATTTGGAATGTTCAATATCATTTGGTTCTCATAGAACATGAAATCTCTAATTATGATCACCTTATTATCCTTCAGGTCCCAAATATTGTATCTAAACTCCTCATCTCCATATCTGATGAAGATACATAGAGTATATCTCTCATCTAGCTTCTTCCTGAGCTCCTTGTATACATGTGAAAATTCAAAACATCCAAATACTCATAAATGAGAGTAAATGGGATGTTTATCATACCATCTCTTATGTGGAATCTCAAAATTCAGTAGGACTGATGGTGATCTATTGATGAGGCAGCATGCAACCTGAATAGCTTCTCCTTAGAATGGATTAAATAACCTAGACAAACTAATCATGCTTCTAACCTTTTCAATGATTATTCTATTTATCTTTTCTAAAACTCTGTTGTGTTGTGGGGCGTGTGGGACCTTCCTCTCAAGTCATATTCCCTAACTCATGAAAGAATCATCAAATTCTCTAGATGTATACTCCCCTTCATTTTCTGAAGAAAGAAACTTTAACTTCATTCTAGTTTCATGCTCTTCCATTATGTGTAACAACTTGAAGTAGTCATATACTTGGTCCTTCACCCCCAAGAGAAACACCCACACCCTTCTAGATACAACATCAATAAATGATAGTAAATACCTGTTACCTCCCAATGAATCCACCTTTATGGGTCTACATACATCAAAGTGAACCAGGTCTATAAAATCTAATCTCCTTAATGAATCATTATTTAATGAGACTCTGTGTTATTTCCCATACAAGTATTATTTTTAAGGATCAAGATATCAATCCTTGTTAATAATGATGTGCTTCTTCTACATTAGGGTAGATAACCCTCTTTCACTCAATTGGATGAGTCTCCAATGGAACAAATTGGATAACATCTCTCCATCCATAGTGTTTAGGCTATTTTTATATATCTTCAATTGTGTTTTGTAAAATGTACCACATATGTGTTCTCAGGTGATGAAGATGTATCCATTTTTCATCTCCCATGCTCCATTACAAAATATTGTTTCATAAACTTGTTGATCATAGGATATTCCTGATAATAGGTCAAGTTGAAGGCTTGGAACATGTCGCACATCCTTCATGGTGATTGTGTATCCAACATTCATATTGAGTTGGATATCACTCATGCCAAAAATCTCCACAAAACTTATATTTCCCATCATTACTGCACCAAAGTCATCATCTTGATAAATCAAGAAATACTCACGATGAGAGTCATGTTTTATGATGCTATAGTATCAACCACCCATTTTTTGTCCTAGATTGATGTATGATAGCATGTATCTTATTTATCATTGAATAAAATCACAAATTATTTGGTAATTATTACATGTGTATCTCTATTTTTTGTTTCTAATTACTACTTTGGACCTTTTCTTATAGAAATGTTTGGTAGTTCTTCTTCATTTTTTTCTCCATTCCATAATTTTAGCACTTTTATGTTAGCTTCCTGCCATATGTGGGCCTTCCTCTTCTTTTTCATTAGCCTATACCTCCTACCAATCAACCTCCTCATTTTTTTCTCCCTCGCTTCCCCATATTGAGAGCTTACATCTGGTTGTAACTTGAATCCTTCCTTCGGGCCTCCTCATTGAACAATGGATCCTTTACCATTTCCATGGTAAGATTGCCTCCAAACGATGAGTTACTGAGTGATACCACAAGCATATCCCAACTATCGATGAGTTTGTATAGTAGCTAGTTCTGTTAATCGTCATTAGTCAAAGTCTTATTGTTGTGTGATTAATGGTTGAAAATGGTGTAATCAACTCATGGATCATTGAAATTGGATATTGATTGATCAAGATATGACAAAAATAGTTTCAACGGTTGAGATTGACTGATGATGTGGTGATGAAATGGAACTTATGTGGTGCTATAATACCACTTTTTTTATTCACTAATCATAAAGTGAGATGAATGGAGGGAAAAGAATCCTTTATTTCCCAAATAATAAAGGTTTAAAAGAGACTCTTCTCTACACCTATCTCTATCACATAGGGAACTAAAATGAACTCTCTCAATAACTAGAGATCTCCTAGATCAAATTAATGATATCAAAAATCTCCCCAATGCCTCCTTATATAACCAGGGTGGGAGGTGTCAAGTTTGACACAACTCCAACCAATCCCTATCAGTCTCCACCTACACCCATGGTGGGAGGAGTTGGTGCACGAGACACCAACAAAGAAAGTTGGAAAAAATATCCATAAAATTCAAAAAAGTAAATGGGATACTTCAATATGATAATTAAAATTGGTTCCTTTTCACTAGTATAGATTTTTTCTACAAGTTGGTGATAAGATCATGGAATTACATACCCTTACATAGATCCCCATATCCCACGAACCTTATTCATCCATGGAGACCACCCTCTAGTCTACCCTTATGTTTCTTCACCCCAACCCCAATACCATTACACAATATTAACATGACCCTTGTGCAAGGCTAGTGTCACGCTTTATAAAGAATACATTCCCTAACTGTCAGGGGTAGGGTAGAAATTCCTTAGTCTGTAGTATTGTTGAGATATTAGGGTAATATTATAATGGAATGGAGCAGTAGTTATAAAGAGGTACATATTTTTTAGAAAGGTATTCAACAACATATTAGGGTGGGTAAGGTGGTTAGCCTAGGGTACAACACCATATGAGGACCTCCTCTTTTCCTTTTCTATTTTTATTTTCATTTCTCTTTATCCCTTATATTTCTTCATAGAATATTATACTATAATTCAATCCATTTGTAAATTATTTTTTGAATATAATTACACTATTTAAATATTATAACCTACCAATTAGTGTAATCATTTAGAGAGATGTTCAGGAGATGAACTTGGAAGAGCTACACAGGAGAGCTATGCATGAGGAATTGGATGCTGAATCTGCACCTAAAGTTATAGGACCTGGTTCATGTGGTATAGTAAACACATACTTTTAATTGAATTTAGATTGATTGTATGGGGAATGAGAAGGTGTTTAAAATAGATAAAGAATTCACATTCACACAGGATGATGTAAATACAGTATCCACACCTTGAGCAATTAATCCCATTTAATGGATGCAGTTGAAATAGAATACTCACTTAAAGGAAATCATGATTAGTGATACTTACATTTCATTAATAACTATTCTAATATAAAATACATTGAATATTTTAAATTAATTTATCATTCATGAATGAATGTTTTATGATATTTTCATTTATTAAGGGATAACATGATTGATGGAAAACGAGAAAAAAGAGGTAAATTGATCATGATTGGAATCATGAGAAGACTTTACATGATACGAAGTGTTAATGGGATGTTTTTATGGCTTGAAACTGAAGAAATAGGATAAAAAGATCTTAAAAAGTGTAAATTCATCATTCACACTGTGAATGTCCTATTTATGACATGAGAATCAACAGAAATCATTATGTTAATACATGGCATGAAGAAAAACACACTTATAAAGAAAAACTAAAAATTCACAATGTGACACTATATGTCACACCATAAAATTTATAAACATACCCATAGGATGAAAATTCTGATGAAAATTGATGGAGACTTATGCCAAAAAAAGTGTCACCCTTTCATGATGTAAAATGAAGACTCATGCCTTGTAAAAATATACATCGTGGTGATGCACTCTATGAAATCCATTCAAGACCTAAGTTCACTGAGACGTAATAAGTGGTAATTCTAATTCATGCATTGAAAATCATTCACCTTGTGAGTTATAGAATAATTTGGATCTTGGAGAAGCGATGTTGCACCATTCACATCATGAACTCCATTCATGATGTGAAACCACAATCAACTGACAATTTTATTGTACTGACATAAGGGATTTTAAGAGAATATCATTTATTAATCCAAAGCATTTCCACTAGGGGAGACCATATACATAGGAGATGTCCAGAAAATAAGATTGCATGATTTAGGATCCTTCTTCTGCTACCATTTTTCCTCATATGTTAAACATGTCTTCATTCCCCATTATGATTACATGAGGGGGTAGTTCCATTGTGTTAGATGATGTGATCATAGGTGGTGTTTCTTAGGGAATATTTCCAATTTAGATTAATTTTTTAGTTGTTTAACTCATATTTTATATTCTAAATATCTTCTTTCTACATTGCATAACCATTGTGTTGCAATTTGAGGAGTATTTATTCAATGCATGGACTAATAAACATTGTTTGCATATGATCATTATAAAATATAGGGTGGTTATGTTTAAATAAGTTTTTTTTGTAACCTAGTTCTGTAGTCAATCCATGTAATTAACCATATGAATTTAATGATTATTAAATTTGGAGATGGGTACCCAGACCAAGGTTCCTTTTAGACCCAATTCCAAAAAAATAGGAATGAATGTGTAATTATTAACATACCTTGCACACAAAATTGAAAAAAATGAACCCAAAAGGCTTCAAAACATGATTCCAAAACTAAATTGGTTTTCTTTTTTCCTTTATCTATCTTTGAAACATTGATATATCAAATTAAAAATTCCTAAAAATGATCAAAATATGAGATCTAACCATCCAAGTGGGTTCGACACTTGGGAATGCTAATTACTACATTTTTTGTATTTAGGTTGCTTGAGTTTTATAAATTATTAAATTTTTGTATCCACATAATAAATTAGTGACACCCTTATGGATATAATTTTTTTGGAATCATTTTTGTAGATGGTTTCTAGTATGTTTAGGTTAATTAGTAATAACAGTAATTGTTTCTATTTTAATTCATTGTCTAACTCTTGGTCTTTCTATATTGTGGTTTTAGGTAATAATATGATACACGATTTCTCCAATTGTGGAAAAGGAAAACAAGAAGATCTGAAATATGATTTAGAGTTTGAGAGAACCATATGGAATTAAAGAAAGGAAAAGGAAGAGGCTAAGCATGGCCACCACATCATGGATGGAGAATCTCCATGAAGACTACCAGAGATGTGCATGCTTAGGGAATATGGAAGACCCTCATGCTTGGGAATTTAACCTATAATTTTAACACCTTCGATCATTACCCATCAATTCGAGATAAAGCTAGAAATTATCCATATTATATAAAATTCAATTCAAATTTTCGTGTTTCTGCATGAGGGAAAAAACACTCACATATGGAGTTCTATTGAACAATGTGATACTTTTAAAATTAATAATGTCTTAGCTGACATGACCAGATTAATTCTGTTTAGATTATCCTTAAATTAAAAAGCTAGGTAATTGATTCAAAGCCTCTCATCTCATTCTATTACTATATAAGATGAGTTAGTGAGAAAATTTCTCACCCAAATTATTCCACCATCAAAATATATGAATCTCTGTTTAATAATTTTAAAATTTAATCAATATGATGAAGTATCTCTATATTGAACTTGGAAAACAATTATGAATTAAACTCATAAATTCCATCATAATGGTATAGAAATTTATCTATAAATATACAATTTTTATAAGGGTATTTCATAGGAAAACATGTCCATCATTTATGCCACAATTCTAGGATCACTAGTGGGGAAATAAACTATGGAAGGCTACAACCTTTTGGATGAAATAGACAACAATAGCTTTTAGTTGTAGTTAGAAACCACCCAAATGAGAGGACTGAACATGGTGGAAAATCATTAGATGGTGTCCCAAATGGAATACATTACTAGGAATATGGACACGATAATAGCTCTCTATAACCCCTATGGTACATATACCAAATATGCAAATAATATTGATTGTGGAAGAAAAAACCAATTTCAGGGGTATATGAAACAATAAAAACAAGTTTAAGGGTTCCAACCAAGGCTATAGGGAATTTAGTAACAAGCACTTCAGGTTTCCTCACTTTCAAGCTAGGTACACAAATAAAGGAAGAAACAATGAACCAAAAGGATATATTATGAAATATGGTGATTCAAGTTGACCAAATCACTAAGAAACTTAAAATAGAGACTAAGAGGAACACTTTTAGGAAACCATGAAGTGCACTCATGAGGTGATTTGAAATATATAACTTCCAAAAGTTGAAAAAATACCCAATAAAATCCTATAAGAAGTAGGATATAACAATAATAGCAAGATAAAAGGGAATATGAAGAGCAGGAAAATAAGAAGGATATAGTCTAAGAAGAAAAAGTAAAGAAGGAACCTTAAACACCATAGAATCCACATATACCATTTTCAGAGAGGATGATGTAGGATAATCTAGAAGCATAGAGAGGTAAGTTTCTTGAAAAATAAAAAAAATTAAAAATTAATATTCCTTTTTCAGATTACCTTGAAAGAATTCCAATATAATCAAAGTTTATTTAATAACTGGTAATAGACAAAATCATGATGGAAGATATTGGAATAATAGTGCTCATAAGAGAATTCTCTAATATGGTGTCAAAGGACCTACCCAAAACGAAACAAGACCTAAGTAGTTTTTCAATTATTGTTTTTATTGGTTCTAATAAATTTATAAAATCATTTTGTGATTTAGGTTCATGTATAAACATCATGTGATACACCACCTTAAAATGCTTAGGACATGATGTTTTAAAGCTCATAAGAGTTACACTTCAATTAAAAGAATTCAATAGTGAACTACCTATAAATTGAATATATTTTGATTAAATATGATATGTTTTTATTTCCCATGGAATTTTTGGTTCTTGATATGGAATATTATCAGACACCACTTGTTATTGGAAGACTGTTTTTTGAAATTGGAAGTGAACTGATCAATGTACGAAGTAGTGATTTGTGTTTGAGAGTGGGAAGTGAAAAAGTCAGTTTCAACATATATCGATCAATCAAAAGGTAATTACTATCCATGACAATGAATACAGAGTAAAAGTTGATAGGAAAAGTTTAAATCTCATGGATAAAATCACTGATGATAGAGGGGAATCTATTATAAAAAAACATTATGGTAGACCAACATGTTTGGATGGTGTATGACTAGAATCTTGGATTTTCAATCCTGAAAAAGAATTGGTGGATAGGACCACTAGAGTTATGGAAGAATTTAACTCAAAGAATAATGGAGTTATATTTTAAGCAAGGAAAGAGATCCATATATAAGGACAGAGTGCAACTGAGGCTATTTGTAAACTCTAACCAAGTACAATATTTTCAATCATTCATTGCCTAAGATGAAAGAGGTATGGTCAAGCCAATGAAATTAAAAAAATATCTTTAGGAAGGTAACCTGAGTTTTCTATAATTTTTAATTTTTTAGGCATAGGAACCCGTCCCCCAAAAAAATTTAAATTTCATTGAAAAGGGCATGTACTTTCACTTTGGTATTTTCACTTTTTAGGTCAATAAAAGAATCAGAATGTAATATGATAGAGAGATATATGAAATTTTCATGTCATGAGACAACAATTAATGTCATGAAATTGGAAGAAAAGAACCTAAATAGAACCAAACAAGAGTATCATTAAAAGGGGAGTATGAGTTTTAATTTCTTATTTTATTTTACCACCAAAATTTTAAATTTGGTATAAGAGATCTTAAACTGCAAATTGCATGCACTACTTTGATTCATACTTTAATAATCGATATAAGAGAAAAAATATACTTAGGATAATTTCATAACATAGTTTAAAATTTATTTGTAAATAAATTTGTATGAGAAACATGTGAGAATAATCAAGTAGAGATAAATATGGGGATTTAGATTTAACAGCCCCTGATTTTGGGGAGCTTGAAAATTTTTGTGCATGGTTTTTTTTAGAGTTGGCCTGCATTGACTTTATAATATTTGTATTAATTGATTTTATAATTTTTATGTTGTGGAAAGAGTGATTGTCCCAACTAGATTTTCTCATTATTGAGACATATTATAAATATAATATTTTTCATTATGTTATTTATTATATTTCATTAGTAAAACTTGGGTATGCATACCTCTAGAACGTTCTTTTTATCCTTTTGAAGATATGATTGTATAAAGTCACATTTAATATGATTGAGGAATATTTTGATCATCATTTATCCTAATACCTACACATACATTAATCCTTCATAATCCCATAGAAGTCATGGATATCCTTATTATGGAAGATCCATTTTCAAGCATATTTTATCCTTTCATGTGTGTCTCTAATTTTTTTACAACATTTACCAACCTACCCTAAGTCCTCATAATCATTTTATCCTAATGATAAAACCCTCATGATTATTTGTGAATTTTTCTCTATAGGGTGGTGATAGTAGATACATTGAAAGACTATGGTCACAAGCATGATTTTACATATGAGGAGAAACTCCATTTACATTTTTACATTGATGGTGAGTGAAATATTTTAACGTGAGTTAAATTATATGTGGCATGAAAATTGATAATGAATTGAAAAAAAAAATTAAATGGGAGAATAAAGTGGAATAGTTAAATTCAAAATGGGAAAATAAAAATACATGGTTTACATGTTTCTTTGAAAAGTAGAGTGTTATTGAAATTTTCTTATGTGATGTTCAAACATTTAATTCCCCATTTTATCAATTGATTTTATTGAAATTGCATTTAAATAATGGTAAGGTGAGCATCTTTTGTAATATGTTGAGATTTCATTCTTGATGGAAATCATGAATTCAAGTGTGAAGGGGTTTGATACTTACAATTCTTGCCTACATATTATGATATTAAATACATTTAATTTTGTAATTTAATTTATCATTATTTCCCATATGATTAATGATTTTTTATATATGGTAGGATACAAATATAGAAGGAAAATAAAAAATATATCTAAATGGATCAAGATTAGCACCGTGATAAGACTTTCCAGGACAAAAGATGTCCATGGGGTGTTCTCAAGGATTGAAACTGGTGAAAAAATGTTTAAATAGGGCTTACAACACTAAAAATTTATCATTAATGTCATGAATATACTATTCACGATGCAATAATAGAAATAAATTAGGATTTGAATACATAGATTGAAGAAAAAAAATCTCGGAAGGAACCATCACTACGGCAAAAAAGGCATTTAGCGGCGGTTTTTTTTTCGTTTCGCGGCGGTTTAAACCGCCGCTAAATCGATTGGCGGCGGTTTTCAAAAACCGCCGCTAAATCGTGCGTCGGGAAACTATTCGCGGCGGTTTTTTTATTTTTTTATTTTTTTTATTTTTTTTTATTTTTGTTATTTTTTTAAATTTTTTTTAAATTATATATATATATATATATATATATATATTTATTTATTTATTTATTTATTTCGTATTTATTTTATTTATTTATTTATTTTATTTATTTATTTTATTTATTTATTTTATTTATTTATTTTATTTATTTATTTTATTTATTTTATTTATTTTATTTATTTTATTTCGTATTTATTTTTTATTTATTTTATTTCATATTTATTTATTTACTTATTTATTTATTTACTTATTTATTTCATATTATTTTATTTACCCATGCATTCATATGCATGCACATCCCATGCGCATGCACATGCATGCCCATGCAATATAAAGAAATTTTGCGTTTCATGAGATTTGAACCCCTAACCTCTTGCATATTTTCCAAAGACTTTACCACTCCAGCAAGCTCGCCATGTGGTTAATAAACAGAAATTAATATACTTATATATATTAATTGAAAAAACAAATAATACATAAATAATAAATAATAAATAATAAATAATAAATAAATATAATAATAAATAATAAATAATAAATAATAAATAATAAATAATAAATAATAAATAATAAATAATAAATAAATATAAATAATCAATAATAAATAAATATAAATAATAAATAAATATAAATAATAAATAATAAATAATAAATAAATATAAATATAAATAATAATTAATAATTAATAATTAATAATTAATAATTAATAATTAATAATTAATAATTAATAAATAAATATAAATAATAAATAATAAATAATAAATAATAAATAATAAATAATAAATAATAAATAATAAATAATAAATAATAAATAATAAATAAATATAAATAATAAATAATAAATAAATATAAATAATAAATAATAAATAAATATAAATTATAAATTATAAATTATAAATTATAAATAATAAATAATAAATAATAAATAATAAATAATAAATAATAAATAATAAATAATAAATAATAAATAATAAATGATAAATGATAAATAATAAATAATAAATAATAAATAATAAATGATAAATAATAAATAATAAATAATAAATAATAAATAATAAATAATAAATAATAAATAAATATAAATAATTAATAATAAATAAATATAAATAACAAATAATAAATAAATATAAATAATAAATAATAAATAAATATAAATAATATATAAATATAAATAATAAATAATAAATAAATAATAAATAATAAATAATAAATAATAAATAATAAATAAATATAAATAATAAATAATAAATAATAAATAATAAATAAAGATAAATAATAAATAATAAATAATAAATAATAAATAATAAATAAATATAAATATAAATAATAAATAATAAATAATAAATAATAAATAATAAATAATAAATAATAAATAATAAATAAAGATAAATAATAAATAATAAATAATAAATAATAAATAATAAATAGTAAATAATAAATAATAAATAATAAATAATAAATAATAAATAATAAATAATAAATAATAAATAATAAATAATAAATAATAAATAATAAATAATAAATTGTAAATAATAAATAATAAATAATCAATAATCAATAATCAATAATCAATAATCAATAATCAATAGTGAATAATAAATAATAAATAATAAATAATAAATAATAAATAAATATAAATAATAAATAATAAATAAATATAAATAATAAATAATAAATAAATATAAATAATAAATAATAAATAAAGATAAATAATAAATAATAAATAAATATAAATAATAAATGATAAATAATAAATAATAAATAACAAATAATAAATGATAAATAATAAATAATAAATAATAAATAATAAATAATAAATAAATGTAAATAATAAATAAATATAAATATAAATAATAAATAATAAATAATAAATAATATTTAATATTTAATATTTAATATTTAATAAATATATATAAATAACAAATAATAAATAAATATAAATGATAAATAATAAATAAATATAAATAATAAATAATAAATAATAAATAAATATAAATATAAATAATAAATAAATATAAATATAAATAATAAATAATAAATAATAAATAATAAGTAATAAGTAATAAATAATAAATAATAAATAAATATAAATAATAAATAATAAATAAATATAAATAATAAATAAATATAAATATAAATAATAAATAATAAATAAATATAAATAATAAATAATAAATAATAAATAAATATAAATGATAAATAAATATAAATAATAAATAATAAATAATAAATAATAAATAATAAATAATAAATAATAAATATAAATATAAATAATAAATAATAAATAAGAAATAAGAAATAATAAAAAATAACTAATAAATAAATATAAATAATAAATAGTAAATAATAAAGAATAAAGAATAAATAATAAATAATAAATAATAAATAAACATAAATAATTAATAAATATAAAGAATAAATAATAAATAATAAATAATAAATAACCAGTTACAAATAATATATAATAAATAAATTAAAATATATTATAAATAATAAATAATAAATAATAAAGGAAACACATGAAAAAGTATGAAAAGACGTGATAAGGGATGAAAAATCATGAAAATGCATGAAAAAGGATGGAGAAGCATATGAAGAATGAGGCATTAGAAAGAATGAGAACGCATGAAAACTCGTGAAAACTCTGGAAAACTCCTTAATAATTCAACATAATCATCTTAATAACCCACAAAAAACCATTGATAAAGATAACAAGTCATGAAAACCCAAATAAACAGTAATAAATGCAGCTACCGTTAAAACCCATCAAAACGGTCATAAAGAGACAAAAACATTGGACTCACATTAACGGAGATAACTTAAGATCCGAGAGTCCGTTTTAGATCCGCAACCTGTCAAATCAAAGATCCTGAAATGATCTTCAACCTGAAAGGTGAAAGAGTCCGAATGGACAGGCGGATCAGAAGTTACGACCATTTAAACAAAAGCTGACGGGGAACGGGTGCTAGAAACGAGGCATTGAAAAACATAACAAACCCGATACCCACTAAAAAGGCCATAACATATGATCTAGGAGTGCATGTGGGCGCCGCGACTAGTAAAACTAAAGCTCATGGAACGAGCTATGATCTGGCAGGTGGAGGAGGCCGAACTGACACGCGGATCGAAAGTTTGGTCCGTTTGAAGACAAGTTCGACGGGACACCGGTGACGAAAACGGGGTTTTAGAGGCCTTCGTAGGGGTTTTTGGGGTCGAAAAACATGACAGAAGCTAGCTTATGTCAATTTCGTGTGTAGCTCTCTTCGCTGGCTTCGATTTGATATGTGGTAGAGCCCAAACGAACACCCGGAGCAAAAGTTATGTCCGTTTGAAGTTGAAGAACTTTTTTCAACTTTCTTATAACTCTAATATCTTCTGCACCTTAGACCGTCTCACGGTTTTGATTATATGTGTCTCTAGATCTCTTCATGAGCTTCGATTTGACTGGTCGTGGTGCTTCAACGGATGCCCGAATCAAAAGTTATGGTCGTTTTAGTGATTTCGGGGTTTCTCGTGTTTTCTTATTTTTTCATTTCATTTCGCGGCGGTTTTACCGAAACCGCCGCTATTTCGCGGCGGTTTTTAAAAAAATCTCCGCTAATCATTGAATAAAATTAAAAAAAAATATAAAAAATAAATAAAAAAAATAAATAAATTTTTTTTGCTGTTTAGCGGCGGTTTTAAAAACCGCCGCGAAATGCTGGCCCGAAACGCATTTCGCGGCGGTTTTCTCGTAGTGCATTAAATTTATAGTGTGGCGCTATTTTTCACCCCTTGAACCTTTCTAGATAGACCAAGAGGATACAGATTTAGATGAAAATTTACAAATAATTATTCTAAAAAATGTATCATTAATGTCATGAATATACTATTCACGATGCAATAATAGAAATAAATCAGGATTTGAATACATAGATTGAAGAAAAACAATCTCGGAAGGAGAACCATTAAATTTATAGTGTGGCGCTATTTTTCACGCCTTGAACCTTTCCAGATAGACCAAGAGGATGCAGATTTAGATGAAAATTGACAAATAATTATTCTAAAAAAAGTATCACCCTTTCACATTGCAAAATGGAGACTCATTCCATATAAAAAGCTATGTATAGGTAATTCACGTTGTGAAATCCATTCATGATTTTAATTCACTGAGACCTAAGAATAGGTCTTATTGATTGATGCCTTGAAAATCATTCACCATGTGAGTTCAAGAATAAAGTAGATTTTGGAGAAGAAACACCACACCATTCATGTCATGAACTCCATTCACAACATGAACCCATGGTCAAAAGAAAATTTTAATGCATTTGCCCTAATGATTTTAGGGGAAGCCTATTTATTCAGTTGAAGTGCTACCACTGGGTGATATGAGATACATGGGAGTCAAACAGACAAAAAGAGTGCATGACTTAGGATCTTGTTGCTACTTCCATTCTTCCTTTCACAATAACCATCATTCCCCCTCATGATTAGCGTGATGTGGTAGTTCCATTTTGTCGGGTGATCTGATCATAGGGGTAATGTTTCATGGGGATTATTTTCTATTTCAATTCTTGTTTGAGTTGTTTTACTCTTATTTTTTGTTTTATATCTCTACTTTTTCCATTTCATGACCATTTTTTTGTGATTTGAAGAATATCAATTTAATTAATTGACTAATCACCCTAGTTTTCATAGACCATTATTAAATTATGGTGGTTTTGTTTAAATAAGGGTTTGGGTAACCTAGTTCTATAATAAATCCAAGTAATTGACAATATGAATGGAATAATGGTGGAATTAAGAGAGTGGTACCTAGACCAGGGATCCTTTCAGACTCATTTTTGATAATAAATATGAATGGAAAAATATTTTTTCACATCACAAGCACACAAACCAGAAAATAACTTTTCCTAACATGATTCAAAACTTAATTCCAAAACCAAACATGTTTTATGTTCTATTTCACCCACTTCAAAATGTCAATTTATCAAATTCCAAATTCCAAATTCCAAAAAATGACCTAAATCACTTTTCTGACCATCATTGTGGGTTCAAAACTTAGTCTTTATAATTAATACATTTTTAAAGTTGGGTTTTTTGAGTTTTATAAATTAATAAATTTTTGAATCCCTAGAGTAAATAAAAGACACCCATGCGGGCTTCCAATCGATGATTGGGATGTGTTGCAATTTATTCCCACAAAAATGGAGGGGAAAGTAGATAGACATGGGACTTCAATAGAGGAGTTCCAAGTTAGTTCCCAGTGATAGGAGTTCAGGAAGCTACAGATTGAGAATTAGATGTGGGATTTGATGGTGATGTTGGTTTTGTAAGGGATGAATTAGATAGAACAACTAAATTATAGAGTAGAAAATTGGAAATAATTTATCAATGAGGAAGGATGAAGTAGTTTAAATAATAATATTGTGGACACTGAACATGGATTACAGACATTGGTGTCCAATGAGGGTTTGTGCATTGTGGAGTGGGAGGCACTGCACAGGACGTCGACTAGACATGTGGAAATGCCTATTTTTACTGAAGAGGATCCGATTACTTGGGTCAAACATGTTGAAACATTTTTTTCATCTTCCTCATGTGTGAAGAGTTAAAAGTGCTATTGACGTAACTAATTATAGAAGGGATGAATCAATGTTGTATAATTTATCTGAAGTTGGTTCATCCATAGATTTCTTGGAATTAGTTCAAGGAGTATCTACTCAGTAGATATGACATTATATTAGAGGAAGACCTAGTGATTTGTTTTAAGTAATTATGATAAGATAAAACATTGGATGAATATATTTATGAATTTGAATGCATTTACTTTAGGATTCTTGACCTTTACAAAGATTGGTATAAGAGTCTATTTATTAGAGGGCTCAAACTAGAGATTAAAAGATCAATTTTGACTCACGAGCTGCAAAGTAAGGCACAAATATTGAATCTATCTAGGACAACAGAATGCGAGATGTTTTCCATGGGAATACTTTCACAAAAAGAACCCAAAAACAAGAGGAATATTCTTATCTTATAATGGAGGATATGGAATTCCATTAAAGAAAAAAAAAACTCCACCAATAGAAATAGTAGAGAAGGAATCGATGGGAGTAGATAATGCACCTCGGGAGAGGGGAGTTCAAACTCCATCCAAAGAAGAATTTGAGGAAAAAAATATTAAGGGTTTGTGCTATGATTTTGGATAGAAATTTATACTGGGGAATCAGTATAGGGCTACCAAATTTGAGCTAATGGTATGAGATAGCATCGAGATGCTATGTGACCCTACAAAAAAATAGGTCTTAGTGGTGGCTCTTAAAACCACCAAAAAATAAATCATTTAAAAAATATTATAATATAGAAGTGGATTAATATAATCGATGCTATATTTTTTAATATTAAAATTTACTTTTGGTTTTATTTAAACCACCACAAAATCTTTTAAAAAACTAATTTTGACCCCCCCAAAACCCTTGGCTCCAACCCACCCCCTCCTCTTTCTCCCTTCGGCAAACCACAACCTCAACTCCCTGCTCCCAATGGTGACCGCCTTGAACTTGACCCCCTGCTCTCGAAGGTGATCACTGTGATCCCTAACCCCATACTGGTGACCATCGTGACCCCGATCCCCGTGTTGGCTACTGTCATGACCCTGATCCCCTTGTCGACGACCGTTGTAACCCTAACCTCTCATCCTGACAACCACTGTAACAACCCAGAAATTCTAAACTTGGTTTTATTAAAAATATATTTTATTAAATATATTTATTTAAATTTTCTTTGAAAATAATAATAGAAAATTAAGTGTTTCAAATAATTTAATTATAACACTTATTATTAATATTTTTCAAATTACATTTAAATTAAAAAAACAAATACTGTATTTTTGTATTATATTGGATTATTACTTTTATTTTATTTGAATAATGAAATTTATTTAATAAAATATATTGAATGAGTAAATTTCTAAATCTCAATAGATATGTATGTATTTTCACTACTATTATTTTGATAAATGAAACTAATTTGATTTTATAGATATTTATTTTAAAAAAATATGATATATATATATATATCTTTGAAGTTATAAATATTAGTTTTAAATTATAAATTTTTATTTTCAATATATATATATATATATGTATAGACATACACATATGAATATGAAATTATAATTTTGAAATATAAATTATAAATTGCTTTTATAAGTGTTACTATTATAAATTGTGTTTAATAAAAATTATAATTATATATTATAACTATTTTGATTAGATATCAAAATTATTCACATATTTTTGAAATTATTACATTATGATATAAAATATTATGTTATGTTTTATAAAATTTTAAAATGAATATGTTATAATAATACAAAAGGGAAATGGATAAATAAAAAAATGAAAATGATATTAAAAAAAAATAAAAAATAGAAGAATCGGGTTTGGTCTAGGGTTGTGTTGTGGCCTGGGGTTCAGGAGTCTATCTGGTAAGGGGGAAGTCGTCTGGGAGAACTCGAGCAAGGGAGATCCGACGTTTGTGGGTCTTCTCAGGGGAGTTAGAGCAAGATCGAGCTGTCGGGAGTCATCCGCATCTAGGGGGACTCGAGTCTTGTTGCGCGGCGGTCGAGGCCGAGGGCAAGGCTGAGTCGTTGGGGTATCCAGGTTGCGCACAACAATGGCACTATCGGGAGTTGATTCGTGCAGAAAGGCCTTCTCATCAGAGGATCAAGAGCCAAGGTTGCGGTTCAGGGGGCTTCGTGGTCGCGCCGTGCGAGGAGGAGGTCTGAGCAGCGTCATCTGGTTTTGTCTCAGTTAGGGTTCATTTCAGGTTTTCCTGATCTAGTGCAAGGTAAGTTTCATGTTTGGTGTTTTTTTCTGATTTTTTTGTCAATTTCGAATTAATTTTGATCTGCACGTCGTATTCCCTGTTTTCCACCATACTGTTTGTTTTGTATCAGTTGATTAAAACCTGTGTTTGTGTATTGACTCTGTTTATATGCTTTCATTTTGGTCCACAGGCGTCCACTTCAACCTGTTGCACTTCGATTTTATAATGTTTGTGACCTTTTTTCTATTCTATTTTGAGATGTTCTGTTTCATAAATGTGAATTATATTCTCTTTATTTCCTATCTGAAACTGCTTATCCAGCTTGCACTACAAGATCATTTTCATTGCTGGATAAACAATGACTTTTATGGCTATAAAATACTTATCCCATTCTTTGAGAAAATGAAAATTTTATTTCAATGTGTATATCTTTAGAGAGGGCGAAGGTGCGTCCAAAATAGTTGGTCCTCAAATCCCTTGTGCAAACGAATTTGCAACACGTTCTTCCATTCCGAGATTGAGTGTGTTCTGGTCTTATGCAATACAAGGGATTTATATACATGTTTGTTTCAAAATGAATTTATTCAAGATGTAAGGAAGATTATATATATTAATTTTAGTGTTCATATTTCAATTGAAAAGAATTATTTTCATGTTTGATATAAGTTTGCATATGGGATTTAGTAATTAATTTTATGATTAAACATATTTTTTAGGGTGAATTTGTGTTTATTTGTGTTTAGATTATAACTCTTGATTTTCAAATGAGTATGGTTGTTAACAAATTTATTTTCAGATTTTAATTTGTAAGGGAATTGTTATTCTTCTTAAATCTCTGCATTAGCATTTCAAAATAGTATATTTACGGATGAAAATAGTTACTTCTATATATAGATTTAGTTTTATTAAAGTAATTTTAATGTTCAATGAATTTATGTTCTGGTACTTTTTTTTATACTGCTTAAATGTTTGATGTGATTTCTATATTCAAATAACTGTCTGAAAATTATTGTATTCGATTAGAATTATTTTTATATTCAAACTTGTTTTGTATGGGTTATTTTGTTTATTCATTCCAAACTTATGGTTTTAGTTTTATAGTTTTGTGTAAGGTTTTTCTTAATTTAAAACATTTCAACCTTATGATTTTGTTTTCAACTTATTTAGCATGGATGATATCCTATTTAGTTGTGTTTAAATCTATATTTTCAAAAGAATAAGAAAATTTACTCTGGTTTTCTTATTTTCTGATTTGGTTATGTCATGTTATTTTAAGAGAACCCTTGTGTTCGGTTTTATTTTTATTGTTATGATTTTATAAGGGGTTATTTTAATTTTGTTAAACCGTGATTTTTATAAAAAAGGGCAAGCAATAAAGCTTCACAATATGAGAAAACAGAGTTACAAGAGTCGGAAGGAAGGAAATTTACATTTATCTCTTTGAATAATAGTGAGAATTTCTCCTATAGTGCTATAAAGGTGAGTGCAAGTATCTTTAGTGGTTCCAATATTTGCAAGGTAGTCAGTAAGACGGTTGGCTTCATGATAGATGTGTGTTATGATATAATGCATTGAAGCTAGACTGTCAAGACACTTTATCCATTTTGATGTAAGGTTCCAAGCAAGATGAATCTGACCCATTCTCACTACTTCACAATAGTGGATGAGTCACTTTCAAACCATATTTTATTCCAATTTTGTTGTTGAGAAACTTCCACAACCTTGATTAGATCCACCATTTCAGCTTTTTAAGAGAAGTATTTTGTCTGCATGAGCCATGAATTCCTACTAAGAAGTCTCCATTGTGATCTCTAAATGAAATTACATAACAAATAGGTCCTGGATTTCCTTTTAAAGCGCCATCCAAATTTCATTTAATCCATCATTTGAAAGGTGTTGTCCAAAACAATTCGATGGTGCCCAGTGGTTTAGGGTAATTACCATGTAATTTTAGCTTACGCAAAACTGCAAGTGTATGACTAAATTATCAGTGTTAATCATGTAAATTATTAGCCAGTTGAGTCACTAAAAGAATCTCAGATAGAGCAGTGTTATGTTTGAAGATTGCATTTTCTTATCGGCTCTTATTCCTGCTCCTCCAAATGATAAAAATAGTTTCATCACAAGCCATGAAGAAGAGTAAATGTACCTGTTTTGAGAACTGTAGTGTTGAAATGTGAAGCAAAAAATCCACGATACTGGAGACTAGTGGAGGATGAATTTCAAAAAGGTCGATGATCGAGTTCCAGAGAGAGGCATCAGTCTTTCAAGACAGATGATTATGATTGTCATGATATTGGTCACAGAGCACACCTGGAGCACAAGGAAATTCCAACCCTTTGCAGATTACATTCCACCAGAATTTTATTCCAGTAGTGGTTTTTTTTTTATTCCAGTAGTGGTTCCAAAGCAGCGTGAAGTGGGTAGGATGAATCCACTTTTTATTAAAATCCATAATCCTGGTATTATTGCCTTACAGAAGATGATTGTAAAAACACTTGGAATCAAGAATTCCATTTGTACTCAGTTCCCAGATTAGAATGTCATTTGTGTTCAGAAATTCATAAGAAGAGACTTTAAGGGTAATATGAGGTGGCAGTGTGTTCACCTGGTCAAGCTGTTCTTTAATGGTATCATTGTAATCATTATCCAGGTCTTGAGTTCCGACATTATCAACCAAAGGTGAACCTGCCCAGTTACCCATCCAGAATTTCAGAGAGGATTGAGCACTAACCAGCTAGTGAGAGTGCATATTGATCTTCTGGAAAATAAATTTGAGACTTGGCTTGCATTTAATCCATCTTACCTTGACTCAGTCTACTGAGGAGTTTGGTTCTTAGGAATTCAAGGGATTTAGATTTGTCGTTAATGAGTCTCCAGATGAATTGAGCTTGAAGAGATTGATTGAAGAGCTCAATGTTTTTAATTCCAAGTCTTCCCATTGTATAAGGTAAGCAACGTTTCTTCCATAGAGCTATAATGACTTTACATTCCGTAATACTTCCACTACACATGAAGATTCTAATAAGAGAATTGATTGACTTAATGGTGGAGGTATGCCAGGAGTACACCATGTAGGAGTAAACTAGTTTTGAGACAATCACACGTTTTACTAAACAAATCATTCCTGCCATTGAAAGAGATTTTCCCTTCTAGGTAGAGACGCTCTTTCTTACTTGACTCACAACATCAGTAAAATAAGAGGAGTGAGGCCTTCCAATAAACATGGGGACCCCAAGGTAGGTGAATGGTAGGGACCCCTACCTTATACCAAGATCATGTATCATGATGTGCTTCCTGGATACTGAGATATTTTTTCCAAAGAAGATAAACGACTTTCTCCAGTTGACTTCCTATCTAGAGACCCTTTCATAATGGAGAAGGGTTCTCTTAATGGTTTGAATGTTGTTCCTGTCTCCTTGAGTGAAAAGAATAATGTTGTCAGCAGAGAGAAGGTGGGAGTGGGAAGAGAAAACTCTGGATACTTGAATTGTTTCGATTTCCCTTTGTTGGCATTATGAGTAATCAGTATATCGAGATAGACATCATAAAATTCAAAAAATAATGGCAGATAGAGGGTCTCATTGCCTCACTTCTCTGAAGAATTTGAAATATCCTTCCGGTGATCCATTTATAAGAATAAAGATGTGAGCAGAGCTGATGAGAGCATGAATACAATGAATGAAACTCCTGTGAAATCCAAATTCATGCAAAATACAACTAATAAAACCCCAATCGATATCAAAGGCCTTCCTAATGTCGAGCGAGAGAGAAATATTTCCTCCCCCTGTAGTCTTCTGAAGTAGATTGATACATTTAGTGGTAGTCAGAAGATGATCTTAAATTCTTCTTCCCTTGACATAACCAAATAGATTCCAAAATATTATTTTCTCAGAGATATGGGATGGACGATTTGAAATAATTTTTTTAATGATCTTGTGGATAGTATTGATCAGTGCCACCAGTCGGAATTGACCAATATCACTTGCATTCTTCACCTTAGGGATAAAGGCAATAAACTGAGCAATAAGGCCTTGAAAGAGAGAACCATCATTGAAAAAGTTCTTAACCAATTTACAAACATTATCTTGTATGACATCCCAATAATATTGGAAGAAAAGATTGGTGAAACCGTCTAGTCCCAGTGACCTTCCTTTATTAAGCCCAAGAACCGTGTCCCATATTTCAATATCTGAAGGCATTGTTGTGAGAAGAGTATTGTCAGCTTCAATGACGAACTTTGGGATGATTCTTGCCCTTAAGTCCACAGTACATCTAGTTCCATTGAAGTGGTCCATATAAAAGGATACAATATGATTTGAGAGACATTTTCTATTATTAATAATAGTGCCTTCACTCTTTAAGAGAGAGAGAGAGGCATGTTAACCTTTTTGTCTCTTTGAAGCGCATTGAAGAATTCAGTATTTATGTATATATACAATATATGTATATTTATCTAGCTTTTCATATTAATTTTTCAGAACTTATAATGAAATAGGGTTCAAATATTTAAAGTATTCAGTGATTCACTTGATGATTATTAACTCAATTGATTACAATGTTATAAGGATTTTCCACCCGAAAATCCATTTTCATTCGGGTTACTTTTATTGTCTACTTACCTCAATGAAATTATGATGTATTATTATGTACTCCTCATAAATTAATTGTGAGTGTTCTATATATGTTTACCAACCACAATTCTTCTTTATTTTATGGGGAGTTACATGTTTTAAAAGGAACTTTCAAAAATTCATCTCGAAATACAAGCCCAATTCCAAGGAATTTCTCAAATTCGTATCAATTTTCAAGTTTACTCTAAAATATGTTTTAGCATCCATTAAATTTTTAAAACCAATCATTTTATTATGAAAATACTATCTCACTTCAATTTTAATTTTATACAAATATTTTTCAAAAAGAACTCTTCTTTTCAATGTAAAAGAGTATTTATCTCAAGAATTACTTGATGATTTTATAAGAGTATCTTCATCAATTTTAACACTCTTGTTAATCATTATGTATTATTGGGATTAGTCTTTTATGATATCATCTAACATCTTTAATTGAATGGGTTTTGATTAGTTTTACTGTGGATGTGCTATCTTAAAACCATTCACCAATTTACTCCAAATGGTTAGTGTTTATGCTAAATGGCCAAGGAAAGTTATTTACATTTCATATGCTAGTTTAAATATAAATTTATATATTGTTTATGTTTATCCCCATTCATCAAAGGAATGGATTGGACATAGTAACTGTCAGGTGGGGCTCGCTATAGCCCCTCGGTGCATCAATATGTCTCATGAGACAAACTAGTTATTGGCATAAGGCCTTGAAATAATGGTTATTTAGGGTCTTGGCATGAGCCCTTGAAAGAATGATTATGAATTCCTGTATTATGAATTCCATCAAGGAATGCATTGGACTTAGTAAGTGTCATGTGGGTCCCGCTATAGCCCATCGTTGCATCGACATGACTTATGAGACAAACTAGTGTTTTGGCACGAGGCCTTGACGAAATGTTTATGGTCTTGTCATGATGCCTTGACATAGTGTTTAAAACATCTCGCATTATGCATTACCTCAATATCAATCTAGTAACTGGTAGTTCATGTAGTTATTCGACTAGTAGAATACCTATGGTTAAGAACATTTGTCTTATATAGAAAATCTGAACAAGTATCATTTCATGTGTAAATTTGTAACTGCACCCCTAACATGTCATACATAAATAAGTATAGTCATTTATCTATATGTGGAATTTCATTCATTTATATTCAAGTGTTTGCATATTTATATAATGCACTTTGTTTGTAACTCTTAAATGATTTTAGCAATTTTGAGTATAATTTTATCCTAAAATATGTTTCAGAATCTCTTAAGAAAATGATGATGACTTGTTATGAGAGATTTTAATTTCAGAATTTAAAGCATGTATTTTAAATAATTGATTTAAATACTAATTATTTCTTAATGATATTGTTTTATACCCCCTTACTGGGAATTTTAAATTCTCACCCTACAAATTGTAATCACTTTTACAGGTTTATCAAACTTTATGTGTTGAAACTCTATTGCAGAAGCATTACACTGAAGAATATTTGTTTTCAATTTGTGTTTTTTGTTGATATGTAATCCATGTATCAAATTTTCTAGAACCTAGACCAGTGAAGGTCCTATGTTGTTTTAATGTTGTGTATTTATTTAAGTTTCCTTTTTATAAAAAATATTACACAACATTTGAAAGGGCTAAGTCCGATTGCTCGAGGCCGAGTCTTTACAACAACCATGACCTTGAACCCCTACTCATGATGATAACCATCATGACCCCAACTCCCCTTCTGGTGACCTTCGTGACCCTGAACCCCTTTTCCAGCTGTCATAGTGACCCCAACCCCCTGTCGACGTTCACCATGACCCAGACCCCCCTGTCGACAACCATCATGACCCTAAACCCCTTAGTCCTGTCAACGGTCCCCCCCTCCGCTCCTCGATGGTGACTCCCAAAGGAATATATTCACATTTTTTTAGTTTTGGCGCACCCAAAATTGTTGAAGGTATGATTGATTGAATTTTTATAAGGATTTTAATTAAAATATATAATTATATATGTAATTGAGTGTTGTTTATGGTTTTAATAATACAATAAATCATTTTTATACATAATTTTTGTTATATCGAATGAAGACCCTACCCTGGTCAATGACGATGTTGGGTGATGTTTAATTTTGATTTTACTTATTTTATTAAACATTTATATCTTTATATCTGATTGTACAGGGATAAGAGTAAAAATACAATACATATTGATATATTTTGGATTAATTTACCTTGATACACACCTCATTATTCCAAGGGTTTGGAAGAATTTTTTGATCATTTAATTGCAAACTGATTAGTGGATGGTATAATAAAATTTTCATGACTTGATTGTAAATTAAAGTGATTGTTGAATATAAATGAAGTATATGATCATTTTATATTGAAACAGTTTCCCACTTGATATGTTTGTTGGATTTGGCATGGGGAATAAAACATTACAGAAAGTCAAAATAATGAAAATCCTGTCAATGAAACATAAAGTGACCCACCATAGGAGAATTCAGTTTGAAATTTGATAAATGATTCGTTCATATTTGTAGGATACAATGTACAAGATTTTAATAGATCAACAGAACCTTAAGTTGATCTTGATCAGTTTAATAGTTCTCAGAACTTTAGTAACAAAAAAACGAGTTTTATGAAATAGTTGACGATGGATAACAATTTTATAAAGGGTGTGCCAAGTATACAAAATTTTATTTTCTACTTAAGTTGTATTATATCAATTGTCTCTATGAAATTACTGGAAAAATAAATTTAGATGATTTTAAAGTTTATTCGTGATGAATATAGTGAATTTAATATCCCTACATCATTCTATGAGATGAAAAGATTCATAAAAAAACTTGGACTTGATTATAAAAAGATACATGAATGCCCTAATGACTGCATTTTTTACTGGGGAGAAGAGTCTGAGAAAGAAGAATGGATAAGATTTCATACAAGAATATAGAATTTAATGAACAACAATGATATTATAAATCAATAAAACCATAGGAATAAATAGAAGAATAAAATTTAAGAAGTTTTGGATATAAACCCTTCACAATCTTCATCGGTTTCCTAGAATGATTCATTTTCAATCATTTTAGGGAAGAAAGTATCCCGGATGTGTACAAGAGATGGGCTCTGGGCGTACTCCATCAACTATCTTTGGTTGGGATTTATTATCAGTTACTGCTACACCCATTGGGGGTTCGAGTAGTTCCATTGATCTAGAATAATAAAGAGAAGTTTCAAGGTTGAAAGAAAAATTTTAAGAACAAGACTCTTATAAGAAAACAATGGATCAGTGGGGGTAAGTAATGGGAAATGATTTATTTTCTATATTTCAGTGGATGAAGAGAATGATCCATAAGGAAATTTGTATCTTTATAGCTCATCATACCACTATAAATTCTAAA
Organism: Viscum album; assembly: GCA_963277665.1. NCBI lineage: Eukaryota > Viridiplantae > Streptophyta > Magnoliopsida > Santalales > Viscaceae > Viscum > Viscum album. The sequence continues at coordinate 417,217,295 of OY728129.1, forward strand.
TTCCAAAGATCATTCAAACATATCCAAATAATACATACAAACTCCATAAATAAAACTAAAATGACACTTTTATATTGAAAACATGCACTTTGAGTCATACTGACCATATATTGTGCTAGATTGATGTGTGGTTGATTCCTACACGTCAAAAATTAATTATGGATATTAATCCTTAAGTTTAAAAACAATTCGAGCTATTTTTCTTGTTTTTGAATCAGTAACTAGTTTTTAAAGTTACCTAATCTTTTAAAAATATGTGTCAGGGTGTCAAAACTAGCAAAATGTTGTTGTATTACCATTAAATTAGAGGAAAGTATCCGTAGATTTATTTTTGAAATCTAGGATCTGATGACACATCATTCTGAGTTACAGTTTTTTTGATGCCCGTAAATTCCTTTTTATTGTTTTAAAACACCAAAACATTCATGAAGTAGTCAAAATCATATAAAAATACCTCATATTGAAATTAAATTATAGGAAAATTGTTGTTGATATATTTTTGATGCGTATGTGAAGAAAACATGTCAATCCAACATGTGGTGTGTTTGTAATGACTTGGTAAACAGTTTGTTAGGGTACCAAAGCCTTTAAAAACATGTGTCGGGGGGAGGGGTCAAAACCAGTAAAATTGAATCATATTTCCATGAAATCATTGTAAAAATACTGAAAATTGATTTTTTAAAAATATAAGAACTGACGACCCATCATTCCAAGTAATGGTTTTCTCGGGATGCCTGTAAACACATTTTTTAGTGTCTTAAAACACTAAAACGTGTATGTAATGGTCAACACAATATAAAACATTCTAATATTGACATGAAATCATGGGAGAAACACCTTTGAATTATTTTTGATGTGTACATGTAGACATCACATCAATCCAATGTGTGGTGTGCTCGAAATGACTAAATAAATAGTTTTTAAAGGTACCAAGGCCATTAAAAATTTGTACTAGGGGGTCAAAACCATACAAACAATGTTGAATGGACTTGAAATCAGAAAACAATAACCATAGATTTATTTTTGAAATGCAGGAAATTATGGAATTTCATTCGGAGTAAGGGTTTTAATGGGATTCCCTTAAACATGTTTTTAATGTTTTAAAACACTAAAACATGCGTGTAGCGATCATGTGAGGATCTGTGTTTTTTTACAGGAAATTTAAGAAGAAACTTGAATTATTTATTTTAAATGGTTATATGAGGTAAAATAGTAATTTTACCCTAGAAGACGATGTTGTATACTTTTTATAACCACTCAGTTGGTCCCAAAATATGGTTTTTACTGATAAGAGTTTGGTGGAATTCCAAACTAGTCAAATTTTCCTAAATAATTAATAATTAATTAATTAAATATTAAATTTATTATCATGATTTTTTTTGACTGTATATTTTGAACAAAAAACTTGATTGAGATTATATCTCTTCCATTGAGTATATAATGAGTATTTTTTACCTAGGCGGGGAATAAACTCTGGTCAGCCGTTAGGGCCGGCTTGGGCCCATTTTCTTTTTTTTTTCTTTTCCTCCATCATTTATTTTATTTTATTTTTCTTATTTTCCTTCCCTGGATTCTCCATTACACCCCTAGGTGGATTCCTCCTTCATGTGACAAAGAGACATTATGGATAAGGAGGTAGATAGAAAAATATAGAGGGGAAGAGAGGTACTACCACGAAGCTTGGGATGAGACAGATCATCATGTGGAAATGGGACAAGTTTCAGTGGATTCTTCCCAATGCAAGGCCATTTTTATATTTTTTCATAAATCCTCATAGGTTTAAAATTTTCAATTTTTAAACCCCTATTATGCTTGCTTAGGACCACTTGAGGGTCGATCTATAGCTTTTGGGGAGAAAAATGAGGCTTCAGGCCAATTTTAGGGTTTTCCCATTTAGAAATCCAGATCACACAACTTGTAGTTTAGGGATCACATTTCATGTTTTCTTCATGTTCTAGGAATATGAACTTTTGGAAGTACACATCGTGTATAGGGTATACAATTCGTGCATTGTGACTCAACCGTATAGCTGGGAATTTGGCTAGAAACACCCATGTAGGGGCACATGGCTATATAGAGTACACAATCAGACTTAATGTGGGTTGAATTCCATATAGAGGCACGCGACTAGGCTAAGTACATGGCCATGCCATGTGAGGAACAAAGGAAGGTACCCCATGTAGGGTAAATACCTTGTACATGACTCACACACCATGTACTTAAGCTTTTACATTCAATGTCTGACTGAAGTACATGACCAGGTGGGGCTTTGGGAGTACATGTTTTTTACTCAGTATACACGCCTTGTACTACCTTCTTGTTACTCTTTGAGGGTTTTTCTTATCTTTACACCTAGGAGTAAAAATTAGACAAATGATTAGTCTGTTTTGAGCATTTTTCATCATAGATCGTGATGGTGAAACCCTTGAGGTGATTTGAGGAATCCTATGAGGGATTTTAGGAGTTTTTCTTAAATAAATAGGTTCTCCCTCTAATAATTGATTCCAATTATCTACTGAGAGAAAGACCCTTTTATCTAAGATGATCCATGAGATATCTCTCTTGATTTATTCTTTTTTATCTCTTACCTTGAGCAAATCTCCCTTGTGAGATTTTCCCTTCTGGCCCAGGAGGTTGTGAGGTTAGTTGTTTATGAGGATCCCCTATAGGATGCCTCTACTTACATTTTGACCTAGAGGATACCTTGTAGGATACCCTATCTTATTATTATTACCAAGGGTCCCCTAAGGGATTCCTTTACTTACATGTTGATTTAGGGAATCCCTTGTAGTATCCCTTTACCTATATACTATTTTGAGGATCCCATGTTGGATGCCTATACTTCTTACAGACTCTTTTAACAAGGGTCCCAAGTAGGATGCCTCTTCCTATGTAGCGTTCTGAGGATACCATGTAGGATGCCTCTTTTTTTCTTACTATCAAGGATCCCATGTAGTTTTCTTCTTTCTACATTCACCATTGTGGATTCTGAGTAGGATGAATTTGCTTATGTTAGACCTTGAGGATCCCAAGTAGGATGCCTCTCATGAATTTTTATCTGAGGGACCCCATGGGTGACCTGATGTTTGAATAACCTAGATCTAGTATATCAGGTTTGGGTAGATATGGTAGCACGTGTCACCTTAAAACCAATGATGAACTTGTGATCTATGAGGCTATGAAATTAGTGGTTGGTTAGGTGTTTGAACAACCTCAATCATTATTCATTCTTTCACCTATTTACTACTGGCGTAGTGATGATTACCAGAGGTGATTTATGGTTGGTGGATGATGATCCTGGCACAATGCATCTTTCATTACCATTGGGATGTAGAGAGGTACTTCTCAAGATCCATATTATTTGTTAAGGGGATTCCCATATGTGTTTCCTAGGATCCGGATTCTGAGCCTTTTAGTGTTATATTATTTTAGTGGGATTTCTAGAGGTGTTTCCTAGGATTCAGCTTTTGATCTGTATATTTTTGGATGTTCTCCACATCCCTTTTTATGATGGTCAGGAAGATTCTGCTCTCCTTTAATTGTGATATGAGAAGGATGATTACTCTATCCTCAATTTCAGAATGGAATCCCTATGAATATGATCTACGAGCATGGAATACCTACTAATTATACTCGTGGATGATTATGCTCTCTCGAGTGAAGAAGATGACTATACTCTCCTTGATCAGTTACTTGATCACGATGTTGGACATGGTGTTCCACATCATAGGATGCTTGTGGATGATTATATTCTCTAGATTAATGGGGATGATTATGCTCTCCCTGATCAGATACATCAAGGGGTGGGTATGAAAGTCTAACAAGTGATCTCTCCTTATACATCGCCTAAGGGTCATATCGTTAGAGATTATCTATGTCAAAATGTCATGAATTCTTATAGACTGAGACCTAGGGCTCAGACATCAGACTAGATTTAAATGGCATGAGTGGCATGACTTCAAGATCAGTGGCCATATTTATAGGAGTGTCCATCAGTATATCACATCCTTCATTATAGTGATTGGAGGTGTGTACTGGTGAACTAAGGGCTTGGACATGTATTCCCATGTGGTGACATAACTTGCTCGGATACATTTCGGAGCTGGAAGAAGTAGGTATTGTTGATTGGGTTTATAGACTCATAAGTCGACCTAATTAGACACGACTTGAGTGGTATGACATCCAACTCAATTCCCTTTTCACAGGATGTCTAGAAGATCAGGAATATGGACCAAAGGATCCACTGCTATTGATTTATGTTATTTTAATTCACCTTACTCATTTATATACATATTTATGTGTATATATATATGAGAATATATATATATAAATATAAATATATGTGATGGAACATTTCCCAATTGACTGGGATCATAAACCTAGGGATCGACTGTGGTTTCATGTTATTTTTTTATTTACCTTTTTAGTTGTGTCTCTTCTAGGATGAGCATATTGCATGAGCATGAAATTATGAAAATAGATTTATAGGTTCATTGTTGGAATGGCCAACTGAGAGTATTTATCACCCCTATACGTTCAACTTGGTGTGTGTGCATACCTTATTTCTTCTTTTTCAGGTTGAGCATAGATTCATGGTAGATACGGATGGAGACCAAAGCTGAATGATTGAGAAGATCTACTTATGTGGTTCCTTTAGATTGGGTAGGGGAAGCTCAGAAGTGTCATAGAGACCGAGTATGTAATCTGGCTTAGAGTTCATAGTAGAGCCTTGTACTTTTACTTCGGTTTCCTTTATGCACTCGTACTTGTATAGTCGGGCCAATGGGTGATAGTGTTGTATTTATGACATGGTTGATCATTATTTTATAGCATTTCATTTATTATTAAAACATGTTATATTTCAGTTTATTTACAGCTTCGTCCCTCTTTTTATTTACTACTATGGATGATATCTCGTTATTTACACTATGTCTACTGTGATATAAGGGTATATTTTCTCCATTGTAGCACCTATAAATCCTTGCTTCTAGTGAATAGCCTCTGACGTATGAGGAGACGTGCTTGAGGCCTTGTGATGAACTGGATTGGGGCACCGGTTTAGTGGCTCCTATGTTAGGATGTTACGAGTTAAAAGAATATCAAATGACCTCATATTTATGAGAAATCATGATACAACCACCGTTGAGTTATTTTTAACATGTACAGGCATACAACACATCAATCGGAAATGCGGTGTGGTCGCAATGACTTGGTAAATAGATTGTAAAGGTACCAAAACATTTAAAAACCAACATCGTTGGCTCAAAACTAGTAAAACGACATCAGATTTCCTTAAAATCAGAGGGAAGTGACCATAGATTTATTTTTTAAATGTTGGAACTGATGAAATGTCATTCCGAGTTATGGTTTTCCTAGGATTCCCATAAATGTGTTTTTAGGGTTTTAAAATACTAAAACATGTTTCTAAGGGTAAAAACATTAAAAATGACCTAACATTGACATGAAACCATGAGAAAACCATCATTGAGTTGTTTTTTATGTTTATGTGTAGACAACACATCAATATGATGTGCAGTGTAGTCGAAATGACTCGATAAATAGTTTTTTAAAGGTACTAAAGCCATTAAAAACATGTGTCAAGGGGAGAAAACTAAAAAAATGTTGTCAGATATCCATGAAATTAGAGGAAAATTTGAATAATTTTCTAAATTTAGGAACCGATTACATTTCATCTGAGAAATAGTTTTCCTGAGATTCTTGTAAACACATTTTTAGCATTTTAAAACACAAAAAATGTGCATGTAACTGTCAAAAGCATAAAAAAAAACCTCATATTGATGTGAAATAATGGGAAAATCAGCTGAGTTATTTTTGACATGTATACATAGACAACACATCAATAAAATGTGTTGTGTGGTCAAAATGACTCGATAAACAGTTTTTATAGGTACCAAAGCCTTTAAAAACATACACCGGGGGTCAAAACCAGGAAAATGATGTCATATTTCCATGAAATTAGAGGGAAACACCTATAGATATATTTTTGAATTATAGGAGAAGAAAACATGTCATTCTAAGTTACAGTTTTCTAGGGATGTTCATAAATGCATTTTTAGTGTTTTAAAACACTAAAATGTGCATGTATTAGTCAAAACCATAGAAAAAGATATTTGATTGATGTGAAATCATGGTACAACAACCATTGGGTTATTTTTAATGAGAAAACACAGAAAAACATCAATCCAATATGCGGTGTAGTCGAAATGACTCGGTAAGCAGTTTTTAATGGTACCACAGCCTTTAAAAATATTTTTCGAGGGGTAAAAACCAACAAAGGACATTAGATTTCAATGAAATCATAGGAAAATGATCATGGAATGATTTTTGAAATGTATGAACTGATGACATGTCATTCCAATTTACTGTTTACTTGGATGCCCATAGAAGCATTTTTAATGTTTTAAAATACTAAAACATTTGTGTAAAGCTCAAAACCTTAACAATGACATCATATTGATGTGAAATCATGGGACAACCACTTTTGAGTTATTTTTTGACGTGTATACGAAGAGATCATGTTAATATGATGTGAGGTGTGGTCAGAATGACTCTGTAAAGAGTTTTTAAAGGTACCAAAGCCATTAAAAATGAATGTCGGGGGTCAAAACTAGAGAAAAAACATCATATTTCCATGAAATCATAGGAAAATGACCATAAATTTATGTTTGAAATGTAAGAAAAGAAAACACATCATTCCAAGTAATAGTTTTCTTGGGATACCTGTAAACGCATTTTTAGTGATTTAAAACACTAAAACGTGTGTGTAATGGTCAATAATATAGAAGTTGACCTCATATTGACATTAAATAATGGAACAACCACCATTGAGTTAATTTTGATGTGTAAAACATGTCAATCCAACATGCAGTGTAGTCTAAACGACTCTATTTAAAAAAACATGTCAGGGGGTCAAATCTAGAAAAATGATGTCAGATTTCCATGAAATCAGAGAAAGAATGACTACATATTGATTTTTTAAATGATGGGACTAACAAAACATCATTCCGAGTTATGATTTTCCTGGGATTCCCATAAATTCATTTTTAGTTTTTTAAAACACTAAAATGTTCATGTAATGATAAACATTGTAGAAAAAAACCTCATGTTGACATTACATAATGGAAAACAACTGTTGATTTATTTTTTATGTGTATGCATAGATAACACATCAATTCGAAATGTGGTGTGGTTGGAATGAAACGATAAACAATTTCAAAGGCACGAAAGTCTTTAAAATCATGTGCAAAAGGGTCAAAATAGGAAAATGATGTTGGATTTCCATGAAATTAGAGGAAAATGACCATAGATTCATTTGTGAACTTTAATAATCGATGACACACCATTCTGAGTTAATTCTTAACCAGGATACCTGTAAACATGTAGTTTTTTAAAACACTAAAACATAGGTGTAACTGTCAAATCCATCGAAAAAGATCTCAGATTGACATGTAATCATGGGAAAACTATTTTTGAGTTATTTTTGACATGTACCCAAAGAGAAAAAATAAATATGATATTCCCTGTAGTCATAATGGGACGTTAAATAGTTTATAAAGGTACCAAAGCCTTTAAAAATATGTGTTGGGGGGTCAAAAAAGGTAAATGAAGTCATATTTCCATGAAATCATATGAAAATGACCATAGATTTATTTTTGAAATGTAGGAACTAATGATACATTCTTACGAGTTACAGTTTTTCTAGGATGACCATAAATGAGTTTTTAGTGTTTTAAAACACTAAAATGTGCATGTAACGATCAAAACCATATTAAATGACCTTAGATTGATTTCAAATCATGGTAAAACCACCGTTGAGTTATTTTTGATATGTAAAAACATACAACACATCAATATGACTGGTGGTGTGGTCAGAATGGCTCAATAAAGTTTTTTTAATGGCACTAAAGACTTTAACAACGTGTATTAGGGGGTCAAAATTGGAAAATGATATCATATTGACATGAAATCTGAAAAAAATAATGATAGATTTTTTGGTGAAATTTTGTAAACTAAGATACATTATTCTGAGTAATAGTTTTCCTAGGATTCCCATAAACACGTTTTTAATGTTTTAAAACACTAAAACGTGCATGTAAAAGTCAAAACCAAAGAAGAAGACATCTAATGGACATAAAATCAGAGTAAAACAACTGTAGATTTATTTTTGATGTGTAATCATATACAACATGTCAATCCGACATGTGATGTGGTCAGAATGACTATGTAAACAATTTTTAAAGGCATTAAAGCCTTTAAAATGCGTGTTGGGGGGGGGGGGGTCAAAACAGGCAAACGAAATCAAATTTCCATGAAATCTAAGAACAATGACCAAGATTGATTATTGAAATATATGAACTGATGACATGTCATTCTGAGTTATGGTTTTCCCGAGATTCCCTTAAACACATTTTTAGTTTTTAAAAACACTAAACCATGCATGTAATGGTCAAAACCATAGAAAACGAACTCATATTGATGTGAAATCATGGGACAACCACTATTGATTTATTTTTAAAATATATGGACTTTTTTCCGTATCAAAGTATTTAAAATTTGTTTATTATGTAAATTTCAAGCAAACCATACATCGATTTAAAAATTAATTAGATTTTTATATACTTATCCCTTTTCAGTTTCAAGTGTTGAATCATATATTAAATATGTAATTTTTTGTTTTCAAAGTTTTTTGTATGATATTTTATTTGGTTTATGCTAAAATTTATTCTATTTGATTAACAAAATAACAAATTTTATGTGAAAAATTATGAACATATTATGTGACATTTCTATTACGCATTTCTTTTCTTAAATGTTTTGGTTTTTATTATAGGTGACAGATGCCAAAAATAGGTGGGAGGTTGACTGTTATGATCCAAAAAATTCATCAGAAGGAATTCATGATGGTTTTTAGTTTCTATGGTATATTTAAATTTTATCAATGATTATATTGTAATTATGATTTATTATATTTAGTTTTAATTTCATTCTTCTTTTGTGTTACCGTTGATGAGATGATGTGGTCAGTTCCAGTTGATGAGGTGTTATGGAGGCAGATGGATGTAGTGAAGGTTGTGGGATGGAAATATATTGGGAATGAGTTGTTGTTGGATATATTTTATATGTATTTATTGATGACTGATGTATGGGTTGACTAAGGTAATCAGTTGACTGAGGTTATGGTGACTAAGGTTATGGTGACTGTGGATGTATGTATATATGACTGTGGATATATAATGTATGATGTATGTTTGATGGGTTTACTAAGCATTTATGTTTTAGTTTAATACATGTCAGAGTTTTTATATTTATATTTTTTAAAAAAATTAAGTTTTAAGAGAAATATTTAGAAGCGGTTTTTATAAACCATTCGTAAATAAATATCATAAAATCTTAAATAGCTTCGGTTACTATCAACTGTTTCTAAACATAACCTTTGATACATATATTAGTGGCGGTTGAGTTTATTTTATCAATTTTATTTTCTAGTTATTTTTATAAAACCTTCTGCTAAATAAAATCAAAACTGTTGCCAAATTCTCCAAAAAAGACACATACAAAAACCACCAGTAAAATAAAATAACCACCACTAAATGATTTCCGACCGTGAAATACATGGAGATTTTAGTAACCACCACCAGTAGAAAAAATAACCGCCACTAATGCACATTTTTTTAGTTTTAGGAGGAAGGGGAACCAATGGTGAGACAAGAGAAGGATGGATTGTATGGTCAAAAAGACAAACTTAGAAAATTACCACATTGGGGACAAGGTGAAATTTCTAGGTGAATACAATGATAGGATCATGAAATTACATGACCCTTACTCAACTACCTAGCTCCAAAGACCCTTATGCCTCCTTGATGAGCTCCATCTAGTCCACCCTTACATTTCTTGACACTAAACTCAATAACCTTACAAAGCAGTAACAAGGCCCTTATGCAGGGATGGTGTGCAATTGTACAAGTATTACATTTCTCAACTAATAGGGGTAGAGGAGTTATTCCTAATAGAGTTGTTGAGGTGTTAGGGGGATATTATAAAGGTAATACCCAATAGTTTGAAATGGGTATGTATTTTTTTGAAATGGGTGTGTATTTGAAAGAAAGGCATCTAGACAACTGCTAAGGGTGTGTTAGGTCATCTAATTAGGTTGCAATGCCATTTGAAGATATCTTCTTTTCCTCTATTATTGATTCTCACTTTACTCTTTCTCCATATTTCTTGATAGTTCAGTCTGCTATAATTCTTTCCCTTTGTAATATTTGATAAGAATATAAATCCCTTGTTTCAGTGTTAGTGCCTATCAATTGGTGTCAATTTTGAGTAAAAAGAGGCACATTTCAGAATAGTATCATGTGACGGGATGACTCTGCAACATCCAGGCCATTAAAATCATGTGGCTCTATCTAATATTATGTCACCCAAATTTGTTCTCTAGTTCGGCATGTAGACATGATAAGGCTGATTTTTTTAATAGGTTTTCTGAAAAAAATTAAATAGCATCGGTTATTTTTTTTTAAAAATAGTCCTTAAAGGTGGCATCGACCATTACTCCTTCCATCCCCCACGCTGCCTTTGGCCCGAATCGATGACATAGAAATGGTGGCAGGGGGGATGCTACCTTTCTCCTTTGGGTGAGGCAATAGGTGGCATTGTCGATGCCGCCTTTAGCCTCATGCAAAGGCGAAAGGCAGCATCGACAATGCCACATTTCCCTCAGCTCCCTATAAAAGGGTATCCCCCCTTCTCTTCACTACAATTTTCCCCCATCTCTCCTAAATCCACTGCTTCTATCTCTAAAAAAATTCTCTTTCTGTGCGGTGGTGTCAGTGGTCCAAAAGAAGGTAGTTTTTTCCAAAGCATCATTTAGAGGTCATTTTTTTAATTTAATCTTTTTTATTTATTTAATAGAATTATTTTTAGTTCTAAATATTTCATTTTTTAAGTAGTTTAGTTAGTTATAATTTTTTTATTAGGTTCTTTAATTAGTTATATATAGTTTGGAATAATAATTATTATTAGTAATTATTGATTATAGATTAAGTATAGATTATGTATAAAATAAATTAGGAGTAAGTACTGTGAAATTTTGGTAGCCTAAAGATTACGTGGTTATCTAAGAACCCAAATCCCTATCTGGATATAAACAAGTGGATGTGGCTATAGCATAGATGTACCTAGGGTTAAATCCTGAAAACACTGGTTTGATCTAGACTCGAATGTGAACTAGTGCACGACAACAAGCCTTGCTGCACTCCTGGTTGGACACTCCTGGGAGATATGCTTAAGATAATTCATTTTTTCTTTATAAACTACTAAAATACCTAAGAAAAGAAAAAGAAAAATAGTATATTTATCAGTGATAAAATGATAATTATGATTGTATAGAAATAAATGGACAAGGAAAAAGGCATTAAAGAATGAAAGTTATTATTAGTAATTGAATTATTTTTAGTCAGTTTGAAAGATGTTATTTATTAAGTAGTTTAATTAATTATATATAGTTTATAAGTAATACTTATTATTAGTAATGATTAATTATATATTAATTAATGATAAATTAGAATTAAAAATGAATAAATATGATTAGTTAATTATAATTAACTAATGAATACCATATGATTATTGATTAAAGAATAAATGAATAATTAAAGGATAACTTAATAATGAATAACTAGTGGTTAAAGAATGATTTATTAGTTAAAAATTGTACTTAGAAATATTAGAATTATTGTTTCAGATATAACAAGATATTCTAAAATTTTAGTATCATATAGATTATATAGTTTAGAAATAATAGTTTTTATTAATAATGATTAATTATAGATTAATTACTGAATAACTTAGGATTAAAATATGAATACATGTAATGATTATCTAATAATACTTATCATTTATTAAATGACAATTATGATTATAAAAAATGAAATAGAGAAGAAAAAACACATTAAATTAATCATGAATGTTTTAAAACATACAAGAAATACCTAGACATTTTTCAATTAAACATGGTTTGGATGAGATGAGCGTGACTTCAGAAGTGAGGTAAAATCAAGTTTTTTTTATTTGGTAGCTTAATGACATCATATAAAGATATGTACTTAATAAGTTAAGTACATACTTGTATAAGATGTTATTAATGTAGGATCCAGGCATAGTAGAAGCGTGTTGGTGGGTGTACCCAACTTTAATTTTAACGACGTTGTTGACACATCATTCTGTCAAAAAGTCTAAAAAAATGACTAAGGGAGTCCATTAGAAAGAAAAGGGGGATAATAAATGAAGAAAAAAAAAATCAAGATTTTCAAAGGCATGAGTTTTGGGTTGTCTTAGTCTAGCCAAAACACTGTCGGCGCGCAACCCACTTGCGCACCCCCATATGTCGCGCAACCCACTTGTGCACCCCCATATGTCCCACAACCGACTTGCGCACCCCCATATGTCACGTAGCCTACTCGTGCACCCATTACCCTTTTCTCCCAGGGTCCAGTATTTGCCTATAAATAGACCCTTGGGGTCCTCATTTGTATGAACGAATTTCCTTGAAGCCCAATTGCTGCTCTGGTCTCCCTAGTACTTCTCCCCAGTCTTCTAAAACTTTCATGGTAGTTCTTCAACACCTTGAGTGGAGGATTTAAGGGAGGATCAATGGACTTAAGTCCTTTTAGTGTTTGAAAACCATAACACTTGCGTGCCTAAAGCGCCTAACCTCCCAAAATCAAAAATACTTGTGCGTTGTGATGTTATTAATATTTTCATAACTTATTAAATACTCCCTTTACTGATTTTATATAAAATATGCATAATTTGTGTGAAATATTAATGTTTTAGTATTAAGTATACTGTTTGAGCATTTTTAGAAGTAGTCTAATTGAGTTAGTTTACTATTTTAATAATAAATATCATTATACTGATCCAAATTGTGTGGTTCTTTTTTTTAGGATTATTATTTAAATATAAAACATTTAATTAGAAGGTACCATGATCCAATTCTGCCATTTGAAGGGTCATATGGTCCTCACAAACAAGACCAAAGAATCTGTAAAGAAACTGGACTATTCATGAAGATTGATTTATTGGGATAAATACAGAAGTCCAAATTCCATTATTCTCCACCACAGTTCGGGGAACAATTTAAGGAGTCCAGGATAAAAATTTCAAGGCCTAATAATAACAAAAATGGGCCCAAATGATGCATTGAAATCCATCCCACTATTCTGGAAGAGAAATAAAATAAGAACACAAATATTGAAATTTCTCCTGATGTGGACATCCATTCGAGTTGATATTTTGCAGTGTGAAAGAGGAGATATTTATGGACAACTCATTTGAAGAAATTATTTTTATTTTAGGGCATCTTCATATTCCAAAACCCATTCACATTATGGTCTTTGAAAAGGTCTGGATTGAAATGGACAGATCATAATTGTTTAGTAAAACCGCCATAACCTTTGCTCCATAAGTCCAATGGGTGCCAAATTTTCATAGCAGACATAGGGATTTAATATATAAAATTTTGAAGAAGGAGATTTATCTAGATTAGGCTGTTTGAATAGCCAACTTGGCGATGAAAGTGGAGGAACAGATTGGGAATGCAAACAGTCCACTCCTTGGGCTATAAATACTCTCCCCTTCTATCCTTGAGAGGGGTTGGCATTTCAGAAGAGAGGAGATAATATTGTCATGAAAAAATCCTTTCCAAAGGCCTGGTAGGACCTTCCATAATCAAGTTTTCACTTGAGAGACCTTTCCTCCTATCTTTGTTTTCATTTACTTTTATGTTCTTTGTTGTTGTAACTTTGTAAGTCCTTTCTTTTGTAATTCTGTTTTAATGCAAATTTCTTCTTCAATATACCTTATTCTCATCCAAATTATATATATTAATATTAATTTTCTTAAAATAGTTGAAATATAGTTTAATCCCCTTCCCTTCTTTTGATTTCCAATTCAATCTAAAGTTCATTTTTAATTCTCATCATCGTTTGGGTGTGTGTTCGGCGCACAAATCTTTTCTAATCCCTTTCTTTTTCTTCTATTCTTAATTTATCATCATAATTATTATAACCATACTATTAAACATCCAATGGCTGAGTAAATATCTCATTTGGATGAGTCAAAATTTAGGGATGTTAAGTGATTGAGAGTATTTTCTCGATTAGTATTCTTTAATTTAACATTGTGTATGTTGGACTTAATATGTCATGGATTAATGACATATTTTGTTTAGCATGTGGTTTCATGGATTATTGGAACCAAAAATACACTACCATAAACAAGTAACGATTGAGATTACAATCCTAGTTAAGTTAAGGCTTGGATTAAAGCTTTAACACTTAGGACTTCTAATCGACATCAACTTGTGAAGTGGGTGTTAATTTAAATGCAATATAAAGAAAAGCTCAAGGATATCACAAGCTTAACTCCCTAATAATGAACTCACCCTAATATTTATAAATTTGTTAAATCAATTATAGTCAATCAATCATTTAAATTAAGCTCTACAAACAAACCCCCCTAATCAAAATAAAATCAACTAAAAACAAATGAATATTACAAAGTTTCATCGCCGAGGGTTCGACCCGAGTGCTACTATACTCATTAGCAGAGCACCAGAACTTTGACCGGTCGATAGACAATAATCGACCGTGCATTTCAAATGGCGTCGTTGTCGGGGATGGTGCTTTAAGTAGTCATTAGTTTCTGGTTATTGTAAAAAAACCAAAATTTTAACAAATTGATAAAGATTGGGGTGAGTTCATTATTAGGGAGTTATGCTTGTGATATCCTTGAGCTTTTCTTCATATTGCATTTATATTAACACCCACTTCACAAGTTGACGTCGATTAGAATTCCTAAGTGTTAAAACTTTAATCCAAGCCTTAACTTAACTAGGATTCTATTATCAATAAATAATTGTTTATGGTAGTGTATTTATGGTTCCAATAATCCATGGAAACCACATGTTAAACAAAATATGTCATTAATCCATGACATATTAAGTCCAACATACACAATGTTAAATTACGGAATACTCATCGAGCAAATACTCTCAATCACTTAACATCACTAAATTTTGACTCACCCCAATGAGATATTTACTCAGCCATTTTGGTGTTTAATATTTTGTTTATGATGATTATGATGATAAATTAAGAATAGAAGAAAAATAAAGGGATTAGAAAATATGGGTACGTCGAACACACACAGACGAACAATGATGATAATTAAAAACGGAATTTGGATTGAATGAGGAAGCAAAAGAAGAGAAGTGGATTTAACTGAATTTAAAATATTATAAGAACATTAATATTAAACTACAGAAGGTGGATGAGAATAAGAGAAATTGAAGAAGAAACTTGCATTAAAACAAAATTACAAACAAAGAGACTTACAAGATTACAAAAACGAAGAACACAAAAGTAAGTGAAAGAAAAAAGAGGAGGAAAGGTCTCTCAAGTGAAAACTTGAGTATTTAAGGTCCTACAAAGCCTTTGAAAGGCTTTGGTCATGGAAATATGATCTCCTCTCTTCTAAAATGCCAACCCCTATCAAGGAGAGAAGGGGAGAGTATTTATAGACCAAGGAGTGGACTGTTTGCATTCCCAATCTGTCCCTCCAATTTCATCGCCAAGTTGGCTATTCATACAGCCGAATCTTTAGAAATATCCTTCTTCAAAGTTTTATATAATAAAGTTTTTTGACTACTCTAAAAATTTCGAGGAATTTGGACCTATTTAGACAAAGTTATGGCCGGAGGATTAAACAATTTTAATCTGTCCATTTAAATCCAGTCTTTTTGATGTCCAAAATGTAAAAGGGTTTTGGAATAGGAATATTACCTCAAATAAAAATCATTTCTTCAAAAGCATTTTCCGACAATATCTTCTCTTTTACACTGCAAAATCTAAGCTCTAATGGATTCTTACATCATGAGATATATCATGCATACTGTACTGATTTTATTTCTCGTCCAGAATGGTGGGATGGACTTCAAAGCATATGTTGGGCCATTTGTTCTTGGAGTTGGACATAGAATGTTTTATCCATGATTCTGTTGGATAATCAAGAACATATTGTAGAGTTTCATAAAATTTGGGCTTTGGGATTTATACCAGTAACTCAATCATCATGGATGGTCTAGTTTCTTCACAAATTCTTTGGGTCATCTTGTGTGGTAAATTTGATCCTTTAAATGGAAGAATTGGACCATGATCCCTTATAATGAAATGTTTTATATTTCATTAGGAATCCTACAAAATAGGAACCATAAAATTTGGATAATTAGGGTGAGATTTATAAATAAAATAGTAAACTGACTCAATTTGACTACTTCTAAAAATGCTCAAAAATTATACTTAGTATTAAAACATTAATATTTCACACAAATTATGCAAATTTCATATAAAATAAGTAAAGGGAGTATATAATAAGTCATGAAAATATTAATAACATCAACCCCCCCACACTTAGTTTCGTTCATGTCCTCATGTGCAACAAATATAAAAACATGACAAAATCATTTTCACTCACCAACAAATATTAAAATTTTGTTTTCTTCAATCAGGGGAGGTTTAGACTATTTAACTCATAAATTTTGAATTCCACCACAAGTTTTTACAAAAAAAATGTTCCAAAACAAATTCATTTTTTCATGCTCAAATTTAGAAATGGAAAATGTGGACACTCAAAACTCACATCTCTCAAGATGATAAAATTCATTTGTGGAGGTTCACTCTTTCACCAACCAAAAGTAAAAATATTAGAGTTTGAAAGAGATCTCAGCTTACAATCCATATCCAAAGTGCACATGAATCAAGTTGTCTTTTTAAGGGGGTTTTTCTTGTGGCTATGGGATGGTAGGAATATAATGTCCAAGAGAGAGAAGAAGAGGGTCAAAACACTAACATAGAAAAATAAATGCACATTTTTTTGAAATAAATCATGGAAGGAAATGAAAAAACATATTTACAAGGGAATGATTGTGTGAAGAAAGACACAATAGAGGACTAAAATTTGAAGGGGATGAGAAGATGAAATATTTACAAACCACAAAACTTCTCTCAGTGACATAAGAATATAATGCAAGTGTTTTTTTCTTTCTTTTTTTCTCTTTTTTAGAAAGTTGAACTTGGAAAAGATCTTACACTCATATACCAACCCATGATTGATCTCCTCACGACACTAATTTTAATAGTTATAAAAAGATAAAAAGCTGAGAAATAGTGATTTTGACCATACCCAAGACACAACTGATTCTTATTTTCATTTTTTTTGATTTTTTTTTGATTTTTTTGAATTTTTTTTGAACACTTTGCAAAAATATTTGTACAATATTTCATAAACATACATACATTCACAAAACTCACTGAATGAAAACCTCTCCCCCATACTTAAAATGATGCTTTCCCTCAAGCATAAGATAATATAGTGACATCAACAAAGGGTACCCAAAATGAAATCCATCCCCCCCCACACTTAAATTTCAAATAAATTATACAAAGAAAATCCATGTTGATATTGGGTGGGAAAAGGTATTGGAATTGTAATGTGGCTATCAAGGAAAAGGTTTTCATAGGCTCGAAGGGTCTTTTAAAAGGAGGAGTAATGTATGGTTAATGGGAGGCTATTTGGCTATTTTAATTCTCATGTGGTTCAGAAAAATGCCTCTATCATATTAACACACACTAAAGTAGGAAATTCAGCTCGAAGGTCCACAAAATCAAGATTCACAAGTAGAGGTGAAAAAACACATTTTTAAAATATGGACATAGGTGGCCTTGGCATGAAAGCTAATGTTGGTTCTCAAGGTTGGGGAAAATCATTTTCCAAATAAAAAATTGAGCACTCAAAATTTGTTGGTTTTGACACACTATTTTTTATCCAAAGTCACGATGAAAATACAAAATTTTTGAGATGGAAACATGCCTATTGAATCCCCAAAAAGGTTGGAAAAAATTTCAAAACTCAATGGTTAGTAAGCATGACTCTTGCTTTATTATTATTATTTTTTTGTTATTATTCTCTTTTTTTTTTGTTTTTTATAAAGACACACTCACAGAAAAGAGAAAGAGAAAAATAAAGGTTTTGAAAAAGAAAGTGGTGAAAAAATGAAATACAGAGGATGAAGAAGAAATAAGTAGAGGGAGGAAGATAGATAGAGAGAGAGTTAAAGGGAAAGAGGTTCCCCCTCGTTTGGATTTGGCGGGTTGCCGTCTCCATCTAGTGGTGGGTTGACTACAGAAGTTGGGGATCCCATGGAAGTTGATGTTGACCCCGGATTGTGTGTCCTCTCATGATGATGCTTTAACTGATGTCCATTAACCGTGAATGTCCTTTTGGAAGATGGGTCTTGGACTTGCACTACACCAAATGGGTAAACATTAGTAATAACAAAAGGACCTTCCCAATGGGAATTAAGCTTACCTGGTTGAAGACGAAATCGAGAGTTGAAAAGAAATACCTTTTCACCTTCATGGAATACCTTTATCAGGATGTGTTTTTCATGGAGTACCTTAGCCTTTTCTTTGTATAGAGTGGAATTCTCATAGGATTCAAGTCGAAGCTCCTCCAGTTCATCCAATTGCAACAATCTTTCTTCACCAGATTTTTCAAGATCAAAATTACAAGTTTTCACTTCCCAAAACGACTTATGTTAGATTTCAACTAGAAAATGACATGCTTTACCAAAAACTAGCCTAAAAGGAGACATCCCAATTGGTGTTTTATAGGCAGTTCGATAAGCCCATAGTGCTTCACCAAGTCTTTCCGGCCAGTCTTTTCTGGTGGGTTTTACAATTCTCTCAAGCACTCTTTTCACTTCTCTATTAGAAAGTTCAAACATGCCATTTTTTGGGGGTGATATGTAGTTGAAGTTTTATGTACAACCCCATTCTTTTTCAAAAGAGATTACATGGTTTTATTACAAAAATGGGTTCCTAAGTCACTTATCAAGGCACGAGGCATGCCGAATCTATGGAAGATGTGTGTCTTTAGGAACTCACTAACAGTATGTGAATCATCCTTTCTAGTGGGTTTGGCCTCAAACCACCTAGAAACATAATCAACTAAAAGAAGGATGTATGAGAATCTATTGGAAGGGGGAAATAGTACCATGAAATCGATGCCCCAAACATCAAAGATCTCACAGAAAATTAAAGGCTTTTGGGGAATTTCATTTCTCTTTGAAATTGTGACAAACTTTTGGCAAGTGGGACATAATTGACAGAACTCATGTGAGTACTTGAAGAGTGAAGGATAGAAGAATCCATAGTCTAGGACCTTTCGAGAGGTCCTTTGTGGTATAAAGTGGCCACCACCAGGAATTGAGTGACATAATTCTAAGATAGAGGAATGTTCATCTTTATCAAAACATCTCTTAATTACTATATCTGCACTAGTTTTCCAAAGTTTATTTTCTTCCCAAAAATAGTGTTTTGAATCACTTTTCAACTTCATTTTCTATTCTTTTGAAAAAATTTCAGGAAAAACACCAGAAACCAAGTAATTTACAATTGGGGCATACCATTGTAACTTTGGAGTGAGAGATGAAAGGTGATCAGTGGGGAATTCAGGATCGATGATTTCTGAATGAGAAGAATTAGAAATTCTACTCAAGTGATCAAATACAGGGTTTTCTTTTCCTGGTCTATCTTTTATTTCAAGGTCAAACTCTTGAAGCATTAGGATCCATCTTATTAGCCTCGGTTTGGAATAACTTTTCTTGAGTAAAAACTTTATAGCAGAATGGTCTGGGAAGATGATGATTTTGGCACCTAAGAGTTAGGGACAAAATTTATCTAAGGAAGAAACAAATGCTAAAAGTTCTTTTTCAGTGACAGTGTAGTGATATTGAGTTTCATCCAATGTTTTTGAGGCATAATAGATGACATGATGAAGTTTTTATCTTCTTTGACCAAGAACAACCCCAACAGCTCTATCAGAAGCATCACACATCAATTCAAAGGGTAAGGACCAATCTGGGGGTTGGATTATCGGGGCAGATGTAAGAGCAGTTTTGAGTTCAATGAAGGCTCTCTTGCAAACCTCATCAAAATGGAAAGTGACATCATTTTGGAGAAAACGAGTGAGTGGGAGGGAAATTTTACTGAAGTTATGGATGAATCTCCGATAGAAACCGACATGAACAAGAAATGAACGGATGTCTCGAACAAAGTTGGGTTCAGGAAGTGATTGGATCACTTCAATTTTGGCAGGATCAACTTCAATACAATATTTTGAAACTATGTTCCCTAAAACAATCCCATTTGCAACCATGAAGTGACATTTTTAAAAATTTAACAAAATGTTGCAATTGACACACTTTTGGAGGACTAAAGAGAGTGAATTCAAACAAGATTCAAATGACTCACCATAAATCACTACAAAATATTTCACTTTTTCCAACAGAGACATATATGTTGGTAAAAGTGCATTTTTTGTTGGTAAAACGTTTTACCAACATATATGTCCCTATCACTAAACTGTTGGTAAAAACTCTACCGCTAAATGTTTTTGCGACAGATAAAATAGTTCTGTTGCAATTATAATAATACCAATAGATAATATATATGTTGGTAAAAGTTCTTAGCAATAGGTTTTGATAAAAAATTTATTTGTTGGTAATAATATTTCCAATTTATTATATTTTTTTATAAAATAAATTTAAATAAAATTTATAAATTTTTATTATTAGTAAAATTTCATATTTTATTTATTAATTTATCATATATAATAGATATTTTTTAATTATTAAACCAAAAACTATTTTAACACGTTCAAAATTAGGCAATTAATTATATTAATAATGAAATTTATTACAAATATACAATTTTGGATCCCCACCAAGAACAATCATGGACAACCCTTCCCACCACCACCCCCCACAAAATTATGTTCTATAATTCTAGCCACCACACTAGATCCCCCCAAACAAGATCAACCACCCCAGTAGCTCAAGACCATCATCTCTATCGACTCCAATACCAGCCCATCCATATCAGATATTTCCCCACCCCATCCATGTAGGCTCAAGCCTCATCCATGCCATCTCCGGTTTATGACAACTCATCCATATCCAGCTCTAGTCTATGCCATCTCAAGCTCCAGCCCATCCATGTCTGCTCTAGTCTATGCCAAATCCAGCCCCAGCCCCATTCATGCCAGCTCTAGTATATAAACAAACATATGAGCAAACATATGAGAAAATAGATGATAAAACCTCATATGGAGTTGAGGGAGGTACACAAACAAGTGACATAAATAGCTTACCCCAAATGGATAATGTTCATACCTGAAGGATGTCATTTTTTATCAATGCCATTATTACACAATGATTCAAAAAAACATATCAGAACATTAAATCAACCTTCATTGGATCAATTTCCCTTCGGTCATGCCCATATTCTACTAATTTTTCTTCATCTGTCTTTATTGTGAGTTGTTGAGTGTTCCTATACTTGTTGAGTAAGCCACCAATGTGTTGTGGGCGATGTTGCATATCACGACAAGGAATAAACAGAATAGTCTTTCCTTAGCTTAATTTGAGCTAGCTAAATTTTGATGAAGAAGCGCTATGTTGGGGGAGAAAACAAACCACCACGGTTGAAATTCCTCCAATTGTGTTTAAATTCTTTTTGACTTTAAAAAAAGTATTACCTGCACAAAAAGGAAACAATCATTCAAATATATATTTTTATTTAACAAATAATTCATTAAAACAAGCAGAGTAACATAAAATGAAACCAAAAATCCCATAAGAAATACAAGCAGAATGGCAAAAAAACTAGAATAAAATAAAGTACATGAAGAAACATTTTGAGTAGGAAAAAAAGGAAACAAAAAAGTAGAAGAGAATAGGGGGACAAGAATATAAAGGCAGTAAAATATATTAAAAGACCAAAAAAATATGGTCCGGAAAAGGAATACAGAACAAGATGGATGATGGAGGAAAAATATTAAACAATATAAATCATTTAAAGAAAAAAACAAAGAAATGGAAGGCCATATTAGATTTGTGATTGGGTATCATTTCGAGGGTGGAGTAAAAGAGGGTGTAATGAGTAGTGACTACGGTGTTAGTAATGTTACTTCTGTACAGAAGTTCACAATTGTGAAAAAAGTAAATAATGAAAACATCAAGGAATAGGTTAGCTGACTCCAAATGAAAACCTCAGAAGCACAAAATATAAAGGTCCCCATTAATGAAATTATTGAATATGTTTCATGGGAAGATAATAGAGGATGCCACCAATATTATAGGGAAATAAATTTGATTCCCCTATATTCTGAATATAATAAACATCCTCTTTTATACCCCCAAGGAGGACCTTCTTCCTCTAATGCTACTTTGTTCTCCTAAATCCTACTTTTATCAAGGCTGTTTTACTTACTCAATTTTATTTTATCCTACAGATTTATCTTTTAATTTCCATGCTAATTCCATTAACCAAATTGATCAAAGATAAAAAGAAACTAGTTAATGATTTTTAAAGGAATGTGCACAAAAATGGGACTACATCAAAACTGTGAATAAATTAACAGTAGGAAAAAACACATTAGAATATCAAACTGTGATACAAATCCACCTCCATAAATCAATTAAGGATATTCAAAAAAACTAAAATACCATGGGTTGAGGAAGCAGCTTACCAGTTAGATTCTACAGGATATATGGGCCACCTTCCCTAAAATAAAATGATATGTACCTATACACCTTTCCATTGGAATTCCAAAAAAGAACCTGTGAATCAAGGAAAAGATAAGAAGACTTACAATGATGGGTCACATCACTCATTGGTACACAAACCCAGATGATCCCTTCAACTGGAACTTGAATATGAATGCTCAATCTACTACGCATCAGTGTATTATTCACATGACCTATCAGCAATGATAACGAGAACACTAAAATAGATACTAGATTCCAAAGAAAATGAAATTAGAACTCTAAAACATATTCCATATTCTAGATTTCACACACAGGCCATGGGTGAAATCTAGGTGGAATCCAGACTGTGTTTGTAAAGTGGAACACTAAGAAACCTAGATGAAAAATTGGTGAGGGGATAGATTTCATAGACATAAATTCACATTGTATTTATACCAATTAAAAATATTCACAGGTTTAAAAATATAACCTCTTCCCAATAATTGTAGTATATTTTGTAATTACTCTCATCATATTTAACTAGTACATATTTCATATTTCTAATGGTTCTCTATAGCAGGGTAATTGATTAATAAGGAGAAAGAGAGGTGAATGTACCCTTTTTCCTGATATGGCTTTTCCCTTTACCTGCTAGTTGGAAAATGTATGTCAATATAGATTCATCCATCTAATAAACTATACAGGTACATGTTCAGAAAGTATCTTCTTGTGGGCAGGATATCCAGCCTCTTCTCCATGGCCTCATACCTCCCCTTCTGAACCTGGAAATGTTTCACCACTGGCCAGACCATGTGGGCCTGGCCTTCTATGCTCATGCTCTCCCGACAATGAAAATTCCATATTTCACAAACAGTACATGGATTCTAGATTTCACAAACACTAAGAAACACACCTTCCTTCTACTTAGATTGCACACATGGATTAGGAAAAGATTGCATAAATGAACAAGGAATTAATATATTGTTAGTGAGAACACTAAAACAGATTCTATATTTTAAACCAAGGCATTATAAGGAGGTGAGGGGAATTAAGATGTTAGTGAGAACACTAAAACGGTAAGGAGGCATCAATATATTACCTTAAACATGTGGTATCGACTACTCCACAGATTCCATGAGCAACTATGGATGAAGTAACACCTTCCAGCTCTTCATGATACACATTATCATGGAATCAAAGGAATGCCACGTGTCCATGTCAACATCTCCGACAACTATATTCATTTCATCCACAAGAGGTAGAGGAATCTTCAAGTAAAAACACAAGTAAAAAATGGAATCATTCTTGTATTATTATCATCAATGATCACATTGAAAAGGTGTTTAATAAAAAAATCAATTTCTACGATACATGTCAATTTGAATGATTACGTTGTAATGCTTTGACTAGTGAAGAGTTGCATTGGTACAAAATTTACTAGCCAATTTAGGGATCTCATATCAGATTTAGCCCTCGATGCTATGAAAACAGTTGGTGTGGACCTTCGTCAAGGTTTTCAGGAGCTTGACATTATGTATATAAAGATTGAAAAATTATAGCTTCCAATTAGAGGATTCAAAGGTTCTTTAAGGTGTAATGTTCAACAATGACTTTTTTACCCCTGAAAAAATGAGAAAAGACTTTGTTACCCCCAAAAAATGGGAAAGGGTTGTGTACCCCTGCATCTTTCTACTTTAATTTCCTCTAGAGTATAAGAATTTGAAGAACAAAACAAATGTAGAGTTGGTGAGATAAGATTCTTTGGGGGCATAAAAAATGAAAGTGCATTGAGAATCTTGACAATTACATACAGATCGAAAAGTAGAAACTAGGTTTGGCTATATACGAGATAGGGTTGAGTGATTTGGCATGCCATTACTTGAGAAAATCACAAGTCAGTGTTGTCATATGATTGAGAAAAGAATACAACAAGGTAGTATAGGCTTGTGGATTTTTTTAAATATACCCAATAAACATCAAGTATCCTATATGGGAACAAAAGATAATATTTTTTAGGTCAAGTGGATCAATGACCAGTTTTTTCTTTCATCGTGGACCGTTCGGAGCGAAAATCTTGCATCGTTCTTCCAATGGGTGTTATAAAAGATCTTATAAATAAATTGTAAAGGAATTTTCATGTTTTTATACCCTAGTATGAAACATTATCAAGAATCCAAAGTTGATACCTGGTGGTAGTGCTACCAGGATTACCATGTATTCCACTTTGAAGTTGAAGAGTTCGTCTAATGAATGCATTGAGAAGTGGCCTTACGAAGTTATTGCTATTTATTTTGAGGCATTACACATAACCCTAGCATAAAAAATTGGTGTTAATGTGATTAGGACTATGAATTCCCTACAAGTAAAGTATGTAAAAAGTGAAAATACATGGATTGGAAAAGATGGGTGTACGGGTGTCAGTGCGGGTGTCATTTCTGACATGAAAGGGCACAAGATATGGGGTTCTTATAACCTAAAGGTGCAAAATACATGGGATGTTTGCAAATAAAATGTTGTTAGAAAAAATATGGAAAATAACAATTACATGCCAGACTTGAATAATGTAGTGCGTATCGGGCGAGTGTAGTGAATATGAGACTTAATGTTTCCAATTATGGGAAACCATAACACTATGATAGAATTATCTAAAAACACCATGGAGAACATCATATAGGACATACTCTATCATCCTTGAATTCCTTCCATAAAAAGGAAATCAAACTAACTCTCCTCCAGCATTTAAACCACTTCAATGACCACCTCTGATGCACTGTGCATACAACCCCTAATTCCTAAAAGAACACTCTGAAATGAGATAAAAATATCCAATAAAAAATAACTAAAAAAGTAAAATAGAACCGGAGAACAAAAGTGTGCCCATCATAATCTTCTAATAAAAAATCTAGAGAATAAGATTTCAACATCCCCAATGCCCCACCACAAAGTACCATAATTAACATGCATGAGAAATCATAACAGAACAAAAAATAAAGCAATGAATGTGAATAAAACCTTGACAAACAAAAAATAAATTGGAATGAAACAAAAATTATGAAATATAAAAATTTGAATCACTATTAAGATTCCCATTTTCTATGAAAAATAGAGGAGATCCACCTTCTTTTACATCAATAGCATGTTGAACACATGTTCCTCACCATGAACTGACCTGCCAAAGAAGACAAATCCATCCCAAAATCAAATCCATCTTCACTTTTCAGTGTATTCTTTTTTAGTAAAAAAACTTGTGAACCAAAAATAAAGATCCCAGCAGAGGGAACTGACCTGTCCAAATCAGCTCGTTCAATAGCCATTTGAGACATAAAAAAATAACCTCTAATAAACAACAGCTCCATCACATCCACCCTCCAAATACATAGTAAAAAATAGAAGAATATCAATGACTTTCCAACCCTTCACTGCCAGGGAGCATGACCATGAAGAAGCAACATGTGCCCATTGGATCAAGATGGACAGACCAACACCGCCCTGGGCTCAGAGGGTCGTCTTCAAGACCTAGATAGACCGCTCGAGATGACACATGAAGCCACTCTTAATTATAGGGGGATCAAATTTGGTTGAAGCATAAATCGAAATACCCTGAAGGGAAAAAGAGAAATGGAAGATCAACTCCAGCCGACAGTCAATCCGAGATGATGAGGAATAAACCCTAAAAAGAAAACACCAATAGAAACCCAAATAACACAAAAATCACGATATGATACCAACCCTACATAGAATCAAATTCAAAAATAAGAAAGCGTCACCGAACGCGAGAAAGATATAACCAAGAAAGAAGTGGAAATCCATGGGAGGGATATCCTTTACTGGGTAGAACAGTGATTAACTGTGTTTTTGAGTGCAGGAAGAGATCACCGGTGAGGAGGTGGTGAGCGATAAATAAGTGGGGAGAATGAAGGCACATGGAAGACATGAGGATTGGGGTATGTGAGGGCAGCAGGAGGTGAGGTGGGGCGACAAGAGGCGAGGCGGGCGACGGGAGGTGAGGCGGGGTGGCAGAGCAGCGGTGCAGGAAGCCATGAGGATTGGGGGATTAGGGTTGTGTTTTTAAAAAAAGTATATTAATGTTTATTAAATAAATAATATTGAAAAATATAAAAAAATAATATTTAGAGAAAATTGAATAAAAGTATTGAAAAATATAAAAACATATAATATTTCAAGAAAGTATAAAACTAAAATAAATTATGATATGTTTTAATAAAACCCCTGAAAAAAATTTACTTCGGTCGTAAAAATTACACACACACACACACTATGTTTTTCTTAATTTATTATTGATATAATCTTTTTTTTGTTATTGTATGATTTATTGTAACATTTTTAATTGGCGGAAAAGATTTGTTGGTAATAATCATTATTCATAAAAGATTCATATGTTAGTAAAAACAATGTTGGTATTATTATGCTAAAGCAATAGATTCAACTGTTGGTAAATGATATGTTGGTATTAAACAACCAATACCAATAGATATATCTATTGGTAAAATTAAGTGTTGGTATCAAAAATTAATATCAATAAAACATAATATCTGTTGGAAATGATCATTTTTTCCAACAGATATATTATCTGTCAATAAATTTCTATTGGTATAAGCCATTTTTTTATAGTGAATGGTGAAGTCATCCATGAAGACTTCCATGCAGTGTTCAATGAATTTGGAAAAGATACTCATCATAAACCTTTGGAATGTTGCACGAGCATTGAAAAGTACAAAAGGAATTCTTCTATATACATATGTTCCAAAGGGGCATGTGAAAGTAGTCTTTTATTGGTCCTGAGGTGCGATTGGGATTTGGAAGTAGCCGGTGTACCCATCAATAAAGGAATAGTGTGACTTTCCAGCTAATCATTCCAGCATTTGATCAAGGAATGGAAGAAGGTAGATATATTTTCTTGTTTCAACATTCAATTTCCTATAGTCAATGCACACACGCCATTTGTTTTTCACTCGATTTGTGACTACATCTCCATGTTCATTTGTGACAATAGTTATTACACCCTTCTTAGGTAAAACTTGAATTGGACTAACCCATTCACTATCAGAAATTGGGTAGATAATACCAGCTTGAAGAATGTTGGTGATATCTTCCCTAACAACCTCAAGTATGAGTGGATTGAGTCTTCTTTGTGGTTGTCTAATAGGTTTGTATGATTCCTCAAGATGGATGTGATACATGAAAAGAGTAGGGTTGATTCCTGGTATGTCATCTAGGGTCCACCCTATGGCCTTTTTGTTTTCCTCTAACACCTGAACAAGTTTGGACTCCTCAGTTTCGGTAAGTGAAGATGAGATAATGACAGGATAAGAGTGATCATGGAAAAGGAATGCATATTTTAGGTGTTCAGGAAGAGGCTTCAGATAAGTCTCATCTTTCATTTGTGGGTTAGACAACTCAGGAATAGAGGAAGGGACTTTAGTTGCTTCTGATTCATTTTCTTTAATACTGTCCAAGGTGGAGCAGTAGAGATCAGAGTTGATGTGGGATTCAAGAGAGTTTTCAAGTTCCTCTAGATTTATGGAGTCTATGAATGATAGGTCCACATCAACTTCACCATTTATGACTTGGTTAATCATGGTGAAAATTTCACAAGATACTTTGTCATTTGAACATGAAGAACATGATGGAATGGGGTTCGATTGACTCTTAGAAGTGTCCTCAGAATCATGGATTGAGAATGCAGAGTGATCTTTAGATGGGTATCGCATGGCTTGGAAAATGTTGAACTTGACCAGTTGGTCACAAAATTCCATGGACAAGATGCCTGAATGGACATCAATATTGGTTCTCACTGTCATTAGTAATGGTCTTCCTAGAATTAGGGGAGATCGAGAAGAGTTCTTCTCACCTTCCATGTTAAGGACATAGAAATCATCAGGGAATATAAGATCATTAACATGAACAAGGGCATCCTCAATTATTCCCTCAGGACTGGTGGTGCTTCGATTGGATAACTGAATGACAACACCCGTTGGGTGCAAGGGACCTAGAACAAGGTTGGAGAAGATGGATTTAGGCATGACATTAATTGAGGCTCCTAGGTCTATGAGTGCATCATCAAATTTGGAACTTCCAATTTGGCATGGAATCGTAAAGGTCCCTGGATATTTTCACTTAATGGGTATGGACTCTTGGGTTGAAACATTTTCGAAGGTCCTAAGTTTCCTCTTATGGGTTCACAATTACTTAAGAAACTTGGCATACTTAGGGATTTGTTTTATGGAATCTAAGAGAGGAATGTTGACTTCAACACGTCTAAAAATTTAGACCATTTCAGGATCAGGATCAAAGGACTTCCTTGGTTTAGAAAAATCTTGAGGAAATGGAATTGGATTCCTAAGTGGAATGGAAGGAGGTGAGGGAATGGATTCAGGTTCCTTTTCAAGTTTCTTTTTCTTTTCATTTTCTAGGTCAACATTCCAAGGAGGGTTGGAGGAATTATCTCGAGGCATAGCAATATGATTTCCCAATCTAAGTGCAATTTCACTTACATTACCCTTGGGGTTGGGTAATGGTTGAGCTGGAAGTTGGGAAGAATTAGATGGTTGCTGCGGACTAAGGTGGGATGCCAGTTGACCAATTTGGATTTCAATGTTCTTGAGGCTATAATGGGTGAAATAGGAAAGATCTTCCACTACACTTTCCCATGGTTTCTTAGAAGAAGTGGCTTGTTCGGAATTGGGATTACCTTGATTTTGGTTCTTGGGAAAGAGATTGTATTGGTTTGGGAATTCGGAAGGCTCACTTGGATAGTGGAATCCAGGAGAAGGATTGATTCTTTGAGGTTGAGGAACAAACGGGTAAGGTTTTTGGAAGTTACCAACACCTTGACTTTATGGAAACTGGTTTTGGTTTTGAGGAGGGAATTGAGGGGCATGTGAGGAGGGATTACCATACCTCATTCCTTGGTTATAGGAAGAAGAGAAGGGCTCAGAGTGAGGTTGGTTGAAGTTTCTAATGAACTGACCTGATAGTTGAGGGTTGTAAGTCTCTTTGTTTGTAATTCTATTTTAATGCAAGTTTCTTCTTCAATTTCTCTTATTCACATTCACCTTTTGTAGTTTAATATTAATGTTCTTAAAATAGTTTAAATTCAGTTGAATCCACTTACCTTATTTTTCTTCCTAATTCAATCAAAAATCCATTTTTAATTATCATCATTGTTCATGTTTGTGTGTTCGACGTATCCCTATTTTCTAATCCCTTTCTTTTTCTTCTATTCTTAATTTATCATCATAATCATCATAACTAGACTATTAAACACCCAAATGGCTGAGTAAATATCTCATTGGGTGAGTCAAAATTTAGAGATGTTAAGTGATTGAGAGTATTTTCTCGATGAGTATTCTTTAATTTAACATTGTGTATGTTGGAATTAATATGTCATGGATTAATGACATATTTTGTTTAACATATGGTTTCCATGGATTATTGGAACCATAAATACACTACCATAAACAAGTATTGATTGAGATTAGAATCCTAGTTAAGTTAAGGCTTGGATTAAATCTTCAACACTTAGGAATTATAATCTACGTCAAATTGTGAAGTGGATGTTAATTTAAATGCAATATAAAGCAAAGCTCAAGGATATCACAAGCATAACTCCCAAATAATGAACTCACCCCAAGACCAAAGAATCTGTGAAGAAACTGTACTATTCATGAAGATAGATTTACTGGGCTAAATACAGAAGTACAAATTCCATTATTCTCCACCATAGTTTGGGGAATAATTTAAGGAGTCCAGGATAAAAATTTCAAGGCCTAATAATAACAAAAATGGGCCTAAATGATGCATTGAAATCCAGCCCACTATTCTGGCCGAGAAATAAAATCAGCACAAAAATATCGACATGTCTCCTGATGTGGACATCCATTCAAGATAAGATTTTGCAGTGTGAAAGAGGAGATATGTTCGGACAACTCTTTTGAAGAATTTTTTTTATTTTATGGCATCTTTATATTCCAAAACCCATTCACATTATAGTCTTTGAAAAGGTCTGGATTGAAATGGACAGATCAAAATTGTTTAGTAAAACTGAGATAACCTTTGCTCTATAAGTCCAATGGATGCCAAATTTTCAAAGTAGACATAGGACTTTAATATATACAACTTTTAAGGAGGATATTTCTCGAGATTCGGCTGTTTGAATAGCCAACTTGGCGATTCAAGTGGAGGAACATATTGGGAATGCAAACAGTCCACTCCTTAGGCTATAAATACTATCCCCTTCTCTCCTTAAGAGGGGTTGGCATTTCAGAAGAGAGTAGATTATATTGGCATGACCAAAGCCTTGAAAAAGGATTGGGAGGACCTTCCATACTCATGTTTTCACTTGAGATACCTTTCCTCCTCTCTTTGTTTTCATTTATATTGATGTTCTTCATTGTTGTAATTTTGTAAGTCCTTTCTTTTGTAATTCTGTTTTAATGAAATTTTCTTCTTCAATATATCTTATTCTCATCCACCTAATTTAGTTTAATATTAATTTTATTAAAATAGTTTAAATTCAGTTGAATACCCTTCCCTTATTTTTCTTACTCATTCAATCAAAAATCCATTTTTAATTATCATCATTGTTCGTTTGTGTGTGTTCGACATACCACTCTTTTCTAATCCTGTTATTTTTCTTCTATTATTAATTTTTCATCATAATCATCATAACAAGACTATTAAACACCCAAATGGCTGAGTAAATATATCATTGGGTTAAGTCAAAATTTAGGTATGTTAAGTGATTGAGAGTATTTTCTCGATGAGTATTCATTAATTTAACATTGTGTATGTTGGACTTAATATGTCATGGATTAATGAAATATTTTGTTTAACAAGTGGTTTCCATGGATTATTAGAACCATAAATAAACTACCATAAACATGTACTGATTGATATTAGAATCCTAGTTAAGTTAAGGATTGTATTAAATATTTTACACTTAGGAATTCTAATCGACGTTAACTTGTGAAGTGGGTGTTAATTTAAATGCAATATAAAGCAAAGATCAAGGATATCACAAGATTAACTCCCTAATAATGAACTCAGCCCAATCATTATCAATTTGTTAAATCAATTACAGTCAATCAATAATTTCAATTAAGCTCTACAAACAAACCCCCCTAATCAAAATACAATCTACTAATCAATCATCGCCAACTTGGGGTGAGTTCATTATTAGGGAGTTATGCTTGTGATATCCTTGAGCTTTTCTTTATATTGCATTTAAATTAACACCCACTTCACAAGTTGACATCGATTAGAATTCATAAGTGTTAAAGCTCTAATCCAAGCATTAACTTAACTAGGATTCTAATCTCAATCAATACTTGTTTATGGTAGTGTATTTATGGTTCCAATAATCCATGGAAACCACATGTTAAACAAAATATGTCATTAATCCATGACATATTAAGTCCAACATACACAATGTTAAATTAACGAATACTCATCGAGCAAATAATCTCAATCAATTAACATCTCTAAATTTTGACTCACCCAAATGAGATATTTACTCAGCCATTTGGGTGTTTAATAGTCTAGTTATGATGATTATGATGATAAATTAAGAATAGAAGAAAAAGAAAGGGATTAAAAAAGAGGGGTACGTCGAACACACACACACACAAACAATGATGATAATTAAAAATGGATTTTCTATTGAATGAGGAAGAAAAATAAGGGAAGGAGATTCAAATGAATTTCAACTATTTTAAGAACATTAATATTAAACTACCGAAGGTGGATGAGAATAAGAGAAATTGAAGAAGAAACATGCATTAAAACAGAATTACAAACAAAGAGACTTACAACCCTCAACTATCAGGTCAGTTCATTAGAAACTTCAACCAACCTCACTCTGATCCCTTCTCTTCTTCCTATAACCAAGGAATGAGGTATGGTAATCCCTCCTCACATGCCCCTCAATTCCCTCCTCAAAACCAAAACTAGTTTCCATACAGTCAAGGTGTTGGTAACTTCCAAAAACCTTACCCGTTTGTTCCTCAACCTCAAAGAATCAATCCTCCTCCTGGATTCCACTATCCAAGTGAGCCTTCCCAATTCCCAAACCAATACAATCGCTTTCCCAAGAACCAAAATCAAGGTAATCCCAATTTCGGACAAGCCTCTTCTTCTAAGAAACCATGGGAAAGTGTAGTGGAAGATCTTTCCTATTTCACCCATTGTAGCCTCAAGAACATTGAAATCCAAATTGGTCAACTGGCATCCCACCTTAGTCCGCAGCAACCATCTAATTCTTCCCAACTTCCAGCTCAACCATTACCCAACCCCAAGGGTAATGTAAGTGAAATTTCACTTAGATCGAGAAAGCATATTGCTATGCCTCAGGATAAGTCCTCCAACCCTCCTTTGAATGTTGACCTAGAAAATAAAAAGAAAAAGAAACTTGAAAAGGAGCCTGAATCCATTCCCTCACCTCCTTCCATTCCACTTAGGAATCCAATTCCATTTCCTCAAGCTGTTTCTAAACCAAGGAAGTCCTTTGAACCTGATCCTGAAATTATTGACATGTTTAGATGTGTTGAAGTCAAAATTCCTCTCTTAGATTCCATAAAACAAATCCCTAAATATGCCATGTTTCTTAAGTAATTGTGCACCCATAAGAGGCAACTTAGGACCTTCGAAAATGTTTCAACCCAAGATTCCGTACCCATTAAGTGAAAAGATCTAGGGACCTTTACGGTTCCATGCCAAATTGGAAGTTCCAACTTTAATGATGCACTCATAGACCTAGGAGCCTCAATTAATGTCATGCCTAAATCCATATTCTCCAACCTTGGTCTAGGTCCCTTGCACCCAATGGGTGTTGTAATTCAATTAGCCAATCGAAGCACAACCAGTACTGAGGGAATAATTGAGGATGTCCTTGTTCGTGTTAATGATCTTATCTTCCCTGTTGATTTCTATGTCCTTGACATGGAAGGTGAGACGAACTCTTCTCGATCTCCCTTAATTATAGAAAGACCATTTCTAATGACAGTGAGAACCAAGATTGATGTCCATTCAGGAATCTTATCCATGGAATTTGGTGACCAACTGGTCAAGTTCAACATTTTCCAAGCCATGCGATACCTATCTGAGGATCACTCTGCATTCTCAATCCATGCTTCTGAGGACACTTCTAAGAGTCAATTGAACCCCATTCCATCATGTTCTTCATGTTCAAATGACAAAGGATATTGTGAAATTTTCACCATGATTAACCAAGTCATAAATGGTGAAGTTGATGTGGACCTCTCATTCATAGACTCCATCAATCTAGAGGAACTTGAAAACTCTCTTGAATCCCACATCAACTCTGATCTCCACTGCTCCACCTTGGACAGTATTAAAGAAAATGAATCAGAAGCAACTAAAGTCCCTTCCTCCATTCCTGAGTTGTCTAACCCACAAATGAAAGATGAGATTGATTTGAAGCCTCTTCCTGAACACCTGAAATATGCATTCCTTTCCCATGATCACTCTTATCCTATCATTATCTCATCTTCACTTACCGAAACTGAGGAGTCCAAACTTGTTCAGGTGTTAGAGGAAAACAAAAAGGCCTTAGGGTGGAACCTAGATGACATACCAGGAATCAACCCTGCTCTTTGCATGCATCACATCCATCTTGAGGAATCATCCAAACCAATTTGACAACCACAAAGAAGACTCAATCCACTCATACTTGAGGTAGTTAGGGAAGAGATCACCAAGATTCTTCAAGCTGGTATTATCTACCCAATTTCTGATAGTGAATGGGTTAGTCCAATTCAAGTTGTACCTAAAAAGGGTGGGATAACTTTTGTCACAAATGAACATGGATATGTAGTCACAACTCTAGTGAAAAAAAATGGCGTGTGTGAATTGACTATAGGAAATTGAATGTTGAAAAAAGAAAAGATCTCTACCCTCTTCCATTCCTTGATCAAATGTTGGAACGATTAGCTGGAAAGTCACACTATTGCTTTAGTTATGGGTACACTGGCTACTTCCAAATCCCAATCGCACCTCGGGACCAAGAAAAGACTACTTTCACATGCCCCTTTGGAACATATGCATATAGAAGAATGCCTTTCGGACTTTGTAATGCTCCTGAAAAATTACAAAGGTGTATGCTGAGTATATTTTATGAATTCATTGAACACTGCATAGAAGTATTCATGGATGACTTCACCATTTATGGTGAGTCATTTGAATCTTGTTTTAATTCACTTTCTTTAGTCCTCCAAAGTGTGTCAATTGCAACCTTGTGTTAAATTTTGAAAAATGTCACTTCATGGTTTAAAATGGAATTGTTCTATGGAACATAGTTTCAAAAGATGGTATTGAAGTTGATCCTGCCAAAATTGTAGTGATCCAATCACTTCCTGAACCCAACTCTGTTCGAGACATCCGTTAATTTCTTGGTCATGCCGATTTCTATCGGAGATTCATCCATAAATTCAGTAAAATTTCCCTACAGCTCACTCGTTTGCTCCAAAATGATGTCACTTTCCATTTTGATGAGGTTTTCAAGAGAGCCTTCAATGAACTCAAAACTGCTCTTACATCTGCCCCGATAATCCAACCCCCAGATTGGTCCTTACCCTTTGAATTTATGTGTGATGCTTCTGATAGATCTTTTGGGTCTATTCCTGGTCAAAGAAGAGAAAAAAGTCCTCATGTCATCTATTATGCCTCAAAAACATTGGATGAAACTCAATCTCACTACACTTTCACTGAAAAAGAACTTTTAATAGTTGTTTTTTCCTTAGATAAATTCTAGCCCTATCTCTTAGGTGCCAAAATCATCATCTTCACAGACCATTATTCTATAAAGTTCTTACTCAAGAAAATTGATTCCAAACCAAGGCTAATAAGATGGATCCTAATGCTCCAAGAGTTTGACCTTGAAATAAAAGATAGACCAGGAAAAGAAAACTTTGTGGCTGATCACTTGAGTAGAATTTCTAATCATTATAAAATCATCGATCCTGAATTCCCCACTGAACACCTTTCATATCTCACTCCAAAGTTACCATGGTATGCCCCAATTTTAAATTACTTGGTTTCTGGTGTTTTTCCTAATTTTTTTTCAAAAGAACAAAAAATAAAGTTGAAAACCGATTCAAAACACTATTTTTGGGAAGAAAATAAACTTTGGAAAACTGGGCCAGACTTGGTAATTAAGAGATGTGTTGATGAAGATGAAAATTACTCTATCTTAGAATTCTGTCACTCAATGCCTGGTGGTGTCCACTTTGGACCACAAAGGACCTCCCGAAAGGTTCTAGACTCTGGATTCTTCTGGCCTTCACTCTTCAAGGACTCACATGAGTTCTGTCAATCATGTACCACTTGCCAAAAGTTTGGCACAATTTCAGTGAGAAATGAAATGCCCCAAAAGCCTTTAATTTTCTGTGAGATCTTCGATGTTTGGGGTATAGATTTCATGGGACCATTTCCCCTTTCCAATGGATTCTCATACATTCTTCTTGTGGTAGATTATGTTTCTAGGTAGGTTGAGGCCAAACCCACTATAAAGGATGATACACAAACTTTTAGTGAGTTCCTAAAAACCCACATCTTCTATATATTTGGCACACCATGTGCCTTGATCAGTGACTTAGGAACCCATTTTTGTAATAAAACCATGGAATATATTTTAAAAAATAATGGGGTTGTATATAAAACTTCAACTGCATATCACCCCCAAACAAATGGCATGGCTGAACTTTCTAATAGAGAAGTGAAAAGAGTGCTTGAGAGAATTGTAAAACCCACCAGAAAAGACTAGCCTGAAATACTTGGTGAAGCAATTTGGGCTTCTCTAACTGCCTATAAAACACCCATTGGGATGTCTCCTTTTGGGCTAGTTTTTAGTAAAGCATGTCATCTACCATTTGAAATCCAACATAAGTCTTTTTGGGCTGTGAAAACCTGTAATTTTGATTGTGAAAAATCTGGTGAAGAAAGATTGTTGCAATTGGATGAACTGGAGGAGCATCAACTTGATTCATATGAGAATTCTAATATATAAAAAGAAAAGGCTAAGTTACTCCATGATAAACACATCCTGAGAAAGGTATTCCATTAAGGTGATAAGGTAATGCTCTTTAATTCTTGATTTCGGCTTCACCCAGGTAAGCTTAATTCTCATTGGGAAGGTCCTTTTGTTATTACTAATGTTTACCCATTTGGTGCAGTGCAAGTCCAAGACCCCTCTTCCAAAAGGACATTCATGGTTAATGGATATCGGTTAAAGCATCACCATGATAGAATGCCCAATCCTATATCTACATCGACTTCCATTGGATCCCCAAATTCTGTATTCGACCCACCACTAGATAGAGATGGTGACCCGCCAAATCCAAACCAGGGGGCACCTCTTTCCCTTTAACTCTCTCTCTATCTATCTTCCTCCCTCTACCTCTTTCTTCTTCATCCTCTGTATTTCCTTTTTTTACCAATTTATTTTTCAAAACCTTTATTTTTATCTTTCTCTTTTGTTTGAGTGTGTCTTTATAAAAAAAAGAGAATCATAACAAAAAAATAATAATAATAAAACAAGAGTCATGCTTACTCACCATTGAGTTTTGAATTTTTGTCCAACCTTTTTGGGGAGTCAACAGGCATGTTTCCATCTCAAAAAGTTTGTATTTTCATCGTGACATTGGATAAAGAATAGTGTGTCAAAACAAACAAATTTTGAATGCTCAATTTTTGATTTGGAAAATGATTTTCCCCAACCGTGAGAACCAACATTAGCTTTCATGCCAAGGACACCTATGCCCATCTTTTCAAAATGTGTTTTTTCACCTCTACTTGTGAATCTTGAGTTTGTGGACCTTTGAGCTGAATTTCCTACTTTAGTGTGCGTTAATATGAAAGAGGCATTTTTCTGAACTACATGAGAATTATAATAGCCAAATAGCCTCCCATTAACCATACATTACTCCTCATTTTTAAAGCCCCTTAGAGCCTATGAAAACCTTTTCATTGATAGCCACATTACAAGACCAATACCTTTTCCCACCAAATATCAACATGGATTTTCTTGGCATAATTTATTTGAAATTTAAGTGTGTGGGGGGATGGATTTCATTTTGGGTACCCTTTGTTGATGTCACTATATTATCTTATGCTTGAGGGAAAGCATCATTTTAAGTGTGGGGGATAGGTTTTCATTCAGTTATTTTTGTGAATGTATGTATGTTTATGAAATCTTGTACAAATATTTTTGAAAAGTGTTCAAAAAAAATTCCAAAAAATAAAAAAAAAATAAAAAAAAAATGAAAATAAAAATGGGTTGTGTCTTGGGTAGGTCAAAAATAACTCTTCATAAACCTTTGATCTTGTTATAAATATTAAAATTAGTGTCATGAGGAGATCAAACATGGGTTGGGATATGAGTGTGAGATCTGTTTCAAGATCAACTTTCGAAAAAACAAAGAAAAAAAGGGAAAAAAGAACACTTGCATTATATTCTTATTGGGAGAAGTTTTGTATTTTGTAAATATTCCATATTCTAATTACCTTCATATTTTCTTCCTCTTTTGTGTCTTTCTTCACACAATCATTCCCTTGTAAATATGATTTTTCATTTCCTTCCATGTTTTATTTCAAAAAAATGTGCATTTCTTTTTCTATGTTGGTGTTTTAACCCTCTTCTTCTCTATCTTGGACATTATATTTCTACCATCCCATGGCCACAGAAAAAACCCTTAAAAATACCTCTTGATTCTTTTGCACTTTGTATAGGTATTGTAAGCTAATAGCTCTTTCAAACATTAAGATTTTTACTTTTGGTTGGTGGAAGAGTGAACCTCCACAAATGAATTTTATCATCTTGAGAGATGTGAGTTTTGAGTGTCCACATTTTCCATTTCTAAATTTGAGCATGAAAAATGAATAGTTTTTGGAACATTATTTCTATAACAATTTTTGGTGGAATTCAATATGGATGAGTGAAATAGTCTAAACCTCCCCTCATTGGAAAAACAAAATTTTAATATTTGTTGGTGAGTGAAAATGATTTTGTTATGTTTTTATATTTGTTGAAAATGAGGACATAAACAAGAATAAATGTGGGGGATTTGAAGTTATTAATATTTTCATGACTTATTAAATACTCTCTTTACTGATTTTATATGAAATATGCATAATTTGTGTGAAATATTAATGTTTTAGTATTAAGTATAATGTTTGAGCATTTTTAGAAGTAGTCCAATTGAGTCAGTTTACTGTTTTAATAATAACTATAACTATACTGATCCAAATTGCGTGGTTATTGTTTTTTAGGATTCTACTTTAAATATAAAACATTTCATTAGAAGGTACCATGATCCAATTATGCCATTTGAAGGTTCATATGGTCCTCACAAACAAGACCAAAGAATCTGTGAAGAAACTGGACTATTCATGAAGATTGATTTACTGGGATAAATAAATATATCCAAATTCCATTATTCTCCACCATAGCTCGGGGAACAATTTTAGGAGTCCATGATAAAAATTCCAAGTCCTAATAATAACAAAAATGCGCTCAAATGATGCATTGAAATCCAGACCACCATTCTGGATGAGAAATAAAATCAGCACACAAATATTGACATTTCTCCCGATGTGGAGATCCATTAGAGCTGATATTTTGCAGTGTGAAATAAAAGATAAGGTCGGACAACTATTTTGAAGAAATTATTTTTATTTTAGGGAATCTTCCTATTCCAAAACCCATTCACATTATGGTATTTGAAAATGTCTGGATTGAAATGGACAGATCATAATTGTTTAGTAAAACCGCCATAACCTTTTCTCCATAGGTCCAATGGGCGCAAAATTTTCACAGTGGACAGAGGACTTTAATATCTACAACTTTTAATAAGGATATTTCTCTATATTTGTCTGTATGAATAGCCAACATGGCGATACAAGTGGAGGAACAGATTGGGAATGCAAATAGTCCACTCCTGGGGCTATAAATACTCTCCCCTTCTCTCCTTGAGAGGGGTTGGAATTTCAGAAGAGAGGAGATAATATTGGAATGAACAAAGCCTTTCCAAAGTCTTGGTAGGACCTTATATACTCAAGTTTTCACTTTATATACCTTTCCTCTCTTTTTTTCATTTACTTTTATGTTCTTTGTTGTTGTAATTTTGTAAGTCCTTTCTTTTGTAATTCTGTTTTAATGAAAATTTCTTCTTCAATATCTCTTATTCTCATCCAAATTCTGTAGATTAATATTAATGGTCTTAAAATAGTTGAAACACAGTTTAATCCCCTTCCCTTATTTTGATTTCCAATTCAATCTAAAGTTTGTTTTTAATTCTCATCATCGTTCGTGTGTGTGTTCAGCGCACAAATCTTTTCTAATCCCTTTCTTTTTATTCTATTCTTAATTTATCATCATAATTATTATAATCAGACTATTAAACAACCAATGGGTGAGTAAATATCTCATTTTGGTGAGTCAAAATTTAGGTATGTTAAGTGATTGAGAGTATTTGCTCGATGAGTATTCATTAATTTAACATTGTGTATGTTGGACTTAATATGTCATGGATTAATGACATATTTTGTTTAGCATGTGGTTTCAATGGATTATTGGAACCATAAATATACTACCATAAACAAGTACTGATTGAGATTAGAATCCTAGTTATGTTAAGGCTTGTATTAAAGCTTTAACACTTAAGAATTCTAATCGACGTCAACTTGTGAAGTGGGTGTTAATTTAAATGCAATATAATGGAAAGCTCAAGGATATCACAAGCTTAACTCCATAATAATGAACTCACCCCAATGTTTATCAATTTTTTAAATCAATTATAGTCAATCAATCATTCCAATTAAGCTCTTCAAAAAAACCCCCCTAATCAAAATACAATCAACTAAAAACAAATGACCATTACAAAGTTTCATCGCCGAGCATTCGACCCGAGTGCTGCTATACACATTAGCAGAGCACCATAACTTTGAATGGTCGATAGGTGACAATTGGCCGTGCATTTCACATTTCCTATTCCATTCATAGGAACTTGAGCTCCCTACTTTTGGGATCATCTGTTAATACTATTGAAGGCTTGAGCAAGGTCTCTCCCTTGTATTACAATATAGGTTGTTTATCACTTAAGTGAACATCAGGTCACCCAAGTCTACTTGCGCTCCCATACCTGCACGCCCTTACCTACTTGGGTGCCCCTCTTTGATTCAATTACTCTCTTCAGTCTACAAGATATCAAGCCTTCCTTGAATCCATTCATGGAAAGGCTTCTTCTTCCTTGGCTACCTTGTCTGAAAGGGATTCTACTGAGACCTCCACCAAAACCTCCTGACT
Source organism: Viscum album (assembly GCA_963277665.1). Lineage (NCBI taxonomy): Eukaryota > Viridiplantae > Streptophyta > Magnoliopsida > Santalales > Viscaceae > Viscum > Viscum album. The sequence goes on from OY728129.1 coordinate 417,258,301, forward strand.
TATCAATCCTTTGGGAAAGTCACATTAGCGTGTCTCATATTTGGGTTTGTATATCCATAGTTATAGATTTACTACATTTGTTTTATAAGGGATTTAGGATACATGGAATTTCTATGGGATTGTATATCAACAGTAACATGGAACTTTTTCCAAGAAACAGTGTTGGGAAGTTCCCAGTTTGGAGGAGGGTTTGGGTCCCAACCTCTCCCTTCTCAAAGAGACGACCCAGAACCTCAGGTATCTGGTAGGGAAGGTATGGTTCACACTTTCTTTTACACGCAAGTATAGGAGAAGTATCCCTCCCCTACAAGTATGAATTTTAGGGAATCCATCCTGGTGTAAGCCCCTAACCTTAATACCTTATTCCTTCCATTGGACCCTTGTTCAATGTGAAGAGAATAGAGGGAAGGACTTTCACCTCTCCCTCTTCCCAGGTCTCCTTGCCCTCATCCACCATCGCCACTGTAGGCTCTTCCTCTTCCACCAGCTGAGGTGTAAAAATTTGAAAGTGCAAGTGAAATTGTTGAATATTTTGCAGCCTCTTGTTTCTCACACCGAGCATGACTCATGTGGGCTTAGAGATTCGTGATGATTAAAACATGTACACAAACACCCATGGCGAATGAACTATGAGAACTCTGATTCCTGTTTAGATCAGGATACATAATAATCCCTTTTAGGGCCCGAACTCATTGAATATCCTCTTTAGAAATCCAACCTTAATTCCCTTAATATGGGCATCCTTCTTAAAAATAATCCCCAAATTAAACCCCCAAAATAATTAGGGCATCATTTTTAGGAAGTAAGCCCAAGATCATTTCTCTCAAAGGGCTATACTCTCCTATGAGACTAATCAAACTATGTGGGATTTGATTCCCATCCACATGGGATACGTAGGAAGAAACCTTGAGGTTCAAGCCCAACATTTCAAATAATCCCTATTCTCCTTGGACCATATTCTCAATAGGGTCTAATATAACTTGGAAACCCATATCCTTTCCAAGTTCATTAGGCTGTTTTATACATAAGTCTCATACCAAACTTTGACTAATCACCTTCTGCTTAGATGTCCATACCACATGACATTAAACTATACGACTAGGTCCTTATCACATGACCTTAAAAGGTATGATGTGTCCCATTTAGTGGCACTGAACTAAAAGGGTTATGATTCCTTTTACAAGGATACGTAGGTAGCCCATTTTATGGGCAAGATCCTAAGACAAACCAAACCTTCGTCTCCCTAGATGACAATAAATTCCAGAGTGCCCCGCTGAGTGGATTAAAAACACTATCATCATAATGATAATTAAAATAATCTTGAAATAGTATACCAGAGGATACCATTTATGGAGAACCTAGAATACATATGAATATCTCCATTGATAAAGAACCACGAATATATACAAATGATTCTAAATTTTACACATGTTAATAAGTGATTTCAAATTACAAGGTAAACTTATACCATACTTGGTGAATTAATAAGGATTCATGAAAATATCTTAAATTTATAAATAGAGTCCCAGAGTAGACAATAATTTCCCCCAAATGGGTGAGATGAGTTGAACCTTCCATCCTATTGACCAATGTACGTTCCAAAGTATCATAAAGTTTAAACATAAAGAATTACTACCTTTGGAAAGCATGCCCTTTTTGGATAAAGAACTATTGGAAGTTTTCGGTTCCATAAATAAATCCAATGAAAACCACCTGGAAGATATGATTCTTAAAACTAGAATGCATGTTTCAAGGAACTATGAAATAAAAATGGTGAACCCAACATGAATCCGTAACCAAGTAAATAATGTTACCCACATGTTAGGCCCCTATTAATTGATAATGGAAGTCCAGAAAAAGGAATCAATCATGCATGCATCCATATAAAAAAAGATTTTTCTTTAATGGAGTTTGTTGTTGTTCCAAGTTTTTTAGAATTCCCTTTACTCTAAAATGTAATTCCTTAAGACAATATCTATGAACTTCATGAACACTGCTCAAGTTGGATCCCCATCCACGGGAAGGATGTCATCACCAACCTATCTCCTTCAACGCTGGGTCTCTAACATGATGGTAAAGAAGTACCTTCAGCATGATACAATTATAACTTTGGAGGCTTCATGTCAGGCCCTCCAGGTCAATAACAATCCTCAATCATTTGGCCAATGATGACTGATGATCAAGAAGCATATGGTGCCAACTACCATCTTCAACCATTTCAAGTCCTTATCCCTAGAATGCTACAATAAATCCCTCCCATAATATAGGGAGGTGGATCAAGAGGTCACTCAAGGTCTCAATTTAAAAATGCATAAGTCCTTCCAGAGAAATCCTAATAGAAATCGCCGCCAGAATCGTGCGGTAGTGAACCCCCATCATGATGGGGGTGTTGCATTTGGACATTTGTCCTAGGTCTCTTACACCTGGGAATGCAAGAAGAACCGCCAAGGATAATGTCTGGTCAACAGGGAGCAGGTTCTTATCACTACTGCTTCCAGAGAATACCATCAACCTAACTTGATGGAAAACAACGAACAGAAACATACACCCATCCATAAAATTTTTTTTACCCAACAGACTCATCTGGCAGCAACCTACCAATCCCACTAGATAAACCTGGTGGAGTACCATGAACAAGAACATACACTTTCTTACAAGTTATTAGCCAGCCAGCTGGCTTGTCTGACTGCATTTAAAGAAGATCGTCTATCCAATGTGGTGGCAACTGGTAAACAGGAACATACATTTGTTTACAATCACCAATTCTGTCAGCAGTCTCATCTACCAGTATTGAATGAAGTTCATCAACCATACTTGATGGGAAACATCCAGCATGAAGATACACCAACTAATGTTCATCAAGTCTGCCAACAGTCTCTTTTGGTAGCATCTGGAGAAGTCAGTCATAAAGATCTGACGAAAAATTTAGGGCAAACCCAATTCTCTGCCCCCATGCATGAGTAATGTAAATATCCATTGGAAATAAAAGGAGGATAGGAGTAGGCACATACACCTACTATAGATATGAAATGGATGTATATTCCCATTCCGGAAACTGTAGTCACAAAACCCATCTTATCAACTGTGAAAGTGCAGACGCAAACCCCTGCCCACATTCTGGAAGCATTCCAGGATATTATAACAAATACTTCAACACTACTAGGGGAAAGTACACATAAATTTGTCCCTATACATGGGATAACACATCGGCATGCCATCCCGAATAGATAAAAACCTCTGTTCAATTCTAGTAGGGTCATGGGGCATACTCCCCCATATCAAACAAACAACAAGATTGGGAACATACAACCTTTATAATTGGAGATAATCGGTCCGTTCTGATAACCCCTACAAGGTAGGCACATACACCTTCCTATGATAACCAATTTTCCTAGCAAGTGTCCCCAAATAAGTACAAGAGAACATATAAGAAGAAGTCTCACCAAGCACTATTGGAAAATCAAGAGTCAAGCCACGATTTGGATCCTCTCAATGCTAGAGTTCTTGAAGCCCTTAGACATTTATCTGTTTCATCTAAAGATCCAACCCTCTCATTACCAAATTATGGGATTGCTATTAGTAATTTAGAAGTTCCTCATTAGGGACTTCATCAGGGAGACTAGATTCAGGAAAATTTGGTCAATCTAGAGTGCCTATCTCAAGATGAGATCCACAAAAACCCTCCAAGTGGACAGAAGACTGAGGAGAAAGAAGATTTATCCCTTGTTGTAATCCATCATGGTGATCCTCCCCATGATGTCATTCACTGCGAAATTCCTCTCTGTAGTAGTATTTCGCATCATAAAAAATATTATATAATTGAAAATATAGCGACGAGAAATCCCTTATATGTTGAGGCACTTGAAAACACAAGGCCAGTCATATATGATGCCTTTTCATTTACAGGTGAAACACTTTCTCAACCAGAAGACATCTCAAGGGAATAGTCATTCTGTGAACCTCCCTTGGGTCATTTGTCTTCTAATACAAAGCATCCACTTTTGTCATACCAAGTGGAGAAACCTCAAGTGAAAGACAATGAAGATGTGTTAAACATGAGGAAAAAATTGGATAAGGGAGATGTACCATTCATGTTCTGTCCATTTGAAAATTCTTAGTATAACATTTCAGAATTGATGACAGAAGATTGTATTCCTGATTTCCGCCTCAATTTATGGAAGACTTTTTTCATTTTAAAACCAAAGTATTACCATATGATGAATATAAAAATCATGTAAAGGTAATATAAGGGTTCCAATTCCAAATTGACATGGCGTATCTCTTAGTTTACCTACATCCAAAGTCTGAAAAATAGCATAGAACCCTTCAACGTGAATTCCTAAATGCTCTAAAGAGTCTACATCTGTTAATTTATGATTCCCCATATAGTATTCATATCAAAAGATGGGGTGTATATAGAGCATTTCATTTCACTGCACTTCTAAATCAGAAAATTCCACCAAAAGTGGTCTCATGCAATGTTATTTCCCACGATCATCTACAATCAACAGATTTTGTATGTAATTGAATATACGCTCAAGAACATGCCTCAACCAGCTCTCATCAGAGTTAGGACCAAAGAAAAGAAGTTGTTGAGTTACTTTTACATCAAGAATATGAGAATCTTGAGTAGGTGTCCCGCTTAGAGGTTTTTAGGCGTCATAGAATGAAAATGTTTAAAATAGAAAACCGACCTTCTGAAATAGGTGTTTTGAGTGGTTATCAGATAATGCACCCAGTAAATGTCCGAACCAAAATTTTCAAAATCAGAAGAGAAGTTGCACAAATTTCATCCATAAAAGTTCAAGAATCACCCCAACTTTCAAGTCTGGGGGATCATTTAATTCAACCATCAAATTCATTAAATAATGTTCATAGATTTGAAGAAGAATAATATGAATAGCCCCAGCTTATAGGGCTAGGATATTTTTCACATATGCAATCCCCTCCTCAACAGAAGTTAGTTTTCTCTCAATTAGGGAAGAATCCACAAAAAAAGCATACAACTGAACTATCCAAGGATTCCCTTCGGGTTACTTTCCATCAAATAGTTATTGGGAATTCATAATATAGGAGAACAAGGTCTCATGGAAGATACAGAGGGAGACGATCTTACAAAAATACTGAAAAAATACCACCGATGCATTATTCATCAGTGAATGTCATTAACAACACTATATAAGATCCTCTAGAAAATGAGTCCAGTTCAAGGGAATCAGAGAATGAAGTTCTTTTCCACAATGCAGTACACACTGAGGCAAATGAAGAAGGTGTGTGCACCCGAAATCAGAGGCTTAGACGGAATCTAGGTATGCCTTAAAATAACCAACTCCCACCCCTCTGAAAGGAATCTAACAAGGGGAAAGGAAAAATTCATATTGAATCTCACTTTTACAGTGAAGAAAGTCAATATATTTCACTTGAAGATATATTTGCACAATAAGAAGAGGAAATGAAGGAGTTGAAAAGACTCAATACAAAGTTACTTCGAAGTAGCATTTCTACTAGACGTACTCCCTAGGTAGGTCCTCTACATGAAAATACTATAAGAGCTTCTCAAAAAAGATGATTTATAGTAACTAAAGATGTGGATAATGAATTACCTCCACTGGGTACACAATCAAGGAAGTATCAAACACATCATGATAAGCATGTTCCTGGGGGTTATCCAAGGTAAATATCATCATCACCATCAATGGGTTTTTCGATCATTGCACCATATCAAGCTCCAGTTTCTATACCTACATAGGTTCTAGCTCATATGGATGTTCCCCAAATGCTTATGAACACAATTGAGGCATTAACGGATCGATTGGAAGATATGGAGGAATGAAGTGCACCAGTTTAGCTCGAAAAGAGAGCTTACCCTAAATGGGTGGATGCAATTCCTCCCCCACCAAATTTTATAAATACCACATTTCCATTCTTTAATGGTTTGGGAGATCCATAACAACACTTAATACATTTTGTTTCTCTTTGTGATCCCATGATGGGAACTTCTCCACAACAAGAAGCAGTAAAGATTAGGTGTTTTTTGCATTCATTATAGGGACCATCTTTTGTCTAGTATACAAGTTTAGAGTCTCAATCAATTACTAGATGGGAAGATCTCCATCAGAAATTCATTCTTCAATTTTTTTCAACATTACAAAATACAAAAGTTTTTTATCATACTAATTGTAAACAAATGGAGAATGAAAGAGTTTTATATTTCATTACACGATGGAAAGGATTAACATATTCCTTAAGTCTAGAACTCCCTCAAGAAAAATTGCAGCCAATTTGTGTGGGAAATCTACGTGATGAGTTATGCACACCATTGATCCTTGGGAAATATATAGGTGGGTTTCAAGACCTTACTTCCATTGCTCAACAAATAGAATATTCTATTATAGAAACTAAGGATAAAACTCATGCAATTCCATTAGCTCCAGGGAGGAGGATAGGAAAGGCATAATCTGCTAAGGTTACACTAAAAAAGGCACCTGTACCTACTTCTACTTCAATACCTTCATCATACCGAAGGTCTCCTCCTCCAGATCATCAATAAAAATGACCACCTCTTCATGATGATCAAATATATCAAAGTAGGAAACAATTTGAGGAATTAAAAAGTAAATTTTATTCATTCTAGAATGAACAAGTTCCTGATTACTTCATCTCTGCTCTGGAAAACAACTTGGTTCAGTTTCCAAGGACGAAGAAACCAAATGAAGAAGGAGATGAAGATATTCCAAATTATTGTCCCTTTCACCAGATGTTGTGACATCCCATTCAGGAGTGTTTTGTTTTCAAAGACATCCTACAAAAAATGGTAGACTCTGGACAATTGAAACTGAAAAATTAATCAGATCAAGTAGCATGTGTTACTGCTACTAATCTAGTGGGAGAAGGCGAATGGCAAGAAGTCAAAAGTAAAAATGTGTAGAAATATTATGATTGGATGATCGATAAAATGATCAACCAAACTCATTCCATTTTACGAACATAGATGATAAAACTAATGGTGTCTTTCTCCACTTCTTCCATAGTAAAACCACCTTCATCAAAAATTCATTTCTCAAAGAAGAAAAGTGATAATAAGGAAAAAGAGTATTTAGAAGAAGATGGGATCACTTTAAGGCCAAATTCTTCCTTGACCATGGAATATTTCATTCCATCTATTAAAAAAACACAGGCCCATCCCACCAAATGGCACAACTAGATTTAACCCATCAAGAAGAATCTTTATCAGATGAAGAAGTGATATTTGGTTATGTCAACGTTATCCATTTAACGGATCCTTATGCCAATGGTGATAATTATTATAATGATATGTAATTCCTTATACCTAATTGGGGAACCAAAGAAATAATCCAAAGTTGAGGATACAGGGGAAGACATTGGAATTCAAGAAACCAAAATTTTAACTCTACCCCTGCTCGAACCATATATGTGGAAAAAACTCATGGAAGATCCCTTCAGCGGGCTCAACAGAAACATGGATTTTCTTCCTTGCAAGATAGGTTTGGTTCTGAAATAATTGTTTTGGAGGACCGATTATAGTTCACACCTTCTTCTTCTCAATAAGTGAATAGACCTAGCCAGTCTAATCAACCAAATCCAGGAGTATTTCCAGCTTCTGCTCTGACAAAGAATATGGCTACATTAGAAGCATCAACTTCCAAAGCACCTACAAAACCGCATCTCCATGTTGGGAAACACAGACCATTGGACCAAAAGTATGATGTATTGAAACAATTGGTCTAGTTACCAGCCACATTATCAATTATGGATGCTTTGAATCTATCAAAAGATCTTTGAGAGGCACTCATTGAGGCTTTTTCAAGTCCTCTAGAGTTTGAAACCAAAGTTACTGCTGCTGAGGTATACCGTATAGAGAATGAACCTGAATAATGTCATGCAGTAATATATTTTATAGATGAAGATGAAGATGATGTTGTACATGGACATATAAAACCCTTTTATTTTTTTTGGAAAGATCAATGACATAGACATCCGATGATCCTTTATTGATAATGGCTTCAGAGTCAACCTCATTCCTGTTCTTACACTTTGTCAATCGTGCTTGACTGGATCTAATTTATCCACTTACACTTTAATGTTGAAAGGATATGACAAGAATGAGAAAGAACCTCTGGGTGAGATTACACTCATAACTTAGTTTTGAAATCTTGTGTCTAATTCAAATTTCATAGTTGTTCATCAGGACACAGCCTTTAATATTCTACTTAGAAGACCTTGGATGCATGAACACGCAGCCATACCTTCGTCATACCACCAATGTCTTAAGTATTGTTTCAATGGTCAAATAGGTACATTATATAGTGATAATAATCCATTCAAAACATGTGAATCACAATACATTGAGGCAAAGTTTTATCACACAAAATGAATGAAGTCCATGACAAATGATATAACTAGAGTTAATACTCTGAATGGATTGGAAAAGATCCCAGCAAATCCATTCACACATTTGAGTATAGATTATGTGTTACCCATCAATCAAATTGAAAGGGTAAAACCAAATCCAAGCACTTTTACAATAACTTACGTAATGTAAATTATGGCAACTAAGCCATATAACATGGGAGAAACTGTTGATCCACCAAGCAATGATGGAGGCTTAAAAAGGAGTTTTCTTCATTTCATCCATTGAACTATAGAAATCCTCTACTTCGTCAATCAGAGTAGAAGAAATTGTACCAGTTCTAGAGGAAGACAATGATGTTGATTCTCAATCCATCATCTCAACTTTATTACCCTAGGATGACCATTCGTCATCAGTAGGGTCATATTTGGTGGCATCTTCTTCAGGATTTTCAAATACTGACTCCTCCTCTAACTCTGGGAGTTTTGCCTAGTCATCTACTATAAAAGTGGAAATAGAAGAGGTAACACATAATGAATAAGAAGAGGAAGATCTCAGGGATGCTCCTCCAACATTTGAGGAAGGTGTCTCTAACACTGTATATGATCTCAGATAAATAAATCTAGGTATACAAGAAGATCCATGCCCCACTCTAATTAGTGCGTCCATGACCTATGAAGAGAAAGAGGTGTATACTTCATTTCTAAATCAACATCAAGATATATTTTCTTGGAATTATACAGAAATTCTAGGTCTTAATCCTAATGTATCCACCCATCATTTGGGTTTTCCAAAAGAACATCGTGGATTCAAGAAAGTAGTAAGAAGAAAACGCCCAACTCATGCCTCTAAAATTGAAGCTGAAGTTGATAAGATTATAAAAGATAACATTTTCAGGGATGTTCAATATCCTAAATGGCTCGCCAACATTGTACCACTGAAAAAGAAGAATGTAAAAATTAGAGTTTTCATTGATTTCAGAGATCTTAACCTATAGTGTCCTAAAGATGATTTTCCAATTCTAATTATAGAGATTTTAATTGATGCAACAGCTGAATATGAAGCTCTTTCCTTTATGGATGGATACTCTAGATGTAATCAAATCCATATGTCTCCATAGGATGAAGAATCTATAGCCTTTACAGCTCCTGAAGGTGTGTTTTTCTATCAGGTAATTCCATATGGCTTAAATAATATAAGTTTTACATACCAACGTGCCATGCACCATATCTTCAAACCCTTTTTAGGGAAGTTTATTGAATGTTATGTGGATTATTTTTTGGTAAAATCCCGACATGTACCAATCACTTGGCTAATTTGGAGACCATATTCCATAAACTATGTCAACATAGTTTGAAGATGAACCTCTTGAAATGTGCTTTCGGGGTAACCTCAGGAAAGTTCCTTGGCTTCGTTGTACACCATCGCGGTATCGAAGTTGATCCTGAGAAAACAAAATCAATCCTTGGTATGTAACCTCCTCAAAATTTGAAATAATTAAGAGTAATTCAAGAAAACTTGGCCTATATTCAGCTCTTTATCACCAATTTGGTAAGAAAGTGTTTACCCTTCACCAGATTAATGAAAAAGGGAGTCTCTTATTAGTGGACTAAAGATTTCCAAGAAGCATTTGATACTCTCAAGAAATATCTCTTGAATCCACCGGTATTAATGCCACCTATTGAAGGAAGACCACTTATTATCTATGTGACAGTTTTAGAGTGATCATTAGGTAACTTTCTCACCCAAAATAATGATGCTAGGAATTAAAACAGCCTCTACTATCTCATTAAAATTATTCTTGATGCAGAAAATCAATATTAAAGTATTGAAAAGTGCTACCTAGAATTTATCTTTGCATTTCAGAAATTGAGGCACTACCTACAACATCATGAGGTCCAATTGGTATCTCTCAATAACCTACTCAAATTTATCCTTGGTTGTCTTATGCTTACAGGGATTCTGGCATGGTGGGCAGTTATTTTTCAATATTTTGATATCCAGTTAGTGCCTCAAAAGGTAATAAAAGGCCAAGATCTGGCCGATTTCCTTATTGATCATCCATATGTATAAGATATATCATTAAATATTGAATTATCTGATGAAGAGGTATTCTCTATTTAGGATAACTCCCAAACATGGGAAATGTACTTTGATGGTGCTTCCAGAATCCCAATAGGGGAGAGAATGGAAAATCCTAAACTCAAAAAAGTTGGGTTAGGAATTTTCCTTATATCCCCATAAAAGGTAGTATTTTTTTATTCTTTCCTATTATCTAAAGGTAGAACCAACAATGAGGAAGAATATCATGCTCTCATCACATGTTTGGAACTGGCCCTTCAGGTTCAAATGAATCACTTAAAGGTAAAAGGAGATTCAGAATTGGTTATCAAGAAAATCAATGGGAAATATTCTATCAGAAAAGAAGAGTTAATCCCTTTGCGTGATTACGTCAGAGGGTTAATGGCTGAATTTCCCTCAGATCTGACATAGTCTTATGTCCCGCAATCACAAAATTCCCAAGAAGATACACTGGATAATGTAGCTACATCCTTGGCATATCCAAATTGAGATGAGACAATCATTAGCATAGCCCATCATCGTGTGGTCTCACATTTTTTTCAAACCAGAATGGTGAAAATTAATGAAATTAGCCCTATTTCTGAACCATATGGTCATACCATGGTATGGAGAACATCCATCATGGAATATCTATAAAATAGGGTAATTCCACTAAATAGGAAAAAAAAGAACAGATCTGGTGACGAGCGACCAATTTTACTCTTTATGATAGTCCAGACCACCAAAATATCTTCTACAAGTGAGGCTTTGATGGAATCCTCTTCAGATGTATTGATGAAGAAGAGACTATAACAATCATGAAAGAAGTAAATTCAGGATCTTGTGGTGCCCACCAGTCTGGGCATAGACTCTCTGACCCGATCTGAAGGCTTGGATACTTTTGGCCTTCAATAATGTAGGATTGTACAGATTTTACTAAAAAATGTCATCTATGCCAAGTGCATGCCAAATTCATTCATCAACCCCTGGATTTTCTACATACAGCTAAATACTCTTGGCCATTCTCCACATGGGGAATGGATGTAGTAGGGCCTTATCATCCAGCCACGGCTAAGCAGTTCAAGTATATCCTTAATGCTACTGACTTCTTCTCTAAATAGGCTAAGGCAATACCTCTCAAAGAAGTCGGATCCAAAAGCATTGTTAGTTTTGTAAAAACTAATATCATCACCAGATTTGGTGTACCTTATACTATTTTGATGGACAATGTCACCAATTTTTGTTCTGTTGAGGTAAAAAAGTTGTATTAGGAGCATAATATTAAATCCAACCATTCATCTCACTATCATGCGGCAACCAATGGACATATAAAGTCCTTTAAAAATACCCTATAAAATATACACTAGAATATGGTGGATAATGATAATAAATCATGTCCTGATAAACTTTTGAATGCTTTGTGGGATTATCGAACCACTACCTGTACTGCCACCCAAGCAACTCCTTATTCATTGGTATATGGAACCAAAGCAGTTTTGTCAATTGAAATGAAATTGCCTTCACTCAGAGTTACAATATTTGATTATTTTTCTACAGAAGAGAGGTCTCATAAATGGTTCAATGATATGGAATGTTTAGATGAGAAAATATTGCATACTTTGCATCATTTAGAAGTCTATCAGAACAGAATAACATGATCTTTTAACAAGAAATTTCACATATGTTCATTTCTTCAAGGAGAATTGGTATTGGTCCTTAGGACTCCAATGATACCAGGGAAGAAACCTCCAAATCTTGAGCCAAAGTGGGAAGGACCATATTCTATACATAAGGTCTATTCAAATGAAGCTTATTCCTTAATCTCAATGGACTAAGAGCTTATTACAACTCCAAGAAATGTGATATTCTTAGAGAAATAATTTGTGTTCTTGTATAAATCATTCTCACTGCAAGACTTAAAACTAAACAGTAAAATGTACTTGTTTCATGACTAATAACTGCACAACCCCCATGTCCTCACTGCAAGACTTAAAACTGCATAATACAATATCCTCACTGTAAGGCTGTAAACTACACATTAAAATGTCCTAGTTTCAAGACATTAAACTGCATAACAACCATAAGTTTCAATGATGCATGATGTTAAAATGTGTAGCATCATTGTCCTTGTCGCACGATGTTAAAATGCATGACATCATTTGTCCTCGTTTCATGACATTAAACTATACGATTAACGTTTTCTCTATTTGACGTTAGAATCTTCCATAAGAAAACATCATTGACATCATCGCTACTCTTTAGTATCACATGAGTCCCTCTCTTTCCTATGTATGAGTCATATCTACATAGAGACCTTATTTCAAGAACAACATATAGCTTGATTCTAATTATCAATGAGATATGTAGAGACGCCTAAATCTCCAATTTTGGGCCCAGCCGTAATCACAAAATCTTCTTATTTTCTTTTCTCTTCCTGTATATGAATCAGATCTATACAGAGTGTTTTTTTAAGATATATGATTTGGTTATTATACCATTTTATGTCTTAAGATTTACCATTCTCTCAGAACATGTCAAAATCCCCCATTCTTCATGTAAAACTCGATTAGCATGAGGAATGATTGTTTAATGAACTACGCACGGCTTGATTCTCATCTATTTGAGATACTTAGGGACACCTATATCTCAAATCTTTGGCCCAACCAAGATAAAAAACCCTTTATTCATTGTATAATAATCAAACCTGCATAGGGAATGTTTTAAGATATATGTATGACTTGATTCTTTCCCCAATAAGATAAATAGTGACATTTGGGATTTATCCCTTAATCCAATTACAATATGTCTTTATTTTCACATCAGTTCATCTTTATCCTTACCTCATGATATTAAACTGCATGGAAATATAAAACCCCTATTATTCAATTATGTCACATTTTCATTATAAAAGAAACCCTTACTGCTCCTTGTTTCTCATACCGAGCATAGCTCACGTGGGCTTAGAAATTGGGTAAAAGAATTTTTTATAAATAATGTGTTTCAATTTCTTATGGGGTTATCAATGTCCGCACTTCAGGAATTAAAACGGAATAGTATAATGTCCTCATTTCATGACTTAAAACTGCACATCAGAATATTAATTCAGAGGAAACAAAGAATGTATCCATTTTATATATGAGTCAGATCCATGCAAAGGATGTCAAAATCTTGGCCAATATTGATTCAAATAATTCTCATGTGTATTGAGAAAACTCCCTTCCTTATTTCACACTATTAATCTTGAATATTTCTAGATCCTCATAATCTTTCTTAGGTTTTCTGGTGATAGAGTTTCTAATATTTAAGAACCCTTTTTCTTGACTATGCAGTATGTTCCCTTAGGTGACCTTGAATAAGTTGCCTACATAACAGGATTTTCAGCCAAAAGATGCCACTATTTGGCTATGCAGCATATGCCCAAGTTTTCCCTGCATAAAATATCCCCATAATGGGTTTTTAAAATAATGGAAACTTAATTCTTGGTTATAGTATCTTTGTTCCCTTCAATATTTGATTACAATATGCAAGAATTTGTATTTTAAAATATACATTCAAGTATAATTATCCCATTATATTTCTCTTGATCTGAAAGTCTCAAGACCATGGTTTACACATTTCCCTCACCATGTGTTCAATACAATAAGAAATAACCTTGGAATCACTTGGCCACATATCACATATTGTTTCCATTTATGGTACTAGTTTTATGACCTAAAACTATAGACATCATAACTTTTATGTTTGGGTCAGACCTTCGTAGAAGTACTATTCCTACGATTCTTTGGAAATCTTGGTTGGAAATACCCTTTCTATATTCAAGTACCTTTATCTATAAACCAAACTCTATGGTTTAGAAAATCTGAATCCCCATAAACTTTCTTCGGCTTTTTGCAGTAAAATGTCAGATTTTTGAGATCTCTTTTTCCTAACTATGTAGCATGTGCCCTTAGGTGGCCTTGCATAAGTTACCTACATAACAGGTCTATTAGAAAAAAGATGCCACTATTTGAATATATATCATATTCCCTAGTTGGACCTGCATAATTCAACCCCCATAACAGGTTTTTCAAGTAATGGTAATTTTGTTCTTGGAAAAGACATCCTCTAATGCTTTTATCCCTTTTCCCATATCATTTCTCGGTTCTAGAAATTCCCAAATCACATTTTACAATTTTACCTTCTATACCTAAATATGATATTAAGTTTCCAAAAAAATTATCAAGAAATTGGGACAGTTTCATACCTTTGGTCAGAGCTAAAGACCTTAAATTAAAGCCACACAATGTCCTCACTGCATGAATTAAAACTGCACAGTACCAATGTCTTCACTACATGACTTAAAACTGCATAATACCAATAACCACACTGCATGACTTGAAACTGCATAGTATGATATTAGAAATTCCTCTTTCTAATAAATCTTAACTATTCCTCATACACCAAATTTGTATAGAAATGGTTTTACTATCCATGGCATATATTGGTGTAAAATATCCCTTTCATTCTTAAAATTCATTTCCTTGGAAAAACCACCCACTGTGGTCTTGAGTCCTCCAAATCTTATTTTAACCTATCTATCAGTAGTAAAATGTTAAACTTAGAAGAGTGCTTTTTCTTGACTACGTAGTATGTGCCCTTAAGTGTCCTTAAATAAGTGGCCTAGATAATAGGCCTGTCATCCAAAAGATGTCATTAATTGGATATACAACATATGCCCCAGTTGGCCCTACATAATACAATAACCATAACGGGTTTGTCAAAATAATTGTAACTTCATTCTTGGAGGGGACTCCCCTTATGTTGATATAAGTTTTAGATTAGGTGAACATAAAAATCATGACTCAAGATCCCCCTTGGAAATATTTAAAGAATATTAAATCAATTCTTAGCCATAGAGTCTTTTTTGGGATCTAATTTCAAAATTTACGGTCAAAGCTATTTGACCCTAAATACTATCCATTTATAGTTTAATATGCATGACTCTAAACTTCTAAGATATGTGGTCCTCACCAGATTGAGGACCCGCGAAGGGAACTCTAAACAAAATTCGAGTCCCAACTCACTAAACATACTTTTTTGTATGGTTTAGGTAATATTGAGAAATAAAAAGTCAAGAGATACAAAGATTGGGGGGATTTCCATATAACTCGAGAAAAAATAAAACTATGCTTACTAGGCATAGTGGCCTTGGTAAAACAAAAGAAGTTAGCGAAATTAAAAAACAACACACCAATGATTGAAGACAAAATACTTTTCATTCATGAAAATTTTCACTAATGAGCATCCAAAAATTGGAATCTCTCTCTTGTTGAAAAAAATCAAAAATTATAAATGGATTTCTATATAATTCCTCATTTGTTTGACAGCCTCTTGAGCCCTATCAACTACCTGTTGAAGCTCTTTTATTTGACCAGCCTCGCTCTCTTCAAGATGATGAAGTTCTTCTCTATCATCTGCAATGGATTTTTACCCATCCTTCTGGAATTATCCTAATGAGTTATGAAGCTAGTCAAGCTCCCCTGTAATGTTATCCAACTCATGTTAGAGTCTCAACTGCTGAATAGTCTTTTCTTTAATTGTCTGCTTCAGTTCCTTCAACTTTTCAGTATGATTTGTTTCATCATAGGATAGTGCTTCTTGGGACTCTTCAATATTGATTGACAGTTTGACTTTTATCAAGTCTTGTTGAATCTTTTTCTCTTTCTCCCTCCTCTGAATAATCTCTTTCACCGCAGTATGAATTTCATGGTATTTAAAACCGCCAAATCCTTGAGTGATAAACATAGATGAAAGTTGTGGAATTCTTGAAGGTAGTTCCTCAAGGGGCATCTCATATATTATCTTCTAGATGTTTTTCCATGCTTTGAGATGAAAAAGAAGAAGAGATTTATGCAGTTCTAGGTCCGATTCATAATCACTATCATAAAGAGGGGCATATTATGAGACTAATGCACTTAAAGAGGTGCCTTGTTCTATTCCTTCTTGAACAATGGTTTCTCCACCTTCCAATGTTGTTTGGGGAGATGCATAGGCTTCACCTCCAGACATAGACATTGAAGTTAACATCCCTATATGTTAAATCAAGAATTATGATTATGATTAGATTCAAGGGATAAAAAATTTGAATGAAATCACTATATCAGTATCCCTTACCTAACAGTAGGTCAACAACTTGAGAACAATCCTCCCCAATGTTCTCAGTTTCAGAAATTTTGTTTGATGTCTCTGGATGAGGAGTGATATCTTTAATATGATCAGGATTTTTAGAGTGAATCTCAAGAAGATATAATATCTCAAGATCCAAATGAGCCAATGTCTATGAAATGGTGGGATTGATATTAATATCAACACTTCCTTCAATTACCATTGCAGCAGTAGTTTCATTAGATAGAACTATATATTTCAACCAACCATGGTTAGCAGGTTAATCGTAAGAACATTAACAGGATGAATAATGAGAACTCACATCCAGTTGATTCTATACAAGGAACTCCAAAATCTTCTAAATAATTTGATATATTAACATGTTCTAATAGTTCTTCAAAAGACATGCCAAGGTTCATCATTTCATCTAGTGATATCTCAGATCCCAGGTTAGTCTCACCCATGGAAGAACTTGGTGTGTTTACTTCACAACCTTCATTCGGAAACCTTTTACCCCAATTATCTTCTTCAACAACAATTGTGGGGTCAAAGTTAGTTATTTCCAGATGTTCTGGTGCATGCGATGAACCTAAAAGTATCATAGAATAGAAGTTATCTATTGTTACATTTGATGCCTTATGAAGTATTATTGATTTACCAGAAGCCTCCTCTCCTCTGATAGCAGGTATTAGAGCAGTGCTGGGAATAGATTTTGGTTACTTTGGCTTCAATGCCTCTTCAGGAACCACTGGATTTTCATGAATTTGTGTTTGCTTAGCAGAACCTTCTACGGTTCCTTAAATATTATCAGCAGTTTCTTTCAAAGAAGAAACATAAGAGGACCCTGTAATCTTAATATGTTTAAACACCTTTTCATGAATAAAGACTAAAATTCATGATTATCATGGAGACTTACCACTGCTAAGAAAGTGCTTAACCATGTCATTCTTTCTTTATTTATTTTGCTTCTTCATATTTTTAGGGGGGCTTGCATGATTATCTATAAAGACAGGTATCAGAAATTCCAATACCCTCTCTATTTTCTCCTCCATGGCCTATTGGCCCAGATATATTTCTCCCGATTCATGGGGTGATCAGGTAGCTCCGAGAGAAGTGCCTCCAGGGCAATACTGTGGTGAAGGAACTTCAATTGTCTTTCCTTTACCCAACTATAAGTTAAGATGATATTTACCCTATGAAAAAATTCTTTGACTAAATTTCAAGTTTCAAAATGGAAGAGCATGCGAGAGAAAGAAAAATTACATCCTCAGGATCTACAAAGTCACGCCACTCTTCGTCTAATGAAAGATTAATCTATTCGGTGGTACCACAATCTGTCATTTCCTTTACCAAATTTGTGGTAGGAATTTATTAATCAGTGGAATATATGAGCATTTATAGCTCTCGAACGTAGGTCCTAACCTTATTGGGATTATCCTTAAAAAGAATGTCTGAAGAAGCCCAAAAATCACCTACTGCTGGAATATGCAGTCCTTTACATAGATCCATCCACATGGTTTTAGCATCATAGTACATATTCTACCATGTTTGAACAGCCTCCGGTCATATATATCCAGAATGTATGTCCTAGGGTTGTGAGTAGGATCCTACAACCTTGGACTTGAGTTTCTTCCCAACACCCACAGTCATGGACGAGGGATTATAAAATGGAACTCACCGCTATTAAGAATGATGGTGACCAGATCACCTTGATACAACTTAGGTAGGGATTGACGGAGTGGAACTCTTAATTCTGACAGGAGGGTTATATCTGGAATAAGTTCTCTTTGGTGAATTTGAAGCATCATCACCTCCACCCTATAATTCTTGCAAGTCGGCCCCTGATGATGAATAATTACCTTCCAAATTATGGGGTTCCTTCATGCTACTTATATTTATCCCCACTCAAGGGATGACATGATTTAATACACCTTCAAGGTAAGATGTAACCTAGTTTTCAGCATACCAAATAGTCAATCTGCTTACTGCATCAGCGACGAGTAAGCTAAATACTGCCCTAGTCTTCTCCGTAGATGTCAACAACCATAGTTGTCTAGAAACCATTGGGTGTTTCTCTAATATGACATGCACAGAAGGGGATAAAGTATTCTATTGTAGACATTTGAATTGATGTGAAAATATATAAGGAGCATAGGCCTCACATATGATTTCTCCGTTGATTCTGGTGGCCAACACGCCATCTCTGCAAGCTAGCATATATTCCCTCAATTCCAAATTGTCTGTACCATCATCAACGAATCTCCCTATAGGTGGATTCTCATAAGGAAAGAAATGGAACTACTTATGCATTCTCAATATAGCCTTGATGTAATACACATTCAAAGACAAGGGTGAAATACCAGAAAAGGCCTAAACTTATGGTTTGAAAGAACTTCCAAAAACATGTACTCCACTTTGTATAGAATAAGTTCTAAAGTGAGTATCAATCCACCCCAACAAAACTTGGAATGGTCCCAATATTCTAAAGAGAGACTTACCTTTGTAAATATGAATCAAACTCCTATGAATCTTGGCCAAAATAGGAGTAGCCAACCCTACCATCCTTTTCTCCGCTTGCTTAGCTGCAATAACAAATATTCCTGGCCTCACACCTCCTTTGGAGTCTTAGACTGGCAATAAATACACACTGAGCCACATGGACAAGAAACATACTAGACGTGTCTTTGTGGGAATTTTTGGGTTGATTTCATATCCCCATTTATCAAATTCTCCTTTCTCCAATGTTGGCCAAAAAGTGTCAGGATTACCTCTCTTCTCTTCCCTTGGATAGCTAGTTGGACGGGTGTAAGTGGGACCATTTTCCTTCTTCTTTATTAAAAATAGTTCCATCCATTCATCCAGATGAATATCCATCCTGGTTCAAGTTTTCATGGTGATTGAATTATTGAGTTTATTAAATATTTTCATCAACTCATGAACCAAATATGGTGTCTTCTTCGAGTCATTCCATGTCACCTTGGGAGGAATAAAATCATCATACATGTCTCCAAAGATTGGAGCTCCAGAAATATTATTAATGTACCAAAAGATGATACCTACCTATCCCTGTGTTAAATAGAAGGAATTAGTCTCTGGGATCCATTAACTTAATAATTATGACATGAAATCATCATTTCTATAAACAGAGGTTTGCCCAATCCAGAAAGCCTCAAAAATTCCAACGACTCTCAAATCATCTGTAAATTATGAACATGTCTTTCGCACCCAATATGCCCACATCCATGCAGGTTTTACACTTCCTCCTGGGCGAAGGTCCCAAATTTTCTTCCAAACCTTAGACTGATCTGTTTAAGAATCCCAAAATATGGATGAATAGTAGTGTGGCTGCAGCTCGGGTGTGTGTGCCTTCAAATCTGGAGCACACGGGACATGATGAATAATACGAGCTTTCTTTACTATCCCATAATTAGAAAATGATCCCCAATAGAAACAATGGCTGATGAGAAGTTGGTATAATCTTAAAACCAATAATGTGGAACATAGTTCTTTGGATTTGGAATATTATCATCTTGCAAATAGCCATAGATATACAAAGGTAGATAGGTGCTTTAGGGAAAATTGAAATGAAACTTCTTCAAATATTTTTCTAAGTCTGGAAGGGTGGTTTCTCAAACTTCAAAGTAATTGATAAAACACTATTTTATTGAATATTTTATTGATAATAAATGATATAATTTCCTCACATTGTGTTAAATATGTTTATTTATAAAATATTTGGGATTAGATCATTCATTTGAATATTTGATGAAAATTCCAGTTTTACCCTTTATAGTTCACTGTAGTATTTCGAATATAAATATTTTTATATTTATTATTTGAATTTGAAATTTTGTAAAAGTGTTCCTAACTTAATTATCTACAACTTTTATTCAGGACACTAGAGATAAAGAGTTCATTTGGTTGTTGAAATTGGGCCATGAAGTCAAAGTTGGGCTGGGATCGCCAGAATGGAGAAGCTTCTATATTTCGGCCATAAATCCTTCATATGGTCCTTTAGTGAGCCCAAACTTGGAGAGGAGATATAAGACACATATCCTCACATTTGATCCTTCTGGAAGGCCGGCCAATTCACGCGTTTTGGTGGTCAAATGGGCGTTTCAAGTTGGCATAAAATATTTGGCCGAATTTCCACAATCACACTTGAAACCACTTGTAACCTCTCCTCCCCTCCCCTCTATAAATTGGAGTTTTTCTCATTTGGAGGGGTTGGGACGTGCATTGGGAAGTTGAGGGCAGAGTATAAGTGGATCCACTCCAATTCTCCAACCATTTCAATAAGGGTAGCTATTGAAGCAAGGATCCCTTCGATGAAGCCTTCTTCTTCTCCTTCACGTTGTAATGATTTTGTTTATGTAATAAAATTCTTTGTTCTTATTTTATTTCTTCTCTTTTCTTCTGTTTTGTTTAAATTTCTTCTTATCTTAATCTTCCTAATTGGTCTGGAATTCTTGAGTAGAATCGTTATTGGGTTATACCCATTTTAAACCTTTGCACATGCAAAACGCTTCTACGATGATTACGCCACCCATGGAAGAGTAGTTCTTTTTAGTAATCGATCTATCTTCTACCTTCTTCATTTAATTATTTTGAATCAATGATCTACTGTAATTCACATAATATGATCCATGAATTTTGTTTTTAAATTGTAAGAAACTAAGCAAGCAATTGAACAATTAACACAAAAACACGCGAGGTCGGGATTTTGTGTAAATTGTGAGAGCGCGATCTTAATCGGTAATATAAGACCACACGGGATAAATTTTTAGAGTTCAAATATAATCCCTAAACACAATTCATCCTCATTTCTAGAATGGATATGTGACTTAATTTACCACTGACCATAAGCTAATCTTAGAACATCAATCAAAGCAGGGTGCTGCGATTGCATGTTCCGAAGTTAGCCTAGGGTTAAATTCACATCATCTTCGTGGTAAAGTTAATTCTCGTAGGGTTCAGGATTTAACAAATTAAGGGATCATAATTAAGTGAATTTTAATTTAAATGATAATGACTAATAATAAAGTGAATAGGTAGAGTTAGATCGATTACGTATTTTAAATAGATTTCTAAAAAAACATCTTCTTGTTGTGTCATTTCAATCAAAATTCATTTCAAAACTAAAAAAAAATACAATCTTCTTCCAGCAAACTTATTCTAGATTCATAAACTATAAACAACCACCCCCATCCTTTCAAGTAGTGTTTTTATTCTCTTTTATTTTACTTCTAAAATACCTCTAAAAATTGTTTTAATTCACTTCCTCCTTTGAGATACAACCTTGGTCAGCCACTCTGCTGCACCTAAGTACCCCAAAATCATACTAATCATTTGAGGGCGCCCACGACAGCGCTCTTTCAAATTGGCGCCGTTTCCGGGGAGGCAAGTAATTATTTCAACTAATTAGAGGTATTTATTTTATTTTACATTTTATTCTCTTCCTCTCTTCTTTCTTCCTTCTTTACCCAATCTGATTTTTCTTCTTCTTCTTTTATTTTCTTCTACTTATTTTTGGACCATCAACTCAACTTCTCATTTTTATTTTACTATGGTCCACTTTCTTTCTTTTAATTTTTATTTAATCTATGACACAAACTAATCCCGAAGATCTCTTAGATCTTGACCCTGAGATTGAATGTAGCCTTAGGGCACGAATCAGAAATTCTCAGTCTACAGGAAGTTTTAATATTCAACCAGTTGGTGAATTCCTCTCTTCTGGAAACATTGAAATTGGAAGCTATTAAAATTCAAACATAAAATAGGAACCAATGGCTGAAAACAATGGAAATTAACTTAATAGAACCATTCGAGAATTGGCTGCACCTGATATTAACTATCAACGAAATTGTATTGCATACCCAAATCTCGAATCGGACTTTGAACTAAAATCGGGGTTAATTCACTTACTTCCAAAGTTTCATGGCCTCTCTGGTGAGGATCCCAACAAACACCTTAAAGAATTTAATGTGGTTTTCTCAACGTTAAAACCAAGAAATGTTTCTGAAGATCAAATCAAATCAAGAGCATTCCCATTCTCACTTGATGGAGCTGCAAAAGATTGGATGCATTATTTGCAACCTGAAGATGTAACATGTTGGAATTATTTGAAACATCTTTTATTGCAAAGATTTTTTCCAGCATCAAGGACAACATCCATTCTAAAGGAGATATCGGGGATCAAGCAAGCCCAAGGGGAGTCAATGTATGAGTACTGGGAGCGATTCAAGAAGTTGTGTGCAAGCTGCCCACATCACCAAATCAGTGAGAAATTACTCATCCAGTACTTCTATGAAGGACTCACACCTATGGAGAGAAGCATGGTGGATGCTTCGGCTGGAGGAGCATTGGTGGACAAGACACCAATAGCTGCACGTGCGTTGATCGACAAGATGTCCCAAAACTCCCAACAATTTGTTGATAGAGGTACACCACATGTCAGGGGAGTACATCAAGTAAGTCCTTCTTCTCTTGAAAGTCATTTGATTGATACTAAGTTAGAAGAATTGACAACTATGGTGAGGCATATTGCATTGGGTCAAAAGAGATCCCAACCCCCTCCTTCAAGGCCTTGTGGTATTTGCACTGAGACAAGCCACCCAACTGACTGTTGCCCACAACTCCAAGAAACAGAAGATTGTGCAGCAGTGTTCCCTGGGAGACCATTTCAGCAGCAACAACAACAACCATATCCCCAAAAGAAGTTTGATCCAACATACAACCAAGGGTGGAAAGATCAGTCGGACATGAGGTATGGCTCTGGACAACAACAAAGGCCACCCTTTCAACAAAACTTCCAGCAGCCTCCACCTTACCAACTGGGTTTCCAACAACCCCAAAGGAGATTCGAAGCTCAAACATCAACGAGTCAACAAAAAGGGAATATCCAACACAAGGTAGACTCTAACACTGATGATATTTTGAAACAAATTGTTATTAATCAACAGAATGAGCTGAAGAGTCAAGGTTCGGAGCTGAGAGAGTTGAAGACTCAAATGAGTCAGATTGCCACCTCCCTCCATGAACTTGTGAGTAAGAATTCTGGAAATCTACCTTCCCAACCCACTCCAAATCCAAAGGGGAATGTTAGTGCCATCACATTGAGAAGTGGGAAGAAAATGAATGATACATCTGGACCTACCATTCCACCGGGATTCACCTCTACTCTAGAGAATCCGCATTCCATACCAACTGATGAGCAATCCAAGGAGAAAGATAAAGGTAAGAAAAAGATTGATGATGTACCTCCTAAACCCCTTCCTTTTCCAAATAGGGTTGTTCAAACCAAGAAGATGGCTGAAGAAGCAATGCAAAAGGAGGTTTTGGACACATTCAAGCATGTGGAGATCAACATTCCTCTACTTGAAGCCATTAAGCAAATTCCAAGGTATGCGAAATTCTTAAAAGAACTTTGTACCAATCGAAGAGGGCTCAAGGGAAATGAGAGGATCAACCTTGGAAGGAATGTCTCGGCACTCATTACACCAACTCTAGCAATGCCAACAAAGTGCAAGGATCCCGGGACATTCACCATCCCATGTACCATAGGGGAGTTGCACTTCTCTGATGCTCTTTGTGATTTAGGAGCTTCAATAAATGTGATGCCTCACTCTGTATCCTCTTCCTTGCAGGTTGGTGAGTTGAAGCCAACAAGAGTAGTGGTGCAATTGGCGAATAGAGCTACGGCATATCCAGCGGGAGTTCTTGAGGATGTACTTGTTCGGGTAAGAGACATGATCTTTCTAGCAGACTTCTATGTGCTTAACATGGAGGATGATTAGGTAAGTTCTCATTCCCCCATTATCTTAGGTAGGCCCTTCCTCAAAACTGAAAAAACTATCATAAATGTCAATGAGGGTACACTTTCCATGGAGTTTGGAGATGAAGTTGTGATATTTAATGTTATGGATTCCATGAAGTACCCCTCAGAGGACCATTCTTCTTTTGTTATCTCCCATTTTGAACCACCAAGTAAAAACATCATGGAATTGTATTGTCCTATGCTTAGGGAGATTATGAGTATTGGTTCTGGTTTAATGTCTAAGAGAACTTCCACACCTGTTTCTAATGAACAAGACTCTCTAAGATTTGATTTTGATGTGGATTCATATTCTGATTTTGATCATGTTCACTCTGATTATGAAATGGATGTTGAGTATGTTGATGGATTTGATGCTTTATTCTATGATTTTGATGATGTCTATTCTGATACTGATTCTCTTTGTGCACATATTTCAGTTCCTTCAATGTCTCCATCCATACTACACCCTCCTTCATTAGAACTCAAGCCATTACCACCAAATCTGAAATACTCATACTTGTGGAATGGTGAGAGATTACCTGTTATCATTGCTAACAATATCCCTTTTGAACATGAAGAAAAGCTTTTGAATATTTTGAGGGAGAACATCAAGGCGATTGGGTGGACCTTGGCTGACATGTCAGGTATTATCCCCTCCATTTGCATGCATAGGATTCTCTTGGAGGATGGGGCTAAACCGGTGAGACAGCCACAAAGGAGACTCAATCCCACCCTCCTGGAAGTTGTTAAAAAAGAAGTTGAGAAATTGCTCGAGGAAGGTATAATCTTTCCCATTTCAGATTCACAGTGGGTAAGTCCAATTCAGGTTGTGCCTAAGAAAACTGGTTTTACTGTTGTTAAAAATGAGAAAGATGATTTAGTTCCAATGAGGGTGAAAAATAGTTGGCGCGTGTATATTGATTATAGGAAACTAAATCAGTCCACTCGCAAGGACCATTTCCCCCTCCCATTTATTGATCAGATGCTTGAGAGACTAGCTGGGAAAACACACTATTGTTTCTTGGATGGATTTTCTGGATATTTTCAGGTTCCTATAGCTCCAGAGGATCAGGAGAAGACTACATTCACCTGTCCCTTTGGCACATTTTCCTACCGGAGGATGCCATTTGGACTTTGCAATGCCCCAGGTACCTTCCAGAGATGCACGATGAGTATTTTTTCTGATTTTATTGAGACCTGCATGGAGGTATTTATGGATGATTTTACAGTGTATGGATCCTCATTTGATGAATGTCTAAAGAGTTTGGGAAAGGTGTTGAATCATTGTATTGAGAAGAATCTGGTCCTGAAATTTGAAAAGTGTCATTTCATGGTAGAGCATGGCATTGTCTTAGGGCATGTAATGTCCAAACATGGGATAGAGGTTGATAGATCTAAGATAGACATTATTTCATCCTTACCATATCCTTCATGTGTGCGTGATGTTAGATCTTTCCTAGGGAATGCAGGATTTTATCTGCGCTTCATCAAATATTTTAGTAAGATTGCTCTTCCTATGTCAAGATTACTTCAAAAGGATTCTGATTTTGTGTTTGATGTTTCTTGCAGGAATTCATTTGATGAGCTAAAACAACGTCTGACCACTCCACCTATCATACAGACCCCACGGTGGGAGATTCCTTTTGAGCTTATGTGTGATGCCTCCAACTTCGCGGTTGGAGCTGTCTTATCTCAGAGGGTGGAAGGACGTTCACATGTGATCGCCTATGCATCGAGGACACTAGATTCAGCTCAATCAAACTACACTACCACAGAAAAGGAGTTTCTTGCTGTCATATTTGCTTTAGATAAATTCCGTTCATATTTATTGGGCTCTAAAGTAGTTGTTTTTTCTGACCATGCAGCTTTGAGGTACCTCCTAAAGAAGCCAGATGCAAAGCCACAACTTATCCGCTGGATGCTCCTTCTTCAAGAGTTTGACCTTGAGATAAAGGACAAGAAGGGGTCAGAGAATTTGGTGGCAGACCACATGAGTAGGCTTACTCACACACTAGAGGGTGACACCATGGACCAGGTACCACTTCAGGACACTTTCCCCGATGAGCATATCTATACCATATCAGGTAAGCATCCTTGGTATGCTGATTTAGTTAATTACATTGTTGGCTCTGAAATCCCAGTAAATTTGAAGAAGCATTAATTCCAAAAATTAAAAAGTGAGTCTAGATATTATGTGTGGGATGATCCGTACCTCTGGCACATGTGTAGTGACCAAGTCATTAGGAGGTGGGTTCCCGATTATGAGTTTGAGTCTGTTTTGCATTTCTGTCATACACTTTCTTGTGGTGGACACTTTGGACCCCAACGGACAGCTAGGAAGGTTTTAGACTATGGATTATATTGGCCTAGCTTGTTCCATGATGCCCATTTGTTTTGTAAGTCGTGCTCTTGTTTCCAACACACTGGGAACATTTCTAGGAGACATGAGATGCCCCAACAACCCATACTATTTTGTGAGATTTTTGATGTATGGGGCATCGACTTTACGAGTCCTTTTCCTAGTTCATTTGGATTTTTGTATATTTTGGTTGCTGTTGATTATGTGAGTAAATGGGTGGAGGCCAAGGCCACCAGGACTGACGATTCTCATGTTGTTGTGGACTTTGTCAAAGCACAAATTATTTGCAGGTTTGGAGTACCAAAGGCCATCATCAGTGACCGAGGGACACACTTTTGCAATAGGAATTTTGCTTCCCTCCTTCGAAAGTATGGGGTGACTCACAAAACATCAACACCATACCACCCCCAAACAAATGGCCAGGCTGAGGTTTCAAATCGTGAGTTGAAACAAATCTTGGAGAAAACCGTGCAGCCAAATAGGAAGGATTGGAGCAAGCGCTTGGATGATGCATTGTGGGCTTATAGGACAGCATACAAGACCCCCATTGGTATGTCCCCATTTCGGATTGTTTTTGGGAAAGCGTGTCATCTCCCCGTGAAAGTCGAGCATCAGGCATATTGGGATATAAAGAAATGTAACATGGATTTGGACCAAGCTGGAATTCAAAGGAAGTTGCAAATTCAAGAGCTTGAGGAGATTCGACTGTCATCATATGAGAACTCAAGGTTCTACAAGGAAAGATCAAAAGCAGCTCATGACAAAATGATCCAACAAAGGGAGTTTCATGTTGGAGAGAAAGTCCTTCTCTATAGTTCACGACTGAAGTTGATGCCTGGTAAGTTGCGTTCCAGATGGTTAGGTCCTTATATTGTGTCTAATGTTTTTTCCTTATGGTGCAGTGGAGATCACACAAGAGGACACTAGAAGGAGCTTTACAGTCAATGGGAAACGTTTGAAGAGATACATTGATGGACATCCTACTGATGCAGTGGATTTTATCACACTGCATGACCCCATCATCACTTGATCACATCAGGCTGTTCCTAACCCTTTCACTTTTATATTATTTATCCTATTTAAAAATTCTACATTTCATGTGCATATATCATCTCATAGGTTCACATTGAGGACAATGCAATATTTTAAGTGTGGGGGAGGGAACCTTTTAGTTTAGTAATTTCAATTGCTTTCCTGTTAAAAAAAAACCAAAAAAAAATTGTGTGTTTTTCAAAATTTGTGTGTTTATTTTACAATTTTCGGTGTGTTTTTGAAACTTTTGGGCTGAAATGATTCTCATCACCATTTTTAAATCCATATCAATAAGTGAAACAATTTACCCCTTGAAACTAAGCTTAAATGAATGCTGAAATGACTTTGTTTCAAGTTCAAATATTTAGTAATTTCATGAAAAGTACGCTGAATTTTGAATCCCATGCCAATCTCACTGTCTTTATATTTGAAATCACTTTCCTGTGAGGCTTCTAAACCATTATTTTCATATTCTTTACAGTCACCTCACTTCTTGAGAGAACCAAACCATGCTTGATTTAACCAGAATTTGATCTATTCCTGTCAAAACTTGAGGGTTTGGGGTACATATGTTTAAATGATTGAGGAATTTGTTTGGTATTAAAGCCACTATTTCAAAGAATCCTTTTTTATAATGGCCTAACTTGAATATTTAATCCTTGTAGCCCTTATAAGCCATGCACAGCCTGTTAGGTTAAGCCACATTACAAGCCAATTTTCCCTATCCAACCAACTCTTGAAGTGAAATTTCATAATCTAGTTGAGCTTAAGTGTGGGGGAAGATATCTTGTGTTGTGCCACCATATTATGTGATACTTTGGGTGGAAAATTAAATTCTGAAGAGATGTGTTTGCTGCTAAATAAATTCATTATATTGAAAGTTGTGCCTTTTCTGGAGCTTTCAAGAAAATCATGTTTGAGAAGATTGAAATTTTTTATGCTGAAATGATGAATGGTGGAAACCTTTCATGACTTTTCATGATGATGGAGCTAAATTGATACTATGTGGATTGATGAGAAGACCATATTTAAGTGAAAATTAGATTAATGCAATTTTGCTTCAAAAGAGTCAAGCCCTCCTCATTCAGCCTCAGAGTTTTTCACATCTTAATCCTACCAACCAAAAGCCACAGAACAACCCTGAAAAGTCCTCATGATAAACATATGTCCTTGACTCACATCGGGTAGTGATGTAGGAACCTATCAAGCCTATGGTGACCCTTGTATGAGTTTGGATGAGAAAGACATTGCAAAAAAATTGATATTTGAGTGATGAGAGAAAATTCAAGCGAGGTAAGTGTTTTGTGCATGGGAGGATAAATGAAGTGGAAATATATTGAATGATATAAATGGAGAACTTGAAATAAGGTTTTTTATGAGGCATGATATCTTTTTATTCTTGGTGTGAAATTGATTGATCTTAAGGATATGTTTTTTAAAATTGGTTTTGATTTGATATTGATGTTTACTTGATATGAGGTTTTTCCCAGGTGTGCAAAAGGGTAAGTGTGGGGGAGTTGATAAAACACTATTTTATTGAATATTTTGTTGATAATAAATGATATAATTTCCTCACATTGTGTTAAATATGTTTATTTATAAAATATTTGGGATTAGATCATTCATTTGAATATTTGATGAAAATTCCATTTTTACCCTTTATAGTTCACTGTAGTATTTCGAATATAAATATTTTTATATTTATTATTTGAATTTGAAATTTTGTAACAGTGTTCCTAACTTAATTATCTACAACTTTTATTCATGAAACTAGAGCTAAAGAGTTAATTTGGTTGTTGAAATTGGGCCATGAATTCAAAGTGGGGCTGGGCTCGCCAGAATGGAGAAACTTCTGTATTTCGGACATAACTCCTTCATATAGGCCTGTATTGAGCCCAACTTTGGAGAGGAGATATAAGACACATATCCGCACATTTGATCCTTCTGGAAGGCCGGACAATTAACGCAGTTTGGTGGTCAAATGGGCGGTGAAAGTTGGCATAAAATATTTGTCCGAATTTCCACATTCACACTTGAAACCACTTGTAACCTATCCTCCCCTCCCCTCTATAAATTGGAGTTTTTCTCATTTGGAAGGGTTGGGACGTGCATTGGGAAGTTGAGGGCAGAGGAGAAGTGGATCCACTCCAATTATCCAACCATTTCAATAAGGGTATCTCTTGAAGCAAGGATCCCTTCGACGAAGCCTTCTTCTTCTCCTTCATGTTGTAATGATTTTGTTTATGTAATAAACTTCTTTGTTCTTCTTTTATTTATTCTCTTTTCTTATGTTTTGTTTAAATTTATTCTTCTCTTAATCTTCCTAATTGGGCTGTAATTCTTGAGTAGAATCGTTATTGGGTTATACCCATTTTAAACCTTTGTACATGCAAAACGCTTCTACGATGATTACGCCACCCATGGAAGAGTAGTTCTTTTTAGTAATCGATCTATCTTCTACCTTATTCATTTAATTATTTTGAATCAATGAGATACTATAATTCACATAATATGATCCATGAATTGTGTTTTTAAATTGTAAGAAACTAAGCAAGCAATTGAACAATTAACACAAAAACACGCGAGGTCGGGATTTTGTGTAAATTGTGAGAGCGCGATCTTAATCGGTAATACAAGACCACACGAGATAAATTTGTAGAGTTCAAATATAATACCTAAACACAATTCATCCTCATTTCCAGAATGGATATGTGCCTTAATTTACCACTGACCATAAGCTAATCTTAGAACATCAATCAAAGCAGGGTGCTGCGATTGCATGTTCCGAAGTTAGCCTAGGGTTAAATTCACATCATCTTCGTGGTAAAGTTAATTCTCGTAGGGTTCAGGATTTAACAAATTAAGGG
The DNA here is from genome assembly GCA_963277665.1 of Viscum album. Taxonomy (NCBI): domain Eukaryota; kingdom Viridiplantae; phylum Streptophyta; class Magnoliopsida; order Santalales; family Viscaceae; genus Viscum; species Viscum album. Next base: position 417,288,951 of record OY728129.1, read on the forward strand.
ATAATAATTAAGTGAATGTTAATTTAAATGATAATGATTAATAATAAAGTGAAGAGGTAGAGTTAGATCGATTACGTCTTTTAAATAGATTTCTAAAAAAACATCTTCTTGTTGTGTCATTTCAATCAAAATTAATTTCAAAACTAAAAACAAAAAAAAAATACAATCTTCTTCCAGGAAACTTCTTCTAGATTCATAAAATATAAGCAACCACCCCCATCCTTTCAAGTAGTGTTTTTATTCTCTTTTATTTTACTTCTAGAATACCTCTAAAAATTGTTTTAATTCACTTCCTCCTTTGAGAGACAACCTTGGTCAGCCACTCTGCTGCACCTAAGTACCCCAAAATCATACTAATCATTTGAGGGCGCCCACGACAGCACTCTTTCAGTAATCATGACCAATGAAATTCATCATGTCATCAATATTCTTTTTGGAAATCTCATCAATAGTTCCAATTCTTTTTGGAGCCATTGAACCTGAAAATAGATATAAATCATCATTTAAAGTAAGTTCATTTTTTTGGCATTTTACAAAAAATTGGAAAAGGAATTAAGGCATAAAAGTTTAAAATTGTCATGCAAGTATAAGTCGGCACACAAGTATGGCGCCCCAATTATAGTGCTCAACTAAAAAATGTACAGAAGAAGCACGATGAAATAGAAGTGCCTGAATAGAAGAAGACTTGCGTGATGAGAGCTGAAAATTCAGAAGTTGTGAGACTTTTCATGGAAGTGAATCCATTATATATAAGAAATGCATATCAACCTGCGCACCAGAAATATTATGTGCTGCAAACTTGCACACCCAAGTCTACTTGAGCACCAATAATTGCACGCCCCAGTGTTACTTTCTTTCTCCTTTATTTCTTTACCTCAGTATAGGACCCTCTTTTCATTTTGGATCCAATTCTGAGGGGGTGGGGGGGGGGGCTTGTGTTGACACTACATTCCATCAAAAATTCTAAAAAATGACAAAGGTAATCCATTATAAAGAAAAGGGGGAAAATACATGAAGAAAAAAATCAATATTTCCAAAGGCATGAGTTTTGGGTCATCTTAGTCGAGCCAAAACTCTATCAACATGCATCCCACTTGTGCACCCTCATATGTCGCATAACCCACTTGTGCGCCCCCATATGTCGCACAACCTACTTGCACGACCATTCCCTTTTTCACTCAAGGTCCAGTATTTGCCTATAAATAGACCCTTGGGGCCTCGTTTGTAGAGAAGAACTTCCTTGAAGCCCAATTGCTGCTTTGGTCACCCTATTACTTACCCCAGTCTTTTGAAACTTACAAGGTAGTTCTTCAACCCCTCGAGTGGAGGATTTAAGGGAGGATCATTGGACTTAAGTCCTTTTAGTGTTTGAAAACCATAACACTTGCGCGACTAAAGCACATAACCTCCCCAAATCAGATTTACTTGTGTGTCTCCTATTCCTTTCATAGGAACTTGAGAACCCTACTTCTGGGATCACCTGTGAATACTCTTTAAGGATTGATCAAGGTCTCACCCAAGTATTACCATATAGGTTGTTTGTCACTTAATTGGACATCAGGTCGCCCATGTCTACTTGCGCGCCCTTACCTACTTGGGTGACCCTCTTTGATTCACTTATTCTCTTTAGTCTACAAGCCATAAAACCTTCCTCAAAGACATTCACAACAAGGCTTCTTCTTCCTTGGATCCCTTGTTTGAAATGGATTCTATTGTACCTCCACCAAAACCTCATGATTTATCAAACCATTGGGAAAGGCACATCAGCTGTCTCTTATTTGGGTTTGTATATCCACAATTAGAGGTTTCCCACATTTGTTTTATAATGGAGTTAGGATACATGGAATTTCTATGGGTTTGTATATCCATAGTCACATGGACCTTTCTCCCAGAAACAGTGTTGGGAAGTTCTGAATTTGGAGAAGGGTTTGGGTCCCGACCTCAACCTTCTCAAAGATATGACCCAGAACCTCATGTCTCTGGTAGGGAAGGTATGGTACACACTTATTTTTCCACTCAAGTATAGGAGAAGTCTCCCTCACCTACCAAGATTAATTTTAGGTAATACATCCTGGTGTAAGCCCCAAACCTTTATCCCTTATTCCTTCTATTGGACCCTTTTTCAATGTGAAGAGAACAAAGGGAAAGCTTGTCACCTCACCCTCTTCTCGGGTCGCCTTTACCTCATCCACCGTCGCCACCGTAGGCTCACCCTCTTCCATCAGTAGTGGAGGAAAAATTTGAAAGTTCAAGTTTCATTATTGAATCTTTCACATCATCTTATTTACCACATAGATCATGACTTGTGCAGGTTTAGAGATTCGTGATGATTACAACATGTACACAAACACCCATGGCGAATGAACTATGATAACTCTGATTCCCGTTCACACTAGGATACGTAGGAAGCCCTTTTAGGGATAGAGCTCACTAGATATCCTCTTCAGGAATCCAAACTTAATTCCCTTAATCAAGTAATCCTTTTTAGAAATAATCCCCAAATTAAACCACCAAAATCATTAGAAAATTCTTTTCAGGAAGTAAGCCAAAAATCATTTCTCTCAATGAACTATACTCTTTTATGAGACTAATCGAACTATGTGGGACTTGATTCCCATCGACATGGGATACGTAGGAAGCCTCCTTGAGGTTCAAACCCAACATTTCAAATCAACCCTATTATCCTTAGGCCATATTCCTAACAGGTTCTAATCTAACTTGGAAACCCATATCCTTTCCAATCTCATTGGGCTATTTTCTACATAAGTCCCATACCAAACATTGACTAATCACCTTCCTCTTAGATGTCCATACCACATGAAATTAAACTGTACAGTTAGGTCCCTATCACATGATATTAAAAGGTATGATGTGTCCCATTCAGTGGCACCGAACTATGAGGATTATGATTCCTTTTACAAGGATATGTAGGTAGCCCATTTTATGGGCATGATCCCAAGATCAAACCAAACCTTCATCTCCCTGGATGACAATAAATTTTAGAGTGACCCGCTGAGTGGCTTAAAAACCACCATCATCATAATGATGATTAAAATAATCTTGAAATAGTATACTAGAGGATACCATTGATGGATAACCTCGAATACATATCGATATCTCCATTGATGAAGAACCTTTAATACATACCGATGATTCTAAATTTTACACATGTTAATTAGTGATTGCAAATTCTAAGGGAAAAATATTCCATAATTGTTGAATTAATAAGGATTCATGAAAATATATTAAATTTATAATGAGAGTCCCAGAGTAGACAATAATTTCCCCTAAAAGGGTGTGATGAGTCTGACCTCCCATCCTCTCAACCAATGTACGTTACTAAGTATTGTAAAGTTTAATCATAATGAACGTCTGACTTTGGAAAGAAATTAATTTTTGGATAAAGAACTATTTGAAGTTTTTGGTTCCATAAATAAATCCAATGGAAGCCGCCGGGAAGTAGTGATTATTAAAACTAGAATACACATTTCAAGGAACTACACAATAGACATTTAATTCGAGATCCATCACGATAATAAAACACCAGATCTTTGGAATAGAACTAAGAATGAAAGAAATTAAGGGAGTCCTAGAACCATAGAGATGATCATCATATGTTGGTAATAATTAATTTAATTAAAAGAAAATAATTACATTGATGGAATTATCTCTCCATTGATGTTTCCATTCATGATCTGATGTGATCCATCATTGCGTCATAGAATACAAGTGTAGAATTCCTCTATCAGTGATCCACACATGCTCAACGTATCTCTTGACACCACTAAAGGGATCTCTGGGTGCTAGCGTGGAAGAGACTTCTCTTGTGATATCCGACTTCGATCACCTTGATCCGGTGGAGAAGGATCTCTCTCTCATAGCTTGAGAGCATCCTTGGAAGAAAATAATTTTCTCTTACCTTGAGATCTTTCTCTATATCCATTGTGCACAACCCGGAAAAAATGGCCAGGTCAGTGAGAATTATATAATAGGGATTTTAATTACTTAGAATAATAAAATGAAATAATTACCCAAAAGCATTTATTCATTTCATTTAATTCTTAGTAAGACCCCATGTATAATAATAACAGTACACTATTATTATTACTTGACATGCGCTCAGTGTATTACACCTAATATTACTTTATTAAATAAATAATATTATTTCTCACATGTCCCCAGAAAAACAACACGGTGTGTATATTAATATACATGGTGTATACTTTTGTTTTTCCATTTTATTTATTTCCTCCACCATATTTAATAGGCCTTGAATAATGGGTATTTATTTCTCAAATAAATATCATTGCATTACTCACTAATAAATATATTATTTCTCCCACAATATATTCTCTCATATAAATAGTGTCAAAATAAATGTGATCATGCATCCTTGAATAATTATTAAACCACAATCAGGAATAATATTTATTCAACCTGTTAAATTAATATTTAACTAAGATACTTGGACACACTTAGTGTGGGACCCTCTAGGCCTCTTTACCAGTGGCATTAGGTGGATATTTCCTAAATTCCAAGGTTAGCTTCTAACAAAATGCCAAGGAAACCATACAAAAATAAGTTAATGCCGCAATGATGTGTCACCTCCTATGAATTCTTACCATGTAATGTAATCCCTTTGTCTCGATATCTTGAATCAAGCGGGTTTCATGCTATTGCTATAAATCCATGTACTGTATTATTTTTTCTTTGATTTTTGGAATTTAACTCACCCATTCCTTACCATGGACATGGATTTCTTTAGGCTATATCAATTCCATAAAAGTTCCTGAGATATCTAATTCCGATATGGAACAGAATGGAAAAAATCCTTTCTCGCATTATCTATTAATGAAGTATTACTCATGAAACACCCAACATATCCTACCTCGCTATGAATAGTGTGTTGTCATAGTTTTTGTCAAAACATCTAAGTGCACAATTTTTAATACCCATTAATAATTTTCTTAAAGTCTAAGGACCAATAAACACGTCCATAGATAGGAATATCCAATGACACTATGAAATGTGGATTTCCTACTGGCGGGTCTCCTTCTCATAATATCCTCAAGGATATTAACAAGGGAGAACACCATGAGAAGGTGCCTCAAAGTTTTATGAGTCCTCACCCCAAATGGACTATATTATTTGTGTCCCTCAAATAACATCATCCGACTATATAACATATATTCAATAACATGATATGGAACTTCTAGGTTCTCATTATAGTAGGGATCCGCTATGACCCTATAATGAAACATTTATCCTTAGGACATTATCACATGTATTGTCACGCAGAAGAACAATAAAGATGTGATAAGGTATTTATTAATGAATAAAGTACAAAGTAGTTGGTTCTAGGAAACCAAATTCAACAGAATCCCACTTGGACTAAAGAAAAATACTAAAAACCCTTAACCCGCTAGCTCTCACATGATATTCATGTTTCTGTTGAGATATGAATTTAGTCATGGGGTATACCACGTTCTCTTTCTTAGACAATCTGCTCACTGAAACTTCACCCCTTTGATAGAAATACCTCAAGATTTGATACTTATAGAGTATGTTCTTTGTCCATTGATGTGATTGTGGTTCTTTTGAGAGAGCCACTACCATAGTATTATCACAATATAATGTGATAGGATCTTTAATGCCAAGCACTACATAAAGCTCCTAAATAATATTCCAAATCCAAATGGATTCCTTGGCTTCATTAGAAGCTGCTATATATTCAGAATCTGCTATAGAATCGGTGACAATAGGTTGCTTTGAACTCTTCCAGCTCACAACTCCTCCATTGAGACAGAAAAAGAATCTAGATTGAGAATTCAAATCATTCTTATCTATTTGAAAACCAGCATCAACATACCCTCTAATGACAAGCTCCTCATCTTCTTTACAAACCAAAAACATATCCTTAGTTCTTTTTAGATAATTAAGGATAGTCTTAACAGCAGTCCAATGTTTTTCTTCTGGATCTGCTTGATATCTTCCTACCATGTTTAGTGCATAGGCAACATCAAGCCTGGTACATAACATGGAATACATGATGGATCCTATAGTATAATCATATGGGATGTTACTCATTATATCTTTCTCCTGTTGTGTCTGAGGATACATTTTCTTAGAAATATGTAGGCCATGTGAAACTGGAACCAATCCCCTCTTGGATTGTTCCATACTAATTATCTTTAGTATCTGGTCAATGTATGTACCTTGACTTAGTCCAAGCATACTATTTGATCTACAAAGAATGATCTTGATCCCAAGAATGTAGGTTTCATCACCCAAGTCCTTCATAGAGAAACACTTGTTTAACTAGTCTTTAACTAATTGTAAGACTGGTACGTCATTTCCAATAAGTAATATGTCATCAACATATACTACTAGGATAACAACCACATTCCCATTAAATCGCTTATAAACACATGGATCACATTCATTCTTAATGAAACCAAATTCATTTATGGATTCATAAAATTGAATATTCCATGACCTGGATGATTTATTTAATCTATAAATGAATTTATAAATCTTGAAAACCCATTTGGCTTCACCTGGTGTCACAAACCGTTCTGGGTGTGTCATATAGACATCTTCCAAAATATTCCTATTAAGGAATGCTATTTTGAAATCTATCTTTCAAATCTCATAGTCATGGTAAGCTGCTATTGTAAGTATTATTCTTATGGATTTAAACATGGAAACTGGTGAAAAGGTTTCATCATAGTCAATTCCTTGACATTGTATGAATCCTTTAGCCATTATCCTTGCTTTATAAGTGCTAACTTGACCATACTTGTCTAGATTTCTCTTGAATACCCATTTTCATCCAATGGGATTTACATCAATTATCTCATTAACCTGAACCCAGACTTGGTTCTGATACATTGAATCCATCTCAGAATTCATAGCTTCTAGACATCTTGCATCTTCTGAGCTTTCTACTTCTTCCTTGTAGGAGAGAGGTTCATAATTGTCCAACAATAATGATTCACCATCCTTGGTGACTAGAAAATCAAATCTCTCTGGTTCTCTTACCTCTCTTGAGATCCTACACAATACTTGTGTTTCTATAACCTCTTCCATGGGGACCTGTGGAACTTGTTCCTGTACCAACTACTGTGTATCTTGAGCATCAACTTTATCAAATTCAATCTTGCTCCCACTATCCTTCTTGAGGATGTGCTCCCTATCAAGAAATATGGCTTGTCTAGAGATAATCACTTTCTTTTCTGAAGGATTATATAGGTAATATACTTTAGTTTCCTTGGGATATACTATAAGGATACACCTCATTCCCAGGGGTGCTAGATTGTTACCTGATAAGGCCTCAATAAAATCCTCTCATCCCCATACACATGTGTGCAACAAAATGGGTTTCTTTCCATTCCATAACTTGGAGGGAATTCCACTTGTTGTCTTAGTTGGTACTTGGTTTAATGTGTATGCTATAGTTTGTAATGAATATCCCCAAAAGGATAATGGAAGATCTTCATGACTCATCATCAACCTCACCATGTCCAACAAGGTGTGGTTACTCCTTTTACTAACACCATTCCACTATGGTATATAAGTAGGAGTGAGATGAGATAGAATCCTAGACTCTTGTAGAACATCGATGAACTCTTGGTTCAAATATTCTCCACCTTGATCCGATCGAAGGTTCTTTATCTTCTTACCAAGCTGATTTTCTAGTTCATTCTTGAATTCCTTAAATTTATCTAAGTCTTATGACTTATACCTAATTAAGTAGAAATATCCATATCTAATCAAATCATCAGTAAAAGTAATTAAGTAATAATATCCACCTATAGCTTCTACTGGGAATGGTCCACACACATCTGTCACTACTAGAAAAATACCCTATACCAACAGTTTGGAACCGTTGGTATAGGCCTCCAAACCATTGGTATAGCCTATACCAACGGTTTGGAGAACCTTTTCCAATTAAGCCGTGAGGATAGATCTATACCAATGGTTTTGAAAACCGTTGGTATAAGTAATATGAAAATCTATACCAACGGTTCCATAAAAATGTTGGTATATGTAATTCAAAAAATAATCATTCGTTTGGTTTTGATCCCAGCACCTCCCGTTTGTGAATGAACGACCTAACCACTTACCTAACTTACTTTTGTGAACATAATTTCATAAATATATATATGTATTATCATAAGTATTTTAAATTTTGACTTATTTAATGTCCTCTATAAGAAGATTCCATTAAAAATACATGTACCTATACCAATGGTTTTGAGAACTATTGGTATAGGTTCTTTGATTTTGGGACCTATACTAATGGTCTATACTAACGGTTTGGCCAAACTGTTGGTATAGGGTCTCTATAATGGACCTATACCAACGGTTTTGGCCAAACTGTTGGTATAGGTCCACCCTATACCAATGGTTTGTCCAAAACCATTGGTATAGGTCCATATAAGTGACTTATACCAACAGTTTTCCTAAAACCATTGGTATAGATAATATTTCCAGTAGTGTGTGTTTACCAATCCTAGAAGCTTTGTGGCCATTTCACCATGTCCACCAAAAGGTGTCTTGGTCATTTTACCTTGTAAACAAGCGTTAAATCTATCAAGTGGTTTTATCTCACTAGAGTCTAAATAACCATCTTGGTAGAGATTTATTAAGTGCTTCTCATTTACATGGCCGAGACAGTGATGCCACAACTGGGTGATTTATGAGTCATGTGAGTTTGTTTCATTATCGATTTCCAACACTTGGTTTTTGTAATTTAATACATACAAACCATTACTTAAATGTGCCATACCATAACATACATTGAACTTATAAAAGAATAAACCATTATTTCGAAACTTGAAAATAAATCCATCCATATCCAAACATGATATAGAAATTATATTTTTGGTAACACTAGGCACATAATAACAGTTATGTAAAACCAAAATCATCCTAGTTGGAAATGAGAGGTGTTAATTTCTAGTGGCTAACACAGCCATCCTCGCACCATTGGCAGCTCAAAGATCCACCTCTCTTATGTAAATATTTCAAAATCAACTTGGTTCCTACATTTGAATACATATGTGATCCCCACAAGATGTATCTAATACCCAATGTGTAGAGATGGAAAGATTACACTCGATAACGAACACACCTTTAGCAACCCCATGCTTCTGGGTGTAGTTCCTCTTCCAGTGGCCTTTCTTTCCACATGAAAAACACACTGCCTCCTATTCCTTTCCCTGCCTCTGGATCTTCTCCTTCTTGGAGGGATAGTTCTTGGGGGTTTCAGAACATTTATAAGTCCTTGGCCCCTTTTTTGTGTCCTTCCTTTTCTTATTCACCATAAAGATTGTGGGTTTGTCATGCCCCATGTACTTATCTACCTGGAAAATTAAGGTTAGAAGTTCCAATAGACTCTTCTCATTGTTTATCATGTTATAGTTGACAATAATGCTAGAGAAGGTCTTGGACAATGATGATAGGATGAGATCTGTACGCAACTCATCCGGGAACTTAATCCCTAAGATGTCTAGGCATTCAATATAGCCAATAATCTTGACTACATGAGGCCCAACTGGCATAGAATCTTAAATCTTAGTTGTAAAAAAAGAATTGGAGATCTCACATGTCTCATGTCTCTCATTCTCTTGGTAGAGGTCCTTAAGGTGATATATCATCTTATACGCATCCATGTTTTCATGTTGCTTCAAGAGCTCATTAGACATAGAAAATAACACGAAACACCGGACATATGTGGCATCATCTATATGTTTCATATATAGAGATAGTTCCTCACCACTGGCCTCTTTTCCAAGCGCAACTAGAACAGGCTCTTCCAGCACATACAATTTCCTCATGTGGCCAAGGATGACACATAAATGCCTCTTCTATTCCTGGAAGTTGGTTTTAGTGAGAAGGTTTTTCTTCTCAAGTATAGTTTGAAATGATATGTTTGAAGTCATTTTTTCTTTCTGTTTCTACAAATTAAGATGAGACAATGTTTAGTACTTTATCATGATAAAAATGAGACAAATAAATAAATTAATACTTATTAGTCTCCCACTATTTTATTGAAATCCAATATCCCTCACCATTGACTTCAGAATATTCTGTTTCCTGAATATTCTAGTGGGAAGGATCTATATTGCCTTTCACATTACCCCAATTAGGTTTTTTCAAGCAACTTTAAGGGTTTTAGGTAGGCATTCCAGATTCCAAATTCATTAACTCGCAGCTCCTTGACCCGTTGAGTGGACTCCCCAATAGTTAAACCCTTTTATTTTGGATTTCCTTAACCTTCGCCTCTTGTTCACACCAAGTCCTATTAGGGAAGTCAACCCTTGATGTGAACCAAGTCCAGTCAACCCAAAACCTTGAATTAGAATTACCTGATAATTCAAATCCCCCCAACTAGGGTTGGTCAAACACTTTGAACTATGGTTCGATTCTAACCAAGATTATGGAAGGCTATACCGACTTAATATTTATTTTAGGGATTTTATCCTTATACATAAATTTCCATTTTATTATCTTTGATTACATGCTTATTAATATTAAGTGGGATATACTTAAGTGATTAACCATGTCTAAGATAATATTTATGTAACACCCTGAGATTTTATGAGATTTTTTTATGTCTTATGTTATACGCAACACCAAAGGAATCTTTCACAGCACACAATACGGACTTGGCTTGCATTATACGCAATCGCGACCTTCCTCGATAGCGTGTGTAGTACGCAATACCGGGTTTCACTAAACAATGATATATTATTATGAACTAGCCGTTATGAATAGTATTAAATACATTTTTAATTTTATTATTCATATTACACATTTTCTAGAACATGGTAAGAGAACAAAATAATTTTTTCGGGTAAAATAAGTATTTTTAAAAAAAATGCAGTTTTGCCGCCTTTTGATGGCACACCCACATTAAATCTAGTTTTTGACATCTTTATAAGTTCAATTTGAAAAAATAAAATTCTTCTTTTGAATCAGGGTATAAAAATTTACTTTGGATAATTTTTTGATATTTTTCTGATAACTTTCATATTTTGATGAATAGTAAAAATACGCTAATTTTTAATTAAAAACAAATTTTTTCATTGAGATAATTTATATGGTTAAATTATAATATTAAATGGTTTTAAAGTATAAATAGAATATATTTTTACCATTTAATATAATTTATGTCATTATAATTAATTTCACATTGAATTCATAGGTAAAAACATTTCAATCTTTGGCAATATTTTAACTTCTAAAAGCTGTTTTCTTAACAACGGGATTTATTTTAAATTAATTACTACAACTTATATGTTTTGAATTTTTAAAAATGGATTCCATATTTGGAATCAGTGGGTACAAATTATTTTAATAGGCTACTTTTTTATTTTTGGGCATTATGAATAGTAACTACGGTAAATTTTATTTACCATAGTTAAAGGTAAATCGGGTAATTAAGGGTAAATATAAGATTATAAAATTACCTTAACACCTGCCAAAATCTTATTGGATGACTAAAAGTCGACCCATATCACCTAAGGGTAGGATTATATTCATTTAATGGACTTTTGTCCATGAAAATAATTTAATTATTATTAAAACCAAAGAATGTGACAACATGTCACTTTCTTAAATCTTATAAGTATAATAATTTTAATTTAGTGATAAACTTAATGAAACTTCAAACATGAATAGTCTCCAGAAATATAATACAATTATCTGCATCATATAAATTTATTTAGAATTTTTAGGGATTAAATAATTATCATTAATTATGACACAATAGTGATGTTGAAATTATTTTATTAATTAAAATATCAAATAAATGGTTTTAAAAATATTAAAATAAATATTATATGAACTATTTAATGTGTCCACTAATTTTCTAGATACATATGACATTTTATGAATCTATTAAAGCTTTTATTTTGAACATATATTCTGTATATATTTTATTTAAATTCAAATAAATGAATAGTATCAAAATTGACACTATTGTTATTTTATAAAAATAACATATTATAAAATTGTTTAAAAATCACAAAAATATTTAAAAATTATAAATTAAAATTTATATGGTCTAAAATTTCATAAAGTGTCAAATTATGGAAAATTCACAACACATATGTAATTATTTATAATAATTTAAAATTTAGAATATTATTACCACAAATAAAATTAAATTGATAAATAAGGATAAATCAAGTTGATAATGTTTAAAATAAATTCCTAACCTGTCTAAATTTTATTGGTTGATGAGATTACAACTATATATCATCTAATCCTTGGATATGAGTCATTTTGGAAGTTTTTAAGTGGGGTTGGGATTTAATATAAACTAATATTTCTTATATTTCCAAAGGTGCCCCTCTCCTCCCTTATAAAAGGGCACCTCCTCCCTCTCCTCCTCACACCAATTTTAGCCTTCAAGATCAGCCAATCCCTGAACATTTCACTTCCCCACTTCCTTAGAAACATCCTAGAGGTCCTCTTCTTCTTCAAAGACCAATTGTAGTGCCCTAAGAGGAGGTCTCAAAGAGGCGCTTCAAAGAAGAGGTAATGTCCGTTACCGATTCTTTCAAATTTATTTCTTCTTCCACTTATTCTTATTTAGTTGTTTCACTATGAATTAATAACATAAGTATCACTCATATACTGATATGTTATTATAAGTATGAAACAACCCTATTTCACCATCTATCCATCCTACGGAAAACGAAATCACCGCGCGTGCGTACGTACGGAATACCGTCTCCACGCCGTGGTGTAATCTATTTTCCATCACCACATTACTTGGATGGGTATAATGGTGCAAATAAATAACTATATATAATTATTTTAAAGTGTTAATTATTCTGAAATAGTATACATACACTCCAATACAATTCCACGATCATGGGAACGATATCATCACTCGTGCGTACGTACGGAATACCGTCTCCACGATGTGATGCGATTCTTTCTACATGATCTTCATTGCATAATGATTATATAAATGAATTTAATGAATAAATATGATATATAGTACACTAATACCATTATTTAAATGAGGTATCTATAACCTAAAGATAATAATAAGAATTTATTCGACAAAACACGCATAAGAACAAAGAGTAATAAACACCCGAATAACAAGTAGTAATGAAATATTACTAATAAGAAGCTAAGAATATGACCATATATGATATCAAAATAATAATTATGATTCTGGAATAAGTCAATAACATTATTTAAATCATTATACAGGAGGTTCAGACACTTACGAAGCAAATCGGACCTAAGGTAAGGGAAAATATCACAATCTCATTTTTATCTGAGATTGTTTATACTTCAGAATTTACTAGGGAATATTTATCATCCACATCCATGTTTCCTCAATATTTAATATTATTTCTATCCTTCTATAATTTTTTAAATCAAATTTTACCCTTCGGTGAGTTTTTTGTAAAAGATATGAAAGGAATCTTTTGTCATTTTTCGTACGAGGTACTTTTTAAATTTTCCGGCCAAAGTACAAGAAGAATGTGTTTTTTAACTTATACAGCATGAATGTATTTTTAAAACATTATTTCCAAGAAGCTTCCTTTACATGTTTTAATGTTTATTTTTAATCAAATTATTTTAGTTTAAAATTGTATGACATGTTAAGAAAGGAAAAATGTTTTTGATGTAGAAAGGATATTTTCCTCAAGAATGGAGTTCAAGTGTTTTATCAAAATTATTTTCCATCTAAGATAATATAGGGTTCTGTTTCTATCCCTATTATTACATTGATTTGATTATGTTGTGATGACATTATTTTTATGAATTCTTTTATCTTATATGAATTCTTTTATGATGTCACGATGTTTAAGAATCCCATTTTCATTACATGGGTTATGCAATGATGTATGATTTATGATTTTGTGGCACACATAAGAATGGTATCATTATGAGATGGGTGGGACCTATATCTCCCTCCAATTAATTGGGAAAAGATTTTATATCTCATGAGATAGACATGGATGGAACGGAAAGTTAAACCGGTTCAGTGAAACAGGACTGAAACGAGGAGTGAACTCGGTTCAGAAATGGACTTTGTCCACTAAGATAGTCTTGGAAATGAGTCTTGAATAATAAGAAATGATTCTCTATGATTATGTGTGTATGAAAAAAAGTTTCATGTTTTATGTTATGATTATTGGGATTACATTTCACTACCATGATTTATCCCATGTTATGAAATTATGATCTCTTTTGCAGGGTAAGATTTCCAAAATGTTATGTTCTTATGAATTTGATGTGATTGATATTTATTTTATTCACCCTTACTGAGCATTTGAGCTTACCCTTTTGTATGTTTTCTTTCCCTAGGTCAGGAAGAAGGGTATTAAGTAAGATATGCCAAAAAGGGACTATAGATATGATGAAATAAATGGGAGACAATGTAGATGCTTTATGAACCAGTTGTTTATGTTTCCCAGTTTCTAAAGAAACTATACCTATACGGTCCTTTCATGGTTTTGTTATATGTTTTAATAAGTATGCTTCAATTTTGAAGTATTAACAATGTATGTAAAGTATGGGTCGCTATAGTTGGTATCAGAGGAAAGGTATAGTCAACCTTTGAAAACTAGGATGTGAAAGCCTTAGTAAGAAACCTAAGGATATGTCTAAGCATAGAACACAATCTTAGTGTTTTAGAAATGGCCATAAAAAACCTATGATAAGACCTTAAGTGTGAAATTTTATTCTTGATTATGTGGTTTTCCTATTATAATTAGTGTTTCTCACACTATTCTTCTTGGTTTTAGTCAATGGATGGAACCTGAAGAAACCGTGTTAATGCGGAATGCGACGGGAAATGCAATGATTGTCCCCCTGAGCAACCAAACGTTATGGGAGCTGGAATGAAAAATCTTATAGCCATGATCACACAACTTTCTCAAGCTATGAATCATGCAGGACTTCCAAATGAGCAAAGGAAGGAGCAAAATTCTGTCGAATCCTTCATGAGGCAGCGTCCACCTTCATTCAGCGGGTCTTCTGATCCATTAGTGGCTGAACAATAGATCAGTACCAATGAAAAGGTATTTTCAGTTCTTCAATGTTCCGAACATGATAAATTCATCTTAGCAGTGTATCGTTTGGAAGGTGATGCTGATAAATGGTGGAATCTTATTAAGAATACGAGGCAAAGGGATGAAATTGAGTCCATGGAATGGGACAAGTTCAAGAACTTATTTTTCAATAAGTATTTCCCTCATATTCTTCGAATAAAGATGGAGAAGGAGTTTCTTGAACTGAAACAAAAGGATGATGAATCCGTTGGTACCTATGAAGAAAATGTTACAAGACTTGCATGGTATGCTTCCGAAATTATTATCCAACCTGAGAGTAAGATTGATCGATTCTTTAGTGGCTTAAAACCAAGTCTTCGAAGGGCGTTATCCATAAGGGACTTCAATATCTATGAGGAAATTGTTCGATGTGCTCTCAAGGTTGAGATGGAGATTGGTGTAACCCATCAGTCACATGGGTTTGATAAGAAGAGGAAAATGGAATTCAAAGGAAAATCTAAAGACCACACTAAAAAGAAGATGAGTTTTTCCTTATGCTCAAAGTGTGGAAAGAAATATGGAGGAAATTGTCTTAAGGGGACAAGAAAATGTTATAAGTGTGGAAAAGAAGTTCATCGGGCAATTGAATGTCGAAATAATGGGAAGAAGATGTCTAATGATGCAAACAAAGGAAGGGATACACAGAATGAACCTACTACACTTCAATGTTTTAAGTGCAAGGAGATGGGGCATTATGCCAATCAATGCCCAAATCCAAGGGTTGATGATGATGATCGACGTCAACAAACTCTTAAGGCCAAATACAAAGGAAAGTCACATGCAATTACTCTCGGCGATGTGGAGTACGACAATGAAGTGGTGATAGGTACACTTACCATCCACTCTAAAGTAGAAAATGTTTTATTTGATTCTGGATCCACCCACTCTTTTTTTTTCTGAAGAATTTTCTAAGGGTATCACCGTATTACCTCAACAATTAGATGTTGAGTTGGCTATGACAACTCCTAATGGCACAACAGTCGCATCAAAAGTTTACAATTCTTCTCCGATTGAAGTTTTTGGGAAAATGCTTCCTGCAAATCTTGTGATCCTTCCTATAGGGGAATTTGATGTGATTCTTGGCATGGATTGTCTTTATTTATATAGAGCTCATATCAATTTCCAAAGAAGGTAAGTCACATTTCATATTCCAGATCAATCTATGATCATCTATCGATGCAAGGATGAACATAACCTTCCAGTGGAAATTTAATCCATCTTATGGGTCTTGATTCCACTAAATGAAGGTTATTTATCTCAAATGGTTGGATAGAAACTCACAATTAATAATATTCCCATTTTAAGGGAATTTGATGATGTATTTTCGGAGGAATTTCCAGGTCTTCAACCAAATCGTGAAGTTGAGTTTTCAATAGAACTCGTACCGGGTGCTTTGCCTATTTCAAAGACACCTTATAGAATGGCCCCAATTGAGTTGTAGGAATTGAAGAAGCAACACCAAGAGAATATTGATAAAGGATTCATACGCCCTAGTGCGTCACCTTGGGGAGCACCTGTTCTATTTGTTAAGAAGAAATATGGATCAATGAGACTCTGCATTGATTATCGATAACTTAACAAGATCACTATCAAGAACAAATATCCTCTCCCACGTATTGATGACCTATTTGACCAACTACGCAGAGCTCAATACTTTTCCAAGATTGATATTCGTTCAGGGTATCATCAATTAAGGGTCAAAAGGGAGGATGTACCAAAGACGACTTTCCGTACAAGGTATGTACACTATGAATTTATAGTGATGCCATTTGGTCTTACTAATGCCCCTACTATCTTCATGGATCTGATGAATAGAGTCTTTAGAGACTATCTTGATCATTTTGTGGTAGTCTTTATAGATGATATTCTTGTCTATTCAAAGAGCAAGGAAGAACATGAAGATCACTTTAGAATTGTATTAAAGACCCTAAGAAAGGAGAAGCTTTATGCCAAATTTACCAAGTGTGAATTTTGTCTTCAAAAAGTTTCATTTTTGGGTCACATAATCTCAAAAGAGGGGATATATGTGGATCCAGCAAAAACAGAGGTTATCGAAAGATGATCGAGACCAACAACAGTAACTGAGATCCAAAGTTTTCTTGGTTTGGCTGGATATTACCGAAGTTTTGTGAAATATTTTTCAAGGTTATCTAACCCACTCACCAAGTTGACTCGAAAAGGAGTTAAGTTTGTTTGGACGGAGGAATGTGAAGAAAATTTCAAAGAGCTAAAAAGAAGGTTAGCTAGTGCACCTGTGCTCACACTACCTTGCAGTGGAGAAAGATTTGTGATCTATAGTGATGCATCCAAGAAGGGACTGGGATGTGTTCTCATGAAAAATGATATGGTGATAGCTTATGCCTCACGACAGTTGAAAATCCATGAGCAAAATTACCCAACTCATGATTTGGAGTTAGCTGCGGTAATCTTTTCATTAAAGATTTGGAGGAATTACCTTTATGGTGAAAGGTGTGATATTTATACTGATCATAAAATTTTAAAGTATATTTTCACACAAAAGGAGCTGAATATGCGTCAAAGAAGATGGTTGGAGCTGATTAAGGATTACGACTGCTCAATTCATTACCACCCTGGGAAAGCAAACAAGGTAGCAGACGCATTAAGTTGAAAAGACCATGCTAGCTTATCCATGATGAGGATCACAAAAGATCCAATATTTATGGATTTACAAAGGATGGATCTTGGAATTTTAATAGAAGGGGAGAAATCTTATCTTTCTCAAATGAATGTTCAACCAACTATACATGTGAAGATTCAAGAGGCACAAAAAGAAGATGTTGAGTTACAAAAGAAGGTGAGAAATGTTTCTGAATTCAACCTTGATTTTGATGGGATAATAAAGTTCAGGAATCAGGTTTGTGTTCCTCCCATCCCCGAATTAAAGAAGGAGCTACTGGATGAGGCTCATAGTTCTTCATTCTCTATTCATCCAGGAAGCATGAAGATGTATGGGGACCTGAAAGAGTACTTCTGGTGGGATGGCATGAAAAGAGATGTTGCTGAATATGTCTCTCGATGCTTGGTTTTTAAACAAGTTAAAGTTGAGAGACAGAAGTCTAAGGGGATGTTACAACCATTACCCATACCAGAATGGAAATGGGAAAACATCACTATGGACTTTGTCACTAGACTTCCTAAAACATCCAAAGGCAATAATGCTATCTGGGTCATAGTTGATCGTCTTACAAAGTCTGCACACTTCATTGCTATTAGAGATGATTTCTCTCTAGATTAGTTTGCCAGGATATATGTAAAGGAAGTGGTAATATTTCATGGAGTACCACTTTCTATTATATCTGATCAAGATCTGAGGTTTACCTAAAATTTCTAGCGAAGTCTTCAGCATACTCTGGATACAGAGTTGAGTTTCAGCACTACTTATCATCCTCAGACAGATGGTCAGTCTGAGAGGAAAATTCAAACTCTAGAATATATGTTGATATCTTGGTCTATAGATTTCAAAGGTGGTTGGGATCAACACCTACCTTTGGTGAAATTTTCTTATAATAATAGCTTTCACTCCAGTATTCAGATGACTCCTTATGAAGCTCTCTATGGAAATAAATGCAGGACTCCAACTTGCTGGGATGAAGTTGGGGAAAGAAAGCTATTAGGACCTGATCTTGTTGATGAAATGGCAGAAAAGGTCAGATCTATTCAACAACACATAAGAGTAGTAGAGAGTCGACAGAAAAGTTATTCTGATAACCGAAGAAAAGACCTAGAATTTGAAGTGGGTGATAAAGTGTTCTTACGAATATCTCCCTGGAAGAGGGTCATGAGATTTGGAAAGAAGGGAAAGTTGAGCCCTAGATATATCGGTCCTTTTGAAATTCTGGATCATGTTGGGAAGGTAGCTTACCGATTGGTGCTTCCACCGAATCTCTCTCAAGTTCACGATGTGTTCTATGTATCTCTCCTGAGAAAGTACATACCTGATCCTTCACATGTACTCAGCTCAGAAGTTGTACCGCTGGAGTAAGATCTTTCTTATGAAGAACAACCGATAGAGATTCTGGATTGTAGAGAAAAATTCCTACGGAACAATACCACTCGCTTGGATAAAGTTTTATAGAGGAACCACCAATTAGAAGAAGCTACATGGGAACTTGAGGATATGATGAGGGAGAGGTATCCTCATCTGTTTGTAATGAAGTGACGAATTTTGAGGGTGAAATTCATTTTAAGGGGGGTAGAATGTAACACCCTGAGATTTTATGAGATTTTTTTATGTCTTATGTTATACGCAACACCAAAGGAATCTTTCACAACACACAATACGGACTTGGCTTGCATTACACGCAATCGCGACCTTCCTCGATAGCGTGTGTAGTACGCAATACCGGGTTTCACTAAACAACGATATATTATTATGAAATAACCGTTATGAATAGTATCAACTACATTTTGAATTTTATTATTCATCTTACACATTTTCTAGAACATGGTAAGAGAACAAAATAAATTTTTCGGGTAAAATAAGTAATTTTTAAAAAATGCAGTTTTGCTGCCTTTTGATGGCGCACCCACGTAAAATCTAGTTTTTGACATGTTTATAAGTTCAATTTGAAAAAAAATTCTTCTTTTGAATCAGGGCATAAAAATTTACTTTGGATACATTTTTTATATTTTTCTGATAACTTTCATAATTTGATGAATAGTAAAAATACGCTAATTTTTAATTAAAAACAACTTTTTTCATTGAGATAATTTATATGGTTAAATTATAATATTGAATGGTTTTAAAATATAAATAGAATATATTTTTACCATTTAATATAATGTATTTCATTAGCATTAATTTCACATTGAATTCATAGGTAAAAACATTTCAATCTTTGGCAATGTTTTAACTTCTAAAACCCATTTTCTTAACAAAGAGATTTATTTTAAATTAATTACTGCAACTTATATGTTTTGAATTTTTAAAAATGGATTCCATATTCGGAATCAGTGGGTCCAAATTATTTTAATAGGCTACTTTTTATTTTTGGGCATTATGAATAGTAACTACGGTAAATTTTATTTACCATAGTTAAAGGTAAATCGGGTAATTAAGGGTAAATATAAGATTATAAAATTACCCTAACACCACTCAAAATCCTATTGGATGACTAAAAGTTGACCCATATCACCTAAGGGTCGTATTAGATTCATTTAATGGACTTTTTTCCATGAAAATAATTTAATTATTATTAAAACCAAAGAATGTGACAACATGTCACTTTCTTAAATCTTATAAGTATACTAATTTTAATTTAGTGATAAACTTAATGAAACTTCGAACATGAATATTCTACATAAATCTAATATAATTATCTATATCATATAAATTTATTTAGAATTTTTAGGTATTAAATAATTATCATTAATTATGACACAATAGTAATATTGAAATTATTTTATTAATTAAAATATCAAATAAATGGTTTTAAAAATATTAAAATAAATATTATATGATCTATTTAATGTAATCCACTAATTTTCTAGATACATATGACATTTTATGAATCTATTAAAGCTTTTAGTTTGAACATATATTCGGTATATAGTTTATTTAAATTCAAATAAATGAATAGTGTCAAAATTGACACTATTGTTATTTTATAAAAATAACATATTATAAAATTGTTTAAAAATCACAAAAATATTTAAAAATTATAAATTAAAATTTATATGGTCGAAAATGTCATAAAGTGTCAAATTATGGAAAATTCACAACACATATGTAATTATTTATAATAATTTAAAATTTAGAATATTATTACCAAAAATAAAATAAAATTGATAAATAAGGATAAATCAAGTTGATAATGTTTAAAATAAATTCCTAAAATGTCTAAATTTTATTGGTTGATGATATTAAAACCCTATATCATCTAATCTTCGGATATTAGTCATTTTGGAAGTTTTTAAGTGGGGTTGGGATTTAATATAAACTAATATTTCTTATATTTCCAAAGGTGCCCCTCTCCTCCCTTATAAAAGGGCACCTCCTCCCTCTCCTCCTCACACTAGTTTGAGCCTTCAATCTCAGCCAATACCTGACCATTTCACTTCCCCACTTCTCTAGAAACATCCTAAAGGTCCTGGTATTCTTCAAAGACCAATTGTAGTGCCCTAAGAGGAGGTCTCAAAGAGGCGCTTCAAAGAAGAGGTAATGTCTGTTACCGATTCCTTCAACTTTATTTCTTCTTACACTTCTTCTTCTTTAGTTTTTTCATTATGAATTAATAACATAAGTATCACTCATATAATGATATGTTATTATAAGTAAGAAACAACCTTATTTCACCATCTATCCATCCTATGGAAAACGAAATCACCGCGCGTGCGTACGTACGGAATACCGTCTCCACGCCGTGGTGTAATCTATTTTCCATCACCACCTTACTTGGATGGGTAAAATGGTTCAAATAAATAACTATATATGATTATTGTAAATTGGTATTGATTCTGAAATAGTATACATACACTCCAATACAATTCCACGATTATGGCAACGATATCATCGCTCGTGCGTACGTACGAAATACCGTCTCCACGATGTGATGCGATTCGTTCTACATGATCTTCATTGAATAATGATTATATAAATGAATTGAATGAATAAATATGATATATAGTACACTAATACCATTCTGGAAATGAGTTATCTATAACCTAAAGAGAATAATAAGAATTTATTCGACAAAACACGCATAAGAACAAAAAGTAATAAACACCTGAATAACAAGTAGTAATGAAATATTACTAATAAGAAGCTAAGAATATGACCATATATGATATCATAACAATAATTATGATTATGGAATAAGTCAATAACATTATTTAAATCATTATACAGGATGTTCGGACACTTACGAAGCAAATCAGACCTAAGGTAAGGGAAAATATCACAATCTTATTTTTATCCGAGATTGTTTATACTTCAGAATTTACTGGGGAATATTTATCATACAAATCCATGTTTACTAAATATGTAATATTATTTATATCCTCTTAAAATTGTTTAAATCAAATTTTACCCTTCGGTGAGTTTTTTGTAAAAGATATGAAAGGAATCTTTTGTCATTTTTCGTACGAGGTACTTTTTGACTTTTCCGGCCAAAGTACGAGAAGAGTGTTTTTTTAACTTATACGGAATGAATGGATTTTAAAACATTATTTCCAAGAAGCTTCCTTTAAAAGTTTTCATGTTTATTTTTAATCAAATTCTTTTAGTTTAAAATTGTATTACATGTTAAGAAAGGAAAAATGTTTTTAAAGTAGAAAAGATATTTTCCTCAAGAATGGAGTTCAAGTGTTTTATCAAAATTATTTTCCATATAAGATAATATAGGGTTCTATTTCTATCCCATTTATTACATTGATTTTATTATGTTGTGATGGAATTATTTTTATGAATTTCTTTATCTTATATTAATTATTTTATGATGTCACGATGTTTAAGAATCCCATTTTTATTACATGGGTTATACAATGATGTATGATTTATGATTTTGTGGCACACATAAGAATGGTATCATTATGAGATGGATGGGACCTATATCTCCCTCCAATGAAATGGGTAAATATTTTATATCTCATGATATAGACATGGCTGGAACGGCAGGTTAAACCAGTTCAGTGAAACAAGACTAAAATGAGGAGTGAACTCGGTTCAGAAATGGACTTTGTGCACTAGGATAGTCTTGGAAATGAGTCTTGACTAATAAGAAATGATTCTCTATGATTATGTGTGTATGACACAAAGTTTCATGTTTTAAGTTATGATTATTGGGATTACATTTCACTAGCATGATTTATCCCATGTTATGAAATTATGATCTCTTTTGCAGGTAAGATTTTCCAAAATGTTTTGTTCTTATGAATTTTATGTGATTGATATTTCTTTTGTTTACCGTTACTGAGAATTTGAGCTCACCATTTTGTATGTTTTCTTTCCCCAGTTCAGGAAGAAGGTTATTAAGTAAGATATGCCAAAAAGAGACTATAGATATGATGAAATAAATGGGAGACAGTGTAGATGCTTTATGAACCAGTTGTTTATGTTTCCCAGTTTCTAAAGACACTATACCTATACAGTCCTTTCATGGTTTTGTTATATGTTGTAATAAGTATGCTTCAATTTTGAAGTATTAACCATGTATGTAAAGCATGGGTCGCTATAATTTACACATCATACGGTCTTATTTTAGTTCCATCTTGCATGATTGTTTAATTCATTAATTGTGTGATTATGACAACACACCCAAAATAAATAAACCTTGAAACTAACAGAAATAAAATAAATGGTATTATCATGATCTTTTTCAATTGGTTAGATTATTTAGAGGTTGATAAACTAACCCATGACCTGGGGGAGAAACACCTTGAACCTTTTGGGTTTGTGTTTACAGATTTGGACATGTCCACCTTTGTATCTCCTTGGATAGGTTTTACCTTGGCTCCTAACTTAAGCCGCCTCCATCGGTTTAGGAGCTCCATCCATTACATATGCTTTTATCTCACATATAGGTGATGGGTAAAATGGGGTTTTACATAAAATAAACCTTGGGTATGTAGACCCTACATATTAATGAGGAGAAGGCTCATAGAGCAAAAAATTTAATTTAAATAAATAAATTAAAAGAAACCATTCACATACAAAGGTATTGGTCTAGCTCATGATCATCCATACATTTAACGATATTTACGCACAAACAAAACAAGCATTCAATTATTTAATTGTTATTATTTAAGATAAATCATGCTTGAATCAATTAATTATCTTTAATTAATCAATCCTTTTATCTTAAACACTTTTATGAATTTCCTTGAGATTCTCATCTATCATAATTTTAAACAAATAAATTCATTTAAAATTATCTTTGTACATAACTTGTACCTTGGAGGAAACTTGGTGAATTCCCATTCATAACTACCCAATGAGTAGAAATGAACATTACACAAATGTTTAATTAAACACATATATATAAAACACCAATCACGTGTTGTGCCTCAGCTTTATGCCTGCACTATGGTACATGTCATAAGGGTTTGTATAATATAATAATAAATTTTAATAAATATGCATAATTTGGATGAGTAAATGGTGTGTAGTTCTGATTACATGCAATGTACTTTTGTTCACCGTCCATCCGAAGTACATGCCTGGGGACATGGCGTGTAGATGTACTTCAGAAATATTTGGAGTACATGCCATGTTCAGTGGGACACACATCGTGTAGTATTCACGTTACACGGTTTTCAACCGGGCAAGATGTGTATGGGGTATATAGTCCAACCATAACCTGAAGGGACTACATGTCGTGTTTAGTGGGCCACACTGAGTGTAATCCAGAAACCATGTGTTGCTTTTTCCTGGTCAACACACGGATTCTTAAACACTTAGATAGGATCCAATGACATGGCCTGGTTCGGAAAACCATACCAGTGCATGTAACCTGTACTACACGACGTTTACTACTGAATAAAAACCGTGTATTCTGGTGTTGTATGACCAGGAAGATTTGGCACCAACAAATGAGATCCTCTATTTTATTTTAATCAAAATTAAAAGAAAAAATAATTTCTGTAGGGTGAATAAGAAATAAAAGAGGAGGAATAGATCTTGAGATTCAGATTTAAATAACGATTAACTCGAATTGAAACAACTAAATTATTAAATGCGTAAATAACCAATGAAAAAATAAATAGTTATAATCAATGATATGACCCCTCTGATACCACTTGTAGGATATGAGTGCAGCAAAAACGCATTGGTGGGTGTACCAAAATTTAAATTTTTTTCATTAAGGATGTTTAATCTGATATCTATCATGATAATAAAACGTAAGATCATCGGAATAGAACAATGAATGAAAGAAAAGAAGGAAGTCCCAGAACCATAGAGAGGATCATTATATATTGGTTATAATTAATTTAATTAAAATACAAGAATTACCTTGATGGAATTCTATCTCCATTAATGTTTTCGATCACAATCCGATGTGATTCGTCATTGCATCATAGAATCCAAGTGTAGGATTCCTCTATCGGTGATACACACGTGCTCCATGTATCTTTGGACATCGTTGAAGGGATATCCAGTTGCTAGCATGAAAGAGACTTCGCTTGTGATTTCTACCTTCGATCGCCTTGATCCGGTAGAGAAGGATCTATCTCTCGTAGCCTGAGAGCGTTCTTGTAAGAAAAGAATTCTCTCTTGTCTTGAGAGATTTCTCTAGATCCATTATGCACAACCCCAAAAAAATTTCTATGCTAATAAGAATTATCTAATAGGGATTTTAATTACATAAAATTATAAAATGAATTAATTACCCAAAATCATTTATTTATTTCATTTAATTCTTAGTAAGACCCCATGTCTAATAATAACAATTGACTATTATTATTAGTTGGCATGCGCCCATCGTATTACACATAATATTATTTAAATAAATAAATAATATGATTTCTCAAATGTCCCTAGAAAAAATACATGGTGTTTATATTAATATACACGGTGTGTGATTTTATTTTTCCATTTTCTTTATTTCCTCCACCATATTTATTAGGCCTTGAATAATGGATATTTATTTCTCAAATAAATATCACTACATTAATCTCTAATAAATATATTATTCTGACCACAATATATTCTCTTGAATAACTTATGTCAAAATAAATTAGATCAAGCATCCTCAAATAATTATTAAACCACAATCGAGAATAATCATTATTAAACATGTTAAATTAATATTTAACTGAGATACTTGGACACACTTAGTGTGTGATCCTCTAGGCCTCTTTCTCAGTGGTATTTGGTAGAGCATGGCTAAAGTCTAAGGATAACATCTAGCAATAGGCCAAGGAATCTATAGAGAAAGAAGTTAATGCCATAATGACATGTCACCTCATACTAACGCTTACCGTGTAATGTAATCCCTTTGTCTCGATATCTTAAATCAATTAGGTTGCAAGATAGTTCCATCAACCCATGTTCTCGATTATTCTTTCTTTGAATTTCTGGAATTGAACTTTCCCATTCCTTACCATGGCCATGTATTTATTTAGGCTATATCAATTCCATCAAAGGTCCTAATATATCTAATTCCGTTATGGAATATAAGGGAAAAATCAATTATCGTATTATCTATTAATGCAGTATTACTCATGACACACCCAATGTATACTACCTCATCGCAAACAGTGTGTCATCACAGTTTTCATCAATAAATCTAAGTGCATGAGTTGTAATACCCATTAATAATAATATTAAAGTCCAAGGACCAATAAAAACATCCAAAAATAGGAACATCCAATGACACTATGAAATGTGGATTTCCTACTGGCGGGTCTCATTCTTATAATATCCTCATGGATATTACCAAGGGTGCACACCATGAGAATGTGCCTCAAAGTTTTATGAGTCCTCACCCCTGATGTCCTATATTATTTATGTCCCTAAAATAACATCATCCAGCCATAGAAAAAATATTCAAGAATAGTGTTATGGCACTTCCGGGTTCTCATCATAGAAGGGATCTGCTATGACCCTTTAATGCAACAACTATCCTTAGGACATTATCACGTGCATTGTCACGCAGAAGAACAATCATGATGTGATAAGGTATTTATTAATGAATAAAGTCCAAAGTAGTTGGTTCTAGGCCGCCAAATCCAATAATTAAGTTATCAAATAAAAATCAGTCGGGTTTTACCTCACTTCCAAAATTAAGATCATATCATCCAAACCATGGTTTTTTGAAAAATGTTGGTATTTCTTGTATTCTGTAAAAATTTCATGTGTTATTTTATGTGTTTATTCTTATCTATTATAGAGTGATTGAATAATTATTAACTAATTATTAACCAATTAACAATGGATTAACTTAGTAATGATTTACTAGTGATTAAATAATGATTAACTTAGTAAAACCTGTACTATGAAACAATAGTATAATAGTTTAGGATATAAGAAAATGTTTTAAAATTTTAGTATCATAAAGATTATATAGTTTATAAATAATAGTTATTATTAGAAATGATTAATTATTGATTAATTAATAAATAACATAGAATTAAAAAATGAATCCATATAAGGATTATCTAACGATACTTATGATCATATAAAGTGAAATGAATAAGAACAAACACATTAAATAACACATTAATTCTTTATAACATATAATAAATTCATTGAAAATTTTCAAAAGAATGTGGTTTGAATGAGACGAGTCTCACTTCGTACATGAGGTAAAATCCATCTTATTTTTAATTGGTATCTTAATAACATTTTTGAAGGATATTCAATTTACTTTTGAACTATAAAAAGTTTTTGTCCTTATAATGACATCTATGAAGACATATAAGATATGTCATTAGAAGGTTGAAAGCTTTTGAAAGGTCAAAAGTAAAGTACATATATTTATAAATTATTATTAAGTTGTAAATAAAAAATAAGTTGTATTTTACCTCATCTGATGTGAGACTCATCTCATCCAAACCACATTTTATTGAAAAATGTCAAAAAATTTATTTTATGTTATAAAGAATTCATGTGCTATTAAATGTGTTTGTATATATTTATTTCACTTTATATGATCATAACTATCATTTTATCAATGATAAATAAAGTAATTTGATGTTTCTTATTCTTTTTACCTCAGTTTCCAAAAACATTATGTGACTTATATTCTAATAAACTTTTATATAATGAAACATTACTAGAATATTTTAGTTTATAAAAAGGTGTCCTAAAATTACATTCTAATAAATATTATATGGTCAACCATCATTGTTAATATTTGTTACACTATCATAATTTTGATCAAAGAAACATTTTTGATGTATAGAGTCATGTTTTCATCTGTATACTTCTATAGGGAGGTTATTCAAACTGAGAAAGGAACTTCTTACAATACATAACCAATAATAGTGGTTAGTACAACTGACTATGTAATCCTAAGTGACCTTCAAGATAGAATTTATGGTTCCTTAAATCTGGGACCCGATCAAGAGATCAATTATATGAGCTATAGAAATTTTCAATTCTTGAAAACACTGTGGCATCTTGTTTGTCCATTGGTTGCTGATGTGGAGTGGGTCCAACAAATTAATTTATTTTCTCAATGGTCAGATGGTACCATGATGGAGTTATATGTTGATGTTTCTTCTGTACAACATCAACATCCATTTGTATGAATATGTAGACTTACAAGAGTGATTGAATATAGTACACCCCATGAAATTGTGACTATTCCAAATGACGTAGAAGAGGAAAACCTAGATGATATCCTGGATATATATGTCATCCCAACATCCAATGAAGAGTTTTGTAACGATGGAACAAATGGTGATAATAGTGTTGATGAGGAGGGACCAACGAAATTTATGGAGGAGGTTTTGAGAAATGCATTAGTTATACAGCAGCCTCAACCTACAATAAATCATCCACCACTCTTTGCATCTTGTTCAGAAGCAATTCCACGTGTTCCTGAATTCAACAATAATGTTCTCACATTGACAACTGAGTTTCCAAGAGTTGTAATATATAGGTTTAGTGAGCTAGAAAAAACCTTATATGTTGGAAGGAATTCTCCAAGTAAATATTCATTAAAAATCATGCTAAAGAGATTTCATTTTGATAGGCACTACATCTATATAGTTTATGAATCAGGCCATAGTAAATATCACATACGTTGTGAGAAGTATGGGGATGATTGTAGATTTCACTTGAGGGTGATTCCAGACATTGAATTTTGAGGTTAGATAATATCGAGGATTAAGGTAGCTCGTATATACTTTCAGCCAAGATTGACACAAGTTCATACCTCATTGGATACCGAATTTGTGCTATCCATTGTTTTTGAGATGATTAGGACATGCCCAGATGTCCCGATATCCCTTGTGCAAGAGAGGATACAATGGACATTCAGTTATAAGATTTTCTATAATAAGTCATGGATGGAGAAACAAAAGAAAATTGTGATGGTCTATGGTGATTAGGATGACTCATATTAGGTGTTTCCATAATTTTTAGCCATACTAAGGCATCATAACCCAGTTTTCTTATATCTTGATACAAATGAACACATGTCTCACAATAAACGACTTGATCCATCTCATGTTTAATTTCATCAGTTGTTCTGGGCATTCCTCCCCTGTGTCTTTGCATTTTGTTTTTGAAAACAGTTCATTACAATTGATGTAATGTTTCTATATGGTAAATAAAAGGGTGTATTGTTGATTGTGGCAATGTAAGATGGAAACTGTTCACCTCTTCCACTTTCCTTTTCCATTATAGAGAAACAAAACTATAAATCATGGAGTTGGTTTTTGGCATGTATCAGCAACCATTTCACCAATATTAAGGGTGTTTGTTTGATATCGGATCGACATCAGGAAATTAATGAGGCAATAAATGAAGATCCTAATACATGAAGATACCCAAATTCATATCATTGGTTCTAAATTATAAAAATTTATAGAAACATGCATAAAAAATCCACAATGAACCGATGAATAAGGAAATCACGAGGCTTGGTACGCATTGTATTTGTTATTTTTTACTATTTCAATGTAAAGATAAAATCAAATTATGTGAAATATCATCTATTCTGTGTAACATATGAGTTGGATCAATTATGGGTTGATGAAAATTTTGAACAAATCTTCCAGTATAATCAAGAAGTTTATGATTATGTGATGCAAATTCCATAAGAAAAATGGAAATTGGAATATGAAGGGGGGAAGAGGTATAGACACATGACCAAAAACATTATGGAGTGAATCAATGGTGTTTTCATAGGGCTGATCAAGATACTTATAACTGCCCTAGTTCAGGATTCATTATATCATTACGTGAAGTACTTTGTTGATAGAAAAAAACTAGCATCAGACAGAATACAGTAGGGGATAAGGTATGGAAGACACTTTCAATGAGAGATTGAAAAGAATATTGAAGAAGATTATGGTTATAATGTCTGGATTTTTTAATGATAAGACTCTCAATTTGAAGTTCAAGATCGTTCAGACACCATCACAAATAACATCAGTGAAAAAATGGTGGTATTACTGTAAATGAAGAAATGTCAATGTGGAAACTTTCAGGGCTTACGGTTTTTATGAACACATGCCATCGCAACATGTGCCTCTGTGAACATATCATGGGAAGCATATGTTGATCCTGTGTACCAGATGGACACCATTTCTAACTGTTATGTTGCACCATGGATGCCTATTGGGGAGTTTCGTTATTTTCCAATTCTCAAGGTCATCCAATAGTGATACTTGACATTAATATGTTGTGTCCTCATGGGAGACCAAAGGCCAGCAGGATGCAGAATGAGATGGATTGGCCTTAAGAACAAGGGAAGAGTTTGAGATGTACCATATGTCATAATGAATGTCACAACCAGAAATGATGCCCTAACATTGTTGGGTCAAGTTCACACTCTCATCCATAATAACGTATTTTCTTCATTGTGAGATTCTCATATTATAAATTATATGTTGTTATCTCTTCTTTTTTACCTTGGTTTTTTAAACCCCAAAACATAAAAGCAGAACACTAAACCCAAAAACATATTCCCTATACCGTAATCTCAAAATTCTAAACCCTAAACCTTAAAACCTAAACCCTAAGCCCGAAATCATAAACCTAAACCTTAAAAACATACAAAAAAATCCAAACACCCAGACCCAAAACTCAATATCTGAAACCCCAATCTCTAAATCCTTAAACCTAAAAGATGAACCCTAAACCCAAAAACATATTCTCTTTACCTCGGTTTTCAAAACATTATGTGACTGATATTCTAATAAACTTTTATATAATGAAATAATAGTATCGTTTATCAATGTACAAGAAGATGGTATAAAATTTCTATATAATAAAGAATATATGGTCAACCATATTTGTCAATATTGGTTATACTATTATAATCAGGATCAGAAAACATTTTCAACATATAGAGTCAGGTTTTACCTGTGTGTACTACTATGGGGTGGTTATACAAAATGATAAAGGATCTTGTTATAGTACCCAACCAAAAGTATAGGTTAGTACAACTAATTTTTTAATACAAACTGAACATCAAGAAAGAATTTGTTGTAAATTAACCATAATACCGGAGGAATAACGACAATGATGGCGGTGATGAAATGAGTTTATGTCATCACCATCATTGTTGTCACCATTCCTACTATGTCATGGTTCATTTACCACAAATTATTTCTTGAAGTTTAGTTAGTGTTAAAAAATCACCTTTACTTGTGAAAAAATAATCATGAAAACAACAATCATGTGGACAGTCAAACATAAATTACAAAGCACATCATTTTCTAATAAACATCTCCATAAAAAAGACAAATTATATATATATATATAAATATATTAAACCACATCTTAAAAAACACCATTTTCTAGGTAAAATCATATCTTAAAAGTGCATTAGTAATATTCTTTGAAAAACATGAAGACGTGCCCCTTTATTTTGGTAAAAATAACATCATAAAACAATGTGAATAAACATGGCATGTCTTGCATTCTACATTTCATAACATCCTGCTGACTGTAACTTTATATTTACATTTTACACTTATGACTCATTTCATTTGTTTATATGCAGATGAATGATACCATACTACTCACTCAGTAAGATACCCACATTTCCCAGGTTGTGCTATGTAACTTCCCAGTTCCGAAAGCCACCCAGAGGCACCCCGTACCCGGTTGGTCACATGGCCTCAAAAACATTTCCCCGAATTCCAGAGGCTGCTGACTAGCAGTGAGGACCTTGGGTGTGATAGTGGGGAAACTATTCCCTCATTGGAAGAGTAACACAGTGGAAGTAAAACAAATATCAATAGCCGAAGCAGTAATAATGGCATACAACAGTAAACAATGGAAGACTGAAAATAATAAGAAACTGGAGCACACATATATAAATGATGCATGGTACATATGTATAGGAAAGTAG
Organism: Viscum album; assembly: GCA_963277665.1. Lineage (NCBI taxonomy): Eukaryota > Viridiplantae > Streptophyta > Magnoliopsida > Santalales > Viscaceae > Viscum > Viscum album. The sequence continues at coordinate 417,321,034 of OY728129.1, forward strand.
CCAAATAAGTCACAATTCTGAAATATATAACTGTACCAAAGTACAAGAGAAACAAGTAAACAGATCCTCAACATCGCAATCCTTAGCTTGGTCACATGCTCTCTAGATCCAAGGTAATAAAGTACCTGAAGTAGAAGGGTGCTTGCCCTTATCTATACCTACAACAATATAATCGGTTTTGGCCCAAAAGCGTGACCCTAACAGGGTGTGAGACTAATCCCAGTAGGAAACCACCAAAAGATCTGTGCCTAATAGTCTGTGAATATATATGGAAGGCAATAATCAAAGAAGCAGTAAACAAAGAAGTGCTCAGTAGTAGACATTTCCACAGTTTCAAAGAATTCAATTCCACATATCCATCAAGTAGCTAATAAAAAATAGGTAACCTTATGGGATATACTCATGGAATATCCCCTCTGGTCCTACCTAGAAACACAAGCAACCTTCTTTGAAGTACACATAATCTAACCCCTCTGGTTCAGCTTTAACATAGACTCTCTAGGGAAGCACTCACTATCAATTCCCCATATAGTATTGTATCGGTAACTAAAGGAACTCTGGGGAAGTACTTACATCACATTCCCCCTGTGACCCACATCGAGGAACTACAGACACTCTGAGGAAGCACTTACATCAATTCCCCATGTGGTCTCACATTGTAATAGTAAAAACAGACACTCTGGAGAAGCCCTTATGTTCATTCTCCCTATGGTCTACTACTCCAGGTTATCATGGCCCTGTGTAAGTCAAGCAGCATAATAATACGTATCGTCCAAAGTAAACCTCAAGAACTACTTGGATAATAGTCTACAATATAACATTGTGGCAGATAAACAAAATCACTCCATCCTACAATACTAGTCATGGGAAACAAACAAGGCAGCCTAATAGGCTAAGCAAGACCAAACAGTCATAAACAAACATTCATGGGAAAAAACCTCCAAAGAATAGAAATTAACCCTATTCTCATTCAATTAACCTCTACTCAAGAATACAAGCATGGAAGGTAAACAACAGGGTTAAAATAGTAAACACGCAATACCCCGTTCAAGGGCATTGTGCAATTTTTCACATATAACTCAAAGACTTTCAATGTAAAGGCACAAAACACTTACCTCAGTATTGTAGGATCAATATAAGTGAACCTCAAGCCTTGAATTTCCCAAGAACATCGTAGATCTAAAAAAATGTTAAAAATAGTCAACCGAAGATAAATCTTGAAAGAGGATGAATCAAAAAACAAAGCTCTAGAAGAAGGAATATCTTACTGAGGTGATCCTAATGCAATCTACAGAGGTAAATTCAGAGAATAGATGATCGGACGAGGGCAAGGGGAAGAAACTCGGCCGTACGGGTGCTCTCGGTCGAAGAAGGCGAAGAATAAGGTGTTTCTGTAGATAAGACGCGACCTTGACACATTTAATGAAAAAAAAGAAATTTCACAGCATGTACTCGCCTTCATCGGACCCCACATTAAGAGGTCTCTAGGTCACCACACACGACCATGTGCAGGGCCACTACACGGTCAGCACCCGGCTGCCTGTGGTAACTGAAGACACAGCGTGTACTCATAAAGTACACGATGTGTACTTAAAAAAATTTACAGAAACTCCTATTTTTTTTCAAAAACACCAGAAAAAGAAAAACATAACATGAAAGAAGATTCAGGTTCTTACAAAGTTCCCCCTTAAAGAAATTCATCCCCAAATTTCCCTAGCAAGGCGGCGTAGAAGAAGAATCCTCAAATAGCTCTGACCAATGTGATCGTACATTGGTCTCCCTCTATAGGTCTCATCCTATACTCACCCGTGCTTTCATAGCACTCATACCAGAGGAACAAACCAGCCATGAAGAACCTTTGCACTCCGATCAACAATCCGGATATGATGCTCCTTGAATGAGGCGTCCACCTCTAATTCAACCTCCTTGGGTTAAAAAACATGATACAGGTCTGTGAAGTAATGTTGGAGTTGAGAAACGAGGAAAATGTTGTGCATAACCCGGTACCTCTGAGTTAATTATAACCGATAGGCAACCGGCCCAACTCTCTCTAAAACCTCAAACAGCCCGACGTACCTTGAAGAAAGCTTACCCTGTATTCTAATACTCCTGTTCCCCAAAATCAGTGTGACATGTAGGAAGACATGATCCCTGACCACGAACTTCAGAGGTCGTCTCTGCTGATTAGCATAAGACTTTTTTTGAGACTGTGCAGTATCCATCCTCTTCCAAATCAACTCTATCTGCTCCGTGGTCTCCTGGACAGGATGAGGTTCCAGCATAGCTACCTCTCCTGCCTCCAGCCAACATAAGGGTGATCGGCATGGCCTACCATACAATGCCTCATAAGGTGTCATACGAATAGTTTCATGAAAACTATTATTGTAGGAAAACTCCACAAGAGGTATGTGCTTCTCACATGAACCTCCAAAATCTAGGATACATGCTCAAATCATGTCCTCAAGAACCTGAATCATATGATCAGACTTTCCATTTGTCTGGGGATGGTAAGATGTACTCAAAAGCACCTGTGTACCCAAGGCCTTCTTCAAACCCTGCCAGACCCAGGAAGTAAAACGAGCTTCCCTGTATGAAACAATGGAGTGTGGAACCCCATGTAAACATACAATATCAAAGATGTACAACCTTCCCATCTCATCAAAACTGAAGGTCTTCCTGATCGGAAATAAGTGAGAAATCATCGTGAGTCTATCAATGACAACCCAAACAACATCATTCCCTCGAGGCGACCTCAACAAACCTGTCACAAAATCCATCGTGAAATCATTCCATTTCCACTTAGGAATGGGTAACTACTGCAAAAGCCCATCTGGTCACTGATGTTCTGCCTTCACCTGCTGATAGGTGGAACACCTCATCAAGAAACTAGCAACATCTCTCTTCATACCTGTCCACCAATACCGATGGTGTAGATCATGATACATCTTGGTGACACCAGGATGAACTGCCCAAACTGAGGAGTGAAAGTCCTGCATTAGCTCCTCACGTATGTCTGCTGACACCCATACAAACCCATGGAAATGCAAGATCACTTCCTCGCCTAAGGTCTATCCAGGAATAGGGTCCTCTCTTGACACACTTTCTCGTAGAACTAGTCCTTCAGAATATGATAGATGCCTCATTCGCACTCGATCAAGAAGACTAGAGGTAACAACTACTGAAGAAAGAAATGTATGCCCCTGCCTGTCATGCACCTACAACTGAATCTTAGAGAATAGATCCATAAGATTAAACTCACTGCTAGCCTCTTGAACTTCTTGTATCCGATTCCTCCTGCTCAATGCATCAGCCACTGCGTTGCCATTCCCAGACGTATAGTCAAGCTCAAAGTCAAAAGACTGAAGGTACTCAACTAGCCTTTGCTGTCTCAAATTCAAGTCACGCTGAGTGAAGATATACTTGAGACTTTTGTGGTCCGTGAAAACCACAAAATTCTCTCACAACAGATAATGTTTCTAACAGCATAAGGCATGAACAACTGCAACCAACTCAATATCGTACATCGGGTAATTTCTCTCATGTGGCCTCAATTGCCGAGACCCGTACACAACGACTCCTTTACCCTGCATAGGCACTGCTCCAAGCCCAATACCTGATGCATCATAGTAAACAATTTAGATCTTTCCTGGATCTAAAAAAACTAGTATCGGTGCTGAATTCAACCTCTCTTTCAGCTCCTGAAAGGCTGACTCACAAGAATCTGACCACAAGAACTTTGCACCCTTCTTAGTCAGGTCCATCAGTGGCACTGCTATGTGTGAAAAGTCCTGTATGAAATGTCTGTAGTATCCATCCATCCCTAGAAAACTTCATACCTCAAATACGTTCTTTGGCTACTCCCAAGAAACTACATCCCACACCTTTTCTGGGCCTACTGATACTCCTGTCTCCAAGATAACATGAACCAAAAAGTGAATTTGATCCATAAAAAAGTGGCATTTTGAGAGATTAGCATATAACTGATGCTCTCTTAGTGTACTCAGAATGATCTCAAGATGGATAACATAGTCGGGTCGAGTGTGAGAGTACACCAAGATATATTCCATGAAAACCACCAATAAGGAATCCAAATATGGATGGAACACTCAGTTCATTAGTGCCATAAAAACTTCAGGCATGTTTGTGAGATCAAACGACATAACCACATATTCGTATAGATCATACCTACTTTGGAAATCTATAAGAGGTATATCATATTTCTAACGCAAAACTAATGGTAACCAGATCTCAAGTCAATCTTTAAGAACACCTGGGCTCCTTGAAGATGATCAAAGAGATCATAAATCCTTGACAAGGTATATCGGTTTTTGACCGTCAACTGGTTCAGCTTCCGATAATGCACACAAAGTCTGAGGGTACCGTCCGCCTTCTTCGCAAACAGGAAAAGAAAACCCCAAGGAGAAGAACTAGGTCAGATGAAACCCTTAGCCTAAAAATCTTCTAAGTTCTTCTTGAGCTCCTGTAACTCTAGTGTAGCCATCCTATAAGGAGGAATGGACACCGGTTCCACTCCTGGCATGAGCTCAATAGAAAAGTATACCGCTCACTCCAAAGGAAAACCTGAAAAGTCCTCTGGGAAGACATCCCTAAAATGATCCACCAATGGAGGAAAGTCCATCTTAGAAGTCCCCTAGTCATTCAAATATAGACTAGAAATCTAGGCTGTAACTCCTCTCAACCCATGAAGCTCAGGTCCCTCTCTGCTCTCCTGGACATCCCATTCGCCCTTATAAAGAATCGATCCGCCCTCTGGTGATGTGAAACTCTCCCTACAGTGATAGAAATCAAAAACTTCCTGGAAGGGAACTAACTAGTAAATTCTGAGAATGACATCATAGCCTATCATATCTAGGGCATAAAGGTCCCATAAGAAGTGACACGCACCAACCTCAAGAGGGAACTCCTTGCACTGGCGAACACTAGCCTTTCTAGTCTTCAACGGTGTGTCCAATGTCAAGACATCAGTAGAAGTAAAGATACAGAGCCCAAGGCTCTCCACAATAGTAATATATATAAAGCTATAGGAAGCCCCTATATCAAAAAAAGTAGAAGCTAAAACTGAGGCAACTAAGATCATACCTCAAACTGAAGAGGGTCTGAGATCCTGCTCCTATTGGGTCTACTCCACTGCAAAAGTCTGACCTACACCATGACCCTGTGACCCTGCCTAACCACTCTGAGATGATCCACCCTGCTGTTGCTGAAATACTGGTGACTGACTACCACTGTCGTGACCACCACCTCGACCTGAATGGCTGGAAGAACTCCAGTTCCCAGATTGATGAGAAACTAGTGGTACTGCTTCTGAATGAGGAGTCATAGAAGACCCCCTGTCACTAGATGCTGGTGAGAAGATCTGACATAAATGCTTTAGATGACCCATCTTGCTGCAAGATAAGAACTCCATTGGGTCTCTTGGGCAATGTGGCCTCATATGCTCACTCTTCCCGCACTAGTAGCATAACACCTGTCTACTTGAATAAGTGTATCATCTCCTTGGATCGCTGCGCAAAGACTCTCTATGGCGCATCCTACTATCAGTAGGAGGGATACTAACTCCAGATGTTGAGACACCTTGGATCAAAACTCCAGAATACCTTAGATTTCGTTCTGTGATTTGCGCCTGGTTGACAATAGAAGTGATGGAATTCAACTAGAATATGTTCACCTGAGATCAGATGTTGTGCCTTAGACCATCCACAAACTTCCTTTCCAGGAATAACTCATCACCTCTTGGAATAGGCATGAAGCGCTGCAGCTCAGTGAAACGAGAAGAATACTCCATAACAGAAAGAGTACCCTGCTCTAGACTCATTAACTCTTGAGATCGATCGAACCTCAAGGTCTCCAGATAGAAGTAGTCATAGGAGGCATGCCAGAACTCATCCCAATCCATGAACTGATAGAATCCCACTTATGAGATCACATATCACTATATTTTGGTGGAATTATGAAGCATGTACGCAACGATCTTGACCCTCCTCTCTGGAGGCGTCTCCAGATGCTCGAAGATAGACATCATGACATCTATCCATGAATCTGCAGCCTGAGGTCCTCCTTCCCCAGTGAAGGTGGGAGGATGCTACTGTTGGAAAACCCGCGTCAGCTCTGGGTTTTCATGAACCTAATGAATCCCTCTTGGAACTGTGCATCAAAACCTATGTTCGGAATGACGACTAGTTCCAAGACTGAAACTACTGGAGTATTTGTTAGTATTCATTGATCAGTCATGTCCGGTGTCTAATCATTTCCCTGTAACTGGAATACCACTGGAGGACATCTCGGTGGCATGAATCTTCAAGATCAAGTGCACACCTTAGATCAAGATTATCAAGGACTGAAAACTAGAAGAGTAAGGAGGGAACATGAGAAAGAAAGCATTCATATCTTTCAAAACAAGGATACACGGTGTGTATAATGCCTACACATCGTGTTCCCTTATTCCTTTCACATGGGCGTGTACCTCTACCAAAACTGGCCGTGTAACACCCCATACATGGTGTGTTGTCCTTACACACAGCATATACTTGAATCCTCTTCCCCTACCCGAGTTTCATTACATGGCTAGGCCAAAAAATTCTCTTAGAACAAGAATACATGACGTGTCAGTGCCAAAAATAATGTGTACTAGACGAACCTCACCGACCCATGTTGTTAGTCACACGACCAGCTACACGACTCACCCTACACGACGTGTTCCAGATGGACATGGCGTGTACTACTTAGGTTTCAACTACCCGTGTTGTTAGTGACACAGGTGAACACACGACTTACTATACACGGCGTGTTAGTTCCAAACACGGTGTGTACAAGAAGATTTAACTGACTCGTGTTGCTCGTTACACGGTCGAATACTTGGGTTACACTATATGGCGTGTTCCAGATGGACACGACGTGTATTAGAAAGGACCCAACCGACCCGTGTTGTTAGCGACATGGACGGTTACATAGTTCTACGACACGGTGTGTACATCCGGTACACGGCGTGTCCTACCAAAGATTCCAAACCCCGTAACCCCACCCACATAGTCAGAGACATGGTTAGAGACTACATGGCGTGTATATACGGTACACAGCGTGTACTTAAGAAAAACTGTTTCTTCCCGAACAGAAGAACACATGGCGTGTATTCAACATTATACACCATGTATTCTGGGTTTTTCCAGATATTAAGCCTTAGAAACTACTCCAAAACCCATAAAAACACTGAAAAGAACCCTTAAGTGCCAAATTTAGATCTGTGAGGGCCCATTCTCCCCACGAATCAAAGAATGACAACTTAGACATGTCATAAACAAATATAATAGATCAATAATCCACCAAATTCCAATTCATGAGGGCCCATAACAACTCAAGAACCAAAGTTTGACATTCATTCAAAAAAACCTTACAAAACCAATACCCTATCAAACAACATATATTTTTATCAAGGCATCTATCACAATAGCATGCATATCTAGCACAACATCTATCACAACAACATGAAATCACTAATAAAACCTAAATGGCATGGCAAGAATGCATGACATGTGATCCCTAGCAAGTGAATATATGATGCATGAGATGGAATACCCTCATCTCATCGGGTTGCAACAGAAATAGAACCTCAGTAACATCATCGATAATAACACAAAACATGTGAATCACTCAAGGTGAAATCAAATCAACTGTAATAATTGCATAACCTAAAAAATTGCATTAAATGAGGTAGATTGGATTTTCCCTGTACACGGGTTAGCTACTCCCGGGCACAACTCATTACCAATTACCAATTCCTTCCTATCCCTGTCTATAGTCTCAAAATAGTATATCAAGAGAATATAAATCCTCTTATACCACTTTGTAATGTCCCGGTTCTGGAAGCCACCCAGAGGCGCCCCATACCCGGTTGGTCACATGGCCTCAAGCGCATTTCTCCAAATGCCAGAGGCTGCCGACTAGCAGCGAGGGCCTTGGGTGTGATAGTGGGGAAACTATGCCCTCATTGGCAGAGTAACACAATGATAGTAAAACAGATATCAATAGAGGAAGAAGTAATAATGGCATACAACAATAAACTGCAGAAGGCTGAAAATAATAAGCAACTGGAGCACACATATATAAATGATGCATGGTACATATGTCTAGGAAAGAATCCAAACAAGTCACAATGCTGAAATACAGAACTAAACCAAAGTACAAGAAAAACAAGTAAAAATAACCTCAGCATAGCAAGCCTCATCTTTGTCCCATGCTCTCCAGATCCAAAGCAGTCAAGTACCTAAAGTAGAAGGGTGTTTGCCCTTATCTATACCTGAAATACTATAATCAGTTTGGGCTCAAAAGCATGAACCAAATAGGGTGTGAGACTAATTCTATTAGGCAAACACCAAAAGATCTGTGCCTAACAGTCGGTGAATATATATGGCAGGCAATGAGAAAAGAAGTATTAAGTAAGGAAGTACTCAGCAGTAGACATTTTCTCAGTTTCAAAACATTCAATTCCACATATCCAGCAAGAAGATAATCAAAAATAGGTAACCCTATGGGAAGTACACACAGTCTAACCCCCCTGGTTCAGATTTAGCATAGAATCTCTAGGGAAGCACTCACCATCAATTCCCCCTATAGTATCGTATCGATAACTAAAGGTTCTCTAGGGAAGCACTTATGTCACATTCCCCCTATGGCCCACATTGAGGAACTAAAGACATTCTGAGGAAGCACTTACGTCAATTCCCCCTTTGGTCTCGCATCGTAACAGTAAAAACATACACAATAGAGAAGCCCTTACGTCCATTATCCCTATGGTCTACTACACCAGGTTCTCATGGCCCTGTGTAAGTCAAGCAGCATGGAAATGCGTATCGGCCAAAGTAAACCTCAAGAACTACTTGGCTAACAGTCTACAACATAACAGCATGACAGATAAACAAAATCACTCCATCTTACAATACTAGGCATGGGAAACAAACAAGGAATCCTAACTGGCTAAGCAAGACCAAACAGTCATAAACAAACATGCATGTGAAAACACCTCCAAATCATAGCAATTAACCCTATTCTCATTCAATTAACCTCTACTAAAGAATACAAGCATGGAAGGAAAAAAATAGGTCTAAAATAGTAAACACGCAATTCCCCATTCAAGGGTATTGGAAACTTTTTCACATATAACTCAAAGAATTTCAATGGAAAGTCACAAAACTCCTACATCAGTGTTTTATGATCGATATAAATGAACCTCAAGCCTTGAATCTCCCATGAAAACTGTATATCTAGAAAAACATTAAAAACTCTCAACTGAAGATAACTCTTGAAAGAGGAGGAATCAGGAAACGAAGCTCTAGAAGAAGGAAGATCTTACTGAGGTGATCCCAATGCAATCCACATCAGTCTATTTGGAGAACAGATGCTCGGTTAGGGGATCGGGTAAGAAATGCAGCCGTACGAGTTCTCTCGGTCGAAGAAGGCTAAGAAAAAGGTGTTTCTGTCGATAAGACGCGACCCCGATACATTTAATGAAAAAAAAGAAAGTACATAGTGTGTAATTTATAAGTACATGACGTGTACTCACTTTCACCATCCCCCACATTAAGAGGTCTCCTGGTCACTACACACGGCCATGTGCATGGCCACTATACACGACCATCACCTGGATACCCACAGTAACCGAGTACACAATGTGTACCTTAAAAAATTTCTAGAAACTCCTCTTTTTCTCAAAAACACCAGAAAAAGAAAAAAATACCTGTAAAGAAGATCCAGGTTCTTACATGCTAGATGGTGGTGAGGATCGATCGATCAGGGTGCATCAAGCACACCATTTTCATCACAGGGAGCCTCCATATTTCATTAGACCATATTTTCACTGTGTTGTCTTTTATGGAATTTCCGTATCAAATTTCATATTTGTTGACCATCACTATCTTGCTACACTCATGGAGAGTTGGAGACCAGAGACACACACATTCCACCTTCCAACGGGAGAGATGAACATCACCCTCTAGGATGTGGTAGTGCTTCTCGGCCAACCTATCCAGGGGAGTGCCGTTATTTGACCCACTCATGCATCTTGGCCCAACCTTGCTTAGTGTTTGTTGGGAATCAATATTTTTTATGACCATAGGGATACATATGGAGCGTCGATATATATTCCTTGGTTGGTGGAACAGATTCCACATTTACCCAATGATGCTGACGAGAAGACTCTCATGCATTATGCTCGTGCATGTATATTACGGATCATTAGAGGGACTATGTGTACTGATCACTCGGGGATGCACGTTCACATGATTTATCTACCCTTATTAGAGGAAATTGATCAAGCTAGGATGTATAGCTGGGGATCAACCTGTTTGGTATACAGGTACAAAGCATTATGTAGGCTATCCCACTAGGACCGTGTTGGGATTGGGGGATGCGTCATTCTTATTTAGATGTGGGAATGGGAGCGCATCCCCACATTACACCTCGAGCTTGCTGGTCTGCCGATTGAGATGGATGTGCTTCATAACGCTCTGTGTGAATGATAGTATGATAACTCATTTATATTGGTTTCTGAATCTACTAGGAGTTATTGACTTTAATTTCTCATTATTTTTCACTATTGATGTTGTATTGTACATGTGGTGTTAGTGACATAATTTTCACGCAGTTCTGAGACTCCATTTAAGAAAATATCAGCTCCAGTTGGACTATCTCTTACCTAACCAGGTATGTATATAAAATCTATCACTATCTAAAAAAATTAATAATAGCATCAATTTTCGTTTTTAGTTTGGAGATTTTTCTGAAAAAGGTCACATGTCATTTCAGATTTCATGGCCTCCATACCAGACTATTATGGACCAGTTACCACCATACTGCACTATTGGGCTTGAGGATTCTATAGCTATAGTGACCCTCATTCACTTCCATATTATTGAGTGGCAGTAACCAGACAGAGTCATGCACCAGTTTTGTTGTGCTCAGCCAATTCCATTGCCACCAAGACAAACAGAGTAGCTTCATGGGATGAAGCTGACAGTGAGGTAGGATGAGAACTGACACCAAGTACATGCCTTCTTTCTCGACAACTGGCACAGACATGTATAGTTTCGTATTCAGAGTGTACCTATGAATTGATTCTTTTGTTTGGAGTAGGCTAAGTATGATCCATGGTATAGACTGAAGTCTATACTGTATCTTACCTGACATAGTAGAGAGATTCATAGGATTGTAAGTTAATAAGTTTCCATTAATTTGTTTATTGAAATATTTTCTAATTCATTTTGAATATCTTTATAGGGACGTTACTCAGAGAATATTGTTCACATGAGTGATGAAAATGAGGATGAGGTCATTAGGCGGGCAGTCGTATATGCTAAAGCACTAGAGCTGAGGTCATCTTATTGTGTGATTTCTGAGATCATCTTTAAGCATCCAGCCTGGAGAGAGAAGGTTCCTGCCAGGGAGGAACATCTTGCGGCAGCTGCTGGTGTTGAGGAGCCATGACCACGACAACATCGACAACGTCATGCAACACATGAGGCCTCACATATTCCACAGGCAGAAGTCACCCCTCTAGTAGTCCAACCTCGGCCGATTCAGGATGTGCCTCAGGTGGCATGAGATATATCTTTCTTGACAAGATTTCTGCAGTTCGCTCTATATTGGGGTCCATATCCATCGTAGTCTTGGGTTTAAGATCCATCACAACCTTGTGGTCTAGACCATCACAACCTTGGGGTCTAGATCCATTGCATCCTTGGGGTATAGCTTTATCACAAGCTTGGTTCTGCCCTCTGATGATGGTTGATCCTTCTACCACCCTAATGGGAGAAGGATCAGGAGGGAAATATGAGATGTAGTTGACAGATCCTCCCGCTAACACACATGTGTAGGATGTGACATTAGATGTTCTGGTGCCTGAGGATCAACCCTCTCTAGGTCATCAAACTCCACTGCGAACTCGACGCAGACGTCCTATTTGTAGACCACCATGTGGGACAAAATCTCCTCATCATAGACATATACATTTATTATACATGTTCATTTATATTTTTTATGTCCATTGAAATGAAGATACTATTATTACAATCAGTCCTTCTTATAGTTTTATCTAATATTTTAGTTTTCATTTATATTTTAGGAACAATTTATATTTGACATCTTTCAAGGATGACTACTTGAAACATAGGAATAATTATTAAATTTCAAGTAGATGACTTTAAAAGATTTTAAAATATACAGTATAAAAATAATGTAAATAAAATTTAAATGATAGACTAAACATCTCAATTGTTTTTGAAAATAAATATTTTCATAAATAAAATAAATAAATGAAAATGAAAGGAATGTATGAAAAGTTATTCAGAAGTGGGAGCGAAAAGAAGGAATATCGAGGAGGATCCAAAACCACCTACTTGACATTGAAGGCCTATAAAATATAAACTATAAGACCCATATAAATAAAAATTAAATCTTAAAATACTTCTTATATGTTTAATAAATGGTTAAAATTTCATTTATATTGGCCTTATAGTTGATATTCTATAATCTAGTAAAGTCACATACTTGAGAAAATTATAAGATTCAAGTAGGTGGATTAGAAAGCTTATAAATTATTTTTCATCAACATTTTTTAAGAAATTTTTTATTTTTAACTAATTCTTATATGTTTAATCATTGTATAAATTTTCATTTCTATTGGTCTTATAGTTTACATTTTATAGGCTAGCAAAGTCATGTATTTGAAACATTATTATGTTTAAAGTAGGTGGATTAGAAAGATTATAAATTATTTTTCATCAACATATTTTAAGAAATTGTTTTTATTTTTGACTACTTCTTATATGTTTAATCAATGTTTAAAATTTCATTTATATTGGTCTTTTTGTTTATATTTTATAGGCTAGCAAAGCCATGTACTTGAAACATTTTTAAGCTTCAAGTAGGTGGATTAGAAAGCTTATAAATTATTTTTCATCAAAAGTTTTTAAGATTTTTTTTTTATTTTTGACTAATTCTTATATGTTTAATCAATGTTTAAATTTTCATTTCTATTGGTCGTATAGTTTATATTTTATAGGCTAGCAATGTCACATACTTGAAACATTTTTAAGTTTCAAGTAGGGGGATTAGAAAGAATATAAATTATTTTTTATCAAAATTTTTTCAGAAATTATTTTATTTTAGACTACTTCATATATGTTTAATCAATGTTATAAATTTAATTTATACTGGTCTTAAAGTTTATATTTTATAGGCTAGCAAAGTCACGTACTTGAAACATTTTTATGTTTCAAGTAGGTGGATTAGAAAGCTTACATATTATTTTTCATTAACATTTTTTAAGAAATGCCTTTTTATTTTAGATTACTTCTTATATGTTTAATCAATGTTTAAATTTTCATTTATATTGGTCTTATAGTTTTTATTTTATAGGCTAGCATTGTCACGTACTAGAAACTTTTTTAAGTTTCAAGTAGGTGGATTAAAAATCTTATAAATTATTTTTCATCAACATTTTTTTAATAAATTATTTTTTATTCATGAATAATTTTTATATGTTTAATCAATGTGTAAAATTTCATTTATATTGGTCTTATAGTTTATATTTTATAGGCTAACAAAATCACATACTTGAAACATGTTTATGTTTCAAGTAGGAGAATTAGAAAGCTTATAAATTATTTTTCATCAACATTTTTTAAGAAATTATTTTTTATTTTGGACTACCTCTTATATATTTAATCAATGTTTAAATTTTCATTTCTATTGGTCTTACAGTTTATATTTTATAGGCTAGCAATGTCATGTACTTGAAGCATTTTTAAGTTTCAAGTAGGTGGATTTGAAAGCTTATAAATTATTTTTCATCAACGTTTTTTAAGAATTTTTTTTATTTTCGACTACTTCTTATATGTTTAATCAACATTGAAAATTTTATTTATATAGGTCTTATAGTTTATATTTTATAGGCTAGCAAAGTCACGTACTTGAAACAATTTTAAGTTTCAAGTAGGTGGATTAGAAAACCTATAAATTATTTTTCATCAAAATTTTTAAAGAATATTTTTTTCTTTTGGATTAATTCTTATATGTTTAATCAATGTTTAAATTTTCATTTATATTGGTCTTATAGTTTATATTTCATAGGCTTGCATAGTCACGTTCTTGAAACATTTTTCAGCTTCAAGTTGGTGGATTAGAAAGCTTATAAATTATTTTTCATCAACATTTTTAAAGATTTTTTTTATTTTCGACTAATTCTTATATGTTTAATGAATGTTTAAAATTTCATTTATATTGGTATTATAGTTTAAATTTTATAGGCTAGCAAAGTCACATACTTGAAATATTTTTATATTTCATATAGATGGATTAGAAAACTTATAAATTATTTTTTTCAACATTTTTTAATATTTTTTTTTATTTTCGACTACTTCTTATATGGTTAATCAGTGTTTAAATTTTCATTTATATTGATCTTATAGTTTATATTTTATAGGCTAACATAATCACATACTTGAAATATTTTTAAGCTTCAAGTTGGTTGATTAGAAAGCTTATAAATTAGTTTTCATCGATATTTTAAAAAAAAATCTTTTTATTTTCGACTACTTCTTATATGTTTAATGAATGTTTATTGGTCTTATACTTTAAACTTTATAGGCTAGTAAAATCACGTATTTGAAACATTTTTAAGTTTCAAGTTGATGGATTAGAAAGCTTATAAATTATTTTTCATCAACATTTTTTAAATATTCTTTTTTCGACTATTTCTTATATGTTTAATTCAGGTTTTAGTTTTTATTTATATTGGTGTTACTTTATATTTTATAGACAAGCAAAGTCACGTATTTGAATTAGAGATAAATTATGCTGAAACATTTTGTTATATATATATAAATAAACATAACAACATAATAATAAAACATTAAAATTTTAAATATATGAAAAAGAATAATTAAAATAGAAAGAATTTTTTTATTGTTTTAGGGCAAAGTCAGCATGGCGGATGCAGCCTTTTAAGGCATATTTAAAAAAATAAGCTTTTTAAGAAATAAATAAAAAAAATCAAAAAACCTATTAAAAAAAAACTGGGATAAGGCTGGTACCCTCCAACATGAAAGATCCAAAACCACCATAATTAGTCCACAACAGCCAGCTTTTGTGAGGAGTATAGCCTGGAACTTGAAAAAGCCAGCAGGATGGATCTGATCACCCGCCATGTATCTGTCATTCCTTATCCTAAGTACGCGTTCATAGATTTATTATTTAACAACAACAAAATGACTGCAAGCCAACAAAAGTTTCGTTGATGGAGACAAACACATGTGATTATTTTGACATTGCTCCACTCTCTCTCTATCTTCCTCTATCTTCCTCTTTCACTCTGGAAGAATCCTCGTCGCCCGCCGGGTTAGGTTATCGGTTTTTGGGGCTTTGGTGGGCGAGCCTTCAGGTCCTGCGGCGGGTTGTGGGTCCGGCGACCAGCGAGAACGAGCCCCTCTGCCATGCACGGTGCTGTCCCGTCGGGGTTTCTTTCTGGGCCTTATCCGCACCCTTTTTCTTCATTGCGATATAATAAATTGCAGAAGCGTCTGTCGGCAGCTTCCTGTAGGCCTGAGAGCGACGCCGCGGCGTTCTCCTCTGGCCGTTTTCGGGCCACATGCTGTAATATTTTTCCGGGGTTGTCCACACTTACCTCCACCGTCCTCTGTATTGGATGAATCAAGTTGGCCAGTTGCGAGTGCGTTTGCAGGTTTTTCCAACCAATGAGTTAATCTCTATCAACCACCACTACGTATCAATGACAAACATCTGAAATATAAAAAATAAATCTCAAAAAACTTATTATCAACATAAAAGAGTGATAATTATGAGGCACTTAATCATCTCCAATAATTGAAAAGATACGATGCTCCTAAAGTATCAGTTGACACACTCCACCAAGAATCACTACTCCATAAACCACTTTTAACACCGTTACAAAAAGACATTAACAACAATTAAAAAAAACCGTTAATCTCAACGCGGTTAAAAGGGGTCACTTTTATCATTGCTCCGAAAAGTGGTGATAAATACCTCTTTTATCTGTGCTAAAAAACGTGCTGATATAATGGATCTTTTATTATCGTTAAAAAAAGTGCTGATTAAATGAGTTTTTTATCAGCGTTTTTTTAATGATGATAAAAGACCTCATTTATCAGCGTCAAAATAAAAGCACTGAAAAAATATCAATTTTTTTAATTGGCAAATAAAAAAAATCAGAATCGGTGGGGACCACCCCCTTTATAAGCACTTGAACCCCACTTTAACAGCATTGCCCCCCCTTAACAGCGCTAGATGTGCCACTCCCCTTTAACAGTGCTAGGCGCCCCCTTCACCCCCCGACGCTCCGACTTCTGCTGGATTCGAAATTGAGACATCTCCCTTGTGCGCCTCAACCCTTGCCAGTCCTCCATGTTGCTTTGTTCTCCAGTTTATGATATATACATAGTTATATTTTTTATCTATATATTTATTCGTATATTAATAAATATTTATTTGATCATTTTAAAATATATTTATAAAATTTGTTTTTTTGTTTGTGTTTATAGACAGATAAATAAATAAACACAAACATATCTACAACATACATATATATACTGATATATATATATGTGTGTGTTTATAAATATATTTATACATATTTTTATTTATTTACATATATTATATACTAATATTTATATACATATATTAGAATATATAGATAATAAATTTCAGTTTGTTAGTATAGACACACAAATACAGACACATTATATAGGTATATAAATATTCAGAAAAATGAAAAAATTTGAACGTCATAATATCCTTATGAGTGTACGGCTTGAAAATAAATTGAATCTCCACCGAAAAAAGATAGGAAGTCCCCCTTAAACAAGGGTAAAATACTATCAAATATTAAAAAATTGGGGTACCTCAACTGAAAACTCCATTTTAGTTGAATTTTGTGTTTTTTTCCTCAAAAAACAGTTAGTGGGGCCCCTGGGTCATAACAGCGTAGATATTATCAGAGGCTTTGATTTGATATATAGTAGAGACTAAACAGACACCCATGTCAAAATTTATAGCCGTTTGATGTTTTAGTAATATTTTATACAGATTTTAGATTGTTTATTTTTATTTTTATTTTTTATTTCTTCATATTGTTATTAAATAACTATTACTCGATAATAATTAGTAAATTATTAATTAATATTATTTTTCCAACTATTTTATAATTCATTTTCACAAAATATCTTGTATATTAAGTGTAAATGCATATTTAGCTTTATATAAATCATATTTTATAAAATATATTATATATATATATATATATTAATATATGTTTTTTAATGATAAATAATTTTTTTATGAAATATAACTTTTATCAGCGCTAAGAAAAGCGCGGATAAAAGTACCCATTATATGTGCTAAAGAAACACTGATAAAGGGGTACTTTTTGTCACGACCCGGCTCATGCTGGGGCTCAAGCCACAACTACCCCAAGCCTGCCACCATAGGCCAGGGAGTAGAGACAAGTGCGAAAGGCACAACAAACTCAGGGAGACATTTGTCTAAGAACCTGCACACACACACGCATCCCACTCAATGCAAAAATGCAGAGGGAAAGGAAAACAAGATAAAACTGCGATAAAAAGGAAACCAAACATGCAACCTCTAAACAGTACAAGTATAGAAAAGTAAACTGAACAGGAAAAGAAAAAAATAAACGCCCAACCAGAAAAGTTCCACAACCTAACAATAAGTGGAAAAGTAAAATAGCTGTGAGATCCACGCTCCTGGATCCCAACCTTCAACCACCGCATGTGGTCCAAGAACCTAGTATCCCTAAGCTCCCCTGATGCCACGATCAACCTTTCTGTCGTCTGCAAGGGCACACCAAGTGCGAGAAAAGCCCAAGAAAGTGTGAGTATAAAATTACTCAGTAGGATGCCTCAAAGGCTCAATGAATCAATGAAAGAGGTACTGAAGAGTGGAGTAGTATATAGAACAAGGTACAATAAAAGAGTACAGCTCAACCCAACAAGAGAGTGAAGTAAGATCATCCAAACACAATAAGCTTGAAAATGGTGAGAAGATGAAGCTCTCGTCGAGTCTTTGCTACCTATAGTATGAGAGTAGACTCATCCAACCATGATATGTTAGACATAGAAAGCATGTGGCATACCCCGCACGTCTTCACCTCTCTTGGAAGGAGAGTAACAAAAACCTAAGGATTCATTACTAGAACATGATATATATATATCTGTGTGTGTGTGTGTGTGTGTGTGTGTGTTCCCTGTCAATAAAGCCCAAGCGAGAGATTAAGGGGATCTCCATCTCACATCTCATCCCAGGAAAAGAGTCAACAACAATTCCAGAAGTAATCACCACCAACGCCCAACATCCCTCACGTATGCTTTGAAAATGCAAGTCAAAGGGGCTCAAATCACCACACCTTGATTATATCCGCTTTGGGTGTCACTAACTCGCTCACATGGTTTTTGGTCAGGTCACAAGGGTGCGTCTCAGTTGGGAAAGCACCCCTCTTACTCATGAGTCCATGGTAACATCTAGGTGTATCTCGTCACTGGTCTGCATAGCCAGATGGTGTAAACTCAAAGTCAAGGATCCATATCATAGTGTATCCGGGGGATTCCACTCAGAAGTAGCTATAGAGGACCCAAACCCATTCCGATGGGGGATTCCACTCTTGTTCATCGAGGATCCACACCCTAGTGCCTCAGGGGGATTCCTCTTGGATGTAACAATAGTGGACCCACACCCATGCCGATAGGGGATTTCACTCTAGATCATCAAGGACCCACACCCTAGTGCGTTAGGGGGATTCCACTCGGAAGTAATTGTAGAGGAACCACGCCCATGATGATGGGGTATTCCACTCTCATTGTCACTACCATCAAGCATCGCCTCAGATAGGCATCACACTCAGAACATCTCACATCATACCTCGAAAGCCTACAGAGGGCATCATCACATTCGACATGAAAAAACACTCAGAATAGGTTACTCGCAGGCCAAAATCTGAGTCCAAAAGAAGGAGACAAAGGAGGTAGAAGATTCATAATATGGTAGAAAACACATGTAGGACCCACACGATGTGTGACCCCACCTCATCGTTTGGCCATGTACCCACCCATACTCAGGTGCTAAACTGCATAAGAGTACCCGTTGGCATGCTCATGTACTCCTAGAGTACATGAAACCTTTGGCCCAAAAGGCTGACGAGAGCATGATGTTCATCGCCAGTCTGAAGGCCTAAAATATCATTTCCTTAACATGCCTCCTCAAACGGCTTCAGATAGCCAAACAAATCACACCATCACGATCCTTGCGTAAAAAATAATATGATCGACTATTCATTCACCCGAAACACACCCCCAGTGAAGAAGATGCATCTCTCAGCATCGTACACAAAAAGTTATTTGTGGGGGTATATGCCTCATTCCCATAACACATCAAACAGATCATACTATTTTGATCCTCATGAAGAAACACAGGGGTTCGACTATTCATTTTTCCAAAACAAATACCCGGTGAAAAAGTGACATTTCACCGCAAAAGCACAAACTGGGCCTTGTGGGGCCTACACCATGATTTTAGTTTAAGTGCACAAAAATAGTCATAGAATTTCTGCCTCAATCACAGGGTCTTAATGCCACTGACGTCCCGCCAATCAGACATCGGATGAGGGAGATACATCAGATACAAGAATTGTCAAATAATAATAATTATATTATTATTATTTTAATTGAAAGTTTCATACCATCAAGCCTCATGACCAAAACATAAAGTTCTCAAAATAACCTCAAAAGGTCCACCTCGAAGTAAGGGTCATGTGGCCACTGACGACACGTTAATCAGATGCTCCATGTTGATGTCACGTTTGAATCAACATTATAAAATAATAATAATAATAATAATATTTTAAGGCATTTTATTGACCCAATCCACGAGTTGGAAAAAAGTACTCAACATTGGCCTTAAAAAGACTACATCAAATTCAGGGTCACATTTCCACTGATGGCGCGTGAATTGGACATTGCACAGGGTTGTTACGGGTGTTGAAATGTTTTAATGATAACAACAACAACAACAACAACAACAACAATAATAATAATAATAATAATAATAATAATAATAATAATAATAATAATAATAATAATAATAATAATTTATTTTTTTTATTTTTTTTAGGTTTTCTGAAAAACCCATGGGGGGCGGGGGTGTTCCCGCAGCTAGCCGCCTACTGCCGCCGCCATCCCTGTTCGGTGCCCGTGCCGCCGCATTGACCCCAGTCTCCACCGGTCCACTCGCCCCTTCCGCCACCTTCCACCGAACTGCACCGCCCAGCCATACCTGACTAACATCGGTCCACTGTCCCATGCCAAAGAACCATCTGTAGACTACCACAGTCACTCTGGTGGTTGGAAAATTTATCTGAAAATAGATCCAGGATCCTCGGGACCCGACCTACACAGTAGTGGTCTCCGGTCGAAAAATCGTCGATGTTTCGATGTGATGAAAAGTTGGTGGATTTTTCACTTTCCTCCAAACCTCTTATGGCACGCACAACTCGAATCTGATCCTTGATCGAGACTCCTTGGGTCGAGATATTCAAAGATATGTGTCTTTCTACAAGATTGGAGGTCATTTGGGCATGGAGAAAAGTTATCATTAAAGAGTGATGAAGAACGCGATGAATGGGTGATCTTGAATCCAAAACTGATGATGAAAGTTGTCATTTTGGCCATAAACAAAGGATTCTAACGTAGTGAATTCTAATAGAAATTTAAAATGAAAACAAAGGATTCAACTGGGGAGCTGCAAAATCTAAAATAGAAATCCTACATCGATATTGGATCTGTCATTTTGTTCGCTGCACTCAAATCTATTAGCACTTTCATTTTCCTCACAATTTTGGATGTCGAATCACCATCGGAAGAAGATGGCCAGAGCTCCACCATCCGTGAGAGAATTGAGGTAAACCTAGCTCATTTATCTAAACTCTTATTTATATGAAACTGTGAGTAGTCACAGAATCCGAACCTCTCACACCCTCTCACCTGAGTTCACTCCTAGGGTAAACACCGTACTATGAACTCAATGGTACACTTAGATTTCTAATTTGAATCCCCATTAATAATTTTTTAGGAGTAGCTTCCAAATAAAATAATAATATTTAATTATTTTATTTACGGTTATGTCCTCGATAACTTTTTCTACAGAAGGTTTGTGCACGTAAAAGTTATACCCCACATAGGGTAAATGGCACGCTCCAGACTCAACTGTGGCATCATTTTTCTGATTAGAGCAACCGTTTGAGAGATATCCCATCTCCTCCATGTGCATAGTATAAAAAGACTTAATATTTTTATAAAATTTATTTACAGGGAAAACGGTCCTCGAAATCGCATGTCGTCTCAGCGCCTTGCTCTGGAAATATACGTAGAAATATTCCAAAGTCTCACAAGGTGAAAACCAGGTCTCTAAATCATTTCCTCCTTCAATATTTTCATCCCCAAAAATAAAAACTTGGAAGAAAACTCGGGATACTGATCTCACAACAGTCTCTATCATTCCCCGAAACTCTCTTGCATGTTTTCATGATTCCACAACACGCGAACCAGGGGGATGGTCCATCATCATAAGGAATGCTCACATTGATGACATGTATTGGAAATCATGCATGCATCTTGAATGGACTGAAGGGACTCAGGGGTAACTCACCTCCCCAACTGAAAACCAACACGCAAGCCCACACTATATCCTCCAACACCTAGATAGTACGCTCAGTCTTACCACTGGTCTAGGTGTGAAAGGATGTACTAATCTCTGACTGGGTCCTGGATGCTCTTTTTAGGCCTCTCCACGATAGTGACATAAGTTGTGCATCATAATCATAGAAAAACGTTGAGGGTACCCCATGAAGGAGGACAATCTCTCATATGTACAACTTCCCCAAACTCTCCACCAAACTCCCTTTCCTGAGAAAGGGAGGGCGTCGACCTGTGAGTCGGTCAAATTTCACCCAAATGACATCATGGACCTTCGTTGTGCATGTAAACCCTATGAAGAAAATCCATGGATATTCCATCCCATTTCCACACTGGGATTTCAAGAGGCTGCACAACCCGCCAGAACCTAGTGCTCAGTCTTCACCTACTGATAGGTGAGGCAACATAAGACGAAATCAGCTATGTTTCATCTCATGCTGAATCACCAAAAGTACCACTGAATATCTACATAAATATTCACCACTTGAGAATGTATAGCTAAGGGATAAGTGTGGAACTATAACATCACCTCCTCCTGCATCTCAACTGGAAGCACTGTTTGTCCCTGACACGAGGTCTCAAGATTCCCTCCATTAGAATATCCATATTGTGTGTCGCCTATGGATATCTGAGTCATAAAAGATCTCATGGTTAGTGTCTCACAACTAGGACTCTTTCACAAGCTTGATAGGAGAAGGATTTGACACCATTGACTGAAGAAAAACAATACCCTCCTGCTCCACTAGGGTCAGTTGTAGGGAAACTAACTGCTTTGAAACATCTTGCATAAGATGAGCCTGTGACTTCCTACTAAAGGCATCTGATACAAGATTTGTCTTTCTTGGAGGATAGAATATCTCAAAGTCATAGTCCTGAAAAAAAATTCAACCATCATCATCGTCTCAAGTTCAATTCTCTCAGAGTGAATATGTACCTAAGACTCTGGTGGTCTGAGCAAACCACAAAGTAATCACAAAAAATTTAGTGTTTCCATATCCTCAAAGAGAATATGACTAATATGCACCATGTAGTGAGCCATGTAATCCTGTTTATGGGGTCTCTATCACCTCGACTTGTACTTGATAACTATTGTATCAAGGTTGACATTGATCACACAAAGATACCGACGAACATGGAATGTGAGTAAAATCATCCTACCTAAAGAAGATGATCATGGAATGCACTTAGCATACCTCGTGTGTATTCACCTCTCTTGGAAGGAGAGTAATCCCAAAACTAGGCACTCCACCACACCCACTAGTGGTATTCAAATAATAAAGAGGTTAAATAGAAAAACTCCAATGGAAATGCCAGGACCTACTCTGACACTCCACTGCACAACCCTTCCATGAACGCACAAGTTAGAGGGACTCATTCACCACACCTTGATATTATTACTTTGGGTGGCACTGACTCACCATCAAAATTTTACCCACATCACAAAAACACATCTCTGTGGGGGAAGAACCCCTCTTCCTCATGCATTCTAAGCTACGTCGAACAACACTGACACCCCACATCACCCTGATAAAACCTCAAACAAGAAGCTGATAGAAAAGAGTACCTCACACAGTGTCTAACAAGTTCTATTTCAAAAATGTAGAAAAGACATAGAGTTTACCTATTATTATATCACATTCTACAGGATCATAAACATCCTAAGAATAAAGATTCCCATGGCCCTGACCGCCATCTCCCTATGTTTGAAGAGGTGGACCACTAAATCTATCCAATCCACTTCTACCTGAGGATTTGGATCACTACGGAACCTCAGCGGTGTCTGGAACTAGACCTCATGGAGTGAACTCATCCTGTGTACGTCCTCAGTCTCCTCTACTGGGACTAAATTCTACTCAACTGGTGGAGTTGCTGCTACCTGTTTACCTGGAGTAAGGGTGATCATATGAATGATCCTGAACTAAGGCCTCATTGCTCATAGAGTCATCATCATAAACCAGAGATACTTTCTTGGCTAGCTGTCATTACAGAGGCATCTAGAATGTTATCAAGGATTACCATGATCAGATGAGTGAATGCGCATGCACACACACACACATATATAAATTGGGGAGCTGAATCAAGAAAGTCAGTCAAAGAATAAATCCTATATGATGCATGCACCATTTACCCCTGCAACAAATGTCTCAGCATGGTGAGTTGACAAGTAGGCAATTAGGGTCCTGGTGAATGGCTACATCGGCTGCCGAACCATCACTAGACTCCCAAGCCTCATAGACTCTATCAATACATGTTGATATTGATGCCTGAAACCCAACCAATTACATTTTAGGGAACATACGATCAACGCCCCAAGGACAAACTGTAACGCCCCGACCCCAGTTACCCAGAGTCGGTGCATTATTACATAACATCGGTATGATCACAAGAAAGATCAAGTCTCGAAAGAATGATTAGTTTAGTAGCCTTGGATACACTAGATACAATCATAAAGTTTTACATTACATCATTAAAAAAACATCTTGTCTTCATATCCCCTCATACTATCCCTGCAGGTCATTCAAAAATTATTTCTTCATAATCCTGGGAAAAAAATAAAACATTGAAAGGGGTGAGCTCAGATGCTCAGTAAGGATAACATTATAGCAGAATCTTTCATAGATAAATATAAACAATTAAGGCAGTTTATAACTAAAACAAAATCCTTTTTAAACTTGAACTTCAGCATAAAATGGCAAAGATAAAATAAAATAATTCCATTTACTTACTCACATGGATATTCTACTAGTCGAATGATCACATGCAATACCAATAACCACCTTCATAATGATGGAATGCATAATGCCAGACTATCATAACCACATAGCCAAGGCCTCGTGCCAAGACTACAAATAAGATTTTGCCAAGGCCTTGTGCCAAGACACTAGTTTATCTCATGAGACCTACCGATGCATTGAGGAGCTATAGCGGGCTCCACCCATCACTTATTAATTCCAATGCATTCCTCACATGAACAGGTTTAAACATAAAATAAACATTCGTATTAAAACTAGCATACGAAATGTCAATACTTTAACCACAAACCATGAATGGTATAAAAATAACACATCCATAGTCAAACATAACTCATTCGATACAATATGGAAGATTGTATTGTATCACATTAACCTCAATCAAGAATAATGAAGGATGTGGACATAGATGAAAATAATCATCAAAACTATTTGAGAGAAATATCCCCCTTTTCCTTGAAATCATTTAAAAGTCACACTATTTGCCAAGAAGCCGTTTAAAAATTGATTTTTGAATCAAAGTGTCCCATAACACTTTGAAACTTTCAAAATGAGTTTTAATTTTAAAACTTTAATGTCCATATAAATAAATCCTTACAACCATTTTTTAAAACATGGACATTAATGAGCAAGATTTAGAAGAATAGGTCTTTAAAACATTTAAAAATGGTATTTTAGTTAGAGTTTATAACCAAAAGAGAGACACTTGAAAAAAAAAATTGAGGTAATCAAAACTTTGTAATATCATGAGAATAAAGGTATTCATGATATACTATGTCAAAGTACATTATATACACCACATAAAAGTGATTTGGTGTATAACAACAAAGAAGTCTCAATGGAATGTAAATTGAGATGAAATCTCTCATAAAGGCCGTATCCTTAGGTTAAGGATAAATCAACGACATAATTATGTGTGACAAATATAAATACACTAAATATGATTGGATATTCAGTGTAAAACAATCAAGGGACATTCACACATATTCTAGTAAAAACAACACCAATGAATTGGATGTTTATCTCAACAAATCGAGATTGAGTAAAAATTACTCTTATCAAGTTCATACCGATGACTTGAGAATTTATCAATGGAGTTATTATGTGTATAAAAAGTATATCCATAGAAAGGGGAGTGGAAATTATGACATAATCAAATGAATAGTGATTCCACACATAATCTTGGAGTAAAATAATCAATGAAGTATGCGTAAAGCCGAATGAGTGGAAATTGAAATTTCAAATTCCCTCATTGATTTGGTAACATAAAAACATACACCAATGAAAGAAGGATCATAAAATGATGATGTAAATATACATGAATTAAATTATATTACACAATGAATACAAACATGGGCAGTACACACACCACATGTAATAAATAAGTGGTGAACAATGGAATTCTCACGGAATTAAAAGTGAGATAAGAAACCCCTTACCTTGTACTTTTCCTTGGTTGGGGGTAGGTTAACCTCCTGTATAATGTTGAAATAATTGTTATTAAATTATTCATGAATCATATACATTAATATGATATCATATATGATCTTTTAACATTGATTTGTTAATAACATCTTAGAATTATTGTCGTTTCGGGTGTTAACTTACTCGTTTTCTTTTATATGTTTTGTTACGTAAGCCATGTTTGTCATGTATAGGTTGTATCTTACTCATATCCAGAATTATATAAAGTTATTAAACATTATTTTTAAATCATCAAATGATAATTATACTTTAATGGATATGATGGAGAATGAATCTCACCGCGTTCGTGGAGACGGTAGTCCGTACGTACGCACGAGCGACAATATCATTCTTTTGATATTAAAATAATATATACTTGCATGGTATATTATATATACAGAATCATTATCATGTTATATTTATTGTTTACATGAATTATACATCATTATTATACCCATCCAAATAATAATATATTGAATAACAATTACACCACGACGTGGAGACGGTAAGCCGTACGTACGCACGTATGGTGATATGTTATTCAAAGGGTGGATAGAATACTGAATATGGTTGTACCATATTTATAATAACATCACAGTATATATAATATAGTGGAGTTATTATTTTAGAATGGTAATAACAAAGAAATAAGAAGTGGAAGAAGAAAGGAACTTGAAAAGGCGTGGTGAAAACATTACCTCTTCTTCGGGTTCTTCCTTTTGATTTGATCAAAAGGGCTCCTTAGGTTGGATTTATGATCAAACTAAGGACTCTAGGTTGTAGTGAGGGAAATTGAGAGAGTATTTGGTCAGGGGTTGGCCGAACCAAAAGGCTTTGAAGGTGTGAAGAAATGAGAAGGAGGAGTGCCCTTTTATAAGAGGGGTGAGGGGAACCTTTAGAAAAGCTAGAAATATTAATTTATAATAACTTCATTTTCAGTTTCTAATGACTCAAAAGTTGATTATTAAAAGGTTAAGGTGGGTATAGGTCGAAAACCATTCAACCAATAGAATTTAGACAGGTTTTTGTTACTATATTAACTTTATATTTTAGTTTTAACTCTTAGTTAATTAGTTTGACATTTACCATGTCACTTTGTATTTTTATATTATATAGTTAATAAACTTACTATATACATCCAAGAGACCCCCAAGTGGTCCATTAATGATACAAATATCATGATATAAGTCTCTTGGACGAACCTTATATTTTTAAGAATTTAACATCAGTTAATAATATAATATTTGTTTTAAAAACTCTTTTATGTCAATTTTGACACTATTCAATAGTTGATTTTTGTGAAACTCATAAAAGAATTATTACTTCAAAAAAAGTAAATTAAATCAATACTAATATTTCATATTATCCTATAAAATTAGTGTAATTCATAAAAAGTCTCAAATTATATTTATTTGGGTATTTATAATATCAATTATTCTAATTTTTCACTATTATGGTAATTACTGCATCATCATTGTGTCATAAATAAATTAAATTATTTAATGTATAAAAATTATAAATAAAATATCATTATGTAGGAAATAATATTAGATTTCTAATGAATATTTACAATCGAATTTATCTTATGTATAACCCTATATTACAATTGTTTTAGTAAATAAACTTTGATTTTAACTCTTTTAACTCTTCTTTGAATTAAATAATAATAAATGTCCTAATCTAATCCAAGTGGACCTAAATGATAATATTTTATTCCTAAGGTTGTTTTTGGTCGAGATACATTTGTCCAATAGAATTAGGACATGTGTTAGAGTAATATTAATATCATTTTTACCCTTAATTACCCTATTTACTTTTAACCCTGGTAAATAAAAGTAAAAAGTTACTATTCACCAAAAATTATTTTCATCTCATTGAACCAAATTTTACTTCTTGATATTAACCGTGTCTCTCAGATTTTCGAAATTCCATTCATAGAAGCGGTAAAATTAAGTTTTATGAAAAATTCAGTTTTTTAACTACCACTTAGTAGTTTCACTATTCATCAAAAATTGATGGATTTCATAACAATGCCAAAATTTCACCCTAAGCTATAATTGAAATTCCGAATTCAAAAATGATGTATATTTTACAAAATTCCGGACATATAAGTTGCATTAATTAATTTTATAATTAATTCTCGCTGTCACAACAAATAGCGTGTTTTTAAGAAACAATATATATTAAAAGATTGACAATTGTTTAGGTCCAATTTCAAAGTGAAATTAATTCTAATGAACACCATTGGATAAAATCGTAAAAATATATTCTAATTATACTTTGAAACCACTCAATAATATAATTATCACTATAAATTATTTTGATTAAAAAAGTTGTTTTTAAGTATTTTTCACTATTCATAAAAATTGGAAGTTCTCAGAGAAATACCAAAAATTCATCCTAGGATAATTTAGATATTCAAAAACCAAAAATTAAGTCCATTTTGAAATATAAAATATATATAATTTCAAAAATTAGGTATTAATATTCATAATGACTAGTTTGATTGGTTGTGGTGTGTTAGAACTTGATATTGCGTACAACACATGCTATCACATTATTCAAAGAGAAGCGTACTGTAGAATCTTGGGGTTTTACATTCTCCCCTCCTTCAATAAATTGCGTCCTCGAAATTTTTTAAAATTGTGCTTGGGAATATAATGGAAAGTCCCACATCGGAAAAAGAGTCAATAAAACTATCACTTTAAAAGAAAGAAAGAGAGGTATAAAGGTCAACCAAGATAACCCATACTCGGATTCCATGTAGGAAAACATGAATATGGATGATAAACTAAGTGTCAAGTTCTGATGGAGAGGGTTAAAAATCATGATCAGGAGAAAGTTAACAATAAGAAAACCACAAACTTGTGTTGGGACAAACGACCATTAGTCTTATAGTAGGAAAGTAAACGAACATCATTTTTTTGTTTTAAGTTACATTCATTTATGATATTGACTAAGAATATAAAGATACATACTTAAATTTTAGGTAGAGTTTCATTCTTTAATAAATTTCCACCACTAACTCATTTTTTTAAATGATGAGTATTCAAGAAGACTTGGTCACACTGGAAGAGCTAGAATAAACTTCTATAGAATCACATGATCCATGTAGGATGAACTATATATTTACATTGTCTTTAGAGATTAATCAAAAAAAAAATGGTTAGTACAAGATCTAATGATCCACCAAAAGGATATTCCTTGAGAGAAATAAACACTAATCTTAATTTCCAAAATTAAACCAACAATACCCCAAAGTTAAATAAATACCATTCAATAATCAATTGTCCTTAAAATCCTTCAATATAATCAAAACTAATATTGAAAACCAAAACTTATTAAGAATGTAGTCTTCCATGTTAAATTGTATCTCCAAATGTCATTAATTACTCTTAAAGTCACATACTTAAAAGTAATTAACCTAATCATTTCCATAAACAACCCAAATCACTATAAATCCATAATAAAAACATAGATAAAAATCCACCATTACTCTTCAAATGAAATCCCATACTATTCTATTTTCCTTGGGCATATAGTGTTCACAAAAAAGCGAACAACTTCCAAAATAGCATCTATCACTTAATCACCAAATCATTTTCCTATACCAAGGGTATTCATTTAATAAGACATAAGAACCCAAATCAACTTATTATTGATCGATAAAATCATTTAACTAAAAATAATTAGTCACACTATCCATGGACTTCACGTAGTCCAGTGGTAGGCGATAAATCCCAATCGCACTTTGGTTGTGGGTTCGATTCCCACAGCTTTGTCCGACGCGACGGGTTGTCACACAGTCTGCGTGTTGTCCTTTTTCAAAAACTATATTTTATAATATTACCAAAATGAAATAAATTCCTCAAAATAACCATAAAATAATTTAACCACAAATATTATCTCATACCTTGCATTTTCATCCCAAATTATGATAACTTATAATTTCCTCAAACCCAACGATCATATAAAACCAAATGATTATTTATAACTATATCCACAAGAGAAGATATAATTATTCCTCAAATATCATTATCACATGGAAAACTATGGGGTTACAAATACAAGAGAAAATTATTCCAAAGTAAACCCATCAACAAGGAGCACTAATACTTTTTAAACATTTCTCCAACCATTTATTTCCACATAGCTTCTTCTTTGACCATGAAAATATCCTATAGAATAGGGAATTCACTCGGGTAATGGCCAGGTCCCCTACATTTACGGAAAATGACTGTAAATGGACTCTTGGGACCATTTTTATCTTCTTCCATAGTACTCTTCATTTTTCTTCGGCAATTCTTCACTTTATGTCATTCCTTCCCGCATGTAAAGCATTTCTTTGTCCCATTGAGACACTTTCCTGGGTGTCTCCTTCCACATTTCCTGCATGATGGAAATTGAGGATTCCTTTCTCCATGGTCTCCACTGCTGGAGCTCTTATCATTCATCACCTTTCTCTTCTTTTTTGAGTCCGGGAATTGGTTAATATATATATTGTTGATCATATTTTTGGAAAATTGATTTGGCATAAGGACGATATCTTTTACGCCTATCAAAATTCCATTTTCTTTCTCATTTCCACCACCATTCCCACCTTGTACATCATTCTCAAAGTCACTATGACTTCCTTGGAATCCAGCCAATGGCTAAAACTAGAAATCATTGTGTGAGTAACAGTAGTCATAAAATCATTTAGAGATTAACATATCACCATATTCTCAATTTGAAACACATTAGGATTAACCAAGGTCATTTACTCTCATCTTATATAAATAATACTTCAAATCGGTTTGTAAAGAAAATGTAAATTATCCTAAGCATATCCCCCGGGAGTGTCGTAACCAAGAGTGCAACAAGGCCTATTGTTGTGCACCAGTTCCTCTTCGATTCTAGCTCAAAGCGGTGTTTTCGGGTTTTACCCCTAGGTACATCTGTGCCAGAGCCGCTTCTACCTACTCGTATCCAGACAGGGATGTATTGCTCGGAAAACTCACAAAATCTCTACAATACCAAAATTCTTGGAAGTTCTTCTATACTAATCCTCAAAGTTCATCTTAGGTCTACGTGCTCTAATCAGAGTTTATCTAAATCTAGCTTCCAAGGTTTGTACTAAACTTTCTCTGATACCAACTGTAACGCCCCGACCCCAGTTACCCAGAGTCGGTGCATTATTACATAACATTGGCATGATCACAAGAAATATCAAGTCTCGAAAGACCGATTAGTTTAGTAGCCTTGGATACACTAGATACAATCATAAAGTTTTACATTACATCATAAAAAAAATATCTTGTCTTCATATCCCCTCATACTATCCCTGCAGGTCATTCATAAATTATTTCTTCATAATCCTGGGAAAAAAATAAAACATTGAAAGGGGTGAGCTCAGATGCTCAGTAAGGATAACATTATAGTAGAAGCTTTCATAGATAAGCATAACCACTTAAGGCAGTTTATAACTAAAACAAAAGCCTTTTTAAACTTGAACTTCAGCATAAAATGGAAAAGATAAAATAAAATAATGCCATTTACTTACTCAAATGGATATTATACTAGTCGAATGATCACATGAAATATCAATAACCACTTTCATAATGATGGAATGCATAATTCCAGACTATCATAACCACATAGCCAAGGCCTCGTGCCAAGACTACAAATAAGATTTTGCCAAGGCCTTGTGCCAAGACACTAGTTTTGTCTCATGAGACCTACCGATGCATCACGGAGCTATAGCGGGCTCCAACCGTCACTTATTAAGTCCAATGCATTCCTCATATGAACAGGTTTAAACATAACATAAACATTCGTATTAAAACTAGCATATGAAATGTCAATACTTTAACCACAAACCATGAATAGTATAAAAATAGCACATCCACAATCAAACATAACTCATTCGATACAATATGGAAGATTGTATTGTATCACATTAACCTCAATCAAGAATAATGAAGGATGTTGACATAGATGAAAATAATCATCAAAACTATTTGATATAAATATCCCCATTTTCCTTGAAATCATTTAAAAGTCACACTATTTGTCAAGAAGCCGTTTAAAAATTGATTTTTGAATCAAAGTGTCCAATAACACTTTGAAACATTCAAAAGGAGTTTTAATTTTAAAAATTTAATGTCTATATAAATAAATCCTTAAAACCATTTTTTAAAACATGGACATTAATGAGCAAGATTTAGAAGAATAGGTCTTTAAAACATTTAAAAATGGTATTTTAGTTAGAATTTCTAACCAAAATAGAGACACTTGAATACAAATAATTGAGGTAATCAAAACTTTGTAATATCATGAGAATAAAGGGATTCATGATATACTATGTCAAAGTACATTATATACACCACATAAAAGTGATTTGGTGTATAACAACAAAGACGTCTCAATGGAATGTAAATTGAGATGAAATCTCTCATAAAGGCCGTATCCTTAGGTTAAGGATAAATCAACGACATAATTATGTGTGACAAATATAAATATACTAAATATGATTGGATATTCAGTGTAAAACAATCAAGGGACATTCACACATATTCTAGTAAAAACAACACCAATGAATTGGATGTTTATCTCAACAAATCGAGATTGAGTAAAAATTACTCTTATCAAGTTAATACCGATGACTTGAGAATTCATCAATGGAGTGATTATGTGTATAAAAAGTATATCCACAGAAAGGGGAGTGGAAATTATGACATAAGCAAATTAATAGCGATTCCACACATAATCTTGGAGTAAAATAATCAATGAAGTATGCATAAAGACGAATGAGTGGAAATTGAAATTTCAAATTCCCTTATTGATTTGGTAACAT
This sequence comes from Viscum album, assembly GCA_963277665.1. Taxonomy (NCBI): domain Eukaryota; kingdom Viridiplantae; phylum Streptophyta; class Magnoliopsida; order Santalales; family Viscaceae; genus Viscum; species Viscum album. The sequence goes on from OY728129.1 coordinate 417,353,895, forward strand.
ACAAAACATACACCCATGAAATAAGGATCATAAAATGATGATGTAAATATATATGAATTAAAGTATATTACACAATGAATACAAACATGGTCAGTACACACACCACATGTAATAAATAAGTGGTGAACAATGGAATTCTCACGGAATTAAAAGTGAGATAAGAAACCCCTTACCTTGTACTTTTCCTTGGTTGGGGGTAGGTTAACCTCCTGTATAATGTTGAAATAATTGTTATTAAATTATTCATGAATCATATACATTAATATGATATCATATATGATCTTTTAACATTGCTTTGTTAATAATATCTTAGAATTATCGTCGTTTCGGGTGTTAACTTACTCGTTTTCTTTTATATGTTTTTTTACATAAGCCATGTTTGTCATGGATAGGTTGTATATTACTCATATCCAGAATTATATAATGTTTCTAAACATTATTTTTAAATCATCAAATGATAATTATACTTGAATGGATATGATGGAGAATGAATCTCATCGCGTTCGTGGAGACGGTAGTCCGTACGTACGCACGAGCGACAATATCATTCTTTTGATATTAAAATAATATATACTTGGATGGTATATTATATATAAAGAATCATTATCATGTTATATTTATTTTTTACATGAATTATACATCATTGTTATACCCATCCAAATAATAATATATTGAATAACAATTACACCACGACGTGGAGACGGTAAGCCGTACGTACGCACGTATGGTGACATGTTATTCAAAGGGTGGATAGAATACTGAATATGGTTGTACCATATTTATAATAACATTACAGTATATATAAGATAGTGGAGTTATTATTTTAGAATGGTAATAACAAAGAAAGAATAAGTGGAAGAAGAAAGGAACTTGAAAAGGGGTGGTGAAAACATTACCTCTTCTTCGGGTTCTTCCTTTTGATTTGATCAAAAGGGCTCCTTAGGTTGGCTTTCTGATCAAAATAATGCCTCTATGTTGTATTCAGGGAAATTGAGAGAGTATTTGGGCAGGGGTTGGTCGAACCAAAAGGCTTTGAAGGTGTGAAGAAATGAGAAGGAGGAGTGCCCTTTTATAAGAGGGGTGAGGGGAACCTTTGGAAAAGCTAGAAATATTAATTTATAATAAATTCATATTCGGTTTCTAATGGCTCCAAAGTTTATTATTCAAAGTTTAAGGTGTGTATAGGTCGAAAACCATTCAACCAATAAAATTTAGACTGGTTTGGGTTACTATATTAACTTTATCTTTTAGTTTTAACTCTTAGTTAATTAGTTTTACATTTACCATGTCACTTTGTATTTTTATATTATATAGTTAATAAACATACTATATACATCCAAGATACCCCCAAGTGGTCCATTAATGATACAACTATCATGATATAAGTCTCTTGGACGAACCTTAGATTTTTAATAATTTAATATCAATTAATAATATAATATTTGTTTTAAAAACTCTTTTATGAAAATTTTGACACTATTCAATAGTTGATTTTTGTGAAACTCATAACATAATGATTACTTAAAACAAATTCAATTAAATCAATTATAATATTTCATATTATCCTATGAAATTAGTTTAATTCATAAAAAGTCTCAAATTATATTTATTTGGGTATTTATAATATCAGTTATTCTATTTTTTCACTATTATGGTAATTACTGCATCATCATTGTGTCATAAATAAATTAAATTATTTAATGTCTAAAAATTATAAATAAAATATCATTATGTATTAAATCTTATTATATTTCTAATTAATATTTACAATCGAATTTATCTTATTTATAACCCTATATTAAAAATGTTTTAGTAAATAAACTTTGATTTTAACTCTTTTAACTCTTCTTTGAATTAAATAATAATAAATGTCCTAATCTAATCCAAGTGGAACTAAATGATAATATTTTATTCCTAAGGTTTTTTTTGGTCTAGATACACTTTTCCAATAGAATTAGGACACGTGTTAGTGTAATATTAATATCATTTTTACCATTAATTACCATATTTACTTGTAACCATGGTAAATAAAAGTAAAAAGTTACTATTCACCAAAAATTATTCTCATCTCATTGAACCACATTTTACTTTTTGATATTAATCGTGTCTCTCGGATTTTCAAAATTCCATTCACAGAAGTGGTAAAATTAAGTTTTATGAAAAATTCAGTTTTTTAACTACCACTTAGTAGTTTCACTATTCATCAAAAATTGATGTTTTTCAGAACAATGCCAAAATTTTACCCTAAGCTATAATTGATATTCCGAATTAAAAAATTATGTCTATTTTACAAAATTCCAAACATATAAATTTCATTAATTAATTTTATAATTAATTCCCGCTGTCACAACAAATAGCGTGTTTTTAAGAAACAATATATATCAAAATATTGACAATTGTTTAGGTCCAATTTCAAAGTGAAATTAATTCTAATGAACACCATTGGATAAAATCATAAAAATATATTCTAATTATACTTTGAAACCACTCAATAATATAATTTATTACTATAAATTATTTTTATTAAAAAAGTTGTTTTTAAGTATTTTTCACTATTCATAAAAATTGGAAGTTCTCAGAAAAATACCAAAAATTCATCTTAGGATAATTTCGATATTCCAAAACCAAAAATGAAGTCCATTTTGAAATATAAAATATATATAATTTCAAAAAGTAGGTATTACTATTCATAACGGCTAGTTTGATTGGTTGTGGTGTGTTAGAACTCGATGTTGCGTACAACACATGCAATCGCATTATTCAAAGAGAAGTGCACCGTAGAAGATTGGAATATTAGTTTCTCATTTTTACCAATATTACCATTATCACTCTTTGTCGAACATCCAAAACTGCATATTGATTCAATATTATTAGTCGAAAAACATTTCTCATGGTTGAAAACCAAAAGAGTAGAGGAATCTCTTCTACCCATTATATCATGAGAAGTCATCACAATGAGAACAATTGCTTCCTCCACTCTTCAGGTTTTCAATAATGAGAAATGTTTTTCATCTAATAACATTGACTCAATATGTAGTTTTGGAAGGTAGAAAAGGAAAATAAAAGGAAATCATGGTAACATTGGCAGAAAATAACATGTTGTCTCTGTTGTGGCTTATTGTAGATAGTTGAAAGTATAATACGGCTTCCCAAAAGATCTATGAATATAACTAAATAAGTATTAGATAAAATTTATATTGAAAATAAATTAAAAATAGTAGATATAATAATAACAAAATTAATTAAATATGTAGTATTAATTCACCTTTTCATGATGGTTTTATACATTATTGACCAATTTCCTTGTTATAATTATCTCAGTTGTTGCCTCAAAGTCCAATCTCTCTTGAGCATGGCCAGCTTTGGAAAAACTACCCCAACTTGAATAAAGTAATAAAACTATATAATAAAAAATTATTATGTGAGTAATACTAAAAAGAAACAAATTAAACATAAATATGAAAAAAATTCAATACTTATATGAAAGTCAAATCTTCACACTATTTGAGTACATTCTACTATCAGGTATGATGCCCATTAATTTCTAAGAAAATATATATCATATTGTGAATATGAGTATTTTATATAGTCATATTAGTACAAGAAATATATAAGTACACAAAGTATTAATAAATATTTTAAACTAAATAGTAATTATGTTTGAAAATACCTCTTTGGGGATGATAGTTTGTTGATGGAATATGATCTCTCTCATAAATTGACAAACATAATAACCAAAATCTTTTCGATTTTTATGTTTCAAATACTACAAAAACATTGATAAAAATAAGTAATTTGTTTTTAGATGTGTTTTTATAGTGAAATATTATTATGTATATCCTGATACTCATCCAGTTCTAGAGATTTTCAGGCTCCTTATGATTAATGCCTACCCTCATGCCATGAATTTTAGGATATTTATACACCATCCTATCATAATATAATTATCATTAAAACATAATATAAATTATATAACTTGATGTTTAGTTCTAAAATGTTGGATGTAGTGTATTACCCATGGAAAAATGCCATCATGTGTTATCTGTTTGTTAGGTATCCATACAGTGAATCCAATAAATAAATATGTGAAGTATCCAAATTGACCGTGATGAGAATATAATGTTTACTAAAAACACAAAAAGGAATATATAATGAAATAAATGGAAATATATTTGATATGATTAAATTTTATATTTTTACCCCTGCATCATTGGTATTAATAAGATTCTATCATTCGTAATTTTTCTTTCAAATGATTCGTTCAATTTTTACACTATTTCATTTATTTTTTTGAATCTATTTCTGTTTGTTTTGTAATAGTGTCATGGGGACTAATGATTCCAAATTTATGTTTATGGGATAATCCATTCAATTAGTATTTATATGTAAACATTCAAAAAATATTAAATGTATTTAATCATAATTGACATAGTATATTATATTTTTGGAAAACAATCATGAAAACATACTTCATCTATACATGTACAACTGAGGCTCCTAGCCATTTATAGTTGAGGATTTCCTTTGCATCTTCAAGAGAAATGTAGTCTGTAAAATGATCATTATAATTTTTTCTTAAAAATCAACTATGTGATTAATTCCATTTTGTAACTTTGTATCCACATGAACCTTCAATGTTAGTAAATTAGAATATTGAATAGGCATGGTAAAGGTGATTTTGGAAGCTATTTTTGATCAGTTATTCAATCCTTTAGATGGTTTTTAGTCGACCTTTCATTTCACCCCTTCCCCTTGTCCATCTGTAATAAAATTCATTGGTTAAGACCATTTTTCATTAATTGTTAAAGGTTTAGCATTAAAAATAATTTAGAAATGAATACCTCTTTGTTGATATGTGTTTTTAAAATATATGATGGCCACACGACAAAAAGTACAATAGCTTGGTCGGCCATATGAATATCATCATCATCAAATGGAACAGGTCACTCGGTGCTCGGCTCATGAGATATGCTAATCATCACTCTCACATGACCTTTTAGAAGTGGTATACTGTGTAGATAATCATCTTGTATATTTAACTCCATAACCCTCACTACAAGGTAATGGGTGGGTGTAGATAAATATAAATCATAGTCATTTTCACTATATAGAATATAAGTATAGGAAAGGTATTAGTGTCCATTTGATTCATATTTCACAAAAATAATAATTATAATATTTATAACCTCAACTAAGACAACTCTTTGAGGGAATGACTCACCTCAATGCTGGTGGGGGTAGGGTGGGATCATCACACAATGGTTGTTCTTGATTTGTGTTTTCTCTTTGCTTCCCCCATAACATTTGCTAGAAACTCGGTCTTCCAATGAAATTATTCTTCAAGGGAATATACTCATTCTTTCATCTCTATCATTTCTTTATCATTATCCTTTAGTTGTTTTCTTCTCAAAATATGTTCAGTGTGTCACCCTAAATTATGCACCACTAACGCGACCAAACTGTTCTGGCCACCGATAATAGGTGTTCATCCGGTATATGTGTTGATGATTCTTATTACTTTTTCAAAAATAAAATATAGAAAAAAATCAATCATTGTTATGTAATATTTATTTAAATCAAAATTTTTTTATTATGTCATACATACACATGTTTCCCACACTTTTTGTGTGTTTTCATGTATTAGTATCCCATCTTTATTTACACATGCCTACTTTCATAACACATGGAATGGGATGGAAGTGGATTTAGATTTAGATTTATCAATATGTATATAAATATTGGAATATAATTATGATATTGTGTCATGTCACATAAAAGTATTATTGTAGGTTTAAAATATGTACCATTTTTTTCAAGTGAAGCGTACCCCATCCCTGTTTGATGATAGGTGTACATTGGTTTTGTTTCATATTCCTTATTTTTAGCACTCATTTGTTGTTTTATAAAAAAAAAATTTCAATCAATTTAATCAATACACATGATTTCAAACAATGTATTACATGAATAATGTACCTAAAAATACATCTATGTATGATGTATAGAAAATGCATCCCATGCTTCTTGTGTTATTAGGCGTGTATACATAAGCAGCTGGTCCATGTATATTTTTTTCCTTAGCATCTTTGATATAACATGTCATAATAATTGTGTGAAAGAATATTTGAATACTTTGTGAAAGAATTAATACATATTTCATATGAGATTCATCTACTATAAATGAACTCTATAAGGGACGATGAAGAGTAATTCAATGTTTTTTTTTGTTTTAGTAAAATAAAGAAATGATATCATAATGTTACTATAATCTCTTACCACATCACTTCCTTAAGCATGGGAACGATATGGTGAAACAAATCTACATCAATTGGCATGCATTGTCGACTGATGAGTCCAATGTAACTACTGAACTTTTCCTTGTTGGGGCTAACATGTTGGCTCCATTCATTCCATCTCACCTCAAATTTGATGCCATTTCTTTTCACCTTAGCTCTGTCAAACTGCAGTACTCCTATTTTTTATGCATCATCAGTCCTTAATCTCCTAACATTTTATTAGATTAATCATCATCAAGATGCTATTTTTCTAGATCAGTAGCATCAACATGTGCATAAGGTCATTGTACATTTTCATTGGGATCATCAACAGGTTGAGAAACCTGTTGTTCCTAAGGATTGGGATCACTAGCACATGAAGAAGGTCATTGTTCCTCTACACTGGGAGCAGTAATAGGTTGAGAGACCTATTTTTCCTCAGGATTGAGGTAACCGAAATTTGAAAAATTAATCATATACATAATTGGTTTAACATTTAATTTAGATTACACAAATGTAACAACAAATATATAATAACATGAGGTAACACAATGTATATTAAAAAAATATAACTTGATTATTGAAAACTCTTTTTTTAAATGATGAAGGGATTTTAACCCTCTATAAGTATCAAAATATCTTCCTTAAGGTCTCCTCTAACATAAAACACCTCATCTACATTGGTACAACAACAAAACTATTACGAAGTCCCAATGAAAGATTCATCCTCAGTTTAATTTTCAGCTAACCCTTCAGTGGTTTTGGTCGATAACAGAACAATTTACCACTTTCAATTTGTGGGATATGGAATAGAAAATACTTGTACTACCCATGATTCTATTAAAATCAGTTTGTCTTTGTACCCTTCATAACTGAAATCCACTTTCATGAATCCATATTCATTTATTTTAACAACACTCCTGTTATGAACCCAAATGAATTGAAAAATAGACACCTTGAATGTTTTATAATGAAACTCCCATATTTTTTGGATGATTCCAAAGTATTACATATTCACATAAATTGAAGATCTATCCCTATTACTAGAAATATGCATCAATTTATTCACAAGTTTAACACCACTATTTTTCATCGTACTCCCTTTATCATGTTCATTTTTATAGAATGTATAACCATTAATTACATAACCATTTTAAGATAATACATACACACTTGGTCCTCTAGCTAGACATTGAAGTGATTCTAAAATTAAATCTAGATTTTCATCTAACTCCTTAAAAATATGGTCCTGAAACCATCATATAATATATTGATTATGTTTAATTGATATCCATATTTTAGTGCATGATGGATAGACCATTGTTTCTTTGGTTGATGTTTTTGATGATATTCTTAGGAAATCCTATAGCCTCATTTTGTTGTCTTTAGGGGATAAGGTTCATAGGGACGTTTATTTTGAGTCATGATCCATTGGTATGTAGTCCATGTCAGAAGCCATATATATGAATAAGTATTTACTTGGAAGGTTTTATAAAAAAAAATGAGACTTTATACCTTTGAAATGCACCTTGGGACTGTAGTTATGTCACATCATGATGCTTTTAACAAAATTCTATTAGACATGTCCACCATAGATGTTGAAATTGGGTATGGGGACTAAAAAATAATTATTTTAACTTCATTGGATGAATAATATACATTTGTAAATGATTCAATTATGTATGGTATAGATTCTTTAACTCTTGAATAAGTTTAGTTTTCTTTATTAGCCAAAGAAATAAAAAAGAAAGGCACTGTTAATAATGATTATGAGGTTATAAATATTATAGGTAGAGGTAAACATAGTGATAATAAGAGAGAGAGAGAGAGTTATTATTCAATAAAGAAAACATATTTCTTAATCTAGGAATACAAATTCTAATACTAAAGTTTTCATTATAAACATCATAGGCACATGAAATGTAATTCTCCTAGTAGAAAAATTTTCTATAATGAAAATAATAAAAATCATTATTTTTTGATTGAAAATAATTCAACACAACAGATGTGGTTAATTTTAGTAATCAATCTACCAATGAGGAATGGATCTTGGACTCAGGATAATCATTCCATGTGTCTGAATAAGGAGTCTTTCATTGAATTGAGAGAGATATTGAATCAGGTAGTGTCTACTTATTGAATATCAAGAGTTGTCACATTATGGGTATAAGTTTTGTTTCTTTGGAACTTCATGATGGGATAGTTAAAACTAAATAAGAGGGTAGGTGGGTAACTGATCTTAAAATAAACCTTATTTCCATAGGTTTTCTAGACTAAAAGAGTTACACATTCATGTTGAGTTCTAATTTTATTAGAATCACCAATGGATCTTTTGTTGATTTGAAAGGAATCCTTAGTAATGATTTGAATGCATTGTAAGGTTGGACTCAGGTAAATCAATTAAATTTTATAAATGTTCAATACCTAGATAACACTACCTTACAACATAAAATAATAGAGAACGTTAGTTCCAATGACTTATATGAACTTAGAAAATAAGGTATTTTAATCGATGTCAACCCTGTTAACCTTCCTTTCTATGATGATTATATGTATGGTAAATCTAAATAGGTTAGTTTTAGTAAGTCATCCAACAAAGCTAGAAAACCTTTAGAATGTGTAAAGTTTGACCTTTGGTTCCCCTCTAAGAATACCTATCATGGTGGAGGATATTACATGGTGACCTTTATAGATGAATACTCCCGAAAAGTATGGATATACAAAATGAAACAAAAATATGATATGTTTGAAACCTTTAAGAACAGGAAGTCTAGTGTAGAAATTGGGTGTAGTAAGAAGTTAAAATCTATTAGAATTAATAATGGGTTGGAATATATATCCACTAAATTTATCAAAATATTTAGCTATGAGGGTGTTTATAGGTATATAACTATTGTGGAAACCCCACGATATAATGGGTTAGCTGATAGAATGAACATGACCATCCTGGAAAGGGTTGGGTGTATGTTTTCCTATTCCTCCCTTCCCAAGTCTTTTTTGGGTTGAGGCTATTACTATATACATGCACCTAATTAATAGTTTCCCATCCTTAGATAATGTTTTAAAAACACTTGAAGAACTCTATACTTGAAAACCTCCTAGTCTTGATCACCTTGGGGTTTTTGGAACCATATATTATGAACATTTTAAGAATGATAAGTTAGAACATAGGTCTTTCAAGTTTTTCTTTGTTGGTTGTATAGTGGTTGTTAAGTGTTATAGATTTTTGGTAGACAAATCAGGATATCAAAGTTGTATTTTCAGTCATGATGTTGTGTTTAGAGAGTCATGTATTCCCAAAGGAAAGACTGAAGAGTCTGAAGTAGCCATTACACCCAATATCTTGGGTTTTGATGTTAGTCCTGACTCTTAGGAAACCTAAAATACTAAACATACCCCTTCAAATAACCCCTCAAAACATTAGGTTAAATAAGAATAAAACTCTGATTATGAAATTTAAGTAGAAGTGGGTGATTTAGGGGATACCATTTGACCTGAGAACTAGAAAGAATGGTTATGAAACCTCCTAACCAGTTTAACCATGCTGACATGGATGTGTGTACCTTTAGTGCATCTGAATACATGTTTAATGACGAACCTTAAACCTTTAAAAAAGTTTTTAAATAAAAATAATGACGGAAGTGGCTAACTGCTATGAATGATGAGATGAATTATCTTCTAAAGAATAAAACCTAGAATATTGTAACCAAAACTCAAAATGAAATGGTTACCGGTTGTAGATGGATCTTTAAGAAGGAATAGGATAACATTGGGAAATTAAAAATAAAATTTAAATACAAGTGGTTTCTAAGGGGTACCTCTAGCATGGTGGAGTCGAATATAGTGAGATTTCCCCCTATTGTTAAATAATCATCTATTCGGGTTTTACTTTCTTTTACTGCTAAAAATTATTTTAATATGGAATAGTTATATGTTAATTTTTTTTCATGGTAACTTAGATGAATCCATTTTTATGTTTCCTCATGAAGGCTTTTCAATGAATTTTAAAATGAGTTAAGTTTTCCAGTTACAGAAGTCTTTGTATGGTTTGAAGCAGTCATCTAGGAAATGGTAAATACATTTTTATTATTTTATGATTGAAAATGTTTTCAGTAGAAGAAAGTTTGATGCATGTATTTATTAAAAACATGTTAATAATGACCTGATTTACATGATTTTATATGCTAATGACATGTTAGTTATTTTTAATAACATGAAATTAATTTACCATATGAAAACTCAATTGAGTTATTCTTTTGAAATGAAGGACTTAGAAAATGAAAAAGAGATCCTTACAATAGAAAATCATTAGGCATAGAAAAGAAAGTTTTTTATTGCTATCTTAGAACGATTATCTGAAAAGGTTTTGATATGGAATTTGTTTGAGAACATTAAACTAGTAATAATAACCTAGGTTCAACACTTTATGTTATCCCATATCCAATCCCCTATTAGTGAATCTTAGATTGATTTCATAAGAAATATCCCTTATTTTAATGTTTTTTGGAGTCTTATGTATGTAATGGTTTGTTCTTGACCATATATTTATTTTTTGTGTGTACTCTGAGAATGTTTATGGGAAAACCTGGGAAATCACACTAGAATGCTCTAAAATGGATTCACATGTATGTCTCAATGTATTCTGGTTTATGCATTCATTTTGAAAAAAATTATTACTATGTTGATGAAATTATAGGATTTGTAGACTAAGACTATGCAGCTAATATATAAACTCATAAACAAATTACCATTTTTTCATTTCGTATGGTGGTTCAATTTCTTGGAAATGTAACATAAAATTGGTAGTTTCTCTATCCACCATAGAGGATGAGTATATTGTCTTAAACAAATTTATTATGGAAGCTATTTAGTTAAAAGGTATTGTTTACAAGTTCTCTTTGTCTACTTATACTATTATAGTACATTGTGATAGTCAGTATACTTTACATTTGTCTAAAAACTATGTTTTCCTTAGTATATCAAAGCATATAGATATTAAAATTTACTTTTTCGGGATATTATTGAATCTGGGACTGTGTGTTTCACTATGTTATACACAAAGGAGAACCCGACTGATAGTTTGACTAAGGTTTTCCCCATCTTAAATTTAACCATTGTTTAAATATTATGAACCACGTCCTAGTTTAATGGTTTTAATTGTGATAATTCTTTCTTTAACATGAACCATTTAAATTTCAAGGTAAAAATTTGTTAAATTTTACATGTCATTCCTTTGATAAGTTTAAATTCAAATGTTTTACATGGTTTTAATGGATACATGGTACTATTTACATGAAAACTGTATTTTACACTATTTTATTTCTCCCTGTGGTATATACTGGCTCTGTTGGTTTTCCTTATTAGTAGGATTTACCTATATCATTGATCATTTTTTTATCGAATAGCCTTGATGGTTCCCAACTATATTTATTCACATCAAGGAAAATATATGTCTTTTACTCTCTTCTAATGTGGTTATAATACATGTCATTGACATCTAAAACCCATGATTATTCGATCATTCTTTGTTCATTTCGGCTATCCATGAGGCCTTTATCCAACGTCTTTTGCACTCGCCGATTGACTCACCATCATTATGCCTTCTGACCTTTTGATTTGGGTGAACCTCAGAATTCTGACCCCAGTTTATCCTTTTCCACCACTCTGGTTTTGGTTCCTGAAGAGAAAAAGAGAAACAACATTTTTTCTTCTATAAGATCTCAAGATTAAGTATAGAGAGCTAAGTTACTAACCTTGCTGTGGTTCCCTAGAGTTCAGATAATAGTTCTTTTGCAACTGGATATCTCATCCAGTGGAGATAATATGGTGACTCTGAATGGGAAATAGATCTAGACAAGTCTTTTATGTGTCATAGGAGCTGTTGGAACCACATCTTTGTTATAAAAAGTTTTTGGTAAAGGGATATGAAACTATAAGCTATTTTTTTCTTTTTAAATCATATATTGTATCCTGTGAAAGGTGTGTGTGAGATTCCATCTAGGATTGGATAGTGCTGACACCAAAGGATGAGTTTCACCACTATAATATGGTCTAGCACAACTAGCCTCATTGGATATCTTATATGGTTCTTTTATTTCCTTACATCGAGTCTATAATTTATTATTACCGATTTTTTAATTAGAATATCTCACCTGGTGGTGTTCTTGCCCTATATATAGGATATCAAGGATCTTAAGCACATTATATCTATGTGTTCTTTCTTCTTTTCTTCTCTTTTATAAACAGAAGCATTCACCTTAATCTTTCACTCATGATTTCTAAGAGAAAAATGATTTTATTTAATCAACTCATAACAATATAAAACACCTTAATGAATCTTGTATGTTTAGTAGGTATTACCACATAAAATCTTCCCTTAATAGTAAAATTATCAATATTAAACCATAACTCTACATATTTGTGTCATATATCATTTTAGAGTGTGGTTTTCTACAACAATTTTCCCCTACATGTATTTCTCTTACAACTAAATAAGATCATCTCTATGTTTTCCTTCAAGACCGAAAGAATATTCCACATCATTCTTACTCTCTCAAAATTAAAGTAACAAGGGATAAAATCTTTCAAGAATTAAGGATTGTGTTTTTATCAATATGAGAAACATAAGATTTTTTCATCATCTGCTCTAGCACATGGAGTTCTGTTGGCTTTGTTCAAATATTTTGAAATACGTGTAGGGGGATTTTATTTTGCATCCTTGTAGCACAAAAATGGTGCAACTTAGGTTCGAATGATCAACATTTTCATCAAATAAATAATATCATGATTGAGTAATTTCTTATTATTAAATTAATTATAAATTTGATGTATAATATCTTCTCATTTTTGGTTTTAGGATAAACTTTTTCTATTTTTTTGGAAAAATTTATTATAAATTATGATTCATCATGAAAACTATTCAATCTATTTGAAAAAACCCAATTTGGGGTTGGGATAGATAGACACTTTCACTGAACTTGGAACCTTCAAAATCTACTTATAAAATCACATGCATGATGTTGAAGGTTTCAAGTGCAGTGGATGTGTCCTTTAGGACCAACTGTAAATTGGCTTTTGTCAAATAGAAAAAATAATTTTCATGAATAATCATCATGTCTAACAAATGTTTCCAAAAAAATTAGACAAAGTGTATCCCAAAACCAAAATGAGAATATATTCTATGTTAAATTTATATTTATTTTAATAAGAAGAATTGACTTTATCGTGAGGTTCTTTCTTTGATGAAAATGTTGATCGTTAGAACCAAAGCTGCTTGTTGTTGTTCAATGATGATGCAAATTAAAATCCCTCTACTCATATTAAAAAATATTTTAATGAAGCCAATGAAACTCCATGTGCTATAATAGATGATTCAAACATATTATGTATCTTATCTTGATCACAACACAATCCATAATGCTTTAAGGAGTGACTTCCTTGTTATATAGATCTTGAGAGAGGAAGAAAGTGGTGGAATCCTATTTTTGTCTTGAAGGAAAACTTATATTTTATCTTCTTTAGTCACAAGAGAAATCTATAGAGGGGAAATTTTTTATGAAAAGCCACAATCTAAAATGGTATATGAAATGAAAATGTATATTGATAGTTTAATATTGATAATTATATTGTTAGGGGAAGTGTTGTTGTGGTTGTCCCTACTCAACAACCAAGACCCACTATCACGTTTTATATGTTAATGAGTTGATTAAAGAAAATAATTTTTCTATTAGAAATATTGAGTGATAGATAAAGGTGAATTATTATGTTCAAAATAAAAAATTAAACAAGAAAGGACACCTAAATATAATGTTCTTTAGATCCTTGAGATCCAATGTGCATGGAGAGAACACCACCAAGTGAGATATTTTTATCAGGAAAATTGAAAGAAGAAATTAACGACTCGATTAAAGGAAATAAAATGACCAAAGAAGCTATCTGAGGAGGCTGGTCTTATAGAAATTGACAGTAGAGGTGAAACCTTTATTGTGGAGTTAGAACCATCCACTCCTGGATGTAATCACACACACACACACACACACACAGATGAAACATAGGATACAATAGTGGATTTAAATAGAAAAGAATTTATTATAGTGCTAGATCCCTTTACTAGAATCTTGTTATGACAATGATGTGGATCCAATAGTAGCTATGTCATGCACAAGAGTCATCCATATCTAGTTCCCAGTCGGAGTCACTAGTGAATATACACTGGATGATATGTTCAGTTTCTTAATAATGATCCTCTGAACCCCAGGGAACCCCAATAAAGTCAAGGAAATCATCTATTTATACTTTGTATTGATATCTTATTAATGAAAAAAAGATGTTTCTCTTTAACTCTTAAAGAACCAAAACCAGAGTGAATGAAATGAATGAACCTATGTCATAATGTAGGAGATCACCCTAATTTAAAGGACACTAGGAATAATGATGGAGAGTCAGGCATCGAGTGCATATGCCATCAGATAAAGGCCACATGAATGACCTATATGAAAAGGTGGTTCAAATAACCATGGGTGGTAGTTGGAAAGGAAATGTAGGAGCACCACATTAGAGGATTGGAAAAGCTACATATCATCCTTGATTTAAAGATACATTGTTGGGTGCCATCATGGTTATTTGATAAAAAAGGATGAACAATATAGGTAAATCCCACTAATAAGGGAAAACAACATAGCCAATATATTCCGTAATAATAAATAAACAAATGTGAATTTTTTTTCAGGTAAAAAGTACCATACAACCATGAAAACCACATAACATATATATGAAAATTTTAATTTTAAATTATCAATGTCATGACATGGAAAATTTAAAAAATCTCCACCTTGAAGTTTAAATGGTTCATGTTTAAGTGGTGTTCTCACAATTTCTACTATTAATCTAGGATATGGTTCATAATATTTTAAAAATGGTTAGATTTAGAAAGGGGGATCATTAGTCAAAATATCAATTAGGTTCTCCCTTGTTTGTATCTTAGTGACACACAGAGTCCCATATTCAATAATATCTCTAACAAAGAGAAGTTTAATGTCTATATAATTTGATCTACCATGGAAAACATTGTTTTTAGACAAATTAAAACTAGATTTAGTATCCTAGTGTACTAAAATATTTGAAGTAGACAAATAAATCTCATAACCAATACCTTTCACCCAAATAGCTTCCTTAGTGCATTCAGTCAAGTAAATATTCTAAGCCACTATGGTGGATAGAGAAACTAATGATTTCATGTTAAATTTACAAGAAATTGGACCACCATAAGAAAGAAAAATTAAACAATTAATTTATTTATAAGTTTCTATATCATCATCATAGTCGTAGTCTACAAATCCTACAATGTCACCATCTTAACTAACATTTTTTACAAAAGGAATTCATAAATTAGAATACATTGAGACATACATGAGAATATATTTTAGAGAATTCCAGTGCAATTTCCCAGGTTTTCCCATAAAATTTCTTAGAGTACACATAGAAATAGAAATATCCGGTATAGAAAAAACCATTACATACATAATACTCCCAATAACATAGAATACATGATCTTTCTCATGAAATCAATCATATATTCACTAATATGGGACTGGATTAGGGAAAAGGTAAAGTGTTGACCCTAGGGTATGATTACTAGTTTAATGTGATAAAAAATACCATTTCAAAAACATTTTTAGATAAGAATATTGAGATATAAATAAAACTATTTCTTTTTTATGTCTAATGATTTCCATTATGAGGACATCTTTTTCAATTCCTATGTCCTCCATTTCAAAATCATAACTCAATTAGGTTTTCATATAGAAAATTAATTACATGTTCTTACCAATAACTAGCACATCATCAAAATATAAAATAAGGTAAATCATTTCATACTTAACATTTTTTTAATAAAAACATGCATCAAAATTTATTATATTGAAAAAAAATTTAATTATAAAATAATCAAAAAACTTGTACCATTTCCTAGAGGACTAATTCAAACTATTAAAATAATTTTTAATAGGAAACCTTGAATCATTTTAAAATTATTTGAAAAACCTTCATGAGGTCTCATATAAATGGTTTCATCTAATTTACCATGAAAAAAGAAATTTTAACATCCAACTATTCTATATGGAAATCATTTTTTGTAAAAAAAGCATGTAAAACATGAATTGATGAGTGTTTAATATTAAGGGAAAAATAAATCCATAGTATACTCTCTCATTCTAGAGGTACCCCTCAGTGAATAACCAAGATTTAAATTTGATTTTTTATTTCCCAATGTTATCATATTTATTCTTGGTGATCCATATTCAACCTACAACCTTTTCATTTTGAGGTTTGGTTACAATAGTCAATGTTTTATTATTTAGAAGATAATTCATCTCATCTTTTACAACAGCCATCCACATACAACATTATTTTGATTTCAAAACTTACTTAAAGGTTTGAAGTTTATCATTTCACATGTCTTGATCTACACTAAAGGCATATGCTGCCATGTCAGCATGGCTAAACTGAGGAAGGGGTCTAATAACCATTCTTTATAGGTCTTGAGTCAACTAATTTCCCATACGGTCACCTAATTATGCTTTGGTTTCATAATCATAATTTGATTCAGATTCACGCTTAGGTTGTGAGGGGTGAGAAGAAGGGGTAGGTTCAGGTTCTTAAGTGGCCTCATATTTAGGACCAACTTCAACACACAAGGGATATGGTGAGTTGGTTTCTTCAGACTCAACAATATTTCCTTTGGGAATACTTGAATCTATAAAGACAACAACCTGACTGACAATACACTTTTAATATCCTGATTTTTCTACCCATAATCTATAACACCTAACACCCACTGGATAACCAAAAAAGACACACTTGACAAACCTAGTATCCAGTTTATCATTCCAAGAATGTGTATAAGTTGTAGATCCAAAAACCCCAAGGTGATCAAGACTAGGAGGTTTTATTTTCCAGAGTTCTTCCAGTGTTTTGAATGAATTAAATGTGGATGGAAATATATTAATTTGGTACACAACTATAGTAATGACCTCAATCTAAAAGGAAAAGAGAAGGGAGGAATATGACAACATTAACCTAACCTTTTCTTGGATGGTCTTGTTTATTATCTCAGCTAAACCATTCTTTCATGGGGTTTCCAAAACAATTCTATACCTTTGAGCACCCATATAGGCACATAATTCGATGAATTCAGTAGATAGATATTAAAAACCATTATCAGTTCAAAGATATTTTAACTTCTTACCATTCTCAGTTTCTACACTGGACTTCCAATTCTTAATGGTTTGAAACACATCAAATTTTTGTTTTAGTATGTATATGCAAAAAATTTAAAGAGTATTCATATATAAAGGTCATAAATTAATATCCTCCACCATGATAGGCAGTCCTAGAGGGTCCCCAAAGGTCATAGTATACACACTCTAAAGGTTTTCTAGCTTTATAGGATGACTTAATGAAACTAACCCATTTAGATTTACGATTCACACAATCCTCATAGAAATGAAGACTAATATGGTTGAATCGAATAAAAAACCTTATTTTCTAAGTTTATCTAAGCCTTTGACACTAAAGTTTCATAGGCTTATATTCCATAAGGTAGTGTTATATAAGGATTGAACACCTAGAAAATTTAATTGATTTATGTGAGTCCTACCTTATAACATATACAACCCATAATAAGATTTACTTTCATATAAAGAAGAGAGCCATTGGTGAGTCTAAGACAACCAAAACTGTACTTGAAGGTGTAACCCTTCATTTCTAGAACACATAGGGAAATAATGTTTCATTTTTGTTCGAGTACCCTCCTAACATATTCATGAGTTTTAATCAGCCAATAATGGAGTTCTAAAGAAACAGAACCTCTACCAATAATGATATCACTCTTGTTATTCCCTAAGTAGATACTACACGATTAAATATCTATAAATTCAATGAAATACTCCATATTCGAACACATAATGAATGAGAATCCAGATTCTAGGATCCATTCCTTAGAGTTAGGTTGATTACTAACATTCAAAATATCACCAATGTCAAAGTCTTGTTCAATAAACAAAGAATGATCAGTATTATTATTATTATTATTATTATAGACAATACTTCTATTATAATAATTATGTTTCATGTGCCCAATCAATTTATAGTAAAAACATTTGAATAATTTAGTCTTAGACTATTTATTCTATATTTAGACCTATTTTTTATTTATTGAATCTCTCTATCCCCTTATATCTCTACGAACCTCTTCCTCTACTATTAGACCCTTAACTTCATTCTTAACAGTTACTTTCTTTTGGATTTATTTGGATAACAAAGTAGACTTAACTTCTTCAAGAGTTAAAGAGTCTCTACGATACATAATTGAGTCGTTCATAGAATCATTTGATTCATCCAAGGAAGTTAAAATAATTATTTCTTGGTTCTCATCTTCTATTTCAACATCAATTTCAGACATGTCTAATATAATTTTTTTAAAACCATAACGATGTGACCTAAATGTAGTCCTAGGGAACAATTTAAAGGTATAAGTTATCATTTTTTATACAACTTTACAACTAAATACTTAGTCATATATTGGGATTCTATCCTAGAATAGATACCAAAGGTAGATGACTCAAAGGACACTTCGCTAAGAACCTTCTCCCCTAATGAAAATAAAACGAGGATACAGGATTTCCTAATAACATCATCAAAAACATAAATAAAAGCAACAAAAGTCTATCCATCAGGGGAAAAGTGGTCTCCTTTTATGGGAACCGCTGAGAGCATCAATTAACTCATTGTGATCTAACATCAAATTAAACTTAATTATCCATATATTAAAATCAATTCACCATCTATTTTCTCTATTTTAAACATTTTTGTATCCATTATAAGTTCTTCAAAAAGGCTTTGATGCCAATTTTTATGGGTAGAGTTGATGTAGATTTTCTTAATCAATGGACAAGATCCACTAAGGTGTTTTATATGGTTACTGGTTGATTAAATATTTTTTTCCTATTAGAAATCATGAGAAATATATTAAGTTGAATTCTAATGTTTAGAAAAAAACCAAAACAATAAATAACACATAGATATACCATGATTTGGATCCTTAGGATCCTATGTGAATAGAGAGAACACCATGAGATGAAAAATTCTTTTTAGAAAACTAGAAATATTAAATTATAGACTCAACGAAAGGAAATATAAGGGCCATAAAAGCTATCTGAGGAGGCCAGTCTTCCTAAACCTGATGGTGGTAGTGAAACCCATCATGGATAGTTAGCACCATCCACTCCTGGACGCACTCATGCACACACCCAAAATTGGATACATTAGCGGATTTAAATAGAAAAACTAATCCCTTATAGTTATAGATCTCTTTACCCTAATCTTGTTATGATAAAGATGTGGATCCAAAAACAACAAGGCTG
The DNA here is from genome assembly GCA_963277665.1 of Viscum album. NCBI lineage: Eukaryota > Viridiplantae > Streptophyta > Magnoliopsida > Santalales > Viscaceae > Viscum > Viscum album. The sequence goes on from OY728129.1 coordinate 417,373,588, forward strand.
TGTAGAAGAGTCTTCCCGATCTGGTTCCCAGTCAAAGTCACTAGAGATTCTCCACCAGATGAGATATCCAGTTACCAAAGAACAATCCTCCAAACCCCAAGGACCCACAATAATTGTTGGGACCTCAACACTCTATAATTCTTCTAGATATCTTTCCAGAGATTTTTTTTTCTCTTTATCTCTTCAAGAACCAAAACTTGAGTGGAGGAAAAAGATGAACCAATGTCAAAATACCAAAGATCACCAAAATTGAATTTATAATAGGCATAATGATGGTGAGTCAGGTGGTGAGTGCATAGGCTGTCAGATTAAGGCTACGTGGATGACCCAAGTGAACAAGCCAGTTTGAATAACCATGGGTGGAAGCTGGCAGGGACACATAGGACCACCACATTATAAGATAGGAAAATCTGAAGATCATACCTAATGCAATTAAACATAGTCTAGTTCCATCATCTCCATTCAAGAAAAAAAATCAATGTTACAGTAAATCCTTATAATAAGGAAAACTAAAATATCCAATATATACCACAAGAAAAAATAAAACAATTTGAAAAATAATTGTCACCTAAACAGTACCATGCAACCAAGAAAAACACATAACATATATATGAACATTTAAATTACAAAATATCAAAGGCATGGAATAGAAAATTTGACATGTACAAACCCCATTTGTCAAATAGTAAACCTAATATAGTGTCCCACATTTTATATGAAATTAAGTATATATCCTATCTTGTGTATTATTGATTTTTGTGTTGTTCACAGTTTGGGAGAGTAAAATTAGCTTGTTGGTGGAAGAAGGAGGCCACCATCTAGTTGGCGAGGGAAACCAGGTAGGCAATGCAGGCCGAAAGAATATATGTAAGTCTAAAGGTTCCGCCGAATCACCAGTGGGTGACCTTGAGGTAAATTCTCCCTACCTATACCCACCATATATCATGTTTGGGTCCTTAAGGTGTAGGATTTCTACCAGCACCCATGGGCCAACCGGTGTGGCATAACAACTTGCTGGTGATGCCACTGGGAATGTGGTTTTGTAAGGGATAAAAGGTCATTTTAACCCCAAATTAGATTTTGTGTACAATAATATGGCCCTAGTGACCCTAATTCAATTTTGATTGATTTAGAGTTTTTTGGTGATGATTTTGGATCTCCCCTATTAATTTTAGTAGTTATTCAGGTTGATTTGAAGATTAGGTCTATAATGATTATAATTCGGTGAGTTAAACCCATTATATTCTATTTCATCTCTTCTTCTCTATGAATTTTGAAAAATTATTAGGTTAGATTGTTGGATCTAGAATGGGAATGAAGAATAGATGTTGTTTCTATAAAATGTATGTTCTTGTGATTTTGATATTTTCCTCTCCCTTCAACAGTCTAGAAGAAAATGAGGTTTGCATCATGTTTGAGGTTGGTGTCTCTATCCTATATTATATTCCATAGAATTCCATGAATTATTTTGAATTTCCTTGGTATTGAATTGTGAAATCGATTATTTCAAGTACATGAGAGGTGAATTTAGTCTTTAATGGATATATAAATGTTTTCTAAAAAGGGGGTTTTGATGGAAAATATATTTTATACATGACGTGTTTGATAAATTGCCTCAAATAGGATTTTAAAAAGGAAACTATTTTTCAACTATTGAAGTTGTGTGGAATCAATATAATTGTTTTGTGAAAAAATTAGAAATAATTTAAATTAATTTCCCTTGAAAAATGTTTTATGAAATTTGAACATGGTTTATCATATGGAATGATGATATACTAGCACACCAAGAATGTGTTGGGGGTATAAATGAAAACAAGACATATACGATCCATAATAGGCTTAGATATCACTATGGTAGGTGTTCATGATTCCATGGTTTCTAGTGTGTATCCATTTTGAGGAACTAAGGTTCCTAGACTTTAAGTGTCACTTATGTCGGCGAGTGGTCTTGTTTGTCTGAGATGTGTACTCCATTATGTTGTGATTGTCCCTTTGGTGCTTTGAGGTTACATTATATATATTTTTATTCGATATGACCTTTTAGAAAATTTATATGGATGTTATTATTAAAAATTGTTCATTTCATCTGCATATACTTCATAGATAAATTCCTTATGATATTTCACTATGTATTTAAATTTTGTATGTTTTCTTGAAAGAAAAAACTAAGGATTATTTTTATATAGAGATTGTTTTCTTCTAAAATATTTTGAAATATATTTTTTTAAAAGAACTAATAAATTCACATGGACATAATTTTTTTAGATTCTTACTGGTATCCCACTGAGCTTGACTTCTTAGACATTACTTTTGTCTTTGGGCATTTGTAGCCTTGTTTTTTATGATATAGGTAAAGGGAAGGAGTGTCATGTAGTTGAAAAATCAGTTGGATCATGTTGATTTCTAATAGAATGGGATGGTGGTAAAATATGGTCACATAGAAATGAACCCATGGGTTTTTTAGGTTCCATGTTGATGGTCTATCAATTAGTTCGTTTAGACATTGTTTTCCATTTGGCGGATATTAACTTTTTGGGTTATTTTATTTTATTTTTGACATATGATGTCTCTTTGATATCAGATATGATACCCTATTTGATTCTATCATATCATTTGTCTGTTGAGGGTGAAATTATTCCCATTTTTTCTTTATATGACACTCAGGTGCTTGTTGCCAACTTGTGGCGATCAAGAATGAGCTTCGGGCCTTGTGGTATACCCATTAAGGTGATGTTATGTATTGACCCGACTTGGTCTATTATATACATTATCTTCGCCATTAACATTTATATTAAAATTATATAATGAAACATATCGTCATGAATAAATAAATATCATTTATAAAATAATCAATTATTTAATAATTTAAATGATAGTCAAGACTATCATTTTTGTTACTAAGACAGTAACTTGGCATGTCCACCTTCCTCAACATTTAACGAACATTGAAAAACAAATATCAATCATTCAATAAATAAATAAATATCGTATTGATATTCTTAAAAATAAATATTCATATTAATATTTTGGAAACTAAATATTGATTATTTAATAATAAATATTATTTATTACATTGTGAATCAAACAATGGAAAAATATTGTAGTTGGGGTTTGGCTTAGTGGTAAGCACCCCGTAATACTACATGAAAAACGGGGGTTCAAAACCCATGGGGCGCAGGTACTGTAGCGGCACTGTAGCAGTGGTGCTACTGTTTATCGGTGGATACTGTAGTGGCGGAAGGGAACTGTAGCAGCGGCGGGAACTGTAGCAGCCGGGTTACTATTCACAGATTGGGCCTTAGGCCAAAAATTTGGGCCTACGGGCAATGTAATGGGCTACATGCCCACTGGGCCTTTGGGCTATGTAATGGGTCTCCCTCTACCCAATTAAAAGAGGTATTTTCTTTGCTTTAATAATAAATATGAGGCTTTGGCCCTAACCTTAAAAAAACAATGGAAAAATATTCTACTCAATGGTCTTGAAAATAAATATTTATTCATATTCAATTCACATATAAATATAGCGACTCAATATTTCAAATCAATAAATCATTAATAAATATTATTCATCAGTCTAGAGAATGACATTTATTCCAACTGTTAAATTTAAATAGAATTTATCTTTGATCGGTGGATAAAATATGTCTGTGAACCTTTAGGCATCTTCCTTAATGGAATTGGGTAATATTTACCAGATTCCAAGATCATAATTTAACTATCACATCATAAAAATTTATTTTAAAAGAATAAAAACCTCTATAGCTTGTTTAACACACAACATCAACCGTCAAAAGAATTATGATATATCGTAACCTATCCATTGAATTTGTGAGTATTAATATGAGTAACCAATTTATGAAATATTTTATTCAATATTTATAATCAATAAAAATTTATTGATCAATTCTTTTAAAAAAATCACTCATTTTTTATTAAATACATTTTATGCTTTAAAAATAAATTTCCTTCAAAAATGAATTTTATTTATTTTTTAAGAAAATATTAGAATTATTTTCCACCAAATTTTGAAATTTTATTATATAAAAATGATATCATTTTTGAAATCATCATAAAAAATTAGCTTAAGGTGATTTTTTTATTTTCTTGAAAACATTAATTTTTCAGTGAATAGTGAAAATAATATTGATTTTATAGACAACAATATTTTCCATTAAAATATTTAAAGAGTACCATTTTTATTTGAATTGATTTTAATATTTAATTAGTTATTTTTTATTAAAAATAACCCAATTAATTTCATTGCAATCAATATTTTTCCCAATTTTAATGTAAAAACTTTTTTATACTCAGTCAAAAAATGATTTTTTTTGCATGGGGTGGCTTTGGGAGACCACCACTTGAACATCTCTATTGACGGTAATAGCAAACACTTAATTACGATCGCTGAAATTTTCCATTCCCGCCCCAATTTTCCCCCTTCCCTCATCAATCCCTCCCCCAACTCACGAGCCCACTCCCCTCCCCCACCTCCCCACACATCCACATTTCACCGCTCGCTACATTGTGCTGCCGTCGATAGAGCCCCTATCTTACCCCACCCCCACTCCCCTATCATCCAACCACCATTGATCCCCTATCCCACCCCTCTACTTTCTCTATCATTCATCCCCTCTATGCCATTTAGTCCCCCTCCTACCCCACCATCACGCCCCCATACCCCATGGTTGTGGAGCACCATACTGGCTTCCGGCCATCAAGCCCCCATGTAGCTGACCCCCCGGGCCAAAAACCCCTCCACTAGATTTGTAGTTGGTTCTCCCTACATCTACGGGCTCAATTCACGAATCTACTCAGTGACCCCCTTCCCCTTGATTCATCATTTGTGTAGTGACCCATGAATATCACACGTATGATTTTTTCCTTTGGCATTTCTTTAGTGTTGTGTCGAGAGAACCTAATATATATGGGTACTCCCGTTGAATTACATTATTTTCCATATCTACAAACCACTATTCTTAGTCATCTATCTACATTCCTCTCCCCATAATGTTTTCAATCAGACCATTTGTATATTGTATATTCTTTGATTCCATTTCACAACATAATCCCTAAAATGCCACTAACATTCAATCACTATCTATATGAATAATGCAACATAAAAATTATAAAATATTCTAATTCACACCCATGTTGGATTTCATAAAATATTTTTATTAATTTATTTATCATTTCAGATCTCTAGTACTCAAGAAGGACCTTCACATGGGGTATTGTATTCAATACATTGCATATATTTATTTTACAATTATTTTTTTTAATTTCCCTGTCATGAGATATGTATTTTGGATATATGTATTTGGATATGATTAAAAACATTAAGACAATATACCATTTTTTCTTACTATAAAAATAACCAATTAATAATTATTTGGTTCTTTATTCAGTGTGTATTCAAGAATTGATCAATTGATCATTCCAATGCCTTTACTGGTTTAGATTCTATAATTATTTGTACCACAATAATTCTTAAAAAAGGATTTGAAACTCTATCCATTTTTTTTAATTTGAGTCTACTGTCATAATCTTATTAAAACACAAATATATCAATTTATCTTAATGAATTGTGTTCTAATATATTCAAAACTTTCATGTTATATAGTTGTTGATTAATGTAAATAAATTGGACCTTTATTTATGTTATTTATATTCAATATAATATAGATTTTTTATTATTTATTTTCCACTTAAAACTACATAATTTTTCTAATATTAAATACACTATTTTTACTTATGTTAATAGACATTACAAATTAATCATGTTTTCAAATGAAAGTATTTTACTACTTTGATGATTCTAGAAGAATCATAGATTGGAATAATTTAATCTCAAATTCCTATCACTACAAACATATCATGGTATGAGCTGTTAGAAATTGAAAAGTTGTACATCATTATCCCGTTTCTTTGGAAGACACCAAACACTATTAACCAACAATCATTTTCATTTGTCTTCTTTTTATATCTAAATTCATATTACCCATATTCATTTTGGTTATTTCTTTAAATAGTATTATAATTTTTTTTCATGTACCATGGGTTGTTTTTTGAATCAAACGTATCTATATTCGAAGATAACTTCAACAATTAAGATTTAGGTTATAGTTTCTTAATTTCTAATTTCATAATATATTACCTGTTTATAATGTTAGATGTCAAAAATATGTTTTGAACCTTACGTAATTATTTAAAATATTTTTTAAAATAATTATAATTCCAATGAAACTTCTAAGAATGTGAGATAAATTCATAATCTATTCAAGATAATATAGTTTTTCACTCAATCCCATTTAAGAAGAATTATTTACTCCTTAAAACATATGTTTTTCCATGAAATTATTTTCACATAATGAAATTTAATTATTATTGATGATGCAATGTATTCTTGTTTTTCAAATTATGCTTTGTAACAGAGTTGACCGTCTTAGTTTGCACCATATTCTTATTTAAATACATACACTTTCATGTATAATCTAATCCATGAATGAACTTATACTTAATTCATAGATTTAGTTTCAACCAAAACCGTAATAGGGAAAAACTATTCAATTAATATTTTATAATTCAAATAAACTTCAAATATTTTATTACTAATATGAAATACCCACTTATCATATAAAAATCATATCAACTTCCTATAACACCTCTCTCCCCTTGACCATTCACAAATTTATCTCCATCATAAAACAAAGACACTACTGAAAATCCCATAGAAGTAGAGGGTGATACAAGTCATAATAAGGTACCACTTATTAAATTCTACAAGCCTTATATGATTCACGGATCTGAGTAGTAAATAAAATAATCAAACATTGTTTGAATAACTCCCATAACACCTCTGAAACTCATTAAATTCATATACAACTAGGATTCAGATTATATCAAATGACCATGACTATGATAATATTCCTATGATTATTTATCGCAAACTCAAAACACCATTGATCATAAAAAAAATTCACAGAAGTGATGATTCATAAAAGATATTGATACCATATTATTGCGTTGTAAGGAACAAAAATTGATACCAAATGAAATACTATAGGCTTCCTCTATAGTTTTTCAGTAGAACATTTGAAGCAAATTTTGTGTCACATTAATTTTTGTCTTCATGTATCTCCCTTTTCAAAGGACATCAATCTTGTTGAACCAATAAAATTTTAATACGACCATTGATTCATGTCTTTATAATTTTTATTATGATATTTGAGGAAACTCATATCTATTTCAATTTTTTTTGGAAATCATGATATTATTTTTTCAAACCACCACTGCCACCATAACTTGTAACTGTATACCAATGAATTTTAATATGGCTATTAATTATAGTCTTTGTAATTTTTATTTCATTTCTAGTTCTTATTATTACTTTAACCCGGGTGATTTCACTTCAGGTATACAAATTTCTTATCTTGGTGTTTAAATTTCAACATCTACTTCATCTTGGTATTACTTCTACCCTCAGATTCCCTTCTCCTCCAATAAAAATTCACCAATTCATCTGCTATTTTTCTTGGTAATGTTATATTTATTTTCATTCCTTTCATAATGATTTTTTTCAAGTTATGTAGAATTCTAAGGTGATGTAGTATTTATGTTTATTTTTTCCTCTTATCTTCATTTTTTTGTGTTTTAATCACCAATTTTGTTTCACTTTTTTCATTTGATCTATAGGGATATAATAATCAAGAATCTCATACCCATCTATATATGGGTTTTCATGTATTAAATGGTATCACTCAACCTATGTTTTTATAAACTCAAATTAGATCCTTTATGGTCCCATATATTTTTTCACATAGTTTCATATATCCTATATTATTTTTTATCTATAGTTTTGAAATTTTTCATTCCCCTAAACGAATAAATTTTCACATTGTATTCATGATGATATTTGATTAATTTGATAAACAACTTATGGTCAATTTCATTTTTGAATCAATGTTTACATAGTTTCTTCTATTTAAATGGCAGGATGATAATTTATTTTATCATTTTTTCAATGATATAATCATTTATATTTTTTATCATATGATTTCTATATCGTTTTATTAGAGTGTTGAACATTGTCTCCTTAAAAATTTTATTTTTGATGCGTGTTTTGACTGATTTCATTGTTGTGGTTTTAGGTACTACCGAGTGTTGTGATATGGAAACTAGATATTTCATTTTGATCACTTAACTAAAAGGAATTATGATTTGGAAATGATAAGGTTAGAAACTAAAGTTTATTGAACTTATTTACTCTGAGATCGATCAAGGCATGTCTTGATATATTCTTTTAGGAGTCATTAAATTGAAATAAAAGCATTCTATCTTTAATTTGGATTCATTTTTTCTTCCTAATTTTATTTAAACATTTATTTTTTGGATTGATTTGTTTACTATTCATTTTATTTATCCAGTTAATTTCCCAATGGTAGATAGTATATTGCATGTGGTGTCACAAAGCATATTGGAGGATTATCATTAAGTTTCAAGAAATTATATTTATGTACTATTTCTATTAATACTATTTATTATTAGATTCAGTAATTCCATGAAATTTTAGACACTTGGGATAATTAAGTAGTTTTATGAATAGTAAGTAATTAAATCATGAGCTATATAAAAGTGTTATGTTCTTTAATTTAGAGTTTAAATAACCATTGTCTATTGCACTAGAAAATATAAGAGTCGTTGAATTACTTTTTCAACTAGGTATAAATTAAAAATAATTTTCTAATTTAGATATGATTTAACTTCAGGATATTCCATCAATATTTTAGATTCAAAACCTTCCCTCTCTATGTATATTTGATAAACCAAACCTTCCCTCTCAGGCATAAAAATATTGATCTCCGCTTTTCTTTATTACCCATTTTTTAATTTCGGTCAGAATAACCTTCAATAATATTCAGAATTTGAAAACTATTTCTTAACTTATTAATTGTAAATAACTTCCTTTTAACTATCACTTCAAATCATAGATTCATCACCATTGTGGTCATAATAAATTTTTCTTCGACCTGCTACTGACTAGTCCTCTATCATTGTTTTTTTTCTATGAAAAAACTTCCATGTTATATAAGAACATAACCAGTTAACTTCTAAGAGATTAATAGGGTGTACAACATTATGAACTAAAATTATAGATCCTAGAACTTCATAAGATGCATGGCTATATTCTTGGGGAATACAAATATTCTTTTCCCCATTCCTCATTTAAATGCTATTTTTCATATCAAGTTCATATTTTGAGCCTTATTTTATTAAGTTCACTTTACTTTTTTGAATAGATCTTATGTAAGCCTTTTAACCTGAGGTGATTTTTTGTTGAAATAAAAATTATCACTAATTTAGTTTTTTGGTGGAAACATTATTTAAAATATCTAAATCATACCCTTACTACTATAATTTTTTATCATTTGATGCCTCATTATATAAGGACCCAACCTTAATCATATCATAATCTATCTATTTCAACTAGATCTTACTTCTTTATATTCCAAATGATGTTTTTGGTTTAGATTTTTTGAAAGTTAGTACATAACTCATACATTTTTACACACAACATACAATATAGCTACAACTAAAAAATGTCTTTTTTTCCAAAACATAAAACTTTTAAAACAAAATAACAACATGATGTCTCCGGTAAACATCATAACATTTTACTTGACTTATTTATTTCTCAAACACATACTTATAACCAATGAAAAAAATTTAGAAACTTGGTATGAGAATAATAAGCTCATTAAGGGATATAAAAATAAGGAAATAAACCATTAGTCCATGAATAATTATAAACATATGAAATAATTTCACAAATACATACTTCTCACTCATATATACATACTTTTTGAAACATGAGATATCCATAAAACATTAAGGAACATATATATAAACCCATAAATGTATTTTGGGGAATTAATTACTTAATATTTTAACCCACATTACTACCTTATTATTTGTAACCCTCACAAATACCTTACAATGTAACCCTCATGACTACCTTATTGTGTAACCATCGCAATTACACTTAGAGTAACCATACCGATGAGCTCCAACTTAAACATAACCAATGCATTAGAGAGAGATATAGGTCTCAAAATTCATCATAAATAATGTCCAAGAACCATAAAATAATCATAAAACATTAAAATTTTATAAAAAAATTTCTTTTGAATTTTGTAAAATAGAATTTGAAAAGAGAAATTTTAAGGAAAAGTCTCTTACAAATATCATATAATCGAAGTGAGAATTAATCAAATGAAAGGAATATATTTATACACTATAAATAAACATAATAAAAAATAATATGAATTAAATTGATGACCCAAATGATCTTAGTACCATATAATTAATGAAATATATGGTTAACCTAAAGATTTGAAACTGGGATAAGAATTCCCTTACCTCAGGTTCTTCTTACTTAAAATGTGATTAAACTTCCTATATAATGGTTTAAATAATGTTATTAAAATTTTATAGAAACATATTCATGTTTATAACACCTTTTATTATCATTTTATAACATCATTACACCCATCCATTAATAATATTTTCTTATTTACATTATTTCAGGTGCATTCTTTACATGGTTTCTGTGGTTGCTTCATAACGAATATTCTTGTCGAAAGGAATTGAAACTATAAAAGTAGAATGAAACAGTTTTAATATGTTTACATAATATTAAATGATTCTATAAATAAATTTGGTTATTTGGTATGAGGATGAATCATTAGATAAATCATTAGTGATTTTTGTTTAGATCACTTTGGCGGTTCTTTGATAATCACAAACTTGTTTCATCATATACCATTAATATTATGCATATATGTTAATTATAGAACATAAGAGAGGTAATTTAATAAACATTAAAGTCTTTTTTAACCATGAAAATGGTTTTAAAACAATATTTAAAGGAATTAATGTAAATTTATGACATATCATCCACAATGTCGGTAAATCGACACATCACAGACAATATTTATTTTTAGAATAAGAGGTTGGGGAGAGGAAGAATGATGATAAATTTTTTCATTAAAATGAAAAAATATAGAATATATATAATACTGGATCTTTTATGCATTTTTGATAAGGGGAAGATAAGATATTATAATAAAATAAAAGAATTTAAAGGAAAACACAAGAAAATGAAAGAGAATCTTTACCTCTTGATCTCTTCTCCCTGAGATCCTCTTTAATGCCTTTGGTTTTTGACTTTTGTTGAGACCAGAAGGTCTTGGACGTGGGGAAGATACTTTGGAATGGGATTGGGTAGAATTTATATATTTCTCAAATCTTGAGAGGGGTGATATGAAGAGGGGGGGGGGTGAGGGTGGTATTTATAGTGAAATCGAGGGAGTTTTTAATTAATTTCAAAGGATACCTCATTAGTGGTATTTGAAAAACCATGGGATTCCCCATGGTTTTTACCCATGGTATTGGATAATTGGGAAACCTGATATCATATTTTAATCCTCAAGAGTCGACCATAATGATTACATCAATATTACATCAATATGATGTCATCAAACACACCAAAAACTTAAAACTGAATTTTTACTATTCACCAAAAATTCAACTATCTTAGAAAAATACCAAAAAAACACCCTAACCATTTTTCAATGTATATAATTCACAAATGAAATCCATTTTTTGAAAATAAATTTATTAATATGATTAATTTAATTTTTAAATAAAATCATATTTTTATCATAAAATAACAATTTCAAAATTATAACTCATTTTATATCACCTTAAAAAATTAATCAAGATCTCATTATCTTATAACCTTAAGAAAATAAAATAATAATATGGTTTAATATTTATAAGGGTCATATTACTATTCATAAGGGTATGTTACTATTCATAGAAAAAACAAGATAGTTCTATCGGACTCCAAATAACTTACTGATGACAACCAAAAATGTCTGTTTTTTGAAATTCAAATCACTGAAGTAGAAAAATTAGGTTTAATGGATAGTTTATAACTATCTTACTAAAAAGTGTCATTATGTAGAGACTTAATGTTTCATTCATTTCAATTTATTTTTAAAACCTTGGGGTTTTACATTCTCCCCACCTTCTAGAAATTGCATCCTCATAATTTTACTTACTTATTGAACAAGTAAAGGTACACTTCCCTTATAAATTTTTTAGATTCCCATGTTGTTTCACGAACCATGTGGTTTCTCCACAAAACCTTTACCTAGTGGATTAACTTATTCTGCAATAGTTTTTCTATTCGATCAAGAATCTGAACATGTTTCACTTCATAAGAAATATTCTCTTCTAGGTGAACTATTTCTGGGATCAAAACATGAGATGAATCTAGCACATACATTCTCAAAATCAAAATAAGAAACAAATTGTGTACCTGAGATAAAATATAAGGAAAATATACTCGATGGGAAAATGGTCCAAATTTCTCCTAGATTTCATAATTTCCAATGAACTGTGGGCTTAACTTTCCTTTCTTACCAAAACACGTAACTCTTTTCCATGGGGAGATTCTAAAAATAACGTTATCACATACCTCAAAAGAAATGTATTTTCTATTATTATCTACATAAGTTTTATCCCCACTCTGATATTTCCTCATGAATGGTTAGATCATCTTCACTTTCTCATCCACTTATTCTAAAAATTCTTGTCTCATAAACTTCCTTTCTCCACTTCATCACAAAAATATAGAGTTCAACACCACTTCCCATATAATGCCTCAAAAGGTGTCATATTTATACTGGAATGAAAACTGTTATTATAAGAAAAAACAAATAAAGAAATATGATGATCCAACTTTCTTATTAATCCATTGAACAAGCTCGAAGAATATCCTCCAAAGTCTGAATTGTATGTTCTGACTGCCCATCTGATTGAGGATGAAATGATGTACTAAAATTTAATTCAGTTCCCAATGACTATTAAAGGACTTTCGAAAAGATAGAAGTGAACCTGTAATCATGGTTAGATATAATGGAAAGAGGAAATCCACATAACTGGACAATATCATTGAGGTAAATTCATGAAAGATGATCCAAAGACATAGTATCTTGAATAGAAAGGAAATGAGAAGATTTAGTCAGTCGATCAATAATAACCCATATTGAATTGTTACCTTGAGAAGTCTTTAGTAGTCCTACAACAAAGTCTATATATATATTTTTCTATTTCAAATCTGGAACTAGATATGGATGAAGCATCCCCTTTAGTAAATTCCACTCTTCTTTAACCTGTTGACATGTCAAACATTTCATGGTATAATTTGTAATATATCTTCTCATTCCATTCCACCAGTAATACTCCCAAAGGTTTTTGTACATCTTTTTTCTTCCAGGATGAATTGAAAATGGAGAACTATGAGCTTTTCACAATAATTCATTCTTTAGATGAGAATCACACGACACACACAATCTATTTACAAATCATAGAACACAATCTTTATAAATGTTGAATTCTAGAAAATTACCCATTTTAACCAATTATAAATTTTTCTGTAACTCCTCATCTCCCTTCTACACTTTTTTAATTTTTTTCCAACAAATATGACTGCACTAAAACCTAAAAGAAAATAGAGGAATTTATTGCACCATAAACTTCCATGAAGAAATTTATCAAATCATTTATCAAAGGGTCTTGTTCCAGCCATAACATAGTTAATGATGCATGAAGTTTTAAAATCAAGGAATCTGCATTTTTTTCGATTTTCTAGGATGGTAATTAATCATGAAATTATAATATTTTATCAATTCATTCCATATTCTATACCTCATGTTTAATTCCTTCTAAGTGAATATATACTTCGTACTTTTATGGATAGTATATATTTTACATTTGGATCTATATAAATGATTCCTATAATTTTTTAAAGAGGAAACCACAAATTGTAATTCCAATTCATGTGTGGGATAATTTAACTCATGATGTTTTATTTTTCTTGAAGCATAAGAATTTACTTGACCATTCTTCATCAAAACACAACCAAGTCCCTTTAATGAATTATCAATGTAGATGAAAAACTCACCATTTATAGAAGGTAGGGTTAGAACTAGAGCATTCACCAATATTGTTTTCAATCCATAAATAAAATCATCACATTATTTTTTAAAGATGAATTTAACTCCTTTTTGAGTTAACTTATTTACTGGACTAGATAATAGTGCAATGTTTTCAAAAGACCTCCAGTAATAGCCTTCCAAACCAATGAAACTATGAATCTTGGTTATAATTTTGGGTATTGGCCATTCATAAACAACTTTCAATTTATCTTGATCAACAATTATTCCATATTTAAAAACAATGTGTCCAAGGAAAGAAATTTTCTGTAACCATAATTCACACTTTCTGAATTTTCCATACAATTTCCTTTCTTTTAATGTTTTCAAAAAACCTCTTAGATATTTTTCAAGATTATATTTACTTATATAATGTGCCAAAATTTAATTAATAAAAAAAATAAAAAAATTATCCAATAAATCACAAAATATTCTATTCATAAGATCTATGAATACAACATGTTCATTAGTTAACCCAAAAAACATAAAAAAAAATCATAATGACCATATCTAGTTTAGAAAACTGTTTTTTGGAATGTCAACCTCCTTCACCTTCAGCTAATGGTACTCGGATCTCAAGTCAGTCTTTAAAAAATATGATGCTACCTATATTTGATCAAACAAGTCATCAATGTGATGAAAACGATACTTATTCATAATAGCAATGTTATTCAAATATATATAATCAATGCAAAGTCTTATGGAACCATCTTTCCTTTTAATGAATAAAATAGGATCTCCCCATGGTGATTTTATAGGATTAATGAGCCTTTATCTATAAACTCTTGTAACTAATTTTTAAATTCAAGAATATCCATTTGATCCATTAAATAAAGGGTATTTGAAATTTTCTTAGCATCAGGAACTAAGTAAATTGTAAATTCAACTTTCAGATCAGGTATAACACTGGGTAAGTCATCAGAAAAACATCAAAGTACTCATTTAACACCATCACATCATTAATCTAAAAAGTTCCCTTGTTTTTAACAATACGAACAAGACAACTTCCATTTACATATTTCAATAGTTTCTCATCTTCCTGATATGTTATTAATTGTATGGGTTCGTTCTTGTATATAAATTTCAAATCTTTCTAAAAAACAACTTCTTTGGTTCCAAAATTAATCTTAGAAAGATAAATAGAAATCCAATCCATACCTAGAATGACATCAAAATATACCAAGTAAAAAAAATAAGGTTTTTAGGTAATGCCTTTCCACAGATAAAAATAGTAATATTATTAAAATTCCTTTTTGTTGTAAAATTTTCCCCTAGTGTTTTAATAAAAAGTTCAGGTCCCATTTGTTGAGATCTTATTTCCAATTTACCAGAAACTTTCTCAGAAATAAAGAAATGTGTAGAACCCATATCAAATAAGACATTAGAAAAGTCAGAGTAAATAAACAATGTACCGAACATCACTTAATTGGATGGACCTACATCTGCTGATGTAGTTGCAAAGGATCTCACTACACCTTTATGATTATAGTCTGGCTTCTTTCCATCACTCAGATCTATCTTTGGGAATGCATATCATAATGACCCATCTCACCAAATTTGAAACAAGTTACAGTTTTCTTATCAGAACTGATATTAATATCATTTTTATTAAAATATCAGGCCATATGTCTAAACTTACCACTTTGAAAACACTTCCTGGTTTTGGTAAGACATTCCCCAGGAATATTTTTACCACACTTTTCACAATCTAGAAACTAAAAATTCATACTATCATATTTCATTGACTAATTCTTACCAATTTATTTCCATCTAGAACTATTTTCTATTTGTTTTCAAAGTACATGTGACCATAATCAAATTCTACTTATACCCTCTCAACACATCAATCAAGTTTCTCATATCTTTTTAATTCTCATGAGGCCAATTGCCTTCAGCATTTTGGCTTTAATCCTGAGTAAAAGTGATTGATTTTTCTATAAAGATCTCGAATACAATTTGAAGTACACCTTTCCAGTCATGTGAAAATTTCTTCATACACGCCCACTAAATCTTCCTCATTTTGACTCAATTCATGTAATTGTTTCTCCACCCATTTTCAAACCACCTTTGGAAAATAAATTTCAAGTAAAAGACTTTTAAATTCATCCCACTCTAAGTCTTAAATCTCTTCTTTATCACTGATATTATTGACTATTGACCACCACTAATCAGCTTCAACTTCAAAAAAATAAATGGAAAGACTATACTTTTGATTATTTAAACAACCCATAACACTGAATATATTTTAAATGGACTTAATTTATTCTTCAGCCTCTACTAGGTCAGAGGTTACACTGAAATCAGGAAGGTGTTTTCTCATAAAATGTTCTACTGTCATCATGTTCATTTGTGGTAGATCTAGTTGGTCTCTTGAATGCATCCCACTACCATTTTTTTCCTATGTTTGCATATCCATTACTATAACAAACTTCTTTGTTCCAATTCTCACCATTTATGGTTGCGGGTTCGGAAAGATATCAGTCTCTCGGTTCCTTCCAACTTTAGATTCCTTGTTTCTTCTGTAGAAAATCATTTTGAACAGAAATATATTAGATGAAGCAACACGATAATCTTTAAATTCCATACCATTTAATTATAAGGTAAAAATCATTTATGGTATTTTATTAATATCATAATAACTCCTAAATTTATCTAAACCGTGATCTAATACCAACTATAAGGACACAACCATAAACATATCATAATCAAGCTATTACAACTAGATTTCAATTCTTTAAATTTCCAAATATATTTTCAGTTTATAGTTTTAGAAAGTTATTACATAACTCATACATATGAACCCACAACATACAATGTAGGTATAATTCAAAAAATGTCCTTTTTCGAAAACATAAAACTTTTAAAATGAAACAAAAACATGATTTCTACAGAAAAATTCATAATAATTAACATAACTTCATTATTTCTCTTAAACATCCTTATAACCTATAAAAAACATTTAAATGCTTGGGATGGGAATAAAAAGCACAGTAATGGATGTAAAAATAAGGAAAGAATCCATTAGTCCATGAATACTTATAAACATATAAAATCATTTCACAAAGACATACTTAACATCCATATATACATACTTTTTGAAACATGATATCTCCATAAAACATTATGGAACATATATATAAATCAATATGAGTATCTTGGGAAATTACTTACTCAATATTGTAACCCTAATGGATGTCTTATTATTTGTAACCCTCACGACTACCTTACAATGTTACACTCACAACTACCTTATTGTGTAATTATCACAGTTACACTTTGAGTAACCATACGACTAAACTCCAACATACACATACCCAATGCATTGAAGAAAGATACAGGTCCCACCCTTCAACATAATAAAATCCAAAAACCATAACATAATCATTAAACATGAATAATTGCATAAAAACATTTCTTTTGAATTTTGTAAAATAGAATTTTAAAAGAGAGTTTTTAAAAAAAGACCCTTAAAATAAATCATAATTGAAATGAGAATTAGTAAAATGAAAGTAATATGTTTATAAATTATAAATATATATAATAAAACAAAATATGAATTAAATTCATTACCCAAATTATCTTAGTACCTTTTAATTAATGAAATAGATGGTTAACCCAAGGAATGGAAACTGGGTTAAGAATTCCATTACCTCGGGTTTGTCTTACACAAACTTTTCTTAAACCTTGTTAATAATGGTTAAAAGAGTGTTATTAATATTTCACATAAACATATTCATGATTATAACACCTTATATTACCATTTAATAACATTATTCCACCAATTCATTAATAATATTGTTTTATTTACATTGTTTCAAGTGCGTTCTTTTCATGGTTTCCATGGTTGGTTTGTAACGGTTTTTATTGTTGAAAGAAAGTGAAACTCTAGAAGTGGAATGATATTGTGTTAATATGTTTCCAGAATATTAAATTATTCCATAAATAATTTTGGTTATATGGTATAAGGATTAATCATTAGATAAATATTTAGTGAATTTTGTTTAGATCATTTTGGTGGTTCTTCGATAATCATTAACTTGTTTCATCATATACCTTTAATATTATACATATAGTTTAATTAAAGAACATAAGAGAGGTAATATAATACACTTTAAAAACTTTTTTAACCATTAATATTGTTTTATAACCTGATTTGAAATAATTAAAGGAAATTAAAGACACATCATCCACGATGTCCGTAAATCGACACATCACAGACGATGTTTTTATTTTTAGAATAAGAGGATGAGGAGAGGAAGAATGATGATGGATTTTTCTATAAACATGATAAAGATCCATAATATATGTAATGTCCTGAATCCAGAGCCCCTCCACTAGTGCCCCGTACTCGGTTTTCCATATGACCTCAGGCGCATTTCCCCAAAAGCCAGAGGCTGCCGACTAACAGTGAGGGCCTTGGTAAGTTATTGGGGAAACTATGACTTCATTTGGTAAGGTATACAAGGTAAGGAATACAACAGTCAATAGCAGAAGCAGTAAAAACATACATAATTGTTACCAAATAGCGGAAGAATAAATATATAGAAATAATGATAATGATGCAGCAGGTACAAGTATCTAAGGAAAACAGAAAACACAACAACGTGCTGAAATACAACTGAACCAAAAGTACTAAAGCAACAACAACTCCAGCAGCATCGTAATCCATAGCTCAATCCCATGCTCTCCAGCTCTACAACAAGTCAAACACCTGAAGTAGAATGGCGCTTGCCCTTATCTATACCTGTAACAACATAGTCTGCTTGGGCCCAAAAGCATGGCCCAAACAGGGTGTGAGATACAATCCCAATAGGCAATCACCCAAAGATTTGTGCCTAACAGTCAATGAATACAAGGAAAGTAAGAGTGCAGGAAGCAGTAAACAGAAAAGCATACAATAACTATAATCCACAGTTCTATCATATAAAGTACACAAGTAAATAACCAACAACAAGAAGAAAACAAGTAACCCTCTGGGTTGCTCTCACAGCCTAACCCATATGGTTCAACCTACAAGTACTAGCAACCCTCTAGGAGGAACACACAGTATCACTCCTCTGGTTTAGCTAAGAGTAGATTTTCTGAGGAAGCACTCACCGTCAATTCCCCCTATAGTCTCGTATCGTGCTAAAGGCTCTCTGGGGAAGCACTCAACATCTCATTCCCTCTGTGGCCCATGTCAAGGAACTACAGACTCTCTAGGGAAGAAATCACCATCAATTCCCCCTATGGTCTCACATCGTATTAAAAGAAACTCTAGATAAGACATTACGCCCATTCTCCCTATGGTCTACTACACTAGTTTCTCACAGTACTTTGTGAAATTAACATGCTCAGCACGCGTGTATCACCCAAGTAAACCTCAAGAACTACTTGGCTGTTATTTTAAGGAACAACAGCATAACAGTATAACAGTTCCATTATCATACAACTAGGCATGGAAACTGGAAAACACCTACTAAGAAAAACATGCATGGAAAATCACATGAACACAGTATAACATATCCAAAATTTACAAGCATTTACCTCTACTCAAGCAATCAAGCATAACATGCAAAAATAGGGGCAAAACAGGAAACACACAATACCCCATTCAAGGGTATTGGTGGAATTTTCACAAAATACTCAAAGACTTTCAATAGAAAGGCACAAACCACCTACCTTGATGCTAGGGGATCGATATACTTGAATCACGATGCCTGATTCTACTTAGAACGGCGTAGATATGAGAAAACGTACGAAACACATAAACCATGATAACAAGAGAAAGAGGAGTATTTGGAAAACAAGGCTCAAGAAGAGTGGAGAACTCACCGCTATGATTCCAATGCAATCAACAGTGATCGAATCGGATAATAGATGGAGAGGTGGGGGCTCGTCGAAGATTCGTGGATCCTCAGTGCTCTCGGACGAACGGAACCTAGAAGAAGACGTTTATGTGCGTCAGGCGCGACCCCAGTCCGTTTAATGAGAAAACAGAAAGTACACGACGTGTACTTTTAGAGTACACGATGTGTACTAGGTCTTTCTGTACTCCTCCAAAATTGGCCTCCACATCACCCCTACACACCGTGTGTGTGGCCCGGACACGGCCAGTACACTACTTCGAGCGGAAAAAGAGTACATGCCGTGTACTCAGAAAGTACACGGCGTGTACTTAAAAAATTTCCAGAAAGTTTATTTTTTCTCAAAAACTACATAAAAAGGAAAGGAATACCTGAAACGAAGATCCGGGTTCTTACAAACTTCCCCCCTTAAAGAAATTTGTCCCTGAATTTCCCTAGTGAGGCGTAGAAGAAGAAACCTCGAACAGCTCCGACCACTGCGATCGTACATCAGCCTCCCTCTCCCAGGTCTCGTCCTGTACTCGCCCATGCTTCCATAGTACCCATACAAGAGGGGCAGACCACCCACGAAGAACCATCATACTGGGATCGACAATCCGGATGGGATGCTCCTCAAACGATACATCCGCTTCGAGCTCAACTTCCTCAGGCTGAAAGACATGAGACGGTTCTAAAATGTGACGTCAGAGCTGAGATATGTGGAAGATGTCGTGCATGTCCCAGTACATCTGGGGTAGCTACAACCAATAGGAGACCGACCCAACTCTCTCCAAAACCTCAAATGGCCTGACGTACCATAGTGAAAGCTTACCCTACCTCCGAATCCTCTTATGTCCCAAACTCGGTGCGACACGCAGGAAAACCTGATCCCCAACCTCGAATTCCAGAGGTCGTCTCCACTGATCAACATAAGACTTTTGCCGAGACTGTGCTGTAATCATCCTCTTCCAAATCAGTTCTATCTGTTCTGAAGTCTCCTAAACAAGACGAGGTCCCAGCAAAGCTGCCTCTCCTGCCTCCATCTAGCATAAGGGTGATCGACATGACCTACCGTAAAAAGCCTCGTATGGTTCCACCTGAATGGTTTCCTGGAAACTGTTGTTGTAGAATAAATCCACAAGAGGAATATGCTTCTCCCAAGAACCGCCAAAGTCTAGGATGCAAGCTTGGAGCATATACTCAACACCTGGATCATGCGCTTGGACTGACCATCAGTCTGGGGATGGTATGCCATACTCAGAAGTAACTGGGTACCCAAAGCCTTCTGAAGTCCCTGCCAAAACCGAGAAGTAAAGCACACATCCCTGTCTGAAAAAATAGAGCATGGAACTCCATACATACGAACGATATCTCTGATGTAAAGTCATCCCCAATCATCGACACTGAAGTTCTCCTTGATCGGAAAGAAGTGAGCAACCTTCGTGAGCCTGTCGACGACAAACCAAACAACATCGTTCCCCCAAGGCGACCTCGACAACCTAGTCACGAAGTCCATCGCAACATTGTTACACTTCCACTCCGGAATGGGTAACTGCTGAAAAAGTCTTGTTGGTCGTTGATGCTCTACTTTCACCTACTGACAAGTAGAACATCTCATGATAAAACCAGCAACATATTTCTTCATACCTGGCCACCAGTACTGGCGATGAAGATCTCGATACATCTTGGTGATGCCAGGATGAACTGCCCAAACATATGAATGAAAATCTCGCATCATCTCCTCGTGTATGTCTACTGGCACCCATACACATCCTTGGAAACACAATATCTCATCCTCAGCCACTATCTATCCAGGAAGAGGGTCCTCTCCTAACACACTATCCCACAGGACTAAGCCTTCTAAGTCTGATAGATTCCTCATTCGTACCCGATAAAGTAGTGTAGAGGTAACAACTACAGAAGATAGGATGGTTTGTCCCTGCCTATCGTGCACCTCCAGATGCATCTCAGAGAATAGAGCCATAAACTGTCACTCACTACTGGCCTCCTGAATTTCCTGAATCTGAGTTCTCTTGCTCAATGCATCTACCACTGCGTTGCCCCTTCCTGGCATATAGGCAATATTGAAATCAAAAGACTGAAGATACTCGACCCACCTGCGCTACCTCAGATTCACATCACGCTGAGTGAAGATATACTTGAGACTCTTGTGGTAAGTGAAGACTGAAAAGTGCTCTCCTAGAAGATAGTGTCTCCAATAGATTAAGGCATGGACAATAGCTTCCAACTCCAGATCATGCGTTGGGTAGTTCCTCTCATGTGGTCTCAACTGCCGAGACCTATACGCAATGACTCCATGTCCCTGTATAAGCACAACTCCTATCCCGATACCTGAAGCATCACAAAAGACTGCATTGCTCTTTCCTGGATCTAGAAAGACTAGTATCGGTGCCGAAGTCAACCTTCCCTTGAACTCCTGAAAGGATGACTCACAAGAATCTGACCATAAGAACTTCACCCCCTTCTTGGTCAGACCTATTAATGGTGCTTCTAGGCATGGGAAGTCCTGAATGAAGCGTCTGTAGTATCCAGCCATCCCTAGAAAAATTCGTACCTCAAAAACATTCTTCGGCTGCTCCTAGGAGACTACAACTCTCACTTTCTATGGGTCCACAGATACTCCTTCCTCTGAGATGACGTGACCCAAGAAGTGAATCTATTCCACCCAAAAGTGGAACTTCGAGAGTTTAGCATAAAGTCGATGCTCTCTCAGTGTACTCAGAACGATCTCAAGATGTATGTCATGGCCGTGTCGAGTGCGAGAGTACACCAAGATATTATTCATGAAGACCACGACGAAGGAGTCCAAGTATGGATGGAACACTCAGTTCATCAGTTCCATGAAAACTGCAGGCGCGTTCGTGAGACTAAACAGCATGACTGTATACTCGTATAGACCATACCTGCTCCTGAAGGCCGTCAGAGGTATATCTGATGGTCTAACGTGCAACTGATGATAACTGGACCTCAAGTAGATCTTCGAGAGCACCCGGGCTCCCCTAAGCTGATCCAAGAGGTCATCGATCCTTGATAAGGGATATCAGTTCTTGACCTTCAACTGGTTCAACTTCTGATAATCCACACAAAGCCGATGGGTACCATCTGCCTTCTTCGCAAACAAGACAGGCGAACCCCAAGGAGAAGTACTGGGTTGGATGAAACCCTTTGCCTACAACTCCTCCAACTACTTCTTGAGCTCCTAAAACTCAGGTGTAGCCATCCTATAAGGAGGAATGGACACCGGTGCTGGTCCTGGAACGAGCTCAATAGAAAAGTCTACCTCATGCTCCAGATGAAAACCCGAAAATTCCTCTTGAAAGACGTCCCTGAAAAAATCCACCACTGGAGGAAAGTCCAACTGTGAAGTCCCCTGATCATCCCGATAAAGACTAGAAATCTGGGCTGTCACCCTTCCCAGCCCATGATGCTTCAGTCCGGCTCGACTCGCCTGAACGTTCCATTCGCCTCTATGAAGAAAAGGTTCACCCTCTAGTGAAAAGAAACTCACTCTACGACGATAACAGTCGACGAATTCCTAGAAGGGGACCAACCAGTCCATCCCGAGAATGACATCGTAGCCTGTCATCTCTCGGACGTAGAGATCCCACAAGAAACGATACTCTGCAACCTCGAGAGGTCACTCTTTACACTATCGTACACTAGATGTCCATGTCCCCAAAGGTGTTTCTAGTGTCCATGAGTCAGCAGAAGAAAATATGCAGAGCCCAAGGCTCTCCATGACAGCAACAGAGATAAAGCAATGTGTAGCACCAGTATCGAAAAGAGTTGAAGATAAAACTGAGGCTACTAAAATCGTACCTCGAACTGTAGAAGGGATGAGATCCTGCTCCTGATAGGTCTGCTCCACGGAAGCAGACTGGCCTGCACCGCGGCCCTGTGCCCCCGGCTGACCACTCTTAGATGAACCTCCCTACTGGTGCTGAGGGACTGGTGGCTGACCGCCATGGCCTCGACCTCCGCCTCGGCCCGAACGGCCAGAAGAACTATAGTTCCCTCACTGGTGAAAAACTGGTGGGGCTGCTCCTGAATGAGGAGTCATGGAAGAACCCCGGTCACTAGCTGCTAGTGAGAAAACATGGAAGAAACGCTGAAGGTGACCCATCTTGCTGCAAGATCGGCACTCCATGGGGTCTCTCTAGCAATGTGACCTCGTGTGCCCTGAACGGCCACACTGGTAGCATATCACCTGGCTGCCTGACGACGCATCTCGCTTCCTCGGATCACCACGCGTAGAATTGCTACGATGCTTCTTATTGTCATCTGTAGGAAAACTAGCTCTGGGTGCAGAACCGCCCTGGCTCGCAGCTCCGGAGTCTCTCAGATTGCACTCCGCAATTAGCGCCTGGTTGACAATGGAAGTGATGGAAGTCAACTGGAAAAGATTCACCTGCGAACAGATCTCTCGCCTGAGGCCATCCTCAAACTTCCTTGCTAAGAACACCCCACTCCCATCCCGGAGGGGTGTGAAATGCTATAGCTCGGTGAAACGATAGGAATAATCCATGACAGAAAGAGTAACCTGCTCTAAGCTCATGAACTCTTGGGCTCAATCGGCCCTCAGAGTCTTCAGGTAGAAGTAGTCGTAGAACACGCACTGGAAATCCTCCCAAGCCATAACCTGATGATGACCCGCCTATGAGATCACGTCCCACCACCTCTTGGCAGAGTCTTGGAGCATGTAGGTAGAAAGCTTGACCCGCCTCTCTGGAGGTGTCTCCAGATGCTTGAAGATAGTCAGCATGGCTTCCATCCATGACTCTGTAGCCTGAGGTCCTCCTTCCCCCAAGAACGTGGGAGGATGATGCTGCTGAAAAACCTACGTCAAGTATTCCATAGTCGAGGCAGGAGGAAGTGATCCCTGAAAGGTCTGCATCATCCTCATAAATCCTTCCCTGAACTGTGCATCAGCGCCTGCAACTGGTATGATAGCCGGTGCCAAGGCTGGCCCGACTGGAGGATCGGCAGGAAGTCCCTAATCAGCCATATCTGGCGTCTGATCACTGCCTGATGACAAACGTACAACCGAAGGACATCTTAGAGGTATATCTATTAAAGATCAAAAGTACACCTTAGATTAGAAAAACAAGTATAGAGAACACAAGAGTACAAAACGGGAACAGGGGAAGGAAAACACACAATTTTACAAAACACGACTACACGACGTGTATAAAAACTACACGGTGTGTCTTCTTAAGCCACTGACATGGGCGTGTACTCCTTCCCTACAGGTCATGTAACACCTCAAACTACACGGCGTGTTGACCCAACACACGACGTGTACTTGAAAACTATTCCCTTACCCGAGCCTCTTTACACGGCTAACCCACACGGTCCAACTTAACCTTAGACTACACGGCGTGTTCTAAAAAAAACGACGTGTATTAGACAAGGCTTCGGCGGACCGTGTTGTTAAATACATGGCCGCCTACATGGATAAACCTTACATGACATGTTCTGAACAAACACGGCATGTATAGTTGAAGGTGACAGTGTCCCGTGTTGTTCATGACACAGATGAGTACCTGGACAAGACTGCACGGTGTGTTCTGAAAACAAAACGGCATGTCGAAGAGAAGGTAACACCGACCCGTGTTGTTTGTGACACGGCCGGGTACCTGGATAGGACTACACGATGTGTTCCTTTACAACACAGTGTGTTCTACTCGAGCTTCCCCGACTCGTGTTGTTAGTGACACGGCCGGGTACACGGCTCCTAACTACATGGCGTGTACCTATCGTACACGGTGTGTTCCTGAAGTTATTTCCACAACAGCGTGTCTCTACTCACACGGTCAGTGAAACGGTCTAAAAACTGCACGGCATGTAGTCAAAAAGTACACGCCATGTATTCTGGGTTTTTCTGGGCAGTAGCCCAGAAACTGCACGGAAGCCCAATAAACACAGAAAACAAGGCAAAGAGGTGCCAATTTCCGATTCGTGAGGGCCCATACTCCTTGCAAATCAAAGTTTGGCATCTCCTACAATCAAATACAAGAGAAAACATGATCATGATCCGCCAATTTCCAATTCAAGAGGGCCCATAACACCACAAGAATAAAAATTTGGAATTCATTTAAGCAAGGTAGAAAACAAACAATCCTCTAACAAGGCAGCAGAGATTCTATCAAGCATCTATCACAATAGCATGCATAATCTACACAAGGTCTATCACAACAACATGCAATCGCTAATGCACCCTAGATGGAATGGAAAGAATGCATGGCATGTGATTTCTACAAGTGCCTACATGATGCATGAGATGGAATACTCTCATCTCATCGGGTTGTGATAGAAATAGAACCGTAATTGTCAAGAAAATAACAACACAAAACATGTGAATTACTCTAGGTGAAATCATATCAATCGTGAAATCTCAAAACCAACAAACTTCAATTAACGAGGTAGTATGGATTTTACCTATACATGGGTTAGCTACTCCTGAGCAAAGATTAATACCAAGTACCAAATCCGTCCTATCCCTGGATAAATTCTCCAAACAGTAAAGCAAGAGAAAAGAACCCCTTTGATACCACTTTGTAACATCTTGGATCCGGAGCCCCTATACTGGTGCCCCGTACCTGGTTCGCCACATGAAATCAAGCGCATTTCCCCAAATGCCAGAGGCTGCCGACTAGCAGCGTGGTCCTTGGTAAGTTATTGGGGAAACTATTCCATCATTTGGTAAGGTATACAAGTTAAGGAATACACTAGTCAATAGTGGAAGCAGTAACAACATACATAACTGTAACCAAATAGCGGAAGAATAAATATATAACAATGATGATAATGATACAGAAGGTACAGGTATCTAAGGAAAAAATCAAACACAACAACGTGCTGAAATAAAACTGAACCAAAAGTACTAAAGCAACAGCAACTCCAGCAGCATCGCAAGCCATAGCTCGGTCCCATGCTCTCCAGCTCCACAGCAAGTCAAATACCTGAAGTAGAAGGGCACTTTCCCTTATCTATACATGCAACAACATAGTCTCCTTGGGTCCAAAAGCATGGCCCAAACCGGGTGTGAGATACAATCCCAGTAGGCAATCACCCAAATATTTGTGCCTAACAGTCAATGAATACAAGGCAAGTAAGAGTACAGGAAGCAGTAAACAGAAAAGCACACAACAGCTACAATCCACAGTTCTAGCATATAAAGTACACAAGTAAACAACCAACAACAAGAAGAAAATAGGTAACCCTCTGGGTAGCTCTCACAGCCTAACCCCTATGGTTCAACCTATAAGTACTAGCAACCATCTAGGAGGAACACACAGTCTCACCCCTCTGGTTCAGTTAAGAGTAGACTTTATGAGGAAGCACTCACCGTAAATTCCCCCTATAGTCTCATATCGTGATAAAGACTCTTTAGGGAAGCACTCAACGTATCATTCCCACTGTGGACCGCGTTGAGGAACTACAGACTCTCTGGGGAAGTACTCATCGTCAACTCCCCCTGTGGTCTCACATCGTATTAAAAGACACTTTGGAGAAGCCCTTACGTCCATTCTCCCTATGGTCTACTACACTAGGTTCTCACAGTCCTGTGTGAAATTAACATGCTCAGCGCGTGTGTATCTCCCAAGTAAACCTCAATAACAACTTGGCTGTCATTCTAAGGCACATCATTTGTGTTTGTCACTATTTTTTACTAAAATTTCATTTCAAGATGGAAACACATAATTTGGGTCTTGTCGGTCACATCGTATGTCAGTTTGATGTGAGATTGATTCCTACACATCAAAAATGACTTATGAATTATTTTCCTAAATTATAAAGATAATTTGAGCATGCTTCCTTTTTTTGTGAGAGGCACACTTTTTGAACTAAAATGTCAATTTTAAACTAATAATGGATAATTTGATTCATATTGGTCACACCATGTATCAAAATGAGGTGCATTTGATTCCTACACATCAAATATGAGTTATGGATCATTTTAATAGGGTATAAAAACAATATGAATGTGTTTTCTCAGTCTTGAGTATGTAAATTTTCCTTTTTACCAAAATTAATTTCAATTTTAAATAAAAGGACACAATTTGAGTGATACTATCCACACTATGAGTTGGATTGAGATGGGGCTGATTCAAACACATCAAAAATGACTTATGGATCATTTTCCAGAAGTATCAAAACAATATGAATGTGCAGAATCAGTTTTCATTATATGACATGTTCTTTTTTGCTACAATAAATGTCAATTTTAAATAAACATTTACAACTGGAGTTATACTAGTCACACCATGTGTAATATTGATGTTCAGTTGAGTACTAAATATAAAAAATGACTTATGTATTATTTTTCATAAAGTATAAAAACAATCTGAATGTGTTTTCTTAGTTTTTAGTATGTCACTAGTTATTTTTACTAAAATTAATGTACATTTTAAATAAAAATACACACTTAGAGTTTTACCAGTCACAAAGTTCATTAAATTGAGGTTTGGTTGACTCTAACATTTCAAAAATGACTTATGTATCATTTTCTTAAAGTATCAAAAAATCCAAATATATTTCTCAATTGTCAGTATTACACTTATTATTTTTACTAAAATTAATGTCAATTTTAAATAAAAAAAGACACAATTGGAGTTAAATAGGACACACATGATTCATATTGAGGTGGATTTGATTCCAACATGTCAAAAATGACTTATAGATCATTTTACTAAAGTATAAAAAATATGAATGTTGTTAATCGGTTTTTAGTATGTCACTTGTTCTTTATACAATAATCAATGTCAATTTTAAATAAAAAGGAATTCTTGGAGTTACACTATTCACACCCTGGGTCATATTTTGGTTTTGTTGATTTTTTCACATCATAAATGACTTATAGATCCTTTAACTAAACTATCAAAACAATCTTAATGCGTTTTCTCAAGTTTTAGGTTGTCACTTGTTCTTTTTAGTAAAATTAATTTCAATTTTCAATAATAAGACAAACTTAGAGTTATACCAGTCACATCATGCATTATATTTATGAGAGGTTGATTCTTAAATTTAAAACATGACTTCTCGATCATTTTACTAAATTATCAAAATAATATAAATGTGTTTTCTCTTTTATTAGTATATCACTTATTATTTGTTAATAAATTTAATGTCAATTTTAAATCAATGTACACACTTAGAGTCATGTTGATAACACCATATGTCGGATTGAGGTATGGTTTATTACTAAATCTCAAAAAAGACTTATGGGTCATTTTCATTGAATATAAAAACAATATGAATGTGTTTTTGTGGTTTTTGATATGTTACTTTTTCTTTTTTACTTAAATTAATGCCAATTGTTTTATAAAAAGACATACATGGAGTCATATCATCCACACTTTGTTTCAGATTAAGGCACAATTGATTCATACACATCAAAAAATTACTTATGGATCATTTTACTAAATTATAAAAACAATGTGAATTATTTTTACTGTTTTTTAGTATGTCACTTGTTCTTTTTACAAAAATTAATATAATTTTTTAATTAAAAGACACACCTCGTGTCATACCAGCCACACCGTGTATCATATTGAGGTGAGGCTGATTCTTACATGTCACAAATGATGTATTGATTGATTTCCTAAATAATCCAAAAACCATTAATGTTTTTTCTTGGTTTTTATTATGTGATGTGTGTTTATAAAAAAATGAAAATTATTAACTAAAAACATAAAATATGAGTCATACTGATCACACAATGTATCAAATTATGGTTCATCTAATTGAGTGTAATATATGTGTTTTTCATTCAACTATTTTTAAAAATTACATAAAAGAGAGAATTTTTTTAAAATTTTCATTAGAGAAACCCCATGATCCCTGAAGCAATTCACGTTTTAGGTAATATGGGGTTTCCTCTACCATTAGAAAGGAACATGTTCTTTATTTTTGAGCATGTTTAATAAAGTTGAAAGAAAAACATGACTTCTAAAAATACCTTTAAAATAAACTAAATAAGTATTTGAAAAAAATTATAAGGAAATTAACTTATAAATAATAGGTAAAATGATGAAAGAAATATTTAAATAAGTTGTAGTAATTTACCTTTTCATGATGGTTGTATAAATTCATTACTAATTTCCTTATTGTAATTATCTATATTGCTACATCGAAGTTCAATATTTCATGAGCACGAGAAGCTTCAAAGGAACCACCCTAACCCGAGAAAGAGAATCCACTGGTATAATAAAAAAGTTCATATGTTACTATTACTATAATGAAATAAATTAAAAATAAATATGAAATAATGCATTAATAAAAAGTCAATTTTAAATTGATACCATACAATTTGAGTCATACTGGGAAAATCGTGTATCAGATTGACTACATGATTATAGTACATGAGTGAATCATCATTGTTCATGAAGTAATTATATTATTATCTCTGTGTAAATAAACAAAATAATTTTTAGAGAAAAATAATGAGGAAATTAACAAAAAAAGGTAAAGTGATGAGAAAATCAACTAAATAAGAAGTAAGAAGTCACATCTTTATGATATATGTTTAAATTCTGACATAAGGTATGCTACACATTTTTTTCTAAAAAAGAATATTTTACCTTGTGAATATGATGATTTTTGAAAATCATGGTCTTACTAAAAAAATATAAATATACAAAGTATTGATAAATATTTTAAATAAAATATTAATTATCTTTAAAAAATTTAAAGTCCATAACCCCAGTAGCCTAGAGTCAGTACCTTACTTTATTACATTGGTACAATGAAAAAGCATTCACATACCAATGGAATGAATAATTTAGTAGCATTATAAAACTCAATACAAAAATAAGTATTACATTAAAACTTTAATGGAAAAAAATATAGAAACTCTATTGGAAACACCCCTAAACAGTTAAATTATCCATGCATGTCTTTCATAATATACATCTTTGCATCTTAGGGAAAAATAAAAAATAAGAGGGGGGGTGAGGTTATATGCTCAAAAAGGGTAATAAATATAGTGGAATCTATCATAAATATAAATAATTAGGTAAGGTGAATAAATAAAACACAATCCATTAAAACATAATCTTGAGCATAAAATGGTAGGAATAAAAGCATAATAAATAATTCCATATACATAATCACATGAGGTTGAAACATAACCATGGATATTATACTATAATAATAATCACATGGATTATATATTACTAATATGATAATGAGTTAATTCAAATTTCTAGACATCATAAACATACCATCAAGGCTTCAACCAAGACACCATACATTAATGGGTACAAACCCGATCTAGTTTGTCTTGTCTGACCTACCGATGCATCGAGGGGCTATAGCTGGCCCCACCTGTCACTTAATAAGACCAATTCATTACAAATAAGAAAGTCATGAAACATAATAAACATATACATTAAAATTGAATATATAAAATGAAATTTTAATAACTTTCACCAAAAAATAAACATAATCATAAAATATCTAGAGTAATATGGTGAATGATATCAAGATAGTACATACCCATTCAAAATAATTGTAAACCATTAAATTAAATATATTATATGGTAACATAAGAGATAAATTTCAATAAATAATAAGATTAAACAGAGGGTTTTTAAATATATTATAATAATATAATAAAATTAATGTGGAATTTTTGAGAGAAATACCCTTTCTGCTTTGGAATGAAGAGTTATTTTGGAAAATAATTTTGAATTTGTCATAAAATCTGATTGTAGACATGTATATCCAAAAAAAGAAAAGTTAAGGGAAATTAAATTATATTTTAGGAATATTAAAATAATATTCACTTTGAAAATTTTCAATTGAAGTTAAAACATGTAAAAAGAGTGTTTATGAAGTTTTAGAAATGAGCCACTTTAGTGTAGTTTAAGGGAATATATATAAGAGTATTTAAAGAAGGTAATGTATTAATTATTTAAATAAAACTATAAAATAGGAGAGATATTTTTTCATGATAAAAAATTTTTTCTTTGAAAAATATTGGTTTCTTAAAACAGGTTATGAAGTGTACTTGAAAATGGTTAAGAAATTGTGAATTACCCTTTAATTAGTCTTGCTTAATGGGAAAAAATTGAAAAGAGAATCTTATAAAACATGTATATCCTATCCAATAAAATATAATTTGGAATGGTACATATTTTTGGAATATAAACATATAATTTAGTATGAGTACATAAGTAAATTAATTATTACATTGGGGTAAAGAGAGAGAAAGTGTAACCCAAAGGAAAATTGGAGATTCGGGGAGAATCCCTTACCACTTTAAACATTTGACCCGTATGACCCATAAAATTAATAAAAATAAAATGAAACATTTAATACCATGAGGATATAAGGATTCATGATATGATTCATCAATGTAAATTATACATACACCACACATAAGAAATTGTGGCGTGGGATGATAAAATCCTTACCTTATGTCTGAAAGCATTTTGAACCTGTTATTGAAATCATGGATAATGAAATTAAATTAAAAAATAATTGAATTTAAAACCTCTTAAAAGAGTATTTGACTTATTATAAATTTATTATTTTCATTTATGGCCTTTTTCATGACTTATAATATTTAATTCCATCATTTGGGAGTGTTTGTTTCCTTGGTTTTCATGATCAGTTTATATGAATGGAAGATCATGTATAATGTGAATATTTATCCATAATTGAAATTATATGTTATTAATGTAACTATAGAGGGTTTAATGTTATTATGTATTATTTTATTTCTAGATATGATAATGATTAATTATAAAACATGTTAATGATAACAATTTAGATTATTTTGGTGTTTTCCCGATCATCACAAACTAGTTTTGTGTTACTAATTAATATTATGTATATATACTAGTTCCAAAATATTAAATAAGTTATAATACATATATTTTAGTCTGTTTTAACCAAAAAATGGTTTCATGACCATCCATTAAAGCACTAATGGATAATTAAAACACATCATCCATGTTGGCGATAAATCGACACATCACAGATGTTGTTTTCATTTTTAGAACAAAAGGGAGGGGATAAGTGGTTTGATGATGGTAAAAACATTATAAAATATATAATATAATATATTTATCATTAATTTTTGGATATATGAGGTATGGAATGTAAAGGAAAGTAAAATAAATTGAAATAAAATTAAAATAATGAAAGGGAATTTTACTTCTTGAATTCTTCTCCTTGAGAACCTCTTTAGGGAACTTGGAAGTGGTCTTTTTTTGAGACCAGAAAGACTATAATATCATAATTTATGAGGAAAATGTAATTTGGTTGATTATATTCAAGAGAGAAGGATCATGGTGATGAAATTATTTGAAGGAAAGAGTCTCTTTTTAAAATTGAGATGTGGGGAAATTTATGAATTACTTAAAATATTAAAATATAATAAGGCTAAAATAGAGTTAAAGACTTAAAAAAGGCCTAAAATGATAAAAGGGATTTCATTTTTGACCAAATATTATTCCATTTGTCCTTATTAAATATTTTTATGATATTTAAATAATTTAATTAAATATTTTATTCCCAGATTTTTTTTTTAAATTTAACACTATTCATTCATATGACTTGAAAAACATAAAAATTGTGTCAAATTCCAAACCAATATTTTATAACATCCTAGAATTATCATATTCATATATATAATTTATTTATTACCTTAATAATCTCAAAATTTATATTGTTTTAATATTTTTAAAATATTTTATTTTAATTTTTTATTAATTAAATAATTACTACATCATAATTGTGAAAGCCTTTAAGGTAATTATTTATTCCCAAAAATTAAAAATAAATTTAAATAAAGATAATAAATTTATTAGATGTAAAATTAATATTTATTATAAAATATATATTCTATAAAATGATATACTAAAATATTATAACAATTAAAATCTATAATGTGAATAGTTTGACTTTCTTTTAAATAAAACACTATAAGGTTCCTAATAATTTACATGTGGCTTGAAATGTTCATTAATTAGACTATTGGAAAATAAAATTTGACATAAAATCAACTAGTAATATTTTTCAAAGTTTTTAGGCCAATTAATGGTTCTTATAATTTAAATTAAAATCATTTTATTTTTTTCTTCAACTTTCTCAAGCACTGTATCAACGTTTCATAAGAATTAAATTTATTTATTTCATATTTAAAAATTAAAAATAATACAATATCAGAAAAATAAAATCATTTGGTTCATTATAATTTTTTATTCATTAATTAAGTATATTTACTGATATCTATGTCAAGAAAATTTCTTTAATTTTTAAATTTGCCTTTTTCTTTCCTTGGGCAGGTATTGCACATGAATTTGGATACAATTAAAGTTATATAACAATAAAATTATAAACTATTAGAAAAAACATAAATTACCCTTAATAATTAATAAAAAAGTTGTGAAATGTGTTTTACAACTCAATTATTATCTATAAAGAACCAAATTTAGCTATTTCAATGCTGCCTAGGCACTACGCCAACACTGAAGATGATTTTTATACTAATCATGAAATAAATTATAATTTGAAAGTTATTGATTAATTATGTAAAAAATGTATATTTTAATATCATAATTTATTGATCACATAAAATTTTATATCAAAACTATTTCTTGACACCACCTTAAAAATAAATTATTAAAAAAACTCTATTTTTTACTATTCCCCCAAAATTCAACTTTTTAAGAAAATTCCCAAAAATTAATCCAAATAATTTTTCAATGGTTACAATTAAGAAATAAAATCCAATTTATATAAATAATTTTCTAAGTATGATAAAGTTAATAAAATCATCATTTATTTGAAAAACATGATTTTAATGTTATAACTTATTTTATGACACATTGAAAAATTAATTATGGTCTCATAAAATTATCTTATAATTATAATTAAAAAAATATTAATTCATGAATATATTTTATAAAAATTTATTTCCATTTAAATCATTAAATTAATTTTAAAATTATAAATAATCATTTATATTTCAAAAAAATACCAACACTTAATTTATCAATTTTAAAACATTTATTTACTTATTACATGATATATCATATTTTCCTTTATTAGATACCTAAATTTTATTTATAATTACATAGATAAGGTTACTATTCTATTGGACATATTACTATTCATAATGGTCACATTGCTATTCCAACAATCATGTTAATATTTTATTGTATATCATGATTCATTTAATCTCATTTCATAATCCATCGAGGATATTAAATTTAAAAGAGACATACTATAATATATCAGGGTATTTCATTCACTCCTTCAATAAATTGTTTCCTCACAAGTTGAAATGGTATATCGAAAATAAAAGTTTGATACTTGAAAGTTTCATTGTGGGAAACCCACATCAAAAATAGGTTTAATAAAATTACTCTTAATAAGAGGGAAAATAAAATGTAAGGTCACCAAAAAACTAGGATTTCATATAGGATAAAGTTTTTGGGAAGTGAAAAAATGGTAATGGAAGAAATAATATAACTAGAAAGTTTTGATAGAGTGTGATAGAAAACATGGACATTAGTAAGTTAACCATCAAAAAACTATAAATCTATGATCAGTTAAAAGGATATTGAGTTTTTAGGAAGAAAAGTAAATAGTTGAAGTTTTTTTACAGAACACTTTTTCTTGAGCTGTGCCCTTATTTTACTAGCCAGATAAGAACTTGATAAAATAATATACATTATTCCATTCCATTTCTTAATATAATCCTTTTGTTTTTCTTATATATATCTATACTCCATTTATTAAACCAGAAGATGGATACTTAAGATGTTTTTTAAGCCCGAAGCACTTTGATCACAATTCATCCCTTCAACACTTAAATTTTTACTGAAACCAAAAATTCTGACATAGGTTATCTAATAATATCATCAATCCATTTCATAAGTATAAAAACATAAGACTCATCCAAAATAAATTTCCTCAAAATCAAAGTTCAATAATTAGGAAGGAAGGTCACTTAACACAAGATTTACCCAAATAATGTTGCTATTGTCACATAACAAATATATGAATAAAATTATCTACTTTAAACCTTTATGAAACATTCCTTCTTCTAAGAGTAAGATCACAGGTTTTTGAATATATGATTTAAATCCAAACATCTAATAATTCCAGCATAACATAATCCATCATATCAATAACCACCTTCATGGTCACCAATAATATCCCATAAACATCTATTTATTTTTATATCAATATCATGAAAAATTTTATGGTTATATTTCCCGAGACATGTGATTTTAAAAATATCAACTTTCCTTAGAAACACTATTCCAAGTCAATGGAACCATTTAACATGTACTCTCAAATCCTTATTGAAAAGGTACAGTAGTACAATCCTTATTTATCCTATAATTATTATAACCACTATATCATTGATTAAATACTCAAATGACACGATTATTTAATCCAATAATAATGAAACTAATCATTCTACTTTGTGTGTGGTAATATCATAAGTTATGTAAGATCCTTTAGCTTTTTTTGAGGAATATTCCATTGATTCTCTTGTGTAGTTCCCCACATCATTATTGTAGAAGCATTGACCATTGTAAAATTATTCCCTTAACTTGAAATAATGAGCACGATTTCCTTTTTATCCAAACTTATCATTTTAAACATAGTCATATACTATGATGTTTCCATCCTTAATTATCACATGTGGGAAAATCCTTTTTTCCATCACCACTTTAACCATAATTTTCCCTACATTCCTCTTATTATCGAGATTACTCATGAATCCATGAAACTTAGAAAAATCTTTCTCATTTTTATTAGAACATGATACTATCTCCTCGTACACTAATAATGTTTTGGAGACTTGTTCCCGTTGAAATACTGTCTTAAAACCATTGAAGAAACCATCATTATTATGCTTTGGCTTATGTGAATTATTGTGGATCCCATTCCTTTTGTTAGGTGCCATTTATAACAAAAGGAATACAATATATTAGATCATAAAAATAGGATACATAATGTATAATATAAAACTAGTGAACCACTTAACATAAATTTAAAATTATGTATAACTAATATCTAAATCTTCATATTGGTAACCTTGAGAATATTCTAAAAGTCAGTTTTATGGTTTTATTATACTAATCTATGTTTTTATAAATCTATTTACCAAATCTTCCACTAAAATTTCTCTGATAAAAACTTTATATATTCCAACCAAAGTAGCCTAGAGCAGGTCACTTAATTTATTACATTGGTACTATGAACAAGCATTTGCATCCCAAATGACCAAATAGTTTAGTAGATTTAGAAAACTAGATACCTGTATAAGTATTACATTAAAACTTGAAAGGAAAATAAATATATAACTCCATTGGAAAAAATAGTATTACCAACATAAGTATACATTATTTCATCCTAGGAAAAAATAAAACATAAGAAAGGGGTGAGCTCAGATGCTCAATAAGGGTAAGAAATACTGTGGAAGCTATCATAAATATAAAAAATAAGACAAGGTGAATAACTAAAACACATTCTATTATAAATAAATCTTGATAATAATATATAAGGAATAAAATATAAATAAATAATTCCACATAAATAATAACATGATAATGAAACATAACCATGGATATTCGACTAGTTTAATGATCACATGTATTATGAATTAATAATATCATAATGAGGGTATTCATAATTACGAACATCATAAACAAGATGTCAAGGATTCATCCAGGAAACTATATATAAAAGGGTATAAATCCAATCTAGTTTGTCTCATGAGACCTACGGATATAGCTAGGGGCTATAGAGGTCCATGCCCATCACTTACTAATTCTAATGCCATCATCTATGAAATGGGTGAAACATAATCAACATATATATTCATATTGAATATATTAAATGAAATGTTAATAACTTTACCCAAACAATAAACATAATCATAAAAAATCCATAGTAATATAGAGAATGATATTAAGATATTATACCGACAATCAAAATAATCATAATCTATTCAATAATATATGGTATATGGTAACATAAGAGATCAATTAAATAAATAATAAGATTCAACAGATGGTGCTGAAATAAGTGAAAATATTCTAATAAAATTGTTGAGGAATTCATGAGAGATATACCTATTTTTTACTTTTGTAAAGAAGAGTTCTTTTGGAAAAATCATTTTTTATTTTTCATAAAATTATATTGTAGACATGTATATA
This sequence comes from Viscum album, assembly GCA_963277665.1. Taxonomy (NCBI): domain Eukaryota; kingdom Viridiplantae; phylum Streptophyta; class Magnoliopsida; order Santalales; family Viscaceae; genus Viscum; species Viscum album. The sequence continues at coordinate 417,411,685 of OY728129.1, forward strand.
TTAGAAAAGAAAAGGTATGGAAAATGAAATTATATTTGAGGAATATTAAAAGAAAATTGATACTAAAATTTAGAAAATTATGAGAGAAAATGTAAAAAGAGTGTTTAAGAAGCTTTAGAAATACACCACTTTGGTGTGGTTTAATAGAAAATATAAATGGGAATTTAAAGAAGGAAAAGGCTTAATTGTTTATATAAAACTAGAAAATAGATAAGATAGTTTTTCCGGATAGAAAGAGGGATTTTAGAAAAATATTGTTGTCTTAAAACAGATTATAGAGTGTACTTGGAAGTGGATAAGAAATTATGATGTACCCTTTAATCACTAATAAAAAATAGGTATTTAATAGTGCTTTTACTTATCATTGATAGGAAAAATCACTAATAAATGGAATCTTTATCAGCGCTAATAACTTTAAACCTTTATCAGTGCTTTTTTTTAGCACTGATAAAGGGCCCCTTTATTAGCGCTTTATTTTTAGCACTCATAAAGGACACCCTTTATCTAAATTTTATTTTTATCCCTAATAAAGGTCCAAATAAAAAATTAAAATAATGAAATTAATAATAAATAAATAATGATTTTATAAAAAAATATTAAATTTTTTATTAATTAAATAATTATTGATAAAAATGAATAAATTGATTATACTATTTATAAATTATGAATTCTAATAAATAGTATGTATTAAATATAAAGATATATAAAAAATGAAAATTAAAAAAATAAAATTAAAAATAAGTAAATCGAGAAAAATATTAAACATTTTATCAGTTAGATGATTATTGATTATTTTAATAAATAGTATATATATATATATATATATATTAATTTATATATATATGATTTATATAATAAAAAATAATATTTATGCTTTACATTGAATAGTAATATATTTAGTGAAGAATGCTTTATAATTAAAGATTAATATAAATTAAAAATACTCACTAATTGCATCGATTAACGGAAATAATTGAATGTTGTCTGTTTTTTCAATTTATAACATAGATCAAACAAATTACATTGATTTCACATATATGTAATTAATGAATTTTTATATACAAACGCAAACACAAAAATATTTTTTTCCTGAATTTAATCAATTTATATTATTTATTATATATATATTTATTTACTATGTTTTTATATTTTAAATAGGTATTCATCTTTATTTCAATATATATATATATTTTAATGATTTATATTAACCAAACTTATCAAAATTTTTAATATTGTACTCATTTATAATTAACCAATTTTTTTTCATTTTTAACGTGCATGAACTTACGAGTAAATATTCTTTAATAATGTCTAAAAAATATTTATAAACAAATATATTTATAAATGTATATTTACTTTTTTTTACTTTTATAATTATAAATAAATAAATAAATTTTTTTAAAATGTATTTATATAATTATAAATAAATAACTATTAAATTATAGTAAATTTATTTAAATAATGAATATATTTACTATGTTATATATATATTTATATATATAATTATATAAATATATATAATGATATAAATATTATTTTTTTAAAAAGTATTTATGAGATTATTAATAAATAATTACATATTCAAATAATTATAAAATTATTATTTTATAAAAAGTATTACTATAAGTATTCTAATTATATATAATAATTATACTCTTTTAAAAAATATTTCTTTAAAAAGTACTATAAGTATTTAGTAGTGCTTTTTTAGCGCTGATAAAATTAAATATTTATCAATGCTGATAAAATCAGTTTTTATCAATGATAAAAAAGCACTGATAAAGATTCATTTTATCATTTCTTATTAACTTAGCGTTGATAAAAGGTATATTTATAAGTTATTTTTTTGAAGCACTGATAAATGTTTCATGATCTATCTTAATAATCATAACCATCGCAAACCGATTCATGTTATCTGAAGATCTCCACAGAAGCAACCTACTACCGACACTTCTCGTTGTCCAATCAAAGAATGAATCTAGGCTAGAATAACTACTAGAAATTGGGACTATAGTGATCGCCATTGGTGGTCTCTATAGGTGATCGAAAATTTGGTCCACTGCGACCGCCTAAAGGTCGCTATTGGGTGGGCCTATAGCAACCAAGACTGGCTGTCGCTATAGGAGACCAAAAAATTGGCCTATAGCGATTGCCAATGGTGGTCGCTATAGGCATAGATTGCCAATGGAGATCACTGTTGGTATTGACCAATAGAGACCACCAATGGTGGCTGAAAACCTGAAATTTGTTTTAAAAAAAATTCTTTTATACATCACATTTCCAGCAATCACAAAAACTATTTCCGAACATAAAAAACATAGCTAAAATGACAAAGAAAAACAATTCAAAACAGCATAAACATCAGGTTCCTAAAAAAAATAAATGGCTGACATACTTTTTCACGTACAAGGATCCAAACAGCTCTAATCTATTCCAATCCTCTTCTTCAATAAACCTATAATAGGATACAAAAAAACAACTAAAAAAATCAAATTCAAATAGGACATATATATTAAGTTAGTATATATATATAAATCAAATTGGGTCATTAGAGCATTTGGGAATTTGGTAAATTGGCCATTAGGTCAATAAGATAATATTCAATTAGGCCATTTGGTCATTACGACATTACACTAATATTCCATTAGGACGTTATGGAAGTGTTAATGCGTTAGACCCCCAACCCCTGGACAACCCCTACCCCTGGACATCCCCCTCACCCCAGATAGCATCCCTCATCCCTGGACACCCCCCTCACCCTCAGAAAGCCCCCACCCCTCGACACCCCCACCCCTCTGACATCCCCCCACAAGGTGATTACATGTCATTCAGATGCACGGTTTGCATAAAACGTCTGAATATGTGTTTTTTAGGTGTTTGGCGTACTTGAAAAGAGTGCATGGTGTGGTCTGAACCAGCCGAACGACCTCAGAATGCCATGAAATTGGGCGACAACAAAAGGTGGGTGGATTGTGAAATGGTCGGGCAAGCGACAAGTCAATCGGAGGTGTCTTGTGACCGCAGTGACCAAAAACGCAGTCTGCATGTCGTAAATGGACAAAACATGCGTTTAACAGTCAAATGAATACTAGATGACATAGGAATGACATTAAATCACACAAGAACACCATAATTATTATTTGTGAGAACTACAAGGAGACGACACATCATTCAGACGTCTGGTTTGCGCGGTACGACTGAATATGTGTTTTTAGGTGTTTAGCGTGCTTGAAAAGCGAGCGTGGGGTGGTTAAAACCAGACAAACAACTTCATAATTCCATGAAATTGTTTGACAATAGAGGGTGGGTGAATTTTAAAATGGTTGGGTAGGCGACACGTCAATCAGAGGTGTCATGTGACTACGGTAACAAAAAACGCACTTCACGTGTCGTAAATGGACCAAACATGTGTTTAACGGTCAAATGCATATCTAACGACATCGGCGTGACATGAAATCATACGAGAATACCCTAATTATTATTCTTGATGTGTATGAAGAGATGAAACATCATTAGGATGCATGGTTTGCGCGTCACGGTTGAATATGTATGTTTTAGTTGTTTAGTACGCTTGAAAAGCATACATGGGGTGATCAAAATTGGCCAAACGACCTTGGAATTCCATGAAATTGGAAGACAAAAAAGGGTGGGAGAATTGTGAAATGGTCGGGCAGATGACATGTCAATCAGAGGAGTCCTGTGACCGCGGTGACTGAAAACACACTTCGCATGTTGTAAATAGCCAAAACATGCGTTTAACGGTCAAATGCATGCCGAATGACATCAACATGACTTGAAATCACACGAGAAAACCCTAATTATTATTTTTGAAGTTTATGAGGAGACGAAACATCATTTAGACACACGGTTTGCGTGGCATGAATGAATATGTGTTTTTTAGGTGTTTGGCGCGCTTGAAAAGCGTGTGTGGGGTGGTCAAAACTGACCGAACAACATCGGAATTCCATGAAATCGGACAACAACAAAGGGTGGGTGAACTGTGAACTGGTCGGACAGACGACACATCAATCAGAGGTGTTGTGTGACCACGATGACTGAAAATGCACTCCGCATGTCGTAAATGGCCAAATCATGCATTTAACGGTCAAACACATATCGAATGACATCAGAATGAATTAAAATCACATGAGAACACCCTAATTGTTATTTTTTAGGTCTACGAGGAGACGACACATCATTCGGATGTGCGGTTTGTGCAGCATGACTAAATATGTGTTTTTTAGGTGTTTGGCGTGCTTGAAAAGCATGCGTGGGGTGGTCAAAACTGGCTGAACGACCTCAAAATTCCATTAAATTAGATGACAACAAAGGGTGGGTGTATTTTGAAATGGTCGGGCAGACGGTACGTCAATCAGAGGTGTTGTGTGACCGCGGTGACCGAAAATGCACTCAGCGTGTCATGAATGGCCAAAATATACACTTAACGGTCAAATGCATACCGAACGAAAAAGAAATGACTTAAAATCACACGAAAACATCCTAATTATTATTCTTGAGGTCTAAGAAGAGACGAAACGTCATTCGGATGCGCGGTTTGCACGACATGACTGAATATGTGTTTTTTTGGTGTTTGGCGTACTTGAAAAGCGTGCATGGGGTGGTCAAAACCAGCCGAATGACCTCAGAATGCCATAAAATTGGACGAAAACAAAGGGTGGGTGAATTCTGAAGTGGTTGTGTAGACGACATGTCATTTGGAGGTGTCGTGTGACCGTAGTGACTAAAAATGCACTCCGCATGTCAAAAATGGCCAAAACATGCGTTTAATGGTCAAATGCATACTGAAAGATGTCAGCATGACTTGAAATCACACGAGAACACCCTAACTATTATTTTTGAGGTGTATGAGGAGAAAACATGTCATTTGGATACAGGGTTTACATGACACGACTGAATTTGTGTTTTTTAGGTGTTTGACGCGCTTGAAAAGTGTGCGTGGGGTGGTCAAAACTGGCCGAACGACCTCAGAGTGCCATGAAATCATATGAAATCAAAGGGTGGGTGAATTGTGAAATATTTGGGCAGATAACTTGTCAATCGAAGGTTTTGTGTGACCGCGGTGACTGAAAACACACTCTGCATGTCATAAATGGAAAAAACATGCGTTTAACGGTCAAATACATACTGAATGGGATCAGAATGACTTGAAATCACAAAAAAACAACTTAATTATTATTGGTGAGGTGTACGAGGAGATGAAATTTCATTTGGATGCATGGTTTTCACGACACAGTTGAGCATGTATTTTTTCGGTGTTTAGCGCGCTAGAAAAGCGTGTGTGGGGTGGTTAAAACTAGCCGAATGACCTCAGAATTCCATGAAATCAAAAGATAACAAAGGGTGGGTGAATTGTAAAATGGTCGGGTAGACGACATGTCAATTGGAGGAATTGTGTGACCACAGTGACCAAAAACGCACTCTGTGTGTTGTAAATGGACAAAACATGTGTTTAACAGTAAAATGCATACCGAACGACATCGACATTACTTGAAATCACATGAGAACACCCAAATTATTATTCATGAGGTGTAAGAGGAGAAAATATGTCATTCGGACATGTAGTTTTCACGACATGATTGAATATTTGTTTTTTAGGTTTTTGGCGTGTTTGAAAAGCGTGCGTGGGGTGGTCAAAACCGGCCGAAAAACCTTGGAATGCCATAAAATCGGATGAAAACAAAGGGTGGGTGATTTGTGAAATGGTCACACAGACGTCACATCAATCAGAGGTGTCATGTTACCACGGTGACCGAAAATGCTCTCTGTGTGTCATAAATGGCCGAATCATGCGTTTAACGGTCAAATGCATACTGAACAACATTGTCATGACTTGAAATCACAAGAAAACACCCTAATTAATATTGGAGAGGTGTATGAGAAGACAAAACGTCATTCCGAAGTGCCGTTTGTGTGACACAGCTGAATATGAGTTTTTTAGGTGTTTGGCACACTTGAAAAGCATGCATGGGGTGGTAAAAAACCGGCAGAATGACCTCGGAACTCCGTGAAATCAGACGACAATAAAAGGTGGGTGAATTGTGAAATGTTCAGATAGACATCACATCAATCGGAGGTGTCATGTGACCATAGTGACCGAAAACGCTCTCCGTGTGTCGTAAATGCACAAAACACGCATTTAACGGTCAAATGCATACCGAAAGACATCAGCATGACTTGAAATCACAGGAAAACACCCTAATTGTTATTGTTGAGGTGTAAGAAGAGACAACACATCATTCGGACATGTGGTTTGTGCTACACGATAGAATATGTGTTTTTTAGGTGTTTGGCTCATTTGAAAAGGATGTGTGGGGTGGTCAAAACTGGACGAATGACCTTGGAATTCCATGAAATCGGCCGAAAACAAAAGGTGGGTGATTTGTGAAACGATCAGGTAGACGACACATCAATCGGAGGTTTCATGTGACCGTGGTGACCGAAAATGCACTCTGCGTGTTGTAAATGGCCAAAACATGCGTTTAACAGTCAAATGTATAACGAACAAGATCGTCATGACTTGAAATCATATGAGGAAACCCTAATAATTATTCGTGAGGTGTAAGAGAAGACAACACGTCATTCAGACGCATGATCTGCATGGAACGACTGAATATGTGTTTTTAGGTGTTTGGCGCGCTTGAAAAGCATGCGTGGGGTGGTCAAAACAGGCCGAACGACCTCGGAATGCCATGAAATTAGACAAAAACAAAGAGTAGATGAATTGTGAAATGGAGGGAAGATGGTACATCAAGCAGAGGTTTTGTGTGACCACAGTGACCGAAAACACACTTCGCGTTTCATAAATGTCCAAATCATGCATTTAACGATTAAATGCATACCGAACGACATCCGCATGACTTGAAATCACACGAGAACATCCTAATTATTATTAATTAGGTGTATGAGGAGAAGACATGTCATTCAGATGCGCGGTTTGTGGAGCACGACTAAATATTTGTTTTTTAGGTGTTTGTCGCGCTTGAAAAGCATGTGTGGGGTGGTCAAAACCGGCTGAATGACCTCAGAATTCCATGAAATCTGACGAAAACAAAGGGTGGGTGAATTGTGAAATGGTCGGGTAGACGACATGTCAATCAGAGGTGTCGTGTGATTGTGGTGACCAAAAACACACTCTGCATGTCGTAAATAGCCAAAACATGCGTTTAACAGTCAAATGCATACCAAAAAACATCGACATGACTTGAACTCACATGAGAACACCCTAATTATTATTAGTGAGGTGTACGAGGAGACGACACATCATTCAGACATGCGGTTTGCGCGGCATGGATTAATATGTGTTTTTAGGTGTTTTGCGTGGTTGAAAAGAGTGCATGGTGTGGTCAAAACCAACCGAATGACCTCAGGATTCCATGAAATCAGATGACAACAAAAGGTAGGTGAATTTTGAAATGTTCAGGTGGACTTCATGTCAATCGGAGGTGTCATGTGACCACGGTGACTGAAAATGCACTCTGCGTGTTGTAAATGGCCAAAACATGCATTTAACGGCCAAATACATACCAAAAAACATCATCATGACTTGAAATTGCACGAGAACTCTCTAATCATTATTTGTGAGGTGTAGGAGGAGTTGACACATCCTTCGGACATGCATTTTTTGTGACACTACTGAATATGTGTTTTTTAGGTGTTTGTCACACTTGAAAAGCATGTGTGGGGTGGTTCAAACCAGCTAAATGACATCAAAATTCCATTAAATCGGATGCAAACAAAGGGTGGGTGAATTTTAAAATGGTAGGGTAGACGGCACATCAATCAGAGGTTTCATGTGACCGTTGTGACTGAAAACGCACTTTGCGTGTCGTAAATGGCCAAAACATGCATTTAATAGTTAAATGCATACTGAACGACATCGGCATGACTTGAAATCTCAGGAAAACACCCTAATTATTATTGTTGAGGTGTATGAGGAGATGAAATATCATTCAGTCACGCAGTTTGTGCAACATGACTGAATATGTGTTTTTTTCGTGTTTGGTGCGCTTGAAAAGCCTGCGTGGGCGGTCAAAACCGGCCGAATGACCTCAGAATTCCATGAAACTAGATGAAAACAAATGCTGTGTGAATTTTTAAGTGGTCGGGTAGACGACATGTCAATCAGAGGTGTTGTGTGACAGTGGTGACCGAAAATTCACTCTGCATGTCGTAAATGGCCAAAACATGCGTTTAACGGTCAAATGCATAACGAACGACATCATCATGACTTGAAATCACATGAGAACACCCTAATTATCATTCCTGAGGTGTATGAGGAGAAAGAATGTAATTAGAATGTGTGGTTTGTGTAGCATGGCTTAAGATGTGTTTTTTATATGTTTGGCGCGCTTGAAAAGCGTGCGTGGGTGGTCAAAACCAGCCGAACAACCTTGAAATGCCATGAAATCAGACGATAACAAAGGGTGGGTGAATATGATGCCATGAAACTGGACGACAACAAATGGGTTGTTTCCTTTATAAAAAATATGCAATTATTTTCACATTCATCTATGGTCTCATATGTAAAACCTAAGTTCTCTGTCAACTTACGAGCATGGTAATACGACTCAGGAATCATAGCGTCGACAGGAAGAACCTTTTTCAATAACACCAACAGCATGTTGAACGATGTGTCTGACCACTGATTAAAAGTCTTCAAATTCAAAAACTCCATGATAAACGAAAATTTATTGTAAGCAGTGAATCCATGATACAATTCCGTTTTCGCATCATCAAATACTTCATAAAACCTTCTCGAATCATGATCTACACTAGAGAACATATTTATCTCACCTGTCTCAATGTTCTAGATGTCAATGCCTTCAGGATCCAACCCATGTACCATTTCAGTAACCATTTCATGCATTGGATCATTCATCCTCACATCAACATCCATCTGAACTGCATATGTATTTTTACAACGAATATATTCTTCCAATGAGGAGTCCAACTCTTATAATTTTTCAGAAATCCATTCAAGAATAGGTTCTCCCTCACAGTGTCTCCTGTGAATTGATATCTATTTGCACATTTTCTTCATGGAAAACTAATATAGTCACTCTTAAATCCTCTAGTGAACTTAATGAACTGCATAATGCCTTTGAAATATTCTCTAGACATTAGATTTGGAAGATCAATCGAACTCCTATCCATAATAATATCTCTATAACAAACATTTACCCAAATATGGTCAATCCTCAAACATTTTCTCATGGGATACACATACAGAGTCAATAATTCTATAAATAAAACAACAACACAACTTAATATTAATCCATTCAACATATACATGGAATGTACATTGTATGTAACTTCCAACCTCAAGTAAAGTGTGATGTCTTCTTATACAAACACTGTTAACACACATTGTTTCATACTTCTTCATTCACACAAGCCCATTTACACATGAAATTCAATTTCCATAATTTTTATTCACACAAAATATTTATATAATCTTTATGCATGCCAACTTTATGCTGTAAAATTCCAAAAATAAAAACTCTTAAATGGAAGTTAGGGAAGACCTAATAGGGTTACAAATCTGGAAGGGAGGGGAGCCAGAGGTGGTGCTACAAGAGAGAGGAGGGGCAGAAGAGGAGACCCAGAGTCTGAGGTATTATGGTGAGGGAGGGGATAGGTGGCAGCAACGGTAGGGAGCTGGAGGAGGAGGTGGTGTAGAGATGGAGGGGATGGGTGATAGCAGGGATCTAGAGGTGGTCATGAGGCATCGACAGTGATTAGTGACGAGCAGCTATGTTGCAGAGAGGGAGAAAATAGGTTATGGGTGGGGTTCAGGCACTAGGGGGGTTCGACCATGAGGGGGGAGGAGGAGGAGGCTAAGGCGGTCGCGCTGCGTCAGTGTTGTGGTGTCGGCAGTGACCAGTGGCGGGTGAAGGCGGTGCGACAAGGGAGAACAGGCGTTGTGGGTTGGTTTCGGGTGCGAGGGGGTTCAACCACAAGGGTGGGGGAGGGTGGGGGGTGAGAGGCAGCTGGTGTCAGTAGTGTGGCAAGGTAAGACAGGTGTGAGGGGGTGGTAGTCAGTGCGAGGGAGGAGACAATTGGCACTGCGGGGTACTGTTCCTATGGCATGAGGGGGTTGTGCGAGGGGGGTTTGAGCGTGAGGGGGAAAGGGGGGGATGAATGATTTTTTAATCTTTGCAACTTCCATTGGTTTTCTCTATTGGGTAACAATAGCGAATGCCAATGTTGGTCGCCCAGGCAGGGGGGTCTCTAAAGCCCCCTTTTCTAATAGTGAATCAAGGCTCTAACTATTCCAAGGCTCGAATCCAAGAGCGATTCCAGATTTGAACAAAACCATGACTCAAATGAAATGTTAGGTTTTTCGATATATCTAATTTCACCCATTTATCCAATGAACATTCTCATCCCACATCAGTGTATCCCAACAAGTCTATTTGCAATATCCTATAATAAACAACCCATATTTCATTGTTTTTTAGATATATTGAAGAATCGTCTTCCTCTATATCATGTGGGTGTCCCTAGGACAACGTTGATACTACGGGACTTGAAATACCTCAATCCCAATGTTTAGTCATGTTCTTGTGAGGTATAATATCCCCCGATATCTATATTCCATGACATGTACCTCTTTCCAATAGTTAACTTTTGAAAATTTCAAGCATATAGCGGTCAGTGTTGTCATTGGTTTGGAATATTGCATTACAAATCACATGGATGATGAAATATCTGACATTTCTAGGTTCTTATATTATGTCATGAAATAATTGGCACTGAAAGGGTTGAGTGAGGAGAAATTGAAATATAGGGTTATCCACTTCAATTTGAAAGGTAGTTCTAGAAATAGTTTCCAAAAAATGGATGTTGAAATATCTAACACATGGGAAAAACTATATAATGGTTTTTTCATGAAATATTTCCTAGGATAATGAGCATTGAAATATAGTGTAAAATTAATGGATTTATTTAATATGGTTGTGAACTATTTCATGAGGCTTGGGATAGATTTAGGGGTCACTTAATAAATGAAAAAAATCAAATGATTCTGGCGAATGTATAAAATCAAGAGGATAAAAAAATTATATATTTTTGATTTGTTGTCTTATTTATTTAACTACCTCTTAAAATAATACAATGTTTTCGTTTTTTATTTTTGAAATGTTTTAATTTGAATTTACATAATATGAATTAAATATTATAAAATGAAAAAGAAAAGAGGTTTATGGGTTTTTAAGCCTTGGACTATGTTATAATGATTTTGAGAAAAAATGTAATTGATATTTTGATTTTTGTTTTTGAAATATAGTCATAAAATAAAGATCTGGATTGAGTCATATTCATGGAAAAACATCAGCATCATGGTGTTTTAATAAAAAAAATACTATTTCATTATGCGGTGAATAAGAAGAGTACATTGTTGATAGAATTTATTGTTCTTAGTCCTTCAGGATTGATCAATGTTTTTTCTAAATTTGATATTTTATTTGAAAATTAACTTATTGTAAGTGAAAAATTTTATATTATTTAAATTCTAAAGAATATTTTAAATAATTAAATAATAAATTTTATACCACTAGTTTAAACTAGTTTTGATAAAATAAAATATTAACATTGATTGATGTAAATTTAAAAAATAAGTTTTAATAGAATCTATTTCATTGAAATAAAAATTATTTTTCCTGGAAAAATCATTACAGCTTTAGAATCCCACTTGAAACCAAATTTATTAGTTATAATTTAATAATTCAATGATGTGATTTGTTTACTGTGCATTCATAATTCTATTGGATTTTATGGATTACTAAAATAAAATTAAATCCATTTTTATGTCCTTATAGTGGTAGTATGATTACCCATATATGGGACCATCTCAATTACATAACATAAAAAAGGATTCGTTACAATAAATTACCATGAAACTTTATGTTAAGAGATTTATAGAATTAGGAAAACTCTAAAAAATTCTTTTTTTAACTAATGGACATTTTTTGGAATAATATCTATAACAACTTGATCCATAAGAAGCATCCATTGTTCTTATTCAGATAAATCTCCCCAAGTCACATTGTTCTTATTCAGATTATGCTCCTCATGCATAGATTTGATCAAATTATCATCCATCTTAGCCTCTACAAATTTTTGGATATAATTGTGATAAAATGATGTTTTTTGTAGTGTCTTAATGCTTCAAGTTTTCACCAAAACATTTCAACCACTAATGAAATTTTATTCTTTGATTTTATCCTTTCTTATATTTCTTGGAGTTGATAAAAATATAGCCATATTTGAAATGATAACCCTCTCATTGATACTACTTAAAAATCACTTAATTTATTTCATAACACATCCAATAAACAATATGTATGTTTTAATTCAATCAATATAATAATAGATCATTCTTTGATATTCCCTTTTGGTTCCACCATTAAGAATATCTGATTACTATCTATTTAATTCTCACAAATGGGAGACATTAACCTTTTATAATGAATATATTATCTGTATTTATATATTTTTTATACAAAATTATTATTTATAAACATAGTAGGAAATATTTACTTTCTCTCGGATGATTCAAAGCTTCAATCCAATGTATATTTTTTTCTCCACATCCTCCTCACTCGTTGATTGATTGTTTGGAGACATCTATTTGCATTTTTATCAACATTCTTGATTTACAGTTAGCATATCCCTGTGGTCAAGAATGTTTTCACAAAAAAAATCATTATCCATAGAATTAACGTATTGTTATATATTTATTTTTAATTTATTTATTTTCAATATTACATATTTTATAATTTTTTTCTTGTAAAAAATGGATTCTTCTATTCTAGTTGGGGTGGTTTGTTCGAAGATGCTCATGATTGTGAGGGATTGGACTTTGATCCTAAAACTGAGATAATGACAATAATGAAATTCATCAAGAATGCATACAACCATCCGAAAAAAGTGATTTATTAATAATAATTTAATTATTTTTTCACCATTTTATCCACTATTTGTACATTAATTTCAATATCATTGTTATCTAATAATTATTTAGTTTTTTCATAGATATTTTGGGAAGTCATATTTTTCTTTCAAATATCTACACCAAGCAAAAAAAGTGATAAAATTATTCTTTCTACCAATGTTACCATGTTTTCTATTTTCATTGCCTTTTTTTGAACTACCAAAACTGCATATTGATTTGATGTAATTAGTTTAAAAATCTTTCTTGTTGTTGAAATCCACATCTCTTATGACTTTCAACAATGAGAAAGGTTTTTTGGCTAAGAACATCTAGTAAATATGCAGAATTTGATGTTTGATATAGAAAGATAATGGAATGGTGGTAAAATTGGTAGTTAAGATTTTTTTGAGAATTTTGGATGTATCGGAATCAACCACACATCAATCCAACACACACTGTGACCGATATGACTCAAAGTGCTTCTTTTTATTTAAAATTGACATTAATTTTAGAAAAAAAGGAAAAAAACATAATCAAAAATAATAAAACCTATTATAATTGTTTTGATACTTTTGGGAAATGATTTATAAGTCATTTGAGATGTGTAAGAATCATCCATACCTCAATTTAACACATTATGTGACTATTATGACTCAATGTGTCCCTTATTAGTTTAAAATCGATAGTTTAGTTCAAAAAAGACACTCACAGAAAACAAATAAAACAATATCATATTTTCTTGAAAATTTAGTAAATAGATTCATAAGTCATTTATGATGTGTATAAAGAGGTATCAGGTCAAACTGATACATATTGTGATCAGTATAGGTCAAAGTGCATGTTTCCTAATTAAAATGACATTTTAGTAAAAAACCGTTACACAATAAAAACTGAGAAAATGCATTTTTATTGTTTTAATACATCTGGAAAACGATCCATATGTCATTTGATATGTTTTGGAATCATGAGTACCTCAATCCGAGGCACAGTGTGACCGGAATGACTTCAAGTGCATCTTTTTATTTAAAAATGATGACAATTTTAATAAAAATGAAAACTGAGCTACTCAAAACCGAGTAAACACATTTATATTATTTTGATACTTTCGTAAAATGTTCCATAAGTCATTTTAGGTGTGTAAGAACCAGTTTTACCTCAATACGACACACATTGTGACCGATATGACTGAAAGTGCGTCTTTTTGTTTAAAAATTACATCAATTTTAATAAAAAGGAAAAATGGCCTACTCAAAATAAAGAAAACACATTCATTTTGTTTTGATACATTAGATAAATGATCAATAATTTATTTTTTACTTGTAGGAATCATTTTCACCTCAATATGACACACGATGTGTCAGGTATGACTTAATGTGTCTACTATCAATTAAAAATCGACAGTTTGGTTTAAAAATAAAACTAAGTTAAACTAAAGAAAACATGCTTGGATTTTACTAATAATTTATGAAATTGATTCATAAGTTATTTTTTATGTGTTTTAATTTTATTCCTGTCAAATTGATTCACGATGTGATCGGTATGAGTCAATATACATGGTTCCTGTTTAAAATGATATTTTAGTAAAAAAGATAAGCGACATACTCCAAACCGAGTAAACACCTTCAGATTGTTTTGATAATTTATGAAAATGATGCATAAGCAAATTGGGGTTTGTAATAAATAGAAAAATCTCAATCCTATGCACAGTGTGACCGATATGACACCTGGTGTGTCCTTTTTTTAAAATTGAAATCAATTTTAGCCAAACGGAGAAATCACCTACTGAAAACCAAGCAAACACATCCAGATTGTTTTGATAATTTAAGACAATGAACCATATGTAATTTTCGATGTGTAAGACTTATCTTAAGCTCAATTTGATACATGATGTGTCCATTTTGTCTCAATGTTTATGTTATCAGTTTAAAATCAACATTTTATTTCAAAAATTATCACTCACTGAAAACCAAGAAAACACAATTGGATTGTCTTTATAATTTCACACAATGTTTCTTTAGATATTTGTGACCTATAGGAATTGTTATCATGTAAAAATAACACACGATGTGACTGCTATGAGTCAAAGTGTGTGTTTCCATTTTAAAATGAAATTTTAGTAAAAAAATCAAGCAACATATGCAAAACTAAGAAAATACATTCAGATTGTTCGGATACTTTTGGAAAATGATCCATAATTCATTTGAGACATTTAAGAATAATCCACACCTATATCCAATTCATGGTGTGACCTGTATGACTCAAAGTTATTTTCTTCAGTAAATATGTATCATTTTAGATTAAAACATGGATAACTTCTCCAGATCCAAGAAAAAAATCCTAGATTATTTTCTATTAATTTAAATTCTATATTCAAACCTGATTTTTTGGATTTTGTGATGTTTTTGGTGTTTTTATGTGGTGTTACAACACACTCCACTAGTGTTGTAGTGTGCTGTTAAAAAACACTATAGAATTCCAATTTATCAGAGACTCTATAAGTGCTGATAAAGGACACCATTATAAATTATTATATAAGAGCTTATAAAAGACCTAGTTTTTAATCTCACACTAGTATTTAGTGCTTCTATAATGCTAAGAAATGTTGTTTTTAGTGATGTTAAAGGCCTATTTTGTAGTAGTGCATCAATCTTACATAATGGTAGAAATTGAAAATATAACCTTATAGAGCATGTATTTTCCATCAGATAAAGAATAATTGAGAAAGTTACACATTTAGGGAATATAAACACATTATTAATGTGGAGTATATAATAAAAATTAAGAATTTAATGGGGGTAAAGGGTGATAAAGTGTAACCTGATGAAAAAGTGGAGATTTTAGAAGAATCCCATACCACTTTGTAAATTTTTTAACCATATATCCATAAAATTTTTAAATATCAAATAAAGCATTTAATATCATGAGGATATAGAGTTTCATGATATGATATATCAAAGTGCATCATACATAAACCACACATATGAAATAGTGGTGTGAGATGAAAAAACCCTTACCTTATGTCCAAAAATGTTTCACACTTCTAATTAACATCATAGATAATAAAATTAAATCAATTAATAATTAAATTAAGAACAAATTAAAATTTTATTTTACTTATTATAATTTTATTATGTTTTTTATAGACCATTTGTACAGCTATAAGATTCAGTTTTGTCATTCAGGAGTGTTTGTTTCATTGATTTTCATGAACAGTTTACATGTATGGAAGATCATGTAAAATGTGAATATTTATCTATAATTAAAATTATGTTTTCTTAATTAACATCAAAAATATTTAATGGCCTTATATATATTTTTATTTCAAGACACGGGGATGACTGATTAGAAAAGGTGATAATTATAACCATTTAGATTATTTTGGAATTTTCTTGATCCTCACGAATTAGTTATGAATTATTAATTAATATTTCATATATGTAATTGTTCCAAAACCTTAAATAGTTTTAATACATATATTTTAGTCTGTTTTAACTATAGAAATGGTTTCATGACTAGAATTTATGGAATTAATGGTAAATTATATGCATCATCGATAATGATGGTAAATCGACAAAACATGAATGATGTTTTCATTTTCGAGAAACAAGGCTCATAGTTATTTATTCCTTAAAAATTAAAAAGTTACTAAAGAATATAAATGTATTATATTTAAAATTACTATTTATGGCCTAATATCCCTTATTTAAAATGATATATTAAAATATTATACTAATTAAAATCTTTAGGGTGAAGAGTTTGACTTTCTTTTAAATAAAATACTATAAGGGCCCTAATCATAACCATGTGGATCTAAATGGTCATTAATTAGCCTATTGAACAACAATGGTCGATATATAATAAATCAATTTTTTTCCAAGTTTTTGGGTTATTTAGTGGTCCTTTTAATTTTAATAAAAATCATTTTTTTTTCATTTTTCTTCTGCTTGCACAACCACTGGATTAGCGTTGCATAAGAATTAAAGTTAATTATTTAATATGTAAAAATTAAAAATAAAATAATATCACAAAAATAAATAAATTAGGTTCATTATAATATTTTATATTTATTAATTAATTATATTTACTCATATCCATATTAAGAGAACTTCTTTAATTTGTTAATTTGACTTTTTCTTGCCTTATGAAAGCATTGCACATCAATTTGGATAAGATTAATAATATATAACTATAAAATTTTAAACTACCATACAAAAAAATAAATTAAACTTATTAATAAATAAAAAATTTCTGAAAATACTTTTTCATCCCCCAATTATTATCTATAAGGAACCAAATTTGACTTTTCCAATCTTGTGTAGGCACTCTGTCAACACTGATAGTGATTTTTATACTTATCATGAAATAAAATATAATTTATAAGTTATGAATTATTTTTTGAACAAAATTTTTATTATAATATAATAATTTAGTCATTAAATAAATTTTTATATCATAAATATGTCTTGAAGATGTCACATAAATACTGTATTTTTTAAAAACCTGTATATTTTTTTACTATTCAACAACAATTCAACTTTTTCAGAAAATTCCCAAAATGTTTTCTCAACTATTTTTCATCATGTGTAAATAAAAAATGGAATCCTTTATATAAAAATAATTTTTTAAATATGATAAATTAAATAAAATGATCATTTATTCGAAAAAATAGATTTTAAATTTTTAATCGATTTTATGACACATTGAAATATTAATTATGGTATCGTAAAATTATATTATAATTATAATACAACAAAATATTAATTAATGATTCTATTTTATCAAAATTAAGTTTCTTTTAAATCATTAAATTAGTTATAAAATTTTAAATAATCTTTTACATTTCACAAAAATACAGACACTTGATTTATCATTTTTTAAAAAATTATTTACATATTTAATGATATATAATATTTTCATTTATGAGATACCAAAATTTTATTTATACTTTCATAGGTGAGGTTACTATTCTATTGTCTGACTTACTATTCTGAATTGCCACATTACTATTCCAATGGTCAATTTAATTTTTTATAGTATATCATAATTCATTTAAGATCAGTTCATAAGATATCAAAGATATTGAATTTAAAAGAGACAAAACATAATATCTCAGGGTGTTACAAAAATACCTCTTTGGGTGTTCCATTTTGCTAATGGTATATAATATCTGTCATAAATTTACAAACACAATGACCACAATATTTTCCATTGGCGTGTTTAAGACATTGTAGAAACATTGATAAAAATAGGTAATTTGTTTTGATATGTGTTTTGATCATGAAATATTATTATATATACCCTGATATTTATCCACCTATAGAAGTCAATATGTTCATTGTGCAAATAAACTGTCCTCGTTCCATGTTTTTCATGATATTTAAACACTGACCAATCATAAAAAATCTCATTAAAACATAATATAAAATATATAACATGAAGTTTAGTTCAAAAATATTGGATTTAGTGTATTAAATATTGAAAAACATTATCATGTGTGGTCGGTTCGATGGGTATCCATGTAGTGAATCTAAATAATAAATCTTCAGAGTATCCAGATTGACCGCAATGGGTACCCAATGTTTCCTAAAAAATTAAAAAGAAATAAGTAATGAAAGCAATGAAAATATATTTTATAGGATTAAATGGTAGAGTTTTACCCCAACATCATCGGTATTAAGAAGTGTTTGTCATCCATAAGTTTTATTTCAAATGATTTGGCCACTTTTTCCACTATTTCTTCAATTATTGTTAATTCCATTTTTGTTTGGTCTATATAATTTATGTGATGACTAATGAGACCATATTTATGTTCATGGGGTTTTCCATTAAAATATAATTGATATAGAAACTTGAAAAAAATATTAATTTTATTTAGTCATAATTAACATGGTTGATCATCTATTGGATGAAATAATGAAAATGCATCTCATGTGTTCATTTCCAAATGTGGATCATAGTCCTTATTACTTGAATATTTAATTTACATTCTCAAGAACAATCATGTTTGAAATGGGATCTTCATATATTTTTAATTAAAAATAAAGAATGTGTTACTACCAATTTATAACCTTATATCTGCATGAACATTAAATGGTAGTAACTGTGGATATTCAATAGGTTTGGTAAAAGTACTTTTTGGATATATTTTTGAATGGTTTTTTTGATCCGTTTCATACTTTTTAATCGAACATTCATTTCAACCCTTACCTTTGTCTGTCTATAATAAAATTAGACAATTTAGAACATTTTTCATCAATTGTTAAAGTTTAGGATGAAAAATAAATTAGAAATGAATAACTCCTTGCTGAAATGTTTTTCTACATGATATGAAGGAAACACTATGAATGTTCCAATATCTTGATCTACTATATAAATATCTACATCATCAAGTGGAAAAGGTAGCTCGTCTCTCAACTCATGAGTTTTGATGATCCCCACTCTCACATGACATGTTGAATGTTTTCTATTATGTGGAGTGTCTTATTTGTTATTGAACAAGATATCCCTCACAATGAGGTGATGGGTGTGTATTGATATATATAAATCACAATCATTTTAACCATGTAGAATATCAATACAAGAAAAATGTCAGTGACTTCCTTATTCAAATTTCACTGAAAAAATTAAGAGGATATTGATTACCTCATCTACGATATATGTTTGAGGGGATTGGATTGCATAAAAGTTATTATGTGTGTGTGTGGGGGGGGGGAGAGATATTCATATAGTGGTTATACCTGAACAATTTCTTATCTTTTCTCCCCCCATAACATTATCTTGAAACCCATAATTCCAATTAAATTTTTCTTCAAGATAATATAATAATGAATTCATATATTCTATTTGTTTATCTTTATCCCACTATTCTGTTCTTTTCTCAAAATATGTTCAGGGCATCATCCCAAAACCCACACCTTTTACATGACCATACTTTTTTGTCTTCTTAACGATCATTGATAGTAGGTGTTCATCTAGTACTCATATTGATGATTCTTGTGTCTAATTATAATAGAAAAAATATTGAAATAAGTAATCATTATTATATAATAGTGATTTAAATAAAACCAAATTTTTATTATGTGATACTTACACATGCTTCCCATACTTTTTGGTTGTTTTAATATATTAGTGTTTCATATTTATTTACACATTCCTCTTTCAATAGAAAATGACATGGGATGGAAGTTAATATGGATTTGGATACATAAATCTACATATAAACATAGGAACATAATTATGTTGTTTTTTTATGTCACATAAAATTATTACAGTAGATTTAAAATATATACCATTTTTTTCAAGTGAAGTGTACCCCATCCTTTTTTATGGTTGGGGAATAATCGATTTACTTCTCGTTACTTATTTTCAGTACTCATTTTTTGTTTCATAAATTTAAAATTCTCATTCAAAGTGATTAAAACATGTATTTACAATAATGTATTACTTTTCACAATGTACTAGAAATGATATCTCCCCATGATGGCAAGTAAACCCATCCTACACATCTTTGATTTTTAGTTGTTCACATATATAATGTGGGTGTGGGTTTATTTTTCCTTCACCATAATTGCAATGAAATTTCATTAAAATTATGTGAATGACTATGTGGTATTTCCATCAAGCATTGATACAAATTTCATGTGGGATTCATCTAATATAAATTCAATCTTAATGGGGTAATGAAGAGAGAGTAAATGTTTTATTATTTTATTATTAAAATAATGAAAGGACATCATAATGTCACCCTAATATCTTCCCAAATTTATGTATTAATCATGGGAACAACATGGTTCTATTAATCTATGTATATCGACATGCACTCCTGAGTGATGAGCCCGATGTAACTACTAAACATGGATTTATTAGGGTTAACAAGATTCCAATGTGCAATCCTTCCAACCTCAAATTTGATGCCTTTCCTTTTTTCCATAATAATATTTTCTAACACCATCATTCTAAGATGCTTTTATTTTTTATGAGACATCGTTTCATCATCATCTACCATTTCCCCAGGTTCAACAACTTCAATATGTTGTTCCCCTATATTGGTAGAATATTCATGTTCATAAGATCATTTTTCATCTACACTATGAGTAGAAGAAGGTTGAGAAAAATATTGTTCCACTGGATTGTTAGCATCGGCACGGGAAGAAGGTTGTTGTTCCTCTATAGTGGGAGGATAAGAATGCTGAGAAACCTATTTTTCCTAAGGATTTGAAGAATCATCAAGTAAAAATTCATTATTTACAGAAGTGGTTCAACATTAAATTTAGATTTTGTAAATGCAGTGGTGAAAAGATAATAACCTGAGATAACACAACTTATATTAAAAAAATATAACCTGATTATTAAACTCACTTTTTTAAAGGTTGAAGGTATTTGAACCCTTAATCGAGTATCCAAATAAATTCATTGTAGTCTCCTATAACATAAAAGACTCATTCTATATTGGGACCATAGTGAAATTATTATGACATCCCAATGTAAGGGTCATCCTCAGTTGAATTTTCATTTGACCATTCATTAGTTTTGGTCAATAACAGAAAAAATGACCAATTTTGGTTTATGGGATATGGGAAATAAATTAATTTTACTACATGTGATTCCATTATAAATGAGTATTCTTTATACCCTTCTTTGCTGAAACCCAATTTCATGAATCTCAATTCATCTATTTTAATAAAAATATTATTTTCAACCCACATACGTTGAAAAAAGACACTTGGAATATTGTATAATTTAACTCTTATATTTATTTGATGATGAACAGGTATGACAGATTCACATAAATTGGATTTATTTCCTTAGTACTAGATACATGCATTGTTTTAACCACATGTTTACCTCCACTATTTTGTACAGTAATGCCTTCATCATGATCATTTGTATAGAATGTATAACCATAAATTATATAACCATTGTAAGATAATACATGAAAACATGGTCCTCTGTCCAACAATCTAATTCATTATAAAATTAAATTCGGATTTTAATTTAACTCCTTAAAAATATGTTCCCATAACCATCCTATAAACTATTGATTATGTGTATTTTATATCCATCTTTCAACCCTTGATGGATTCAAATGCCTAATAATTTATTTTTGGGTTTCAACATATGGGAAACCTCGAAACTATTATAAAAAATGTAATGGTGGTATTTATACTACCATTTTGATATTTATTGTGATAACATATATTCCAAAAATTCCTTCACTCACAAGATTGCAGTGTGATGAGATTTTTGAAGATCATTACTTTCCAAACCAGATAAGTATTCAGTACAAAATTCAATGGATTCCTTAAAAATATATCACTCTGTAACACAACCCTCTATCTCACTTCAATTTTGGATATACCCATTCAAAAGATTCGTATAATTTTCAATGGGTTTCATCCTTCTATAATGTATAAGACCACATAGTCAAATATTTTTCACCAAATGAACCTTCAAGTGAACTAACATATCAAATAATTTTGGCGGTAAGAACATTTAAAATTCACATAATATGATAGAAATTTCCTTTCCCATATTTAAAAATTTCTCCAAGTCTATAACTTTGTTGCATATAATTTTAAAAAATAAATAATTATTGGTTAATGCATGGTATACATTATTGGTCAAAATTAAATATAATGCTATATGCATTAGATATTGTATAAAAACAACACATTCATGTGATTTCAAAACTATTAACATTAAATTAGTCATTCTCATGATATTCTTGATATTATATGAATACCCGTATTGAAACTTTACATCATTTATGAAGTTAAAAAAATATATCTCCTACCTGTGAAGAGTGTAAGTAGTTGGAGGAAGAAAAGTCTAATTTTCACCCTTCACTAGTGCCAAATATTTCCATATTATTATGTTAATCATATCCAATATATCCATAATTCCATCGTTTGTTTTTAATGGTTTATTTATTAACATTCCATTGAAACTATAACATACATTTTTTTAAACATGAATAACATCTAGAAAATGTATGACATATAGATAATTATAATATGGTAATTAAAAAAAATTGATCTCCTTTTCCAATTGGTTTTCATAACGTTTTTTGATTTTTTTACCTAAATTAGTGTCCAAATATTTTACTTTGTCAAACATTTGATCTCCAATTAGTGTAGATGGTTTTTTAATTTCTTTTAACTTCATTCAAATTATGTCATCCAAGTTCAATAATTATGTCATCGGGGTAGAAATATGTGATATCCTATAAAAAATCATTTTATGAATGCTTCAAACTAATTAAATATGTAAATTTTTCACAAATGGGACACCCATGAGTTCCTTTAATGTCATATCCTAAAAAAATTATATAAAGAGGAAAGTCATTTATCATATCATACAAATTTCTTATCAAAATGAAATCATCATTTCTGTAAGTATCATATGACATAACACATGAATCCCATTATAATTTAAAATTGTAAGAACCTGAGTTTCAAGCATGTAAGACTTCAAAAATTTTCTTGATGTTTTTTCAGAGCAGGGCATTCAGACGGCGTGTGATTCCAAGCCCCAGTGTGGCTGAAATTAAATTTTAAGTGCTTTCACACTAGACACACCAAATAATTAGAATAACTCCTAAAGGGTTTCTTGGATGGGAAAACTGAGGGCACTGTTGAGTCCAGAGCATGTCTTTTACCCTAGGAGTGGTGTAACTTTTGTGGGCGTGGCTCTTCTATAGAAAACGCCACCAGGGGCGTTTTCGTAATTTAGCGGCTTCAGGCGTGAACTTTATAAATTCTGAGCGGAGGCTCAGATTAAAATTCTGAGTCTACCGTTGCACTCAGAACGTGGATTTTACCCTAGGGGAGGCTCAACCCTGACCCCATCGAAGGTTCGAGTATGGGCCTACAGGTGGGTGTTTATGTGTGTTTCCCTACTTAAACACACCCAGCCCCTCCCCCTTCTTCCCCTTTCATTTATCCCTAGTGGAAGAACTCTCAACAAAGGTATCCGACCACTTCAAGCTTCTCTCCCCACCACTCTAAGGTGGTTTCGGCTCTAGAGGACCGTTCGTGAAGCGACGGGCTACGCCCTGCGTGGTAGGTTCGTGTGTTTCGTTTTTAAATTTTGCATCAACTTCAAATTCAAATATTAGTGTCGAATTTCTATTTAATTTTTGAGAAAAGGTCATATTTGGGTAGTACTTGATCTGAGATTTCCAATGGGTCTTTGGATCGAATTTTCGAGTCCCGGGGTGTCTGGGGTGACCCTGAGAATTTTTCCGGCCAAAACCCCCCCATTTCCGGTAGTTCCAGGATGGTCCAGCGGCTCCGCGAGGCGGTCCGGTGGGCGACGACGGCTGCGCGGTGGGTTCCCAGGGAGCAGTGGCATGGGGGGCTTCCTAGGCAGCGGTGCGGCGGGTTCCCAAGCAGCGGCGGCCGAGCGAGATGACGGCCCGACGATCCGGGCCGCGGGGGCGCGTGATGGCCGGCTTCGTCGGTCGACGTACGACACGCGAGACCAAGGTTGTCGTGATCCCGGGAACCGGCCGAGACCTGCAAAGTGCGGGTCTCGTGGAAAAGGAACCGGATTGGCTTGTGCCAGTTAGGGTAAAGCTACACAGTCCGCACAGTGAACTGTGGGCTGTGGTGGACCGGGCGGTCCGGGCGGCCGAGTCACGGATCGCAGGTCTGAAGGGGGTGGACCGGCCGAACCGGTCCGACCCACCCCGTCTCCGTCTGATGACGTTAAAACATCTCTAGTTTTCAAAACAGATTTCAGATTCACACACCATCTACAACGACTTGATCCTTGTCTTGAGAAAGAGATTTAGAGATGGTCTCAGGGATTTTTAATTCCCGAGATGGGGGGGGGGGCTCGGTGGCGCGACACACACGTTAAGTATTGTTTAACGCCTTGCCTGGATTCTACTTTCGGATGGTACAAACACATATGGAGTCCAATTTAGATTCCTTCAGAGGAGTTGTGACCTAGGCATTGAGATGAAGAATTCCAAGGTGGTTCCAGGTGTTGAAGCCGGAGTTGATATGTGGGCCCCACGTTCCATCTTTCAAGCTCATTGCAGCGTTCTATGACTTTTTCAACTAACCTCCATTCGGGGTGAATAAATAGTTGTTTTGGAGTGTTTTTCTGAGAGTATCATGATGGCGCAAATCACCCAACATTTTTTGGGACCGAGGTGCGGGCCCCACGAGACACCGTATGGGCATAAAGCGATGTTGAATAACTTTTTTGTCAGGAGTCCATTTACAGCGAGTAAGTAGTCTATATCGCATGTCTTTTCACAAGGATTAAAATGGTGTAATCTGTTCGGGTGTGCAGAGCCTCTTTCGAGATCTCATTAAATGTGGAAACATGAAAGGGCGTTGGTCAGAGGCTCCTTTGATGCACACCGAACCAACACATGGTAGCGATGTTAGTAATACTTAGTGATGGAATGAGCAATGTAGAGTTATCAGACAAGTTCCAGGTTTACCCTCCAGTGGGGCTGGGTAGTGGGTTACCCACCGGTATACTAGGGTTTACCCTCCAGCGAGGCTGGGCAGTGGGTTACCCGTTGACGTTAGGGTTTACCCTCCAGTGGGGCTGGGCAGTGGGTTACCCGTTCATCTTAGGGTTTACCCTCCAGCTGAGCTGGGCAGTGGGTTACTCGAAGACCTCTTAGGGTTTACCCTCCAGCTGGGCTGGGAAGTGGGTTACCCGACAACTTCTCTCAGACTCAGCCCTTTCTATGAGGCCAGTCAGTGACCTTTCCCCCTGATTACCGAAGAGGGATCCTTGGTTGTATGGTTTAGCGATGAGGTAGCTTTGGCATGCGGTGCTATTGGGAATTAGTGATGGATATCCTTATAACTGTGGAAGAATTTTTCCTGGGCTGATCTTGGAGATAGAGATCCCCTTACCACCCGTTCGGGTTTCTTGTTGAGCATATATATATATATATATATATATTTAGCTCATCTCGGTTGGAAGAGTTTACTTCCTTCCTTCTGTTGGGTTGAGCTGCACTCTCTCTATTGTACTCTTACACTATCCTTTGTTCTGTCTACTACTCACCGTTTTAGTACCTTATTTGTTGCTCCCTCGAGATTTTGGGGCATCCTACTGAGTATATTTATACTCACCCCTTCTTGGGATTTTCCCACACTTGGTGTGGCCTTGCAGATGATGGACATGTCGATCGAGACTATAGAGGAGTGTAGAGGGCACAAAAGCTTGGGCTGCGTTCAGTGGTCGTAGTAGGACTTTCAGGTGTGAGACTCACCAACTGTTTACTTTTGTTTACATGTTGTCGGGTTGTGGAACCTTTCGGGTTGGGCGCATGTTTTTCCCTTTTTCTGTTCAGTAATCTTGTCAGTACTTTTCGGCACCATACTTGTTCCATTTAGAAGTTGATGCATGACTATGGTTGGGTTATAACTGTTTGTACATTGGTTTCCATTTTTACTCTACACTTCTATATTGAGTGGGTTGTGTGTGTGTACAGGTACTTACGAAAAGGCCTCCCCGATATTGTCACACCTTCGGCCCTTGTCGCCAGCCCCTGGCCTTTGGAGTTTGGCCTGGGGTAGTAGCGGCTCGAGACCGGTAGGGTCGGGTCATGACAAAGTGGTATTAGAGGTGTTTCGTTCCTTGGGGTGTTGTTCGGACGTCCCTAAAAAGGTATTGGTTGGAATTTAGGGCAATAGTGTCGATGTGTCTCGAGAGCGGCTCTCAGGCCAGGGAGTCCAGTGATGGTACGGGCGGCTGACGTGTCCATTCACCAGGACCCTGATACCCCGCTTGTCGACTCGGTAAGCTGAGACACTTGTTGCAGGGAACTTTGGAACATGCATCCAGTAGGATTGAGTCTTTCTCTATCCTTTTTGAGTCAACTCCCCCTTTTTATTTCTATTATATATATATTCTCATCTGATTGTGGAAATCCTTGATAATTTGCAGGATGCCCCCATGACAGCAGCCAGCCAGGTTACCCTCTCCAGTCCATGACGACGACCTGGCGAGCGATGAGGCATCAGTTCAGGGACCCTCACGTGATCCCCTTCCGCCCAGTGCTTCAATAGTAGCCCCACTACCTAGAGAATGACAGTTAGTACTGGCAGAATAGACCGAGGTTGAGTGCAGGGTGATTGCGCTCCGAGACTTCCAGCGTCAGCGGCTGCAGAAGTTCCACGGGGACCCGGATCCTCAGGCAGCGGAAGACTGGATAGAGTCCGCGGACTGACTTTTCAGGCTGGTACGAAAACCAGTGGACCAAATGGTAGCCCTAGATGCTAGCCTTTTCTTTAGGATGACTGGGAATTGGTGGGGGTTAGTTACACAGACCCACGACGAGTCATCTCTCACATGGGATAGCTTCCAGAAGCTCTTTCGGGAGGAGTAATCCCCCTCTTGTTTACGCTTGGTTTGGATTCAGGAGCTTCTAGAGTTGAAGCAGGGGGATGAACGTGGCACAATACTCGGTCCGGTTTACCAATATGACACGCTACTCGCAGGATATGGTCTGTGATAGTTACTTTCGGGTGCGGAAGTTTTAGGAGGGTCTTCGCAGGGAGATCCATGCTAGTGTAGTTCCCCTGTGCATCCCTACTAATTCCAGGGTTCTAGAGCGGGCACTCATGATAGAGAGATTCTTGGATGAGGGATTCTAGCTGGCGGGGTCTAGTAGTGGCTGCTTTAGAGCAGAGTCTTCCGTAGCAGGCAGGTAGCAGAGAGAAGAGTCTCAGTCGAGGAGACCCTTCTGGGAGCAGACTCAGGGGAAGGGTCGTACACCGTAGTGGCGCCATAGAGCACCAGGGAAGTTAGGAGAGATTCGGTGCTATTCTTGTGATAGACGAGGTCACCTAGCATAGGACTGCCCGACCAGGCATACTGAGCAGCCGTGGCAAGCAGTGGGCGCACCGCAGTGGTAGAGGCAGCGCCGTGACCAGGGATCTCCTAGGCGAGGATAGGGTGGTCCTCAGGGAGGTGGCGTAGGCAGAGTAGTAGGGACAAGGGGTGGGGGACGGTGTTTTGAGGTCCTTCCATCACCACCACCGGGTGACCCATGCCAAGCTCAGGGAGATGGTGGTAGGAGTTGCGGGTAGCTTCAGGCTATGGGTGTTCGTGACCTCCCATCACACAAGATGGTCTAAGGTACACTTTGTGTTTACTCTATTCTTGCTTCGTTACTAGTAGACATAGGCACCATCCACTCCTTTATAACACTACTTTCGGTACGAGAGTTGGAGCTTCCAGTAGAGGCACTGACACCTATGCTTAGCCTCAAGGTTCCTACGGGAAGTGCCTCGTTGGTGACCTTTTTCTGCAGACAGTGAAAACTGTCATTCGGAGGAGAGAGTTTCATGTGGGACCTACTCGTCATCACGATGGAACCTTATGACTTCACATTGGGAATGGATTGGATTTCCATGGTTCACTCCCAGATTGACTGTCAGTGTAGACTAGTCAGATGCATCTATTCTGATGGAATGAGGTTCACCATCCGTGGTGAACGAGACCTCATGGCAGAGTAGACGGGTACTCTGAGCAGGAGACTGCAACCTTTTTCTCACCAGTTGGCGAGCATGGATCTTGGAGCAGTAGATGCTACAAGCACTTGGATCCCTACCATTGTAGAGGACTACATGGATGCCTTTCTCGAGGATGTCCTAGGACTACCTCTGAGGCGAGAGATGGAGTTTTTCTTTGACTTGCAGCTGGGGGACTACCCCGATATCATGTGCAACATATTGGATGGCACCCAAAGAGCTTCAGGAGCTACGAATTTAGTTGGATGACCTTCATGATAAGGGATTCATCAGGCCCAGTGTGTCCCCCTAGGTAGCTCCGGTTTTGTTTGTGAAAAAGGTAGATGGGATCCTGCGGATTTGTGTGGATTATCGTCACCTGAATCAGGCCACAATAAAGAACAAGTACCCTTTTCCAAGGATTTATGACCTCTTCGACTAATTGAGAGGTGAAAATTGGTTCTCCAAGATTGATCTTCGATCCGGCTACCACTAGTTGCAGGTTCGTGAGGCTGACATCCCGAATTTGGCTTTCTGTTGTCGTTATGGGAATTACGAGTTTTTGGTGACGCCTTTTGGCATTAAAAATTCCCCCGGCATTTTCATAGCATTGATGAACCAGATCTGCCAGCCGTACTTAGACCAGTTGGTGGTTTTATTTATTGATGACATACTGATCTACTCTGTGACAGAGGAGGAGCATGAAGAGCATTTGAGGATGGTCTTAGACTTACTCCAGGAGCACCAGCTATATGGGAAGCTCTCAAAATGTTAGTTATGGATTCATGAGGTTCAATTTCTGGTGCATGTTATTTCGGAATAGGGTTTGGCCGTAGATCCTGAAAATATAGATATAGTGCTTGCTTGGGAACCACCCAAGAATGCATCAGAGGTGCGGTGCTTTCTTGGTTTGGTAGGGTACTATAGGAGGTTCATGGAAGATTTCTCTAGGATTGCTGCCCCTTTGTCCACATTGACGCGGAAGGGACGACTGCTCACCTGTACTGATCAGTGCCAGAAGGCCTTCGAGGAGTTGAGGAAAAGGCTGACTAGTGCTCCAATGTTGAGGCTGCCAGAGGAGGGCGTTGAGTTCGTGGTGTACTGTGAGGCTTTAGGAGCTAGGCTTGGGTGCGTGCTGATGCAGCAGTGGGCAGTGATTGCATATGGGTCGAGTATGTTGAGGCGCCATGATTAGAATTATGCGACTCATGATTTGGAGCTGGCAGCAGTGGTCTTCTTCTTGACGCTATAGAGACACTACCTTCTGGGTGAGCGTTTTGTGGTGTACTCAGACCACCAGAGCCTCAAGTACATATTCACTCAGAGGGATCTGAATCTAAGGCAAAGGTGATGGATGGAGTTTCTACAGGCCTATGATTTTTAGATTGTCTACACTCCAAGGAAGGGAAGCATAGTAACAGATGCCCTTAGCAGGAAGTCCCAGGGTCGTCCAGTGCAGGAAGCTTTAGAGCAGTTGGATTCCCTACAACCGACCTTGGTGGAGCAGGAGGGTATGACTTTTCTGCATTTGATGGTGTAGACTTCTTCGTTCCTTGAGCGTTTGAGAGAGTCCCAGCTGGGGGATATTAACAACGAGGTACTGCGTGGTCAGAAATCTACGAGCGACACACCCAATTGGTATTATGAATGAGGGAACAATGAGATCCTGTTCCAGGGGTGAGCTGTATTACCAATGGGGATGAAGGAGGAGGTGATGTGGGAATTCCACACTTCTCCCTTGGATGTACATCCCAGTGTGGAGAAGATGTAAAAAGGCCATCATCGGTAGTTTTGGTGGTCTGGCATGAAGCAGAGTGTAGCTGAGTTGGTTTCTTGGTATCTTACCTATAAGTAGGTGAAGGCAGAGCATAAGGGTCTGGAAGGGTTGTTGAAGCCCCTTGATATCCTAGAGTTGAAGTGGGATGGCATATCTATGGACTTCTTCATAGGGCTTCCAAGAACAACGAAGGGCCATGATTCCATTTGGGTGATAGTGGACTGACTCACGAAGTCAGCACACTTCCTTGCCATCAGGGAGTAGAGCTCGGTGGAGAGTCTAGGGCTGCTGTATGTTCAGGAGATCGTCCTCCTTCATGGAGTACCCTTGACGATCGTCTCCGATTGTGACACGCGGATTACGTCGCAATTGTGGCAAGGCCTGTAGGAGGCATTTGGGACTCAACTGCGTATGAGTAGAGCTTTTAACCCCCAGATCGACGGGTAGACAGAGCGCACTATCCATGTATTGGAGGATATGCTCAGGTCATGTGTGTTAGACTTTGGCCTAAGCTGGGAGGATCACCTTCCCTTGGTGGATTTTGCGTATAACAACATCTACCACTATACTATCGGCATGAAACCTTTTGAGGACCTCTATGGGAGACCCTACAGGTCACCATTGTGCTGGAAAGAGGTTGGTGAAACCTCCCTCACGGGCCCAGAGTTGGTACGGGCGACGGTGGAGAAGTTGCAGGTCATTCGTGAGCGGATGAGGCCGACTTAGAGTAGACAGAAGTCCTACGCAGATCGTCATCGCATGCCTTTAGAGTTTGAGCAGGGGGACCACATCTTTTTTAGTGTCAAATTGCTGTTTAATTTTTGAGAAAAGGCCATATTTGAGTAGGAATCGATCTTAGAATTCCAAAAGGTCTTTTTTATTGAGTTTTTGAGTCCCGGGGTGTCCGGGGTGACCCCGGGAAGTTTTTTGGCCAACCCCCCCCATTTCCGGCGATTCCAGAGCGGTTCGGCGGCTCAACACGGTGGTCTGGTAGGCGACAACAGGAGCGCAGTGGGTTCCCAGGTGGAGGATGCCGAGCAAGATGGTCGCTCGACGGTCGGGGTTGTGGGGGTGTGTGCGGGACGGCTTTTCCGGTCGGCGTGCGGCGTGCAAGACCGGGGACATCGCGACCCCGGAAGCCGGCCGGGACCCGCAAAGTGCGGGTCTCGTGGAAAAGAAGCCGGATCAGCATGTGCCGGTCCAAGTAATGTTGGGAGGCCTGTGCAGTGAACCACGTGCCGTGGTGGACCAGGCGGTCCGGGTGGCTGAGCCACCGACTGCCGGTCCGAATGGGGTGGGGTGGCCAAACCGGTTCGGCCCACCCCATCTCCGTCTGATGATGTTAAAACATCTCTAGTTTTCAAACCAGATGTCGGATTCGTGCGCCATCTACGACAACACGATACTCATCTCGAGACAGATATTTTTAGATGGTATTAGGTATTTCTAATTCCTGAGAAGGTGGGGGGGGGATCGGTGGTGAGACACGCCCTTTATGTATCGTTTAACACCTCACCAGGATTCTTCTTTCGGATGATGCGAACATATCTGGAGTCCGTTTTAGGCACCATCAGCGGCGTTGTGACCCTAGAGTCGAGACGAAGAAGTCCACAGTAGTTCAAGGCATTGAAGCTAGAGTTGAGATGTGGGACCCATGGGCCGTCTTTCAAGCTGTGTGCAACGTTCTGTGACTTTTTCATATGACAGCCATTCGGGGCGAATAAATTGTTGTTTTGGTGTGTTTTTCCGAGAGAATCGCGATGGCGCTGTTCGACAAACCTTTTTCATGACCTAGGTGCAGGCCCCACAAGATCTCGTATGGGCATGAAGCAGTGTTGAATGATGTTTTTGTTGGGAGTCTGTTTCAAGCAAGTAAGTAGTCTATCTCGCGTGTCTTTCCACGAGGATTACAATAGTGTAATCTGATCGGGAGTGACAAGACTCTTTTGAGATATCATTAAATTTGGAAACATGAAAGGGCATTTGTCGAAGGCTCATTTGATACACATCAAACCAATGCATGGTATCTATGTTAGTGATACCCAGTGATGGCACGTACAATACAGAGTTTTCAGACCAGTTTCGGGTTTACCCTCCAGCAGGGCTTGACAGTGGGTTACCCACCAGCGTACTAGGGTTTACCCTCTAGCAAGGTTGGGCTATGGGTTACCCGTTGACCTTAGGTTTTACCCTCCAGTGGGGTTGGGTAGTGGGTTACCCATTCATCTTAGGGTTTACCCTCCAGCTGGGCTGGGCAGTGGGTTACCCAATGACCTCTTAGGGTTTACCCCCAGTTGGGCTGGATAGTGGGTTACCCAACGACTTCTTTCAGACTGAACCCTTTCTATGAGGCTAGTTAGTGACCTTTCCCCATGATTAATAGATAGGGACACATGGTTGTATGGTTTAGCGATGAGGCAGCTTCAGCATGTGGGGCTGTTGGGCATCAGTGATGGATATCCTTAGAACTGTTGGAGACTTTTTCCTGGGCTCAGCTTGGAGATAGAGACACCCTTACCACTCGTTCAGGTTTCTTGTTGAGAATATATATATTTATACATCCTACTTTTTTTCCAATTCCTTGGGTTCAATTACTTTCTTTCTAGGAGGGTTAAAGACGCATGGGGTATGCCACGTGATTTCCGTGTTTAACTCCTCTTGGTTAGACGAGTTTACTTACTTCCTTCGGTTGGGTTGAGCTGCACTCTCTCTATTGTACTCTTACACTGTCCTTTGTTCTATCTAATTCTCACCATTTTAGTACCTCATTTGTTGCTCCCTTGAGCTTTCAGGGCATCCTAATGAGTATCTTTATACTCACCCTATCCAGGGCTTTGCCCGCACATGGTGTGCCCTTGCATACGACGAAGAAGTTGACCGAGACTACAGAGGAGCGTAGAAGACATAGGAGCTTTGGCTACGTTTAGTGGTCATAGTTGGACTTTTAGATGTGAGACTCACCAGCTGTGTACTTTTGTTTACCTGTTTCTAGTTTGTGGAACCTTTCGGGTTGGGCGCATGTTTTTTCCTTTTTCTGTTTAGTTATGTTTTCAGTACTTTTCAGTACTATGCTTATTCTATTTAGAAGTTGATGCAAGACTATGGCTGGGTTATAACTGTTTGTAATTTTGTTTATTTTTTTACTCTACACTTCTACATTGAGTGGGCTGTGTGTGTGTATAGGTAATTAGGCAAAGGCCTCCCTGATATTGTCACGCCTTCGGTGCTTGTGGCCAGCCCCTGGCCTATGGAGGTGGGATCGGGGTAGTTGCGGCTTGAGAACGGTATGGGCGGGTCGTGAAAAAAATCATCGATTAATGGATCCAAAAAAACAACAATATATTTTCCTAGTAGTTTTGATCCTGATATAAGCATACATAACATTATGTTTTTTCATTTAATGTATAACCATGGTTGTAAGTTATAATTTACCAACATAACTATCCCTGTAATATGTGTGCGGATTTGAAAAATAAAAGGATTCACTACATCTATAGATAACACATGATGAAGTTTTCTTGGATCATTTACAAATTTTGGATACTCATGATCAATTATCCTGCACCGAGGAGAGACTACCAGATGAAAATATTTCCTATATCCAATTATTGCATCTTCATAGAATGTTAATTTCCTTGCAGTCTTCTCACTTCCACATAGGTTCCTAACCTTAGAATGATTGGAATGTAACATAAAACCTTTATAGGACCCAATTAATCTTTATTATATCAAAAATAACCACACTTTGGGAATTATTTAAGTGATTTTTGGTTCCAATGAAGTATTATACAATCATTTGGATATGAATGTATTTATTTAGATATCATACCCATTAAATGTAGTATTAGTTTAGAATCATATTATCAGCTGGGAATATCATTATATTTTATGAGAATATCATCAACGAGAAAAAGTTGTTTAGTTAAAATGGCCTCACTCCACCTATTTAATGGTTATAAATTATACATCTTTAGTACGGCTAACAATGTTGTATATTTAGTGCAACCAATATACAATGACATCTTTTCATAACTTTTTAACATCTCAATTTTTTTTGGATAATCATGAAGTTCATCTTTAACTACTATTTTCATTTCCTTAATAAAATCTTCATCATAATTCACACCATTAATAACATCCTCGATATAGTATTCATCCTTTTCGACACTTGTAATCATAAAAGATGATCCATAAAAAGAAGTTTTAGTCACTAGTTATATTTTTTTCCCATTTTTTTATTCCAAAATTTATAAATTTAAGCTTTTTTGTGATAGATCAAGTGCTCTTATAACTCATACATATTAATTATTCTTGAATCAAAAACATAAACATATAAACAGGATTTAAAAAGGGTCATATGCATGAGCTTTCTCAAACTTTATGTACTCTTTCACCCCATCTTCATACTATTTTTCTATACATTTGACATCCATCCATTTAATATTCATATCAATTTTATTTGAATTGGTAATATTAATATTTGAAAAAGTAAATAAATACAAAAAGAGGCCTTTCAATTATGTGGAACCTAATATTTTAATTTTTCAAATAATTTAATCATGATTTGAAGGAAATGGGTAATTGAATTTATGAAAATAATTACTCAATTGGTGGAAGGTTTTATCCTCTGAATTCATCCACAATATTCACCGGTACCTGGTATAGGATGAATTATACTCAGAGTGGTCCATGAAACATAGGTTCATGTTTAGAAGATATGGGGGATGAGTCTTAGGAAATAAAATTCAACAATAATTATTCGAGAGATGAAGATGATGTGGATGTTTTTTATTATTGAATTTTATTTACAAAGAATCATCCCCTTAGAAACAAATACAAAATTAGACAGAATATGTAGTTTTAGAGGAATCATATAATTTAAACCATAAAGGATATATTGGATGAAATGTAGGTTTAAGAGTTAAAATAGGGTTAATCATTAACACCCCTTTTGTGGGAGTGAGGGAATGATGAATATCATATGGGTTTGATAGATTTAGTTACTTCACCTTTCTATAGTGTTATTATCAGTATATATTATTTAGGAGTTGAGATTTTGTGTATCTTGGAGGTCTCAAAAACTTAATATCATTATATAAATATAGATACACCCTATAAATATATATACCACTAATCTGATTGATATGTCAAACTACACTATAAAAAACAAATGAATATATTCACTATAATTTCTA
Organism: Viscum album; assembly: GCA_963277665.1. Classification (NCBI taxonomy): domain Eukaryota; kingdom Viridiplantae; phylum Streptophyta; class Magnoliopsida; order Santalales; family Viscaceae; genus Viscum; species Viscum album. The sequence continues at coordinate 417,447,103 of OY728129.1, forward strand.
ATTCAAAAATCCATTTCAAAATATGTATAAAATTTAAAGAATCATTTATTTAGATCATACTTGAAATAAAAAATATCATCCTCATTTTAAAACATCATATAAATCAAATTTATTAAAATTAAAACCAACCATTTACCCTTAAAATCACATTTACATTATAAAAAAACTGATGAAAATATGACTATTGAATGAAATAATGGATATATATATAATTTTAAAACCATTTTCAAAATATAAAATATGTATACTGAATTTAATAATGGTTTCATAAAGAAAAATAAATAAATAATTATATTTTATAAAATAATTTCAACATCGACATTGAATTTCCACTTGTTAAGTTCATACTCAGATTTTGAATGAAAAGAGAACTGATCAAATATCATATATTTCACATCACACCTCTAAGTATGTCAATATTTTATAGTTATTGAATTGTTTCTCTGTAATGGTGCCATACGACATAGTTGGTTTGAAATCCAAATCTGGTGATATGATAACTTACATCTTTATGAGTAAACCATGGTCTACCAATGAAATTATAAAAAAGGATCTAATATGTTCCACTTAATATCAATTTTTGAACATGAAATCCAAAAAAATAGAGCTAAATTTGAAACTCATTCCACACTTATGAATAGAATACATCCAACTTCTTTTTATTATGATTAAAAACATAAAATATTGCATATAATAAAATAACTCTTAATTGGACAAATGAATTCTTTGAAAAAATAATATCCCTTTTAAAATATTATAAAATTATAAAATTATAATTTATAGACATAAAATTTATGAATGTATAAATTTATTAAAATATTAATAAATTGAAAAATTTGTACAAGTATAAAAGCATAAATTAAAAATGCATATATAATTATATCAAAATATAAAATTATAAATGTATATAAAAGTATAAAAGTATATATAATATATACAAGAATATAGATTTTAAATAAATATACCTAATTTTTAAATGTATATAAATTTTAAAAACTATATTAAAGAATATATATTTTATAAAAGAATACACAATTTATATATGTATAATATTTTATAAATTTATAAAATTATAAAATTATAATATATAAAAGATAAATTTATTAATTTATTAGAGTATAATAATTTATAACGAATAAAAATATAATTTTATATTAATTTATAAATCTGGAAAACTATAAAAGTATAAATAATTAATAAAATTTCATATTTAAACTTTATATGTAAATATGATATACTATAAATTTAATAAAAATATATAAATTTATAAATGAATAAAACTACTAAATTATAAATATTTAATGAAAAAATATAATTAAATTATATTTGTATAATAAGATATACTATAAAATTTATAAAATTATTTAAAATTAAAACACATAAAACTATAAAATTGTAAACATGAAACACTTTGAATATGTCGAAATGCATTTACATACCATGCATTTATTTATTCAAAACTAATCTTGAAACACTTTATCAAGTACTTAAATTTTATGTATTACATGAAATTACCTGTAAAAACTAAGAACCAATTAAAAATTAATATTAAAGACCAGAAAAAAGTTTTAAATGAAACAATTCCTTAAAAAGTGTTATTCATGAAATTTATGAAACACATGATGCACAAGGAAATTGAAAAAAAAATAAAACATATATATTTTTTTAATATAAAAAATTTAACATTCATTAGAAGTTGATAGAAAAACTCTCTTTCATCCAATGGATTCCCCAAATATAATTAATACTGTTATTAGAAGTATAAAACATGAATTAAAAGACCACGAAGAAAACATATCCAAAATTAAGGAGATAAGAATGGGGAAAACATACTTACAACTCACTGATTTCAATCAGGGAGGTCCAAATATACCCCAACCGAGTCTAAGAAACTAAGAAGAGAGATCACACATGATAGTACCATATAGAAAAATAAAAAAGAAATTATCTATAACTGATATTTTGGCACTGCAAACGAGGTCATACAATAATAGTGTATGTATCTTATGAGAAGTGAATATGAGTCATTGGAAGTAAGTGTCATTTCATTTTCCAAATTTGCAGAACATATTTGCACCATGATGGAATATGGTGTTCCCAAAGAAAGGGGGGACAATAGAATGAGAGGATGGAGATGGAAGAGGATAAGAGACTCTTACTATGACAATATGCAATAAGGATGGGGGTTATTTGTTCAGCTTGTCAGGAAGAAGTAAAGACATGCGCAAACAAGGTGTGACTGAATCAAATTCTATGATTATAGGATATAATGAGATAAATTGAGACACACCTTATATTAGAGAGATAAATTCATGGAGAATGTAGAATAATAATAGTAGTAGGGTTCAATGATAGTGGTAACTTGGATTCTGTTATGTAAAAAATTGAGGTGCAAGCAACGACAAGGTTCTGTTAGGGTTCTTTTTATAAGAACCCGTAAGAATTTTATTAGTGATTTCAAAAAATAATTAATAAAGAGAAGTTTTCTCAACTCAAAAATAGAAAGAATTGGTAAAACATATTTTCATTAGTGTTTTTTAGTGATGATAAAGATACCCCTTTATTAGTTCTAAACAAACACTGATAAAATCTATCTTTATTAGCATTAAAATTATAGAACTGATAAAAGGGTATATTTATCATCACTAAAATAACATTGATAAATATCTAATATTAATAATTTATTTATATTATTATATATATTAAAAAATTATATATATATATATATAACATATATGTATATATTTATTTATAATTATAAATATAAATAAATATATTTCTAAATATTTGTATATATATATATATTTATAAAATTATAAATATAATAAATGTATTTATTAAAACTTTATAATTATATATATACATAATTATAAATTAATATTTTTATGAATATTTGTGTATAATAATTAATATATACATATTTAGAAAATTATAATAAATTTATTTATTATTAATTTTATAATTATATATATATATATATGTATTTATAATTATAATTTTTTTTTAAAGTTAGGGACACAACCTCTTTTATTGAAAAAATAGGAAATATAATGAAATGGAGATGGGGTGAGACATGAAAAAACTATCCTCCTTAAATATTTTGACACTGTGTTCTATAATCCTAATGTTAATCCTCCACCCCTTGTCACATATTGCATTGCAATCAATTCTTCATCACCCACGCCTATGACCTCGACCCTTGTGATGTCGATATCTCCTCCAAGTTTTCACTTGTTGCAAGAGGCCTTCAACATCGGTTCTCTCCGACTCAGAATTCATGCAATCTGATTGAGCCTTCATCATGTTATGAGGGTAAAAATACAAGCCTTTATATGTAGGGGTCTTATCCGACATTCTTTATTGCACCTCCATCTACACTACTCCTTTAGAAACATCAACATCCCCTATCATGCTTGAGGGTTGGGAGATTATCATTGTAGGGACCACCTAGCCTTGTTTTTCCTGTGATTGATTTTTATATTATTCGTTCATATCAAAGATCCCAAAGTGGTTAGATGTTGACTGTAACATCCCAAGTAAATAAAGAACATGAAATTTTTTATATTTATTAATATTTTTGAACTAAATATTAATTCTAATTTAAAGGGGATTCTATGTTTGATGGCGTACCCGATACAGAACAATGGGTTTCTTTGAAATCCTACGTTGCACACTAATAATATAATATTATTATTTTAAAGGGTAGTTAACGCCTAGACGTTGTATTGGAAGGAATGAACATAACTAACTAAATATGATTATAAATGTTTGTTGAATGTTTTTAAATTTATCCAATAAAATTTTGAGGCCTAAAATAAGAAAAGAATATGATTTTAAGCATAAATACTGTAATATTTCATTAAAAGGTCGATTTACCGCCTTTTGATGGAGAACCCTCTTTAAATATAGTTTTGGTCACGTTTATATGTTCTTTTTGACAAAATAAAATTCTTCTTTAGAATCGGGACATCAAAATTTACATTGGGTAAATTTTTGGTATTTTTATGATAAAATTCATTTTTTGACGAATAGTAAAAAATGTTGAATTTTAATTCAAAACAGCCTTTTAATCTAATTTATTTATATGGGTAGATTATCATTTTAATTGGTTTTAAAGTTTAATTAGATTACATTTTTACCATTTAATCCAATTTTGTCCATTTTAATTAATTTCACTTTGAAATTGGGTATAAACAAGTGTCAATCTTTTGATAGATATTGTTTCTTAAAAACACGCTATTTTTTTGGACAACTGGAATTAATTTTAAATTAATTAATGCAACTACTATTTTTTTCATTATGTAAAATAGACATCATTTTTTAATACGGAATATCAAATATATCTTAGGCTGAATTTTTGGTATTTTTTCTGAAAAACATCAATTTTTGATGAATAGTGAAACCACTAAGTAGTAGTTAAAAATATGACTTTTTCATTTAAATGAAAATTTACCACTTCTGTTAATTGAATTTTAAAAATCTGACATACCTGGTTTTTATTAATAAATAAAATTTGGTTCAATAAAATGAAAATAATTTTTGGTGAATAGTAACTCTTTACTTTTACTTACCGTAGTTAAAGGTAAATAGGGTAATTCACGGTAAAAATAATATTAAATTAATATAAAATTACCTTAACACTTGTACTAACCTTATTTTATGATTAATGGACGACCAAGAAAATCCTTGGGTGAGACTTTTGGCATTCTAAAGCCACTTGGGTAAGATAATGATATTAATAACTTTTTTTAAAGTAAAAATAAAAATATCAAAAACATGTATTGTTTTGCTAAAGAAATTTTAATGTGGGGTTATATAATTGATATATTTAACTATAAATATTCATTAGAAATAAAAAAATATTTCCTACATCATGGTAATTTTTTTATAATTTTTAGACATCAAATAAATTAAATTATATATGACAGAATAATGATGCATTATTTACCTCATTAATAAATGATTTAAATAAATAAGATTATAAATATTAAAATAATATCAAAAACCTATCCAATTCTTATTGGATGATTTTAATTAGACCATGAGTCATCTCATATTAAACTTTAATTCATTTTGGACCTTTAGAAACTGAATATCATTATATAATTAAATAATATTTTTCTTATTTTCCTAAAGAGCCCCTCCCCCTTATAAAAAGCCTTCACTTCTACCCAATTACCCACACCTCTCAAGCCTTATGGATCGTCCAAACCCTGAGAAAATAAGCTCTAAATATCCCTATCCTCCTCATATAAGCCTTACCTTAGGCAGAAGGCACTTGAGGAAGTCCTTTTGGTTCGAACCAAAGGGAGTTACCCAAATTAAAGGTAATAGTTTCTCTTAAATTGTTTTCTTTTATTTTAATTCTCCAACCCCTAAAATATTTTTATTATTTTATTTTATAACAAAACCAGTATCCTTAATATACTATTATGTTGTTATGAGAAGGATTTGAACTACACTTACACACACCTCCATCTAAAGGGTGAAGAACATACTGCTTCTGTGGATGGAAAACTAACACCTCATGAAATGATGATTATTCGATTATCTCCTACCGCCCATCATGGTGGCCATTAATATGGAAATTAATTTATGTATGATATATATTATGTTTATTTTTTCTTTATTATTCTGTATTTTTCATTTATAGCATACCTTTATGGTTTCCATTATAGGTAAATGTGATAATTTCATTTGAGGAAGTGCAGACTACCGCCCCCTTAAAGTGATATGACTTGTTCATCCCATAAATGGGACATATAAAGGATAGAGTTAATGATATTATATATGATATTATACTGGAATTATAATATACCTATTTATCATTATGTTTTAATTCCATTAAAATAATAAATATAAATGAAATTAGCGTTCATGCGTACGTACGACTTACCGTCTCCATGAACGGTGCATTTCATTTCTTACCTCCAAATGATATGTACTGTTATAAAAATATATATACTAGATATATATGATATATATTATATCTAAATAATGAATATCATTTTGGATATAATAGACTTTTGACCACATGGACAACTTGTAAATATAAGGTGTTCATTTTTGACTCAAGTACCAAACATCGACAAAACGACCATTATTAACTTAAATGATCACATAATGATTATAACATGGTAATAATTGATATAAAAGGATTAATAATATTGAAAATGGTTCTTAAGCAATTAGAAATTAACTTTAGTTTATTATTCAGGAGATTAAATAATGAACGGGTCAAGTCAGACAATGAGGTAAGAAGATTTCTTATCTCACTTTTAATTCCGTGAGATTTCCATTGATCGCCACTTATTCATTACATGTGGTGTATTGTGTACTTCCATTTGATATATATTATAATGATTCTCATTAAATTCATGTTATTCTGTGATTTATTTTGTGGTTATTAACTTTTGGTCATATGACTCAGTTGATTACAACGTGGTAAAGGGTTTCATCTCACTTTTTATTCCCGTGAGATTCATGCTATATTTGCCACTATTTCCTTTTGTGTAGTTTATGTACTGCCCATGATTGTACACATTGTGTAATACAATTTCATTTATGAGTATTTACATCTTCATTTTATGATCCTTATTTCATGTGGCATATGTTTTGTAATTTACCAAATCTATAAGAGAACCTTTCACCCTCCTCTTTTTAAAAGAATTTTTTTTGTTATGGATTTTAATTTACATCTTATTATGTTGGGATATGTTCTTCTATATCCTTATTGATGAAAATTTTATGTAAAATTGATGAGATACCATTTTTATCTCATCAAATCATTTTCTAAATTTTAATGTGACATCGTTAGGCTGGAAATTTTTTGCAAGGGAACTTCTTAACCCAATTCAATTCTTTGGGATAAACATGTAATTCTTGAATATGTTGTCCTATGAATATGTGTGAATGACCACTGATAGTTTTACAATTAATATCCACTTTTATTAGGTGTATTTATATTTATCACACATAATTATGTGATTTATTTATCATTAATTTAAGGATACCGTCTTTATAAGGGATTTCATCTCAATTTACATTTCTATTGAGACTTCATTATTGTTATGCACCAATTCACTCTTATATGGTGTATATACTATTCTTTGTCATATTATATCACGAATACCTTTATTATCATGATATTATAAAGTTCGGATTAAATTTTATTCCTTAATTATTTATATTCAAGAGTCTCTCATTTTGTAAAAAACTCTTTAACTAATATATAATTTTAAATGTTTTAGAGATTTATTATTCTAAATATTTATCATTAATGTCCATGTTTTAAAAATGGTTTTGAGTATTAATTTATTTAGACATTAATATTTTAAAGTTATAATTCCATTAAAATATTCAAAGTGGTATGGGACACTTTGATTCAAAAATATTTTTTAAATGGTTTATGAAAATGGATTGTTTATTTTAATATCTTGAAATTACTTATTTTGATTGAAAATGAAATGTTATTAGTGAAATGTTTATATTTGGAATATTTTATGTGTTATGATGGTACTTGGACATTTTACGGGTGGTTATGTGATAAACCATATGACAGGTGGTGTTGTGATAAACCCGGATGGGTGGTTACATTATAAACTCCAATGCATTGGATATGGAAGTCGGCTGTATGGATATTCTTTTTAGTTATGTGTGTGGAAGTCGATCGCATGGTTATTCCACTTAAGAATTTTTATGTCCCAAGTTACGTTTATATGTTATGTGTTCTTTATATGGGTTTTATGGTAATCTTTTGTTTACAAAAGGGTAAGCGATGATCTTTTATTCAATGAAGAGTATTTTCTACTTCCTAAAGGTGAAAAGTATTACTTATGATAAAGTAATCATGGTTTACTTGTTGTTTTGAAAAACTAATAGTTTTCCTTCATTGTGTATCCCTTACTGAGATTTTTATGCTCATCCCAAGTTTTTGAAATGTTTTTCACATGACATAAAGTAGAATAGGGTCAAGGATGGGATCATGGAAAATTCATGCTATCTTAAACATAGAACTAGACATGTCTCATTTATTCAAGAGTTTTTATTTTATGAAAAAATGGAAACTGAGTAGAAGTGCCTACTTTTTAATTTTTGAGATGTAATGTAATTGTTAAGCCTAATTCTCTAGAACTATAAACCTGAAAATATCTTCAATGTGAATTATTAATTAAATTCAAGATTATGTATTGTTTAAGGCTGGGTCCTTATATTGACACCTACCCCTCCCTTTGGATTCCCAATGCTTTCTCATTTTTAAGTGAAGGGACATCAGAAAAAACTGACAAGACAGATTCAAACAACCTTGATGGGTGGTTGGTTATTAAAGGTTTCATTTGGATAGTTAGCATAAGAGGTTTCAAGGAAATTTAATTACCATTATCAGAATGAGATACCCATCTAGGCTCAGAAGAAGATGGCCTGATCCTCTTAAAGGGGATTATTTCAGAACCCTCTTTGTCAATTGATACTTTTACCTTGGAAGAAGAATCCTTCTTTCTTGCTGAACCAAATTCCCTATGAAATTCCACCCTAAAATTGGAATATCCATCATAATGGCCTTGAAATTTTTAGTGATTCTAATCCACACTAGTTGGTTGCCTCTTATATAAAACTGGATTAGCCTATAACCCCTCATATGTTGTCTATCCCTCCTATGGAAGGACTACTGTATGAGTTATAATATGAATTCTAGAAACCTCATGAACCCTATAAGACTAAAAATATTGTGAACAATACTTACATGAATAACTATCACAACCATACAACATGTGAAGACCATTATAATCCTAAAGTGAATCTAGAATTTTTGGATCAATAAGAATAGAATCAAGATCCTTCTCAATTTTAGAAACCATGGTCACATTACTAGACAAAAACATTCAAACTTTATATGTTTTAAGCAGCTACAATGATACTTTAAACATAAAAGATCCTCAAGATTCCTTTTTTTCAATCCTTTATAAGATATTGAATCTATTTATTATTCATTAAGTAATAGCTGATCAATAGATATTTTCACTAATTATTCATCAGCTGATTGAACATTGATGTCACGCTCCTCTTCCACAACCTCAGTCTACGACTTGGTTACTTGGTGCTTAAAGCTTCCAACTGAACTCAAACTAGTAGGTAGAGACCGGTTGTATAAATCAGTTGTATCCTGAGCACCTTTCATCGGTCGATGGGAGGCCACCGCTTGTACAACCACTGATATATTGTAAAACTATGTAATAGGATGACTACTTTTATCCAAATTAGGATTGGTGAGTGAAAGACCATTATCTATTATACCTCTTCCTGGATGATAGATATTAATATAATTTTAATTCTCCATTATAGGACCATTTGAATATATGAGTCAAGACCCAGTGGATTCCACAATCATGTCTTTATAATAATGATTTTCCTTTTCATCTAGATGCTGACCCATGATGATGTCCTTTAATTATTAAGTAAGAAGATCCTAATCCAAATGTATAAAACTATCTTCTGAAATATCATACCATGTTCTATCATTTTTCTTGATATTTATAATTAAATTAGAAGGTCCGACAACCTCTTTTGTAATAAAATCATTTGATTTCTTATATAATGCCATATTTGAATGGGAGGCACTTGGAGCCTCCACAATTACAATCTCCCATATCTTAACATTTATCTTCCATCTGTATTCAGATATCACATGACCTTTTCCATTACTATAAAATCAACAAAGATTCTTATGAAACTAATCCTTGGTGTGTCCAATAGACTTACAACCACTACAAGATAAAGGAAATTTCTCTTATCTAATAGTTAATTCAAAACTAAAATATGCATTAGATAGTACCAAATTTTTTATGGGTGTTGAATTGATGTCTATCTCCACCAGGAAGCACACAAATATAACAAATTGGAAATCCTGAATAGCATGATCCAACTTGATAGGCATTCCAATTTTTGAATCAATGTCAAAAAAATCATAGGATGACACCAAATTAAGAGATTATAATGATTGTTTCACCCATCGTGTAAGTATATAATCACAAGAAGATTGTCGAATGGTTCGATCATCATGTATGTATATACTCATATTCATATTATTGATGTGTAATTATTTTTATATGTTAAAAGTGACACATTATATCTTCTTTTCTAGATAATTAATGATGTGAATTGAGTTGAAATATCAATTGAATTGATGTTTTTAGCTCAAGTTCCTCTATGGCTTGCAAATATATTTGATGCCTATAATATTTATGGCTTTTGGTTTCATACAATGTATACTGAAGAAGACCATAATACTCAAAAATAGTGATGTATTTTCACATGTATAGGTTGGATTATATAAAAATCTTAATGATATAATTTAATTAAACTATCATCGTAGTTATTAGTTTTCTTTTTTAAATTAATGTGGTTCAACATTGAAAGGGGTATAAGGAATGATTTTTTGTATTTTACTAATGTGAAATTCTATCACTCGATCCTTACTAATGAGCATGAGGATCATGATCCATTTATCATGGATTCACAAGAAAATATGGTTTATTATGTTGATGATGAAATAAATGAAGGTTAGAGTGTTTAGGTACACTTAAGGAAGATAGGCTTATAAGATAAGAGTGATGAATATTAGTTTGTACTTTATGACAGTGAGCCTCATCAACCAAAAACATTGAACAATTTTTTTTCTGAAACTATTGTAATAATACAACTTACATGAGTGGGTGAAAATGAATCACTTATCACAATGTGGGTTGATAATAATAAATACAATAAAGATGAAGATAATTGAATTTATAAATTATTAATGGAAATATATTACAATTTATCATTAATAAGTGTTTCGTACATATATACAATGTTCTATTTTTATTTTTTATTTTTTATAAGAAATTTTAGTTTTTAGTTATTTATACAGTTAATATATCTGAACCAATTGATTTTATAGAATGTTGAGAATTTTTTTTCAAGACCCTATCCAATTAACATCTTATAGCACACCACCACTACCATCAGATTCAAGGGATCCTAGTGATTCCATTATTCCTGAGACTACGATCGAGCCAACCGTTTACCCAGATGTTGTCAGTATCCCACCATCTAATTCACCTTTTAAGATGGTGCATTTTTTCCATCCCTCCATCTAGGGAATATTGGAAGGTTACCATTACTGGTATGTTTTTCACTATACAGAAAACCATATGCTGTATTAATTTTTAATGTATTTTTCAAATAGATAAAGATAAATATAGAAGGAATATAAATATTTACCCAAAATATTTATGGGACCTAATTGACTATAATATTATCATTACATTTTATGACCTTAAGGTGCTTATCAGTGAGACTACCAAAATTTATGGGTAGATTGTTGGGTAGATTTCTTGCTAGACAGTGAGCTTTCCCATTAGTTAAAAAGATATGAGGCATATTACCAAAACATGGAAAAGCGAGGTATTAGATAATATTATAAAGTTAATATTAATTTTACATTCATTGATAAATAATTTAAAATACATGAGTAATTTTTTTAATATAGTTATAAGGTTTTATGTTTTTTAATTTCAATGGATTTATCATTTTGATGTCCCTGACTCCATTTCACACCCATGGACTCTGGAAAATTTGGGCAAGAAATGGAGAAATTTTAAATGGATATTATGGAATAATCTTAATGATACATCTCTAAAATCATGACATATGTATGACAAAGTTACTCAAGTTAATTATTGTGAGTAATGAATTATGTTTGTCGATATTAACAAAGATTCACCTATTGAGGCAAATGTATATTTTATTGTATCTTAATAACATAAACATAATAAAATTAAAAGTTGTATTAATGTTTCAATTTTTTAAAGGAATTATCTTACCAAATACCATAAATTCTGATAAATAATTCATTTATCATATTACCAAGTCCCATATTTTTTTTTGAGAAAAGATAATTTTTTTATATTTTATCCATTATTATTTATATCATTTTTTTAATTGACGGGTTTTTTCAAACGTTTTATATTTTTTTTATAAAGTATAATGAATTAGGTCACTCTATTATCCAAAGAAATATGTAGTATAAAATTATTAGGAAACATAATGGTAGTTTTAAAAATAAACCTACCAAGCATGTTCAAGTAAGTACATTTCATTACTATTTCATATTATTTCATTATTATAAAAACAAAATAATGAAAAATTTATAATAACAATATACAAGACTTAATCCAAATTAAATTGGGATAGCTACATGGATCAAATTATACCAATTGGTTTTCATTTGACACATCTAACCGACCCTAATTAATTGGGTTTAAGACTTGTTTGATGTTATAATTTATTTTTCAAAATTATGATTTTATAGTAATGAAATAACAATATATAGTAATGAAAAATTTATAAACTAGATAATATTAGGAAGTTTATATATTTTAAAAAATAATTGTTAATATTTTGTATTAATAGGTTAACATTTAAGATGTCTGGAATGCGAACCGTTCACAATTATCACCAATTTCATAGAATGAAGAATTTGAAATCATTTTAGGGAAGAAGCATAAAAAATGTGTAAGGGATGAGTTATAGGCCTACTCCATCAGCTGTATTTGTTTGGGAAACATCATTTGTTATTGCTACACCTAGTGGGGGTTCGAGTAGTTCTTTTGATCAGGAACACAAAGAGAAATTGAAAGGTTGAAAGAAAAAGTACAATAACTACACTCTTATAAGAAAACATAGGATCTGTGGTGAGAAACAATGAAAAATTATTTAGTTTTACTATTTAAATGGATGACTGCCACAATAACTGAGGAAATTTAAATCCTTATAGATCATTCTACCAAGGTAGTTCTAAATTTCATAGATCATTCATAAATTTTAAAAGAGCACATAAAACATACATAAATAAAACTAAAATGACACTTTTATATTAAAAACATAAACATCAATTCATACTGACAACATCTTATTCCAAATTATTATGTGGTTTATTACTAAAAGTAATAAATAAATTAGTGATAATTATCCATATATTCGAAACAAATTTGTGCTTTTTTTCTCAATTTTCACACAGTTAACGGTTTTTAAAGTACGAAAGCCTTTAAAAACATGTTTTTGATAGTCAAAATAAGAAAATGAAATTAGATTTACTTTAAATAATAGGTACACACCATATATTTATTTCACAAATATTGGAACTAATTACATGTTATTACAACTTATGGTTTTCCTTGGATGCCCATAAAGGAATTTTTAGTGTTTTAAAACACTAAAATGTGCATGTAACGTTAAAAAACATATAAAAAACATTATATTGATGTGAAATCAAGTGTAAAATATGATTGAGTTATTTTTGATATGTACACATAAACAACTTTTCAATATAACATGTTGTGTGGTCTTAAGGACTTAGTAAATAGTTTCAAATGGTAATAAAGACTTTAAATACACGTGTTAGGGGTTCAAAAAAATAAAACAATATATTATTACTATGGAATCATTAGAAAAACACCATATATTGATTTTTTAAATGTTAGAATTGATGGAATGTCATTATGAGGTTTGGTTTTCCTTAGATACCCATAAACAAGTTTTTAGTGTTTTAAAATAATAAAATGTGCACTTGATGGTAAAAAATATGTAAAACGACCTCATATTGATGTGAAATCATAGGAAAACCACTATTGATATATTTTCAATGTGTAAACATAGAAAAAATGTCAATAAGATTTGTGGTGGGGTTAGAAGGACTCATTAAATAATTTTAATTATACTAAAGCCTTTAAAAATGTGTGTTAGGGGTTTAAAACTAAGAAAATGACATCATATTGACATGAAATCATAGAAAAACAACCTTATATTGATTAAGGAAATTTAATAATTGATGAAATGTCAGTCTAATTTATGGTTTTCTGGAGATTATTGTAGACATATTTTTAGTGTTTTAAATCACTAAAACGTACATGTAATGGTAAAAATCATAGAAAATGACCTCATATTGGAAAAAACATGGGAATAGCACCGTTTTATTATTTTTTATTTCTATTTATAGACTACACATTAATTCAACTTGTTGTATGGTCGTAATGAGTCGGTAAAAGGTTTTTAAAGGAAACAAAGCCTTTAAAACATGTGTTGGGGGGTCAAAACCAGGAAAATAGTGTCAAATTTCCAATAAATCAAATTAAAATTATTGTAGATTAATTTTGTAAATGCAAGAATCAACAATATGTAATTTTGAGTTACAGTTTTTAGGGAATCCCATAAGTGCGTTTTTGTGTTTTAATAGACTAAAATGTGCATTTAGCGATGAAAACTATAGAAAATGACATCATATTGATGTAAAATCACTATAAAACAACCGTTGAGATATTTTTTATGTATAAATATTTTAAATAAAATCTATTTTAATCTATCATGTTGCTGGAATGTATTATAAAAATGTTTTTAAGGGTACCAAAGCCTTTAAAAACATGTGTCGGGGGGGGGGGGTCAAAACTAGGAAAATAATGTCAGATTTCTGTTAAAGTAGAGGAAAATGATTGTATATTGATTGTTGAAATGTAGAACTTGATAGAATTTCATTTTTGACTAATGTTTTCTCTGGGATTCCTGTAGACATGTTTTTAGTGTTTTAAAACACTAAAATGTGTAATGGTAAAAAACAAAGACAATGACCTCATATTGTTGTGAAATCCTGGGAAATCAATCATAGAGTTATCTTTGACATGTATGTGTATACAACATGTCAATACAGCTTATGTTGTGGTCCTAAGGACTCGGTAAATAGATTTTAAAGGTACTGATGCCTTAAAAAATGTTTGTTGAGGGGTCAAAACCAAAGAAATGATGTTAGATTGCCATGAAATCAGAGGAAAATGACCATATATTGATTATTGAAATATATAAACCTATGTCACATCATTAGGGGTTATGTTTTTTCCAAGATGCCTGTAAATACATTTTTAGTGCTTTAAAACACTAAAAAAGTGCCTGTAATAGTCAAAAGCATATAAAATGACCTCATATTGATGTGAAATTATTGGAAAACTATTGTTGAGTTATTTTTAATGTTTACACATATACAACACATCAATATTACATGTGGTGTTGTCAGAATGACTCAGTTAATAGTTTTTAAAGGTACGAAAGGCTTTTAAAATGTGTGTTGAGGGGTGAAAACTGAGAAAATGACACTAGATTGACATAAAATAAGATAAAAAATTAATATAGATTGATTGGTGAAATATAAGACCTGGAGATATGCTATTCCAAGTTATAGATTTCCTAAGATGGTTGTAAACGTTTTTTTACTCTTTTAAAAAACTAAAACATGTGTGTAATGGTAAAAAACATGGAAAATGATTTCAAATTGATGTGAAATCATGTTATTACCACCATTTATTTTTTTGACATGTACTCACAAAAAAAAGTCAATCCGACATGTGGTGTGGTCGGAAGGACATGGAAAATAGTTTTAAAAGGTACTAAAACCTTTAAAAATGTATGTTAGTGGGTTAAAACTCGGAAAATGAAATTGCATCACCCTAAAATTAGTGAAAAATGACCATAAATTGGTTTTTAAAATTTATGAACTAAAAACATGTTATGAAGAGTTACAGTTTTCCTGGGATGCCCGTAAACACATTTTTATTGTTTTAAAACACTAAAACGTACATGTAATAATCAAAAGGATAGTAAATGACCTCATATTGACCTAAAATCATGGGAAAACCACTATTGAGTTGTTTTTTATCTTTACACATATACAACATGTCAATCCGTTGTGTATTGTGGATGGAATGACTTGGTAAAATTTTTTAGAGGTACTAAAGCATTTAAAAACATGTGTCAGGGGGGGGGGGGGTCAAAGGCAAGAAACTCCCATCGTATTTTCATGAAATTAGAGGGAAATGATTGTAGATTTATTTTTGAAATGTAGGAATAGATGAAATGTCATTCTGAGTAACGGTTCTCCTAGGATGCCAACAAATGCATTTTTAGTGTTTTTTAACACTAAAACATGCATTTAAGAGTAAAAACCATAGAAAACAGCCTCATATTGATGTGTAATCTTGGTAAAATCACTGTTTAGTTTTTTTTGACATGTAAGTTTAGAAATTATTTCAATTTGATGTGCATTGTTTTCATAATGACTTGGTAAATAGTTTTTAAAGGTACAAAAGAATTTAAAAACATGTGTTTGGGGTTAAAATCTATCTTGAGGTGCCTTTTACTATAAAATCAATTGAAAATGATCCTATATTTATTTTTCAAATATAGAAACTGATGACACATCATTCCGTGTTACGGTTTTCTTGGTATTCCCATAAATACATTTTTAGTGTTTAAAACAATAGAACATGCTTTTAATAGTCAAAAGTATAGAAAACAACATTAAATGGATGTGAAAACATGGAATTACCACCATTGAGTTATTTTTGATAATTACACCTAGAAAACACATCAATATGATGTGTGGTGTGGTTGGAATGACTAGGTAAACCATTTTTAAAGGTACCAAGGACTTTAATAACATGTTTTGGGGGGGTCAAATCTAGGAAAATGACATTGGATTTGAACAAAATCACATGATAATAACCATAGATAATTTTTTGATATGTTGGAACTGATGAAATTTCATTCTATGTGATGGTTTTCCTAGGATTTCGATAAATGTTTTTTAGTTTTTTAAATTAGTCAAACGTTCATGTAATAGTCAAAAGCATAGAAAATGACCTTAAACTGACATTTAATCACGAGGAAACCACTATTTAGTTATTTTTGAGATATAGGACAATAATTCATATCAATGACTTTAAAAAAATTATTACATAAATTTCAAGAACATCACATGTTTATTTAAAAATCAATTATAACGTTATGCACTTACCCCTTTTAAGTTTAAAGTGTTGAATAATGTATTAAATAAGAATGTTTATGTTTTTAAAGTGTTTTTCATGATATATTAATTTTTTTTGATAAAATTTGTTCTTTTTTATTAACAAAATAATAAATTTTATATGCAACATTCTGAATATATTCTGTGTCTTTTCTATTTCAAATCTATATTCTTAAATGTTATGGGTTTTATTTTAGGTGATATATGTATATAATAGATAAGAGTATGAAAATTTTTACCCATGAAATTCCCCAGAATACTGTTACTAAGATTCTTACTTTTTGTGGTATGTTTAAACATTATCAATGATTCGACAAATTTTTTTGATTTATTATGTTCCGTTTTAAATTTTTTCTTCTTTGTTATTATAGTTTATGTGATGATGTTTTTGGTTCTCATTAATCAGATATTGTGGAAGAATATTGTTGTAGTGGAGTTTATGGGGTGGGCATATATTGGGGAAGGGTTAATGTTGGGCATGTTTTATAAGTATATATTGATAGATGAGGTGTGAGTTGACTAAGATTATTGTGAATGAGATTATAGTGATTGTTGAGGGATGTATGTATGAATGTGGATGTATGATGTATGATGATTGTATGATGGGTTTAATTTTATATTTATGTTTTAGTTTAATACATATCAGAGTTTGTATTAATATTTATTATTAAATATTTTTAAAAAAATAATGTTGGAGAGAAATGTTTAGAGGTGTTTCTTATTAACCACTGGTAAATAAATATATGAAAATCCTATTTAGTGGAAATAACTATTAACCATTACTAAACATAACCATCACTATATCTATTAACAACGATTAGGTTCATTTTATCTAATTTATTTTGGGGTTATTTTTTTAAAAACCACTACTAAATAAAGTAAAACCCACCCCTAAATGAAAAATATATGACACATATAGAAACTAATGTTAAAAGAAAAAACTACATCTAAATGACTATCGATATTAAAATACATTGTGGTTGTAGTAACCACTTATAAACAACTTAGTGGTAGTTTAAACCACTGAAAGTAGAAAAAAACTACCTCTAATATATTCTTCTTTTATATTAAAATAAAATTAATTATCCTATTAAACTCATGTCAAACTCAAAAGACATCAAAGTATAAAAATTAGTATATATCATTTCAATGGGTGATCCGAAAATTATATCATCAACACAAATTTGAACAACTAAAATAACATTTGAAATTATTTTAATAAAAAGTACAGGATCAACATTTATTTTTTTAAAACAACTATTTAATAAAAATAAATAAATCCTTTCTTACCAAGCATGAGGTGATTTTTTGAGACCATATAAAGCTTTATTTAATTTTAAAACATGATTAAAAATTTTTTCATCTTCAAAACCTGGGGGCGGAGAAACATAAACTTCTTCTGTTATAAAACCTTTTAAGAAATATATTTTTTATATCTATTTGATATAATTTAAATCCTTGAAAACAAGAAAAATATTACAGGATTATAATATCCTCTAACCTAAAAATAGGTGAAAATAATTCTTCAAAGTCATACCTTCTTCTTAAGAGTATCCTTGACCAACAAGTATGGATTTGTTTTCGAAAATCTATCTAGATTTATCCAGCTTATTTCTAAAGATCATTTTTATTCCAATTACCTGCTTATCCTTAGGTAGTTCTACTAAATACAAAACCTTATCTCTAATAAACTTAGTTAGTTCACCTTACATAGAGAAAATGATGTTTGAATATTTTAAAGAATCATTAATAATATTAGGAATAAAATCCTAAATAAAAACATAATTGACATAAAAATTTAAATCAAAATTCCTAGTTTTAATACTAGAATCAACATTTCAAATAACATTTTAAATAGGATGATCTTTATGAATATTATATGACCTTTCATTAGGATAAGAATGAGTATTCTCCCCCACAATTTATTCTTCCTTATATTGTTGTTTTTCTTCACCAAAATTAAAATATCTAAACTCATAATTGAAAACATTAGAATTATAATTTAATTAAACATTATTTTCATCAAACATAATATGAAAAAATTATTCAAAAAACATTTTTATTTTTTATAAACTTTATATGTTTTAAAATTATTATAATAAAAAAGGAAAATAATGTCATCAATTTTAACATCAAATTTATCTAAAATTTCCTTTAAAATCAAAATAAAAACTTTACAACCACAATATCTAAAATTACCAACTTTTAGATTTTTATTTTTAAATAACTCATATGGGGTTTTATTTTATTATGTTATGATAAGAATTATACTTAAAATATAACAAGAATTAAAAATGAACTTCGGAAAGAAATATATAGGAAAATTATATTCACATAACATAGTTCATGCCATTTCAATAAGTGTTATATTTTTTTTCTATAAAACTATTTAGTTACGATGTTCGTGGATCATAAAAATTATTAAAATAAACATTATTTTCACATTTTTTTTCAAAATATAAATTCTGAAATTCACCTCCTTTATCACTATGAATATAAACAACCATCCAACCTTTTTAATTTTGACCTATATTACAAAAAATAGTAAATCTAGATAAAGTATCATTTTTATGATAAAAAAATATACCCATGTAAATATATTTTAATTATCAATAATAACTAAAGTATATTTCCTTCCACCAAGGATAAAAATTTTAATACGACCAAATAAATAAATATGTAATAACTATAATGGTTTATTAGAACTTATTTAATTGACAGGTCTAAAAAATATATATATTTTTCCCTTACATGAAAGCGTCACAAACATAGAGATTTTATTTGTTTCATGGGAGGAAACTAAAATATATTATCAGTTTTAGAGATCATATGTAACATTTTGAAATTAACATGACCTAAACATAGATTCCAAAGGATGTATCACTCTTCACATTATTAAAACACTTAACATGTTGATCAAGTATTTTGAAAAAATAAATAGTATCAATATTTTTCTTTTGATTAGCATAAAATAAAAAATAATAATATTAAAAAATTAAAAAAATTATCATTTAGAAATTTATCTTCCATTCCATCATAACATAACTGAGATATACTAATTAAATTATATTTTAATCCTTTGATATATAAAAATTTATATATAAAGGTAGAATTAGAAATACCAACTTTACAAAAACCTTTTACATTGACATTGTAATTATCTTCAAATGTAACAATGCCTCCATCACATGTGTTGTAAGTGTTAAACATTGATGGTTATCCATTCATATTTATAAATAATTCATTTATCCTATACCGTATTTCATTCTTGATACATCTAAGGAATTTTTCCTTCAAAAATAAATTACTTGAAAATTCTGGTACCCCCGCTTCTTTAGGTCCAAAAGGATTAGCACTACAATTGTTTTGTATCCATAAAATATTTAAAAAACTATTTTATGGTACTCTAGATAACAAGGATTTAAAAATATGTTTTTTTATAAATTCTAATGACTATTTAAATATAACAGGACAATCGTTTTTATAGTGACCTTCCATGCCACAATTAAAATAAGTAATAATAGAAGTAAAACCATTTAAACATTTACCAAAATGTGTTTTGAACATTTGAGGTAATCTTAAATCATATCCAAAACCATATTTATTTTTATTTTCATTATTAAATGATGTCATCTTAAGATATTTTTCAGGAACATGAATCATAGTAGATAAATTTTTTTAAGACTCTAAACATTATTTTTCAAATTTTATTTCAAATATCGAGATTATTTCAAATTAACTTACAATGTAGAATGAAAAGAATAAGAATTATTCCTAAAATTTTCATTTTTGTATAAAATTAATTTATTTTAAAAAATAAGTCTGTTTTCATTAATATTATTATATAAATCATCAGCTTTAAAAATATATTTTCATAATCATTAAATTTATCAATTTAATTCATAAATATTTATGTTTTTAGAATCACAGTCAAAATTAGAACAATCAAAATCACCAACCATATTCAGAGAATCCATAAAGCACAAGTTATTAGATTCTTTATCATTTCAATATTGTTTACTTGAATTTGATTATTTTATAAAACTCTAATTGGTGGTCAAATTCATTTTATTATTCATTGTATATTTTTATTTATTCTTTTGTTTAGATCAATCTAACTTGATATTTCATTTATTTTTACAATCATAACAGGCTACATCTAAAGCATTTAAATTCGTACCACCTTTCCTTTCAACCCTATGGTTTTCTTTTTAATGGTTTCTTCTAAAATGGTTATTGAATACTTTCCTTTTCATTCTTTTTAAAATTGAAATCACAATATATTTTATATCTTCTTCTCCACTATCTTATAGATCATAATCAAAATATTTAGTAGAAACAACATTAATATATTTAAAAGCTAAACCTTTTCTTTTTTATTGTGTTCCTATCAGCTATGTTCTTCACTTCTAGTTCAGACTGATTTAGTGATCCATTTAATTCATTGAGAGTTAATTAATTGATGTTATTTCTTTCATTAATTAAATCTTTATTTTCCTTAAATTTCTTTGTTAATTATCATTGGAATTGTTCAATAAGTATTGGATTTTCTATATATTCCCCAAGTGAATTCATTACATTCCAAATTCTTATGAATCGGTGGAACATTTGGTTTATAGTTTCATCTTCACCCATCTTGAAGTCTTGGAGGTAAGAATGAAGGATTCCAAGATTAGTTCAAATTAATTTATTAGAGCCAATGTGATTTACTTTTATAATATTCTAAATCTCATGAGATGTCTTACTAGAAGAAAAGTGAGTAACAAATATCGTTAATAAAAAAATATAAAATATAAATTACTTTGTAATTTAAAAAATATCTATTTACATCAATTAATGTAAGTGTATATGGGTTAGCTTTTGGTAGAGTGTATTGTTTTGACATGATAGACCAGTGTTCAATGCTCAAATTTTTGAGGTATGCCTTAATTATATATGTATTATATCTATATTTGTTATCATAAATGTGTGGTGTCTTCTAAGGAATCTAAGCATTATTTTGATTTTATCCTATCATTATAAAGATATTTTTCTTAGATTATAAGATCTAGGAATAGGTTAAAATAATTAAATATAAATAAAAAACTATATAAGAGAATTGGATAATTCTTGAAGAAATAACCTATGATTATAATTATTTGGCATCAAGAATGAGAATGATATTGTTAGAATATTATTAATAAAGTTCTCCTTTGATACTAATTATTAGATTAAATAGGGTAATAGAAGATGTTCTATAGGGGGTTAATAGAACCATTTAAAAATTTAATCAAATAAATTCATTATTTCAATTATTTATCAATGTGATTTATAAAAGTTTATTTGTAGTGGAAGGCGTAATGAAAACAGGGATATTTTATATTATTTGATTCTAAAGTTGGTCAACTATACTGTTATACCTTTCTATATAGTGAGAGATATGTCTGCACTTATATTATTTTTTAGGTGGAATCATAACACAATTACAAGATGATTTTATTGTGGAGTGAAAAACATGACACACTATATTATATATGGGGATTCAAAAACCCAATTACAAAACTTGTCATTAGATTATGTGAGTTTCAATCCAAGTGGACCTAAATTTATAATCCAGGAGTCACAACTTGAATAAAATAGGAAGAAATTATTTTTCATGTAAAATCATAAACTGAAATGTGAGAGTAAGCGAGAGATAGGAAATAATGTTATAGACTCTAAAACCAGAATAAAGAGAAATAAACAATGAATGCACATACACTGGTGGTTGATAATTTGATTTCCTCATCTCCTCAAGGTAGTATAGGTCCAAGAATATGTAATTCAACACTTGATAGATTGTGTTGGCGATGAAACAATTTATTTCATAGGACTTTGGTTTGTACAACACTTGAAGAGTTTACATCATTTTCTCATTGAAAAATAGAGAGTCCAAGATGTTGTCCAATGTATTCAATTACTTTAAAGGCTAATAAAAAAAACATTTAAATAAATATCGTTAAATATTAACAAACACATTCTTAGGGGAAAATAATTAAAAATTATTTAAGGGATATAAAATCATTCCCAAATAAATCATAGTAATAATGAATTGTATTAAAAACCTAAATATGAGTTCAAACTTATTTAAATAAACAGTTAAATTATTTAGACAAATTCAATAATAATAGGTAAAACATAGTTTTAAATAAACAGTTCAATCCAAGTCAAATGATTCCATAAATATTATTGTCCGATTAACTATTACTAAAAACATTAGAATACAATGTATATAAATACATAATATATAAAGACATAGTTTTAATGGATTTAATACAATAATATCATTTGAAAATATTTAACAATATTAAGAAATATTTTAGAAACAATTAAAACAATTTATATATGGTAAAATGGTTTACACAAATACTATAAGTGTACACATGGATGAAAAGTAAATTAATATATTTTTTAAAATAATTTTAAAATATTTAAATCACATCACTTGTATTAAAAATAATATATATTAATTTATTAAATAAATAAAATGATTTAAAAAATTAATATAAGTATGTAAATAATAAAAAATATATAAAAAAAGATCAAATAATAGAGTATTGAAATTTTATTCTCAATTGTTTTTACTAATAGTAGCATAAATTAATACCTAGAAGAATCATAAAAAATTTATACCTAGCAACAATAATAATATGCTATAATTTTAGATCTACCATTGAGTCTGTTCGATCAAAAGTGTATTAATCCCAAGATAATTATTCAATCATGACAAAAGAATTGTGAGAATCACTAATGAAAATAGTGCATTGAAATAAGTGAAGAAAATAAATAGGGATATATAAAATTTATTATGGAATAAAACTCTAGTGTGGTGGATTAAAAAACCATAGAGTAACTTTGAAAAAATTAACTATTAATCATAGAGTACAAATAATCAAGTAAAAGCCCAAACTAGAATTATAAATTTAGTATAGAAAAACTATGTGAAATCCATACCTGGATAAGCCTCTGTCTCCTATTTTCTAATTATCTCATGATAATAATTCACCCTCCTATGATCAAAATCCAACATGTGGAATCATTGTAGAACCTCATTGCACAACTTGATTTTCCATTTCTCAATTCTTTGCATTTTGAAAAACCATAACCCATGTACTTTCTACACACCCCCTTATATTTTTTTTACTCTTTGCAACACCCCTACTACTCCCTTTTATAAGAAAAACCTAAAATTCATGTGATACAAAACATACATTCAAATATTTTGAAGAGGTATAATGATAATACAATTAAAAATATATCAATGGGAAACAAAGATATGTTTAAAATATCTCTCCATTTTTACACCAAATGTGGAAGGTTTTAAAATTTCAAACCCCTAAAAAATAACCTTCAAAACCAGGCTAAATTCAAAAAACCCCCCTTTAAAAAATAAAATAAGGAGGTGAAATTCTGACAAACTCAGTTGTATCTTAATCTAGTTGGTATCACACCAACTATCTTCCTCTGTAGAAAATATGACATCCCCCATTTTCAACTCTAACGAAAACTTGAATTAATACCCTACAAAATAAATACAAATGTATAATTCTTCATCATACCTATTTTTTCACCATCATATTGAATAATACTAAAACTAACATGTGGCTCCCCCATAATTGTGATCACCAAATAATTTGGATCACCTATATGAAATAATTTCTTCATCTGTTCATCATACTTATAGAAGACTGAAACTCTCAATACATCACCCAAATATTTGATTATAATTATTTATTCACTAGTATTACTATATAAAGAAATAATAATTAGGTGTATGACCTAAACCATTTGACCTGACATGCTTCATCTTCCAAAACATCTTAATCTTAGTCGATGGTATTCGAATCATGCGTGGTGATTTCCTATACCCATAATATGATGAATCCTTCTTCACAAATTTATTCATCACATCACTGTATTCCTTTATATATATCTTATAAAGTGTGTTATAAATTCATCCTCATTCATATACCATCAATCCTCTAGAAAATTTCCATATTACCTTTTCCAAATGAACTCCTGAATCTATCAGTATCAATAATACAATCAGATAAAAAATTATGACATATACTTGGCACATGATGAACATCCCCCAACGTTAGTGTACAAAATTCCTTTATAGAGATTAAAATATCACCAAAAACAAGGAATTCATATGATTGTATATTTATCATATTCAATAAACCAAAGTTTCCTTCTATGTGTGAAAATAATAATTCTCTCTTTGGTGTAATATAGAAAAATGTTGCTAACTCAACTTCTCTTTATATGTACATATCTAACTTACATAAATAAATTTCAAGTTTAAGTAAATATACATCAACCTATATAATAATTATGCCAATATTGTCAAAATTAGTGTCTTAAACATTCTTTTCCTCAATAATTTTCAATGCATAGCAGTTTCCCTGAACATGACCCTACTTGTCACAAAAGAAGAACATGAAATTTCTTCTTGGATTTGATTGAATTCTTCGATTTCCACCTCCTATTTCCAAAACTAATGTACCAATATTTTTTGAAGATTCCCCAACATTGTTATTTTGTAGAGTCTCGTTCATCAACAATGATGAAATGACATCATTGAACTTCAGTGTGTATTTCCCTAACAATAATATGGTGATGTGATTATCATATAAATCATGAGAAGATTCCAAAATAAGAAAATATTTGTCTTATTCTTCCAGTTTAATAGGTAACCCAATACCTATATCATCGATATTGACTTCCAAAGAAGAAATCTCCATCAAAAGTTTCGTGAACTCATCTATATTGTAACATAAAACTACATTCTCTAGCATTCAAAAACACTACAACCATTTTTTAGATTTAAAATATTTATGAAGGATTTTTATTTATAAATTCTTTCACTCTTCGCATATATATCCTCCTAATTTTTCATATTCATTACTTCTCTTTGAGTGTTTATAGGTTCCAGTAACAGAAAAAGCGTGCAATGAGGAGTGCCTAAATTGTCTTTTTTCATGATTGATGATCAATATAATATTTACACAATGATGAATGTCATGATCTATGAAATTTAATCCAAGAAAACAAACAATGGTTAACATAATGGAACTCAAGAGAGTATCATCACATATTATCTTTAATTAATTTAATTAATTAACAAATTACCTTGATAGAATTAATTCCTCGTTGATGAATAGAATAACAAATTAGTGTTTCACATTCATTATATTGAAGGAATCAAAGTATATTCCCTATGTTAGTGATCTACACATGTTATACAAATCACGATACATCCCCATAAGAATCTATGAGTGCTATAATGAAATATCCTATTCCTAGTGTCATCCACCGTTGATCACCTCAAGAACCGTTTCCAAACTTTCTTCTAGACCTCTCTTTTATTGAGAGTGGGTGGTGGAGGATGATCTCTCTTCATTTTTGGGAGCATTATTGGAGAAGGAATCTCTCTAGGGCTTGATTGAATTCTCAAAATTTGTTGTGACAAAAAAATGACTTGGCTCTATAGAGAAAATAATATAATTGGGTTTATATATCGCTAGGTTTAGAAATAAATAATTGAACAAGTTCACCTTTTAATTTATTTAATCCCTACGGAACCCTATAACAAAAAATAATAATAATATTATTATTATTTATCAACATACACTTAACTTGTGAATTTAATTAAATATTATTTAATTAAATAATATTCAATATTTATTATTTATCATCAGACAATTAAACTCCAAATTCCATTCCTCCACATTATTTATATGTAATTGAATAAAGACTATTAATTTATTAAAAAAATATCACTACATTATTCACCAACCAATAAATAAATATTATATCCACTAAAGAAGAAATAAATATTTATTAAATTTTTCACTCACATTATATACTTCTAAATAATTGGTGGAAAAATAAGTGAAATCAATAAAACATAAATTTTATTATACCACATGTGGGAATAATATTTATTCAACTTTTTAAATAATAAATAATAATAATATTTAATTGAGATTATAGATACACTAAGTGTGTGTCCCTCTAGGCCTCTTTCTTAGTGGCATTAGGAAAAGAAGCCTAAAGTACAAGTTTATCATCTAAAAACATGCCAAGGAACCCATAGAGAAAGAAGTTAATGTCACAATGACATAATACCTCATACGTACACCTACTCTATAATATAATACCTTCATCACAATATCATTAATCAAGAAGGTTACATGTCAGTGCCCTCAAACTATGTGCTAAATTTCACTTTCTTAGATATCTTAGAAATTGAACTTACCTATATAAGACCATGTCCATGAATTTATTTAGGTTGTATCATTTCAATAAAAAGAAATGAGATATCATCTTCCATTAAAAAACAAAAGGGGAAAATACTTTCTTATATTATTCATTAATGCAAGATTACTCTTGAGGCACCCAACATGTCCAAACTTGTTGTTAAAATATTTCATCATAGTTTTCATAAATACATCAAAGTACTTGACTCATAATACTCATTAATAATAGTCTTAAATTGAAAGACCAATAAAAAAATCCAAATATAGGAACCTCCAATGACACATGTAAATATGGATTTCAAACTGATGGTTCTCATTCTTATAATATCCTACTGGATATTACCGATGGTATACACCATGAGAAGGTTCCTCAAAGTCCTGTTAGTCTCCATTCCATATAGCCTATATCATTTGTGTCCCTCAAATTAAATCATCTGGATATAGAACATATATTTAAGAATAGAGTCATAGCACTTCCGGGTTCGGATCATAGTAGGAAACTTCTATGACCTTTTAGTGTGAAAACTAATCTTGGGAAATTATCACATATTATGTTATGAATTAGAATAATCATAACATGATAAGAAATTTATTAATATTAAAAAATATGAATAAAAGTTGTCATAAAGTACACTAATGTTGGTTCTAGGGAACCAACTCCAACAGACTCCCACTTTCACTAGATCCAACTCCAAACAACCTTCAATCCTATAGATCTCACATGATACTCATGCTTCACTTGATATAGTAATTTAGTCAAAGGGTCTTACACTTTATCTTCAATATGTACTATTATTATAACAACTTCACCCCTTTAATAAAAATACCTCAAGAGGTGATACTTCTATAGTATGTTCTTTATCCATTGGTGCGACCTTGGATCTTTTGAAAGATCCACTGGTGTAGTTTTATCACAATACATTGTGATAGGGTATTTACTTCTGGGTAGCACAGTAAGATCTTGGAAAAAGATCCGAATCCAAATATATTCCTTGGATTCATCAAAATTCAATATATACTCGGACTCTACTGTAGAATCAATGACAGTAAGCTACTTTAAACTCTTCCACATCATAGCTCCTCTCTAGTGATAAAAAAAATATCCTGACTGTGACTTCATATCATTATGATTTGTTTGAAAACTAGCATCATAATAACCCAGGATAACCAGATCCCCATATTCTCTAAATACCTGAAACATATCCTAGGTTCTTCTCATATTCTTAAGGATAAGCATAATAGCTAACCAATGTTGTTCTCCGAAATCTTCTTGATATCTTCCTACCATGATTAGTTCACAAGAAACAACATGTATAGTATAAAACATAGAATACATGATTGATTATATCGTAGAAGATTATGGAATATTAATCATTCTCTATTTCTCCTATTATGTTTGAGGACACATTTTCTTATAAAGAATAAAACCATGTGACAATAAAACCAATCACCTCTTGTATTATTCCATACTAAGTATCTTTAGTATTTGGTAAATATAGGTACCTTTACTTAGTCCATTCATCCTCTTGGATATATCATGGATGATATTGATCCCTAGAATATAGAATCCTTCACCAAATTCCTTTATGGACATACATCTATTTAACTAGTCCATAACTTATTAAAAGACTAAGATTCTGTTTCTAATAAATAATATTTCATCAATATATAATACTAAGATGACTACCAAATCCCCACTAAACCTCTTGTAAACACATGAATCATATTCAATCGTAATGAAACCACATTCTTTTATGGATTTATCAAATCAACTATTCTATGACTTGTAAGCTTGATTCAATCCATAAATGGATCTCTACAACTTGAAAATGATTTTAGAATCATCTACAGTCACAAAACATTCTGTTTGTGTCATATAGAAATCTTTCTGAAGGTCCAAATTAAGAAATGTAGTTTTTAAATCAATCTTCCAAATCTCATAGTCAGGGTAAACTATTATAGTAAGAATAATTCAGATGGATTTAAACATGGAAACTGGTTAAAAGGTTTCATCATAGTCAATTATTTGAAACTATTTAAAACCATTAGCCACTATCCTTGATTTATAGTTATTTAATTTTGCAATTTCAAGGATTTTTCTTTGTATTATTTTTAAATATTATATGTAATTATTAAGAGAAATGGATTTCTGACAGCATGCAATTCTGAGGCCCGAAGTTCCCAGAATAAATGTTTGAAATAAATTAAACCTTTAAATAGTGCGCACGAACGGTTCTCCTGAAAAAATGGAATATCTTTTAAATGGGTGCCTGGATCAGAAATCTGAGGGCGCTGTTGCGTTTAGAGCAGAAACTTTACTTAGGGCGGGGCCTAACATCAACCGGTGCGGCTCGGCAGCAAACGTTTGTTTTTGGATGTTCAATGGAAATAAAATAAAATAATAATTTATTTTATATAAAATTTTCCTTTTTTCACAGAAACCAAAATCCTCTCTTTTTAAATACCTTCTAATGGAAAGTTTGCACAGTTAGCCTCATAACCCTATGAATTTAGAGAGAGACTCTTAGAGCTTTGGAGGAGAACCCATTGGTGGACGATGAGGATGCATCTCAGATCAGAGGAGCCTCACCAATGAACACGATGTGGTGATCATTATTTAACCGAATCTTGGTAGGGGTTGTTATTTCAATTCTTCTTCCCCGATCTTATATTAAATGCCGAACACGGACCAATCCATGAACAGGTTGATCCACGGATTCATACATTTTTGCGGGAGGGTTTTTATTTGGTTGATCTCGAGAAATTAATCCATGTTGGAATATTGTTTAGATTCTGCTTCTATTGATCCTACTAAAGAGAGAAGATCAACACCATTATGAATGATAGTGGTGGTTTCTTCCTCGATTTATTTTTGGATTTCTTTCCCTATTTTTTTCTCTCGCGTTCTTCATGTTCTTCATGGGGCGACGAACAACGGATCGTTTCACATCTATTTTGCAATGCAACGGTCCCAAATTGGATATCTGAACTCATGGAGACCTAGTGAAGGTGAAATGATGATGGCAGTGGTCGAATCGACATGATTCGAGAATGATTGTTCTTCGACCATTCTTCACACGGATGATCAAAAGCCATTTTCGGGGCCGATCGAAGGCCCGAAACATACGAAATCAATTTCGTGACATGTGAGAGACCTAAAATAATGAGTTTCATTGCAATCATATGGATGGATCGACGATCGGAGAATCACCAAGGTGCAGTGTAGCAGGTTTGCAATTCTGGAAAATTCTAGAGTACACAACGTGTATTCCCAATGAACACGATGTGTGGTAGCAGAAGTGGAGGCTATGGTTTCAGGTGTCAGATGGGTATCAAACAGCGTGTGACCCTGGTCACACGGCCTGTTGGACATTCCCTGAAGCTCAGTGTGTATTCTGGGAAGTACACGGACATGGGATGAACTAAACGGCTTCGAAGACACAGTGTGTAGACCCTACATGGAAAGGCAGAGGCGATTACGCGAGACACGATGTGTATCTAGGGTGATACAAAAACATAGGATAAAGCTGTATATGGGCACAAAGTCATGTTCATGGAGCCAACCCCAGTTACTCACACACGACGTGTGATCTGTACTACACGTCGTGTACTAACTTTCCTACATGACCAGCCATGCGACACAGGCTATTGTACACGGGTCGTACTTGGGGTTAGAAGACATGGCGTGTGACACTTCTAAATTACATATACTATTTAGTAAATTTCTTGATCTTCTTTTCCATTGTATCTTGGATATGTTTCATTTGGGTTAGTACCCCTTTTTCTCATTCCCCTGAATGTCAGGTATCG
The DNA here is from genome assembly GCA_963277665.1 of Viscum album. NCBI lineage: Eukaryota > Viridiplantae > Streptophyta > Magnoliopsida > Santalales > Viscaceae > Viscum > Viscum album. The sequence continues at coordinate 417,478,081 of OY728129.1, forward strand.
TTTCCTACTACAAGAGTAAGATCCCTTCTGCAGGACATTCTGAGATCGAGTCAGGTATCCCTCTGAGGGGCACAGGGTGAGATACTCTATCCATTATTGACCCAAGGTGGAGTTAGGTATCGACCTGAACACTTCCATAGGGCATCGATCCTCTACCTAGTTGGTGAATTCCGGATGAGTCGTAGTATCTGTCAAGGCCCTGGAAGTGATCCTCATCTATGTATCATGATATTTCCCACTCAGGAGTGTGCTCTCCCATAATGAGTGTATCTATCTCTCGTGACCATTCCCAACAAAAATTACTTCTCAGACGTAGGTCATCAGAGTTGTCAGACTCATTGAGTGTGTTCTCTGGGATGAGTGCTTCATGGAATCTTCGAATTAAATCCCTAGCGGTGGTATGCTGTTGCGTGACTTGTCCCTAGACTACAGGTATGGGTTTTTGAGTATATCTAGATATTTTCTATTTCTCTTGCTATATGTTTAGTAGACTTGTTTTGTAAAACTAACTGTGCATTTACTTTGTGAATTGATTTGTGGTTTTCGGGGTCCTATACTGAGTATTGTTATACTCACCCCTACATAGGTTTTCCCACACGTGTCATGTCTTGTGTATACGAGCAGCCTTTTGATTGAGTCTAGGGCAGACCAGGACAGGACCAAGATTTCTTAGTTCCCTACAAGATGAGGTGATCCTACGGCCATGAGCAGCAGTCCCAGTACCAATTTGTAATTATAGGTTGGAATTTTTAGTTTTTAGACTCTTGTTTTTGGTGGGATTGTATTCTTGCCCAGTTTACTTCCAGTACTTTACTTTCTATCATACTATGTTGGTTGGGTTTAGTTGTATGCATGAATTTTGTTCCCTAGTTGTTTTTTCATTTCAGAATTTTGGGCTTTAAGATGTTTGCATGTGTTCAGGTATGTAGGCAATGCCTCCCATGTTAGTAATATGCCTACTCGGTGCTAGTCACTAGCCCCTGGTCTATTGGAGGTGGGCTTGGTGAGTCGCGGCGCAGGCCCCACTAGGAAGGTTCATGACATAGTGGTATCAAAGGTGGTCAGTTCTAAATTTGGACCAAGAGTCTGTGAGATTGGTTTGGGACAACAATGTTAAGTGTTTAGAGCTTGGCTTTCAAGCCAGAGACTCCAGTGTTGGTGCGGATGGCCGACATATCCATACACAAGGACTCTGATAACCTGTTTTCGACTCGGTAAATGAAAACACTAGTTGTGGGGAAATAAAAGAATGGAACATGCATGATATAGGAATGGGTTGGGCTTTACATGTCCTTTGGGTCAACTATCCAGATATACCCATTGATAATGGTGCATCTTGTTTCCTTACAGGATGCCTTCACGATGCATACCTGCTAGGATTCTACAGTGCGATCACGAGAATGACCCCCTCAGTGATGAGGATTCTATAGAAGGACCAGTTATCCAGAAGTTTACACTAGGTGGTGCACCTTTTATACCACAACCAATAGAGTAGCCCGTGGTACTTATAGTACCGAACGATGAGGAGCATAGGTTGAGCGCTCTCCATGAGTTCCAGAGATAGAGACCCCTCATGTTCCAAGGTGAGCCCGACCCTTAGGCGTCTGAGGACTGGCTTGAGGTGGTGATCAGAGTTTTCTGTCTAGTGAGGACACCAGCGGACCAGATGGTGATCCTAGGATTGAGCCTTCTTCAGGGTTCGACATGATGATGGTGGAGTCTTACCACATAGACTCACGATGATGAGACTCATTCTTGGATGGAGTTTGAGAGACACTTTATTGAGGGGTTCTCTCTACTTACGCTGATAGCAGTACGCATCCAAGAGATTCTTCAACTCCAGCAAGGTAGTTTGATGGTAGCTAACTATTCATCGAGGTTCAACAACCTCTCCAGATACTTGATGGATATGGTCTGGGATTAGTACTTCTGAGCTTGGACCTTTGATCAAGGTCTATGACGGGACATACGAGCTAGTGTCATGCCTCTATGCATTTTGACTTATGCTGGAGTGCTCGAGCGAGCCTTGGTGACCAAGAGCTTCTTAGCAGAGCAGAGGTAGCCGATGGTAGTTAGCAGCAGTCAGAAAGGTGTGGTGACCTTGATGGTAGAGAGCCAATGTCAGGATTCGGGATCAAGATGTGGGAGACGTCATAGGAGGACCCATGACTAGGGATCGACAGTCCATGGCTCTCAGGCAAGATCCAGTCAGCATAGGGAGAAGCAATGCTATGTGTGCAAGGGTTGGGGACATCTCGCTAGAGATTTTCCAACCCGTCAAGCTGCTGACAGGGAGGCAGTTGATGGACCACCGAGGCAGTAGTAGAGAATGGAGCAGGCAAACCTGCCAGGCGGTGAACATGGCAGAGTAGTAGGGAGAGCTACCTGTGGTGGTAGAAACTTTGATTTACTTCCACCACCACCCCTAGAAGGTCTTCACCATGCTCTGGGAGCAGGGGGACAGGGGAGGGGACAACTGCATGCGGTCGAGGTATATGACCCAGGGACTCCAAGGATGATTTGAGGTATGATCTATGTCTTCTCTACCTTAGCCACCATACTTATAGACACAAGTGCCAGTCATTCCTTCATTGCCACATGTCTTTTGTGAATCCTTGAAATTCTGGTAGAGTCGTTGACTCAATCTTTATGCTTAGAGACACCTAAAAGAGGAGACTCGTTGATCATGCACCTTTTAAAACAGTATAATATTACCCTTCGAGGTGAGAGTTTCGGTTGGAACCTCTTTGTGGTAGTGTGGAGGCCTTGCGATGTCATTCTCGGTATGGATTGGTTATCTTCGGTCTAAGCCCAGATTGATTGTTTTAGGCAAAGAGTGTAGTGTGTCCGCAGTGATGGGACAAGGTTTTCTTTTGTTGGAGAAAAGGAGACACAAGCAGTACAAAATGAGATCATGCATAGGAGGGTGTAACTGATCACTCATGAGTTGGCTAGCCTTACCCTTAGAGTAGTAGATGTTGTGAGCATCCAGTTCCCAACAGTAGTGTCGGAGTATAAGGACCTCTTTCCTGAAGATGTTCTAGGACTACCTCCCCACTAGGAAATCGACTTCTGCATCGACTTAAACACCAGGACAACACCAATTTCCTAATCAGAATATCAGATAGATCCCTAAGAGATTCGTGAACTGAGGGTGCAGTTGGAGGACTTGCAGAGAAAGGGTTTCGTAAGACCCAGTATTTCACCCTGGGCGGCCCATAGTCTTGTTTTCCAAAAAGGTAGATAGAAGTTTTAGGTTGTGTGTGGATTACCAGTGCCTAAATCAGGTAATAGTGAAGAATAATTATCCACTGCCGAGGATGGATGACCCCTTCGACTAGCTGAGAGGGGCACAATGGTTCTGAACGATTTACCTTCAATCTGGTTATCACCAGTTATGAGTACGAGATGAGGATATACCGAAGATGTCTTTCAGATGCCTCTATGGTTACTATGAGTACTTGGTGATGCCTTTCGGCATGAAAAATGCCCCCACAATGTTCATGGGACTGATGAACTAGATCTTCCAGCCGTACGTAGACCGGTTCATAGTGGTATTCACCGATGACATCCTTATGTACTCGGTGTCATAGGAGGAGCACACGAGACACCTGCGGATGGTTCTAGACGTACTCTGAGAGCACTGGATTTATGGGAAGCTCTTAAAGTGCCATTTTTGGATTTAGGAGGTTCAATTTTTGGGACATGTCATCTTAGCTAATGGTATAGCTCTAGACCCGGCCAAGGTGGAGGTAATGTTAGCATGGGAGCCACCTCAGAGCATGACGGAGGTGCGAAGCTTCCTTGGGTTAGCAGGATATTACCAGAGATTCATTACCGATTTATTCCGAATATCAGAACCGATGATAGCCTTGAATAGGAAGGAAAAACCCCTTATATGAAAAAAAAGTGCTAGAAAGATTTTGAGTTGTTGAGGCAGAGTTTGACGAGCACCCCGATTTTGAGATTTCCAGAGGAGGGTGTCCGGTATGTAGTTTTCTATGATGCATCAGGGACTAGGATTGGATGTGTCCTAATGAAGAGACAGATAGTGATTGATTATGGTTCATTCCAGCTTAGGCCACACGAGCAGAACTATGCAACCCACGATCTCGAGTTGGCAGTGGTAGTATTCACGTTTAAGATGTGGCGACACTACCTTATGGGTGAGCAATTTATCATCTACTCTCACCACAGGAGCCTCATGTACATCTTATCGCAAATGTATTTGAACCATAGATAGAGGCGTTGGCTAGAGTTCCTCCCGGATTATGATTTCAAGATCATCAATACTCCTGGGAAGGGAAAAAATGTGGTAGATTCTCTTAACAGAAGGTCGAGCTCGCAGCTGTTGAGTGAGGAGATAGAGAAATTATCCATATTGCAGCTATCTTTCATGGACAACGAGTATGAAATATACCTTCAGTCGATGTTTTTCACCCCTCCACTCTTACGGAGAATTATGAAGGTGCATCTTGGGGATGTCGACTGTGAGGTTTTACGTGCTCAGTTATCTGTAGGACAAGATCCTAATGGATATTCTCAAGGTGGGGAGCACATATTTCCTTTCAGAGGACGCACTGTTGTACAAGTGGAGTTACGAGAGGAGGTCCTGAGGGAGTTTCATATGTCCCCTTTGGTGGTAAATCTGGTAGTGGCGAAGCTGTACTAGGATCTCTAACGACAGTTCAGGTGGTTAGGCATGAGTAATGCTGTAGCAGAGTTTATTTCTCGATGCCTTACATTCCAGCAGGTGAAGGCTAAGCACCAGGTTCCTGTTGGATTAGCTCACCCCCTGGAAGTTCTGGAGTGGAAGTGGGATGGAATATCTATGGAATTCATGATGGGATTACCACAAACGTCCAAGGGGAATGATTGCATCTGGGTGATCGTTGACCGACTCACCATGTCAGCCCACTTCTGAGCTATCAGGGAGCAGAGTTCCCTAGAGAGCTTAGAAGGCCTATATGTGTAGAATATAGTTTGGCTTCATGGCTTCCCTTCAATAATAGTCTCGGATCAAGATACCCACTTCACATCCTGGTTGTGGAAGGGATTGCAGGAGGCTTTTGGGACTCATCTACGCCTGAGCACGACATTTCATCCCCAGACCGATGGTCAGTCGAATAGGACCATCAAGGTTCTAGAGGATATGTTGCGGGCTTGTATCTTAGACTTTGGTCATAGTTGGGAGGACCACCTAGCAATGATGGTGTTTGCATTAAACAACAGCTACCAATCCACCATTGGTATGACACCTTTCAAGGATTTAAATGGGAGACCCTACCAATCACCGCTTTTCTGGACCGATCACGAATAGTCAGCACTCATGGGTTCAGAGTTGGTGTGAGCTACCACCGATAAAGTGTAGATCATCTTGGAGTGGATTAAGACTACACAGAGCTGGCAGTAGTCTTATACTGATAGACGACAGAGACCTCTGGAGTTCGAGGAGGGAGACCAAGTCTTTCTACAGGTCTCACCTCGATAAGGGTTGTAGAGATTTGGATGGGGCGACAAGATATCTCCAAGGTTCATTGGACCTTTCCAGATACTGTACAGAGTTGGCAAGGTGGTATACCACCTAGATTTCCTTCCAAAATTTCATCGGGTACATGATTTCTTCCACGTGTCATAACCGAGGAGGTATGTGCATGACCCATCGCACATCATCGACTGGGGCGAGCTGGACATCGATGATCGAGTGACATTTGCTGAGTACATAGTGATAATCGAGGATTGGTAGGACAGGATCCTTCTCGGGTGATCAATTCCCCTAGTTCGCATCCGGTGGTATCAGGGGAATCTTTAAGAGATAACGTGGGAGCGGGAGGCTCAGATCCATGCCCAGTACCCACATCTTTTTTATTAGCCTTTGTTTTGGCTTTTCGGGGATGCAAATACCTAGGGTGGGGAGAATGTAATGTCTTATATTTATCTATGTATTATTTTTAAATATTATATGGAATTATTATGAGACCTGGATTTCTGATGGTAAGTGATTCCGAGGCCCGAAGTGCCTGAAATAAATGTTTGAAATAAATTAAACCATTAAACAGTGTGTGCGAGTGGTTTTTCTGAAAAAGTGGAATATCATTTAAATGGGTGCTCGAATCAGAAATACAAGGGCACCGTTGCGTTAAGAGCAGTGACTTTACATAGTATGAGGCCTAACATCTACTAGTGTGGGTTGGTTGAAAAAGTTAGTTTTTTGGACGTTTAATGGAAATAAATTAAAATAATAATTTATTTTATTTAAAAGTTTCCTTTTTGTGCAGCAACCAAATTCCTCCCTTTTTAAATACCTACTAATGGAAAGTTTGTAGGGTTAGCCTCATAACCCTATGAATTGAGAGAGTTACTCTTGGAGCATTGGAGGAGAACCCATTGGCGGATGACGACGATGCATCTCAGATCAGACGAGCCTCATCAACGAACATGACGTGGTGATCGTTCTTCAACTAGATCAAGTTAGGGGTTATTATTTCAATTATTCTTCCCTGTTCTTGGATTAAACGTCGAACGCGGACCAATCCATGAAAACGTTGATCTACGGATTCATACGTTTTGGTAGGAGGGTTTTTATTGGGTTGATCTCGTGAAATTAATCCATGTTAGATTATTGTTTTGATTCTTCTCAATTTTATCCATCTAAAGGGAGTGGATCAGTGCTGTGACGAACGATGGCAGAGGTTCATTCTTCGATTTATTTTTGGATTTCTTTCCCCTTTCTTTTCTCCTGTGTTCTTCACGTTCTTCATAGGATGACAAATAATGGATTGTTGCGCATCCATTTTGCAACGCAACGTTCCCAAATTTGAGATCCTACATCATGGATACCTAGAAGAGGTGCGACGGTGATGGCAATGGGTGAATCGACATTATTCAGGAATGATCGTACTTTGACCGTTCTTCACATGGATGATAAAAACGAATTTTTGGGGCTGATCGAAGGCCCAAAACTTATGTAGTCAACTGCGTGACGTGCGAGAAACCTAAACTCTAGAGTTTCATTGCAATAGGATGGTCGAATCGACGATCAGAGCATCACCAAGGTGCGGTAAAGCAGGTTCACGATTCTTGAAAATTCTAGAATACACAGCGTGTAATCCCTATGAACACATCGTGTGGTAGAGGCGATGGTGACTTGGGTTTTGTGTGTCAGACGGGTATCAAATGACATGTGACCCCAGTCACACGGCATGTTAGAACTTCCTCAAAGCTCAGCATGTATTCTAGAAATTACACGGACACGAGATGAACTACATGGCTTCGAAGACCCAGCGTGTAGACTCTACACGACATGGCAGAGGCGATTACACAGGACACAGTGTGTATCTCGGGCGATACATGGACACAAGATAAATCCATGTATGGGAACACAACCGTGTACATGGAGACGACCCCAGTTACTCAGACACGGTGTGTGATCTGTACTACACTCCGTGTACTGACTTTCCTACATGACCAACATTACGACACGCGCCGTTGTACAGAGGCAGTACCTGAGGTCAGAAGACACGATGTGTAACACTTATAAATTCCGTGTAACTTTCAGTAAATGGATTGATCTACTTGTACACCGTATCTTGGACCTGTTTCGTTTGGGTTAGTGCCCCTTTTTCTCGTTCCCTTGAAGGTCGGGTATCAATTCCTACTACATGAGTATGATCCCTTCAGCAGGACTTTCCGAGATAGAGTCATGTATCCCTATGAATGGCCAAGAGTGAGATTGTATATCCATCATTTACCCTAGGTGGAGTCAGGTATCGATGTGACCACTTCCACAAGGCACCTATCCTCTACCTAGTAGGTGAATTCTGGATGATTCGCGGAATCCGCCAAGGCCCTGGAAGTGATCCTCATCTATGTATCGTGACCTTTCCCACTAAAAAGTGTGCTCTCCCAGAATGAGTGTATCTATCTCTCATGACCTTTCCCAACAAACAGTACTTCTCGTACATACGTCATCAGAGTTGTCAGACTCATGGAGTGTGTTCTCCCGGACGAGTGCTTCGTGGAATCTTCGAACTGAATCTCTAGCGGAGGTATGCTATTGCGTGACTTGTACCTAGAATACAGGTTTTGGTTTTGAGTATATCTAGATATTTTCTATTTCTATTACTATATGTTTAGTAGACATATTTTGTAGATATGACTGTGCCTTTCCTTTGTGAAATGATTTATGCTTTTTGGGGTCCTCTACTGAGTATTTTCATATTCACCCCTGCACGGGCTTTGCCCGAACCTATCATGTCTCATGCAGATGAGCAGCCTTTTGATAGAGTCTCGGGCAGAGCAGGATAGGACTTATCTTTTTGAGTTCCCTATAGGCCGAGGTGATCCTATGACCACAAGCAGTATTCCCTGTACCACTTTGTATTTACAAGTTGGATTTTGTAGTTTTCAAACTCTTGTTTTTAGTGGGCTTGTATTCTGGCCCAGTTTACTTCCAGTACTTTACTTTCTGTCGTACTCTGTTGGTTGGTTTTAGTTGTATGTATGCATTTTATTCCATATTGGTTTTTAGAATTCAGCATTATGGTCTTGGAGATGTGTGCATGTGTACATGTACATAGGCAATTCCTCCCAAGTTAGTAATATTCCTACTTGGTGCTAGTAACTAGACCCTATCCTATTGGAGGCAGGCTTGGGGAGTCATGTCACGGGCCCCTCTGGGACGAGTTGTGACAAATTAACCTCCCATGTCTGATTTTATCATGAATACCAATTTTCATCCCATGATATTTACATCAAAATGCGCATCAACCAGAACCCAAACATGGTTCTGATATAGGAAAGCCATTTCAAAATTCATGGCTTCTTACCATCCTATAGATTCTGAGCTATCTATTACCTCCTTGTGTGATAGAGGTAATAATTATTCACTATCTTTGGTGAGTAGAAAATCATATCTCTATAGTTTTCTTACCTCTCTTACATTTCTACATAGTACTTCTATTTGAAGAACTACTTCTTCAATGAGGACCTATAGAATCTAGTCATGTACCGGATCTTGTGTATCTTGAGAATCAACTTCATTGAAGTCAATTTTTCTCCCATGATCCTTTTTAATGATGTGCTCCCTATCATGAAAGAAAAACTTTCAGGTGATAGTCACTTTCTTGTTTGATGGATTGTATAGGTAGTGTCCCTTTTTTCCTTTGGATACCCTATAAAGATACACTTTGTGCCCCGGGGTTCTAGTTTATTACCTAAAGAATTCCATACATGTGTATGTGAAAAAAATATTCTTTCCACTCCATAACTAGATGGAAATTTTGTTTTCCACTTTAGTTGGTACCTGACTTAATGTGTATGATGCAGTTTACAATGCATGTCCCCAAAAGGATAATGGAAGATCTACATGACTCATCATCGAACTTACCCTGCCTATCAAGGTGCATTTCCTCCTTTCACTAAAACCATTACACTATGGTGTGAATGGTTGAGTTAGTTGAGATAAAATCCAACACTCCAATATAAAATTTATGAACTCTTGGTTAAGATATTCACTAAATCGATCTGATCTAATATCCTTTTTCTTCTCTCCTAGTTGATTCATTATTTTATTCTTAAATTCAAATAATTTCTCAATTGTATCATACTTATAATTCATCAAGTAGATATAGTTATATATTACTTAAGTCATCAGTACAACTTAGGAAGTAAAAATATCCACCTCTCTCTTTTACAAGAAATGGTCCACACACATTAGTGTGTACCAATCCTAGAAGCTCTTTGGGCCCTTCACCCCATCCACCAAATGGTGGGTTTTCATTTTTCTATATAAAAAAACATCACATCATTCAAGTGGTTTTAGATCAGATGATTCTAAATAACCATCTTGATAGAGATTTTTCAAATGATTATAATTTACATGACCAATATGGTGATTCAATAGCTGGGTGCTATATTAGTCATGTTAACATGTTTCGTTATCAATTTACAACACTTGGTTTTCATAATCTAATACATAAAGACCGTTATTTAAATGTATCTTACCATAACATGCGTTGTTCTTATAAAAGAAACAAATTTTATTTCTAAATTTGAAAATAAACACATATTCATCAAGGAATGATACAAAAATTATGTTCTTGGATAATATTTGTACATAATAAAAATATTTTAAAACTAAAATCGTTATCGTTGGTAATGAGTGGTGGTAGTCACCAATGGCTAGGGCATCCATCCTTACACCATTAGTGGCCCTCAAATCCACCTCGCCTCTTTGAATATTTTGGAATCAACTTGGTTTTTGAAATTGGATATAGATGTGATAACCACAATCTATATCTAATACCCAATGTGTAGATATTGAAAGATAACACTCGATAAAGAATGAACCTTTAATTTACCATTACTTCTAGGTGCATTTACTCTTCTAGTGGCCTGACTTGACCCATGAAAAGCATAGTACCTCATTTTCTTTTCCCTACCGTGAGATCTTACTCTTATTGGATGGACGATGCTCAAGAGCCTTAAACTATTTGTGAGTCTTGGGACCATTTTACTTGTTATTACTTTTCTTGTTCACCATAAGGATCACAGGTTTATCACACCCCATGTCCTTATCCACTTGGAAAATCAAATTCAGATGTTCTAAAAGGCTCTTTTCATTATTGTGAAAACTGTAATTAATAATAAAACAACAAAAGGTCTTGGTATGTGATGAAAGCATGATATATATACCCAAATAATTCATGAATTTAATCCCTAGGATGTCTAAAAATTCAATGTTTCAAATAATATTGAATAAATGAGGCCCCACTGGGATAGAATCTCTAAGATTAGTTATAGAAATATCATTGGAGTTCTCATACCTCTCTTTTATATCCTTCTCTTGATAGATTTCTCTAAGGTGATACACCATGTTATACAGATCCATATCTTCCTTATGCTTCAAAATCTCATTGGTCATGGATGATAACATGAAAAATTGAAAATCTATAGAATCATTCACATGTTTCACATAGAGAGACAGATCATCATCACTTACCTCATTACCAGGCGCATCAAGAATAAGTTTTTTTCATCACATACAATTTCCTTTTATGGAAAAGGATAACCCATATGTTCCTTTCCCAATCTTATTAATTTGTTTCAATGAGAAGGTAATTATTATCAATTATGTATCACAGTGATATGTTTGAAGTCATTTTATTTTTATTTCTATAAATATGTTCCGAAAAAACTTAGTACATTAACTGACTATTTTTTACAAATAAATAAAAAAATAAGTATTATACTTATTAGTCTTCCAATATTTTATCAAAAAACCAATAGCCCTCACCATTGGATTCATAATATCCTATTTCTTGTAATTTTAGTAGACATGCCCTATACTCACTTTCTTATTACCCCAACATCGGTTGGTCATGAAACTTGAATTGTTTTAGGTAGGTGTTCCGAATTCCAACTGCATCAACTCACAGTTCCTTGATTAGTTTAGTAGACACCCAATTCCTAAAATTCATAAATTAGATTTCCTCAATCCTTACCTCTCATTTACACCATGTCCTTCTTGGGAAGTCAACCCTTGATCTGAAATAAGTTATTTCATCCTGAAACTTCAAGTTATAATTCCCTGAAAATTAAGAGCCTCCCAAATTTGGCTGGTCAAGCACTTTGATCTATGGTTTGATTTTCAGTTAAGTACTGGAAGGCTATACCGAATTAATATATATAATTGTGAGATTTTATCCTTTTATTTTTAAAATTAAAATTATTATCTTTATCACATGATTGTTAAGATTAAATGGATTTACATAAGTGATTAACCATGTCTTAGATAAAATTTTCGCATAAGTCAATTTATTTTAGTTCTATCTTACATGATGATTAATTTCATTAATTCAGTTGATCAAAACATCCTTAATGAAATAAACATGTAACTTGAATGAAATAAGATAATAAAGTGGTATGATCGTGATCTTTTACTAATTGTTAGTTTATATAGTTGTTTATTAACTTACCATTGACCTAGGGGAAAAACACCTTGAACCCATCAAGGTTCATGTTATATATTTCCAGCTCTCTACCTATGTATATCTCTTGGATTGGTTTCAGATCGACACCAAAATTGAACCACCTTCACTAGATTGGGATCTCTATCCATGACATATGATTTTACTCATACACAAGTGAGGGGAAAAAGGTTTACATAAAAGAAACCCTGGGAATGAAAACCCTGACATAATAAGAGGAGAGAAGGTACATAGAACAAAAAATTAATTTTATAATAAATTCAATGAAACTAATCACATAAAATGGTGTGGTCTATTCTCTAGATCATCCACATGCATTCAACAAGGTATGAATTTAATAAAACTACCATTAAATTCTTAATAGTTATTATTTAAGATAAATCATAATCGAATCAATTAACTATCTTCATTAATTAATCAATTCATTTATCTTAATTCTCATCTAAATTTCCTTGATATTCTCACCCATTATAAATTTAAATAAATCAAATAAATTTATTTAAAATTAATTGTGTACATAAATGTTCCTTGTAGACAACACAATGAATACCTGTTTGAATATACTAAACATTTATTTTACTTGTATATATTTTACTCTTGTGACATATTGAAAACAATGATTATCACGTACTTTTATGATGTGTAGTATCAACTTAATTATTACATGGATTATATGATTTTTCAGTCATACGTTATGCTTTAATGCACGCAGAGTAAAAATTGTAATACGAATCATAAAATATATGCTGATATAAACATTACTCATATGTTAATTAAATAAACCTATATATAAATATTAAAACCCATCCCATGGAATGTCATATCAACTTAATTACCACACAGAAGAACATGTCTATATGGTTTACATAATATTATAATTGAATTTTAAATCTATGTAATTTGGTATAAGTACACGACTTATAAAAGCATGATACATGGTGTTTAAGTCTCTCACCGTCTATCTGAGGCACACTCCTTGGGAAACATTGTGTAAATTGTGCCTCAGAAAAAATGGAGTAAACAACATGTACAATGGGATACAAAACATGTGGTCTCCTAATTACATGGTCACCAGTCAGGTAGTCCGTGTACGGTAATACACAACCCCTATATGACTAAAAGGGACGAATCACTGTGTACATGGGCTGCACAGCATGTACACTGGCTGACCATGAACTACCCTTCCCAGTCAACATGTGTTGTAGGTACTAAATTCACCATGTGTCATCAATGCACAAAGTTTGAATTAACTATAGAATTAATTCTTGATGTATTGGACACAAGTAGAAGACATGTAACTATGGTTACACGACGTGTACTCTTGTGTTATCCATCCATAATCCTTGGAACCTCCATATGAGAACATTGATTTTATTTCATTCATAAAATTAATCAAATTGATTAGATCTATGAGAAATTAAGGAGGAAGAAGAAGATCTCACAATTCAGATTAAAATATCAATTAAACATGAATTGAAAACTAAATCACAAATGTGTAAATAAATAAATTTACTTTAAATAATTATAAATAATTAAATGACTGCTCTAATACCAATTGTAGGTTCTGGGTGCAGTGAAAGCATGCAATGGGACATTCCCTAATTTTCTTTTGGTCATGATCAATGATCAATCCGAGAATTACACAATGATGAGCATCTTGATCAATGGAAAATAATCAAATAAAACATACAATGGATAGAATATTGGAACTAGATAGAGGTTTATCACATATTATTTATAATAAATTTAATTAATTAAAGATTTACCTTGATATAATTATTACTTAGTTGATGAATCAGACAACAGATCATCATTGTATGGTAGTTGCATTGTAGGAATCAATGAATATTCCCTTTAGTGATTATCCACACATGTTCCAAAAATCTATGAACATTGATTTAGAAATATTAGTGTGCTAGCTCAAAACATCAAATTGTTTGTGTCTTCCTCCTTTGATCGCCTTGAGAACTGATTCCAAACATCCTTATGGATCTCTTTTAGCTTGAGAGTGGGTGGTGGAGGAATATTTCTCTCCATACAAAGGAGCGTTATTGTGGATGGAATCTCTCTACGGGTTGATAGAATTTTCCAAAACTGTTGTGCACAACCAATACAAATGAATGGGCTCTATAGAAAAAAATAATATAATTGGGTTTATATATCACTAGGGTTAGAAATAAATATTTTCACAAGTTCACCTTTTTATTTAATTAATCCCTGTAGAACCCCATGGAAAATAATAATAAAAATATTATTATTATTTACAAACATGAAATTAACTTGTTAATTAAATTAAATAATATTTATTATTTATTATTTCTCCCAATAACATTAAAATTAGTCTTCCATTCCTCCACAACATTTACTAGGACTTGAATAATGAATATTTATTTAATAAATAAACATCATTTCATTAGTTTCTAATAAATAAGTTAATATTATACTCACTAAATAGAAAATAAATATTTATTAAATATTCCATTCACAGTATATTCTCTTGTATAAATGGAGACAAAATAAATGAGATCAAGAAAAAATTAATATTATTAAAAAACTTATAGGAATAATACTTATTCAACTTGTTAACTAATAAATAATAATAATAATAATAATTAATTGATAGAATGGATATACTTAGTGTGTAACCCTCTATAACTCTTTCTTAGTAGCATTGGGTGAAGTAACCTAAAGTCCAAGGTTACAATATAGAAACATGCCAAGGCACCCATAGAGAATGAATTTAATGATGCAATGGAATAATACATCATAAAAACAGTAAATGTGTAATATAATCCCTTCATAACGATATATTTAATCAACCAGGTTGCATGTCAGTGCCATCAACCTTTGTGCTTGATGTCTCTTTCTTTTTCCTTTCTAAAAATAAAAAATACTTATAGAACACCATGGCCATGGATTTTTTAGGTTGTATAATTTCCATCAAAGGGACTAAGATATCAACTTCTCTTAAAGAAAAGAAGGGAAAAATCTTTTCTCACATTATTAATTAATGAAATATTATACTTCATGCACCCAACATATCCTACCTCTCACTGAACATCTGTCTTCACAGTTTTCATCAATACATCAAAGTATGTGACTCATAATAATCATTAATAATAATATTAATGTCTAAGGACCAATAAGCATGTTCGTAGATAGGAACATACACTGACACATATAAATGTGGATTTCCTACTGCCGTATCTTAATCTCACAATATCCTATATGATATTACCAAGGGTGTACGCCATGAGAAGGATCCTCAAAGTCCTATGAGTCTCAACCCTTGATATCCTATATTATTTGTGTCCCTTAATTGATATCACCATGTTATATAAAAAATATTTAATAATAGTTTCATATAACTTTTGGGTTCTTATCATAGTGGAGAACTACTATGACCTTTTAGTGTGACAACTACTCTAAGTACATTATCACATACTATGTACAGAGAAGAACAATCATGATGTGATGATTAGTTTATTAATATTCAAGACTATGAATACATGTTATTTTTAACTATAAAAACGTTGGTTATAAGGAACCAAATCCATTAGTATTATCATCCAAATACATCTGAATCATACATGTCACAAACTCTATTATATCCCTCCAATCACCAATGCTCATCATCTCTAGTTTATCTGATTTTTTCTTCAAATCCTTTAGTGTCTTCTCACAGACCAAAATATTTTTAACTCATTGCTTCCATATAGTAAAATCATTATTCCCATTAAACAATTCAATGCAGGGAAAAATGTTGAGGCATTAATCACCCATGTCTAATTAGAAATAAACAGAGATAACCTTCTTTGATACTAGTTGTTGGGTCAGAAGAAAATTGGTCCTAATATAATTATTTAATTATGACAAAAAATTATGAGAATATATAATGAAAATAGAGTATAGAAATAAAAATAAAGAATAAGCGGGGACACAAAAATTTAACATGAAAAAACCCTCTAGTGTGGAGGATTAAAAAACCACATAGAGACTCTATGAAAATCCACTATGAATCAGAGAGTAAAAATAATCTAGGTAGAATTCCAAAAACGAATAAAAAATATAGAAGAGAAAAACAATTTGAAATTCACACCACAATATACCTGCATAGCCACCCTCAGAATTGTCTCATGATAAGATGTAACCTTTTAGAGGCCAAAATAAAACATGTTTCATCATTTAAGAACCTCACTTCACAACCCATTTTTTTACTCTTCACTGTTATCCATGCCCAAAAACTGTCACCCACATTTTTGCTGCACATCACCTGATTTTTTTACTCACTATGTGTAGCACCCATGTTTCTCTATTTTATATGCAAAGGAGACCCTGAAATTATTTTGATATAAAACATACATTACAATATTCAAAATAAATAAAATGATAATATCTTTGAAATAATATTAGGGGGAAATAGAGATATGTTTAAAATACATTTCTGCTTTTAAACTACTTGTGAAAGGTTTGAAAAAGTCAAACCCCTAGAGAATATCCTCCAAAATCATTCTAAATAAAAATAGTGTTGCACCGTCAAAGAGATATCAGTGTATATCTACCTTTATATATCTACCATTATAAATCTACCATTGTAGGAATATCATCTACCATCGAGGTAGAGTATCAACCATTTATATTTTTAAAAATATTTTCCACTCATAATTTAAAGAGATATGTCGTTAATTATAATTTTAGATCCATCATTATTTATAATTTTAGATCCACTATTAATTAAATATTGAGATACCACCAATAGTTAAATATTGAGAATATATGATATACTTTTGGGTTAAAAAGATGGTGATATATCATTGGCACTCAAACTTAATCTACCCTTGGCACTTAAACTTAATCTATCATTAGTAATAAACATCCACCATTAACATTAATAGAAGATACACTATTGGACTAAAATATTAAATAATATGATGTTATTAATGGAGAATCCATGCATGGAGGATATTATGGTTTTAGGATCTTCTATAGAAAAAAATAACTAGAGGAAGAAGATGATGAATAGTAATTCATTATTCCATGTAAAAGATGAACACACAAACTAAGGTGAGTTTTTAAGCCATCTAAATGACTGAATTAGAAGTTAGAATATATTACTTAAATGAATATAATTTTTATTTAATTATAAGGGATCAATAAGTGCTTCAATATTACAGGTATAAAAGGAGATATTTTTAAAATATAGTGAAAACATGATTTGAACACTATAGAAAACAATTTCACAACATCAAACATTTTTTAAAGGACCTAAAATTTTTGTGTAGTTTAATGAAATGAAGAAAAACTTTTTATATTTATAACTGAATAAACCATGTTAAATTATAAAGTTAATTGAATGATATATAAAAGAAAAAAATATTTTCAATAATAGAAAATCAAGAATTCCAGAAATGTAAAAATATTTTCTGAAATTTAGTGCACCACATAAAAAATAAATTCATACATCCATTTATTATATTGAAATGTAGATATATGTAAAAAATGTTTCACATAAAATAATAAATGGGGTTTTGATGAGTTCAAAACATAAACTTACATGTAATAAAAAAAGGCTTTCACATTAACAAATAGGTGGTTCAATTCCAGGGGGGTTATTTAGAATTGGTTTATTAGTAGTAGTTCTAGAAACCATTTCCAAATAGAACATTTTAATTATTTTTTAAAAGATAATAATGGTTTGATATAACTGATGGTTTATTTTTATATTTTTATATTTTGTGGTGTTTTTTTAAACAAGCATGAATTGTTTTGAAAAACCATAATAAAACACCCCCACACCCATAATCCATTTAGTTCTGACCCTACATGCTCTCATCAACACCACCAACAGCAAAACCCCCCCCTGAGAACCTTTCTCCCATGATGGTGGCCCCTATTCCACCTTTCACAATGAATGTGGACCATAATGGGGGAATGAAACCTAACCCCCTTCCCCCATGTCCCCATAATCCTCCTACCTATTCCACGACCTAATTTCCTCTACCCCTATTCATATTCAAGTCAGAATTCACCTCTGTCATCTCCCAGAATTCCACATAGTCTATTTCCCTCACCTCACCTTAGTGACTATATTCTATGTTATCAAAACCTGTTATTGTGAGGGGTAATATTTATTCATTTAGGTTGTTAATTTTTTTCATGGTATATTGAATAATTTTTTATTTAATTTTAGTTCTATTGAATCAAAACCCTACCCTAGTTAATAATGATGATGGGTTGTTAAATTTTTTTACTTGTTTGATGAAACATTTATATCATTATATTTGCATGTATAGGTAGAATTGTGGAAATAAAATACATATGGATACAAATTGGATTAATATTTCTAGAACAAAACCTCAGTATGACCAATGTTTTAATGAATTCTTAGATTATGAAATTGTAAACCAACCAGTGTATGATAGAATAAAATATTTGTGTCCTGATTCCAAATTAAAGTCATGGATGAATAGAAATAAAATATATGAGGACTTGATATTGAAATTGTTTCCTACTCAATATGTATGTTGGATTTGGAATGGAGAATCAAATGTTATAAAATGCAAAAATAATGACCATCCTATCAACAAACCACAATGTAACCCGCCAGGGGAGAATTCAGTTCAAAACCTAATAAATTATGATTTTGGATTTGTAGGGTAAAATGTCCATGATTTTAATAGATCACCATGACATTAATTTCTCTTGAGAAATATCATCTTTATTAGAACATAAATGAACAAAAAATGAGTTTGCTAATTATTTGAAGATGGAAAACCTGAACCGTATGGTGGGTGTTCCAAGTATTTAAAGCAATATTTCTACACAAGTTGTATCATATCTAGTTTATTTTTGGAATTACTAAAAATTCATTATTAATTATTTTAGAGTTTATTCATAATGAATTTATTAAATCAATTATCCCTACATCATTCTATGAGATGAATAAAATCACTAACAAATTTGGACTTGGCTATACAAATATGCATGTATTCCCTAATGATTGTATTCTTTATTGTGGATAAGAGTCCAAAAATAAAGAATTCATAAGATATTATATAAGTAAATGGATTTCAATGGGAAAAAATGAGAGTAAAAATCAATTCAAAACAAAGAATAGAAAAGTGGAGAATAATCATGCATAGGTATTGTTTCACTTTTATCTGAAACCACGCTTACAAAGATTATTCATTTCATCTAAAACTGTATATGAATTGAAGTGTCATGTTTAGGGTAGAAAAAAATGACTTGATGATACATCAAAAGGATTCAACATCATTCAAGATGTTTGATTCATTATATCAATTTTTTCTTCAGATCCTAGCAATGTATGTTTAGAATTATCTTCTGGTAGTTTTAACCATTTTGGTAATTTAATAATAATTATATTATATATACAGTTGTTTTGATCACCTATAATCCACCTCTATGGATTTATATAATAATACTTCTTTGATTATTTCAATTATTATTTATATATAGAAAATTCTTGTAAATGACATTGATATATATCTTGAACCTCTAATAAAATAATTGTGAGAATTGTGGGGTGGTGGCATGAAATATTACGATGATTCAATGAGAAAAATATTCCAAATGAATTTTGATTTAATATAAACAACTATTGACTTTACTAAACTAGGAAAATTATCTGGTTAGAAAACTCAATCTTTTCTGGCTTGTCATGTTTTTAATTTTTATTTTTAACCTCAATGATTACCGCATCATAGAAAAGTCTTTTTTTTCATCATTAATTTCTTGATGCTTCTCATAAAAACAGGGTTAACAAGCCATGATTTAATAGAGATAATGGATTAAGAATATAACCAAAGGTGTTATCTAGTTTGAAATCATGGTATAATTATTTAATATCATAGTAGAATTTTAAAAATGTAGTCAGTTTAAAGAAGGCGTGAAAAGGGTATAATGTATAATATCTGAAGTTGCTAGAACACAATTGTGGACGAAAATGAGTATATTTCCAAACATACTTATTAGGAGTTTAATTTGAAAATAAAAAACTTGAAATAATTCATATTGAAATGAACATACATGAAAATTTAAATATTACATTTCTTAATGAGTATGGTAAGTCAAAGGATCACCCTAATGATCGTAAGGATTTGGATTCAATGAATATACATAATGGGTTGAGAGAAAATGAGAATGGAATGTATCCTTAGAATAATTTTACAATGAAAAATAATGAGATTGAAGAATTCCTTTGATCATTAAAGAATATAAAATAAAAATATGGATATTCATGTAACATTTCATATTGACTTGACTTAAAAAAAATCAAATGTTACATGGACTAAAACATCACGACTCACATATTCTGATGGTGTAGTAGTTGTTGTTGTCATTTCTTAATATTTTACCTGAAAATGTAATTGTGGTTTTAGTTGAGTTCTATACTTTATTCAATGTGGTTTCTGGAAAAAATCTAATCTAACTAAGATTGATAAACTTCAAGAAATAATTTTTTGACACTTTATTATCTAGAGATGTTATCCCCCCTTAGTATTTAGAGTCCTGATTAATTTGACTATTCATATGGCTGAAGAATCTAAATATGGTAGAACGATACACTATCTATGGATGTATCTAATTAGTAGGTACATTAGTATTATTTTAATTTTCATTGATGAAATAAATTTTATCTAATCATAGTGTAGTAAATTTTCATAAATTTCTTATTTCTTTCATTTGGTACATAGGTTATTTGAAATAATATATCAGGAATAAAGAAAAACCAAAAGGATCTATCTATGATATTTACATAGCCTAAGATTTTTTGACCTTATGTTCTATTTATATGGAGTGGATTGATACTAGATTCAATCATGTTGAATGTGTTGATGATGTCTTTATTAATTATCTTTCTAAAAACCAATCATCTGTATTTCCAACTATTAGACCACTAGTTGAAAAGGGGTCACATTTTACGATGAATAATTTTTTGTTAATAAAATAACACATATATGTGATACTAAATAGTATTTTTTAGATCTATTTAATGAATAATTGAGATTTCAAACAAAGAGAAGACCAAGGGTTCAAGCTCAAAATGAGTTGTAATGATAAAAATTTGTTATTAAGGAGTTTTTCAACTGGTTCGCCTGTCATGTAAGTATATACACATATTAACATTGTTTACATGAATTTATTTTGTCTATGCTAAAAGTAAAACCTTATATATTCTTATTTAGATAATGAATGTTAAGAATTTAGATAAGATTGCATATGATTTTATGTTTTTATCTTTAGGTCCTCTAAGGTAGGCTAAGAGATTTTATGCCCATAATATTCATATCTTTAAGTTTCATACAATTTATCATGAACAAGTCTTAAAAGCTCAAAATAGTGGTGAATTTAGACATTCATAAGTTGGATAACATTGAATGATGATTGATATAATCATATTACATAATAATGGTCAATTTTCAGTTGTATTATTCAAATACAATATGTTAACATTGATAGGGGTATAATGAAATATTAATTACATTTTACTTTTGTGAACTTCTTCCACTTGATTCATACATAGTATCATGTAGAAAATGATGAATTTATTTGGGATTCACAAGTAAAGATGGATTATTATGTGGATGATTAAATACATAAATTTTGGAGAGTTTTTGAACACTTAAAATAGATAAACTTTTATGATATCGGTGGTGAAGGTTAGTTGGTACTTAGTGACATTGAACTTCATCAACCATAAAACATTTAATAGTTTTTCCATAAATTATAGAAATAATAAAACTTGAAGGATATGGTTAAAATTTAGAACATTTCACAATAGTGGTTAATAAAAATTAATACAATGGAGACGAATATAATTGAATGAATAAATTGGTACTGAAAATATAATATGATTTTTCTTTTATATGTGTTTCTTACATAAATACATTGTTTATTTTTTTCATTTATTTGTAAAAAGCATTTACCTTTTCTTTTTCATACATTGTATATATTCTAAACCATTTGAATAGTGGGAATACAGATAATATTTTTTGAGATCCTAGTTGATCAAATTCTCAGAGCACACCACCACTACCATCAGTTTTAGTGGATTCGAATGATTCTACTGTACTTGATACTTATAGTGAACTAGAAACTTCCTGAGATGATATTGGTAGTAGACTATTGAATTTACCACCCATGATGTAGAAGTTGGTCACCCTCTATCAAGTGGATATTACTGAGTAACCGTTAGTGGAATTTATGTCATTGTATACAAAACTATATATTTTATTAATTTTTTAAAAGATTTTTAAAATTGATAACAATAATAAAATAAGAGACAAAAATATGAACACAATAGATATGTGGTACCTAAATGACTAAAAAACTATCATTCTATTTGGTGAGTTTGGGGTGCCTGCCTGTGTTGCAATAAGAATCTATGGACAATTTCTTGGTCAACTTTCTTACGAGATGATGAGATTTCCCATTAATTATAAATATTGGAGGCTTATTCCCATATCTTGGAAAAATGAGGTGTTTTACTACCAAGTAATGGTACTA
The DNA here is from genome assembly GCA_963277665.1 of Viscum album. Lineage (NCBI taxonomy): Eukaryota > Viridiplantae > Streptophyta > Magnoliopsida > Santalales > Viscaceae > Viscum > Viscum album. The sequence goes on from OY728129.1 coordinate 417,500,601, forward strand.
TTAATTTAATATTCAATAATAACATCTTTAAAAGGAATGTGTAACAATATTAATATAATTATAATGTGTTACGTTTATTATTTCTGGATGTTTTTGTTTATTTTTATGTCCCTGACTCGGTTTCATGCCCATAGACCCTGAAAATTTTGAAAAAAAGATACTTCAAATGAAGATTATGTTATGAGTTTAATGACACATCTCTAAGCTCCCAACGAATGTATGAGAAAGTGGTTGAAGGCATGTCTCATGAGTAGTGTAATATGTTTTTCGATACTAATAGAGATGCATCAAAGTAAGTAATTCCATATTTTACGGTATCCTAATAACATAAACATAATAAAATTATAATTTCGATTAATTTTTCCATTTTACAATAATTATCTTATAAAAATACATTTAATTATAAAAAAAAATTCATTCCTAAGATCCCTGGATCTCATTTTTTTTAGAAAAAGAAAAACATTGATTGTATTTTATATATAATTAATTTTATTATTTTAATACAAATAATTTTTTTTCTAACTTTTATTTTTTTTATAAATGATAAAGAATTATGTAACATAGTTGGTTGGGAATATATGTGAAATAATATTTTTTGGAAAGCAGATGACAGTTTTGTAATTGAACCTACCATAGATGTTGGAGAAAGAATTTTTCATTACTATTTGTTGTAATTTCATTACTAAAAAAATAATTACGAAAAATAAATAAAAAAACAAGCCCTAAAACCAATTAATTGGGGTCTTCTAGATGGTTCAAATAGTTCTAATTAGATCTTTTGGCACTGTTTAATCCAGGTAGTGGGACATAACTAATTAGGTTTAAGACTAGTTTTTTGTTATAAATTGTTTTTCTTTATTATTATTTTAGAGAAATGGAATATCATTAAATATTAATAAAAAATTATTAATTAGATAATATTATAAAATTTAGATAATTTAAAAAATATTTTTTAATATTTTTTTATTAGCCAAACAAAATTCAAGAGTCTTTATAGGTGAACCGTTCACAATCACCAACAGTTTCCCATAATGATGTAGTTGAAATAATTTCAGGGGAGGAGCATCCATGGAATGTATGAGGGATGAGTTATAGGCATATCCATCAATTTTATTAGGTAGGGATTCATTATTATTTATTGATTCTCCTAGTGGGGTTTCGATCCGTGCCATTGATTGGGAAGAAAAAAAGATAAATTTCAAGGTTGATTTTTTTCTTCAAAAACATGACTTGTATAAAAAAACATAGAATTGGTGATGGTCGATAATGGGAAATTAATTAGTTTTCATATTTCAAAGGATGATGGGAATGCTATTTAAGGAAATTGGAAGTTGTATATCTCATCACATAGTGGTAAATTCTAAACACTATCCATGACTCAAAATATAGTTTTAAAAGATGTTAATGTTTTTAAAAATGTGTGTTAGGGGGTCAAAAAATGGTGTAAGATGGATGTTAAATTATTGGACAATGACTGTATGTTGATTATTGAAATGTAGGGACTGATGAAGCATCAATCCAAATTACAGTTTCCTAGGATTCATGTAAACACACTACGGAAAAAACGACCTTTTTGCGACATGTTATTTGTGACGGGAATAGATCTCATCAAAAAGATTATTTGTGATAAGGACAATAACCCATCGCAAATAAATAGTTATTTGCGATGGGAAAAGGGGTCCCATCACAAATGTTTTGGTGTGACTTGTGCGCCAAACCACTGGAAGAGTATTTACGATAGGGAATTCCTCCACATCGAAAATACCCGGCGATGGTAAATACTAATTTCGACGGGGAGGCACCCCTGCTGCAAATACCTGGAGGATGAAATTACTATTTGCGATGGGATCTCCCCTCATTAAAAATAGTGTGTCAGAAGGTCACTAGATGGTAAATACTATTTGCAACGAGATACGCCCCTTAACAAATAGTGTGTTGGTAGGTCACTATTTGCGACGGGTCCTATCACAAATACCCTTTTAGCTACCGATAGAAATTAATGTGGCCAAAGGTATTTGCAACGAGAGTCTCGTCATAAACAGTCCCATCACAACTAATCTAACCTATATATACCCCATCCGTTTTTCCTTCTTCCTCTCTATTTTTACTTTCTCTCTCTGTCTAAACTCTAAATTTAGAGTTAAAATTTTTCTGAGTTAATTTTTTTATGAACATATTTTGAAGTCGTCTACACCTATAAGAGATCAAGTTTAAATGTATTTATGTTTTATTTAATTTAATATATATTTCATTTTTTATATTAATTTTAATTATTTTTAATTAGTTGTAAGTAAATTAGATTTAGATTGTTTTGTTATCAGTATTTATTTGTAGTAATAAATTGAAATTATTAGTTCTAATTATTAATAATTTGTGGCAATTAGGAATTATTAAAAATAATTAGTAATGAATATAAATAATTAGCGATAATTAGTTATTTGTAATGGTTATTAGTAGTAATTAATAGTAATTAACGTTAATTAGTAATAATTAACGCTATTTAGTAATATTTAGCGGTATTTAGTAATAATTAAGAATAAATAGTAATAATTAGTAAAACAATAGTAATACAGACTAATAATTATGAATAATTAATAATAATTACTAATAAATAGTAATAATCAAAAATAATTAGTAATAATTAGTAATAATTTGTAATAAATAGCAATAATTTGTAATAATTAGCTATAATTAGAAATAATTAGCAATAATTAGAAAACATTTGCAATAATTAGTAATAATTAGCAGTAAAAAGAAATAATTAGCCATAATTAGTAATAATTAGCAATAATTAGCAATAATTAGCACTAATTAGCAATAATTAGCACTAATTAGCAATAATTAGCAATAATTAGCAATAATTAGAAATAATTAGCAAAAATTACCAATAATTAACAGTACATAGTAATAATTAGGAATAAATAGTAATAATTTGAAAGAATAGAAATAAATATTAATAATTAGTAATAAATATGAATTACTTGTAATAATTACAAATAACTAGTAATAAAAACTAATAATTTGTAATAATTAGAAATAATTAATAATAATTTTCAATAATGAGCAATAACTAGCAATAATTAGCAATAATTAGCAATAATTTGTAATAATTAGTAATAATTAGCAATAGTTAGCAATAATTAGCAATAATTAGTAATAATTAACAGTAATTAGTAATAATTAGTGCTAATTAGTAATAAATAGGAATAAATAATTATAATTGGTAAAAAATAGTAATAAATAAAAATAATTAGTAATAATTAAAAATTATTAAAAATAATTACTAAAAATTAGTAATAATTACTAATAAATAGAAATAATTACTAAAACTGGTAATAATTACTAATAAATAGTAATAATTACTAATAATTAGTAATAATTACTAATAATTATTTAAAAATAGTAAAAATTAGTAAAAATAACAACAAATACTTATAATTAGTAACAAATACTAATAATTAGTAACAAATAGAAATAAATAGAATTAAATACTAATAAATAGCAATAATTAGTAATAATTAGCAACAATTTGTAATAATTAGAAATAATTAGTTATAATTAGAAATAATTAGTAATAATTAGAAATAATTAGTAATAATTAGGAATAATTAGAAATAAATAGCAATAATTAGCAATATATAGCAATAATTAACAGTAAATAGCAATAAATAGGTAAAATACCAATAAATAGAAATAAATTGGAATAAATTACAGTAAATTGTAATAAATAGAAATAATTAGCAATAATTAGCAATAAATAGAAATAATTAGCAATAAATACTAATAATTAGCATAAAATATTAATGATTAGTGACAAATACTAATAAATAGTGAGAAATACAAATAATTAGTGACCAATACAACTAACTAGTCAGAAATACTAATAATTAGTAATAAATACTAAGAATTAGTAACAAATACAAATAATTAGTAATAAATACTATTAATTAGTAATAAATACTACTAATTAGTAATTAATACTAACAATTACTAATAATTAGTAATAATTAGTATTAATTAGTAATAATTAGTAATAATTAGTATTAATTAGCAATAATTAGTATTAATTAGTAATGAATAGTAATAAATTGTAATAAATATTAACAAATAGTAATGATTAGTAATGATTAGTAATAAATAGTAATAAATAGTAAAAATTACTAATAATTAGTAAAAAATAGTAAAAATTAGTAAACATTAGTAATAATGAGTAAAAAATATTAATAATTACTAAAAATCGTAATAATTAGTAATAAAAGATATAAATACTAAAAAATAGTAATCAGTACTAATAATTAGTAATAAATACTAATAATTAGTAATAATTAGAAATAATTTTTAATAATTTGTAATAAATACTAATAAATACTAATAAATACTAATAAATAGTAACAATTAGCAATAAATAGTAATAATTAACAATAAATACTAATAATTAACAATAATTAATAATAATTACAAAATATTAAAAATAATTAGTAATAATTAGTAATTAATTGAACAAATTAGTAATAAATTGAATTAATCAGAAATAAATAAGGATAATTGTAATAAATTGTAGGAACTTGGCACAATTTTCAGTAGATTAACGACACTACTTTTTCTCGATTACTCTTCTCGATTCTACTCTCACTAACTGAAAACATTATGAAAAAATGTGCTCCTAGGAATGCATATCTAATCTTGCATGCAAGATATTGGATATGCATTCGTAGGACAACATTTTACCGATTATGGTTTCAGGGGGTGATAGTTTCAAGAAGATGATTCGTCGATGAAAACAGTGCTCTTTTGTCTGAAGACTCATTTAAATTCATCTTTATCACACTGAAATCACAATGAAGAATCTGGTCAGAGGTACACTTTTTATTTTTTGTATGCATGAGAATTGATAAGCATAAGTACAAGTATATTCTTCATTGTGATTTCAGTGTGAAAAAGTTGCAAGAAAATGAGCCGCCAAACAAAAGAGAAGCCACCAATATATTGGAAATTGTGTCACCCGTAATTATTGTTAATTAGTAAGAAGTGGTTGTATGTATGTATATTCTAATTTTTTGGATAGTGTTTTTCTTATTTCAAATTATTCAAAAAAAAATATTTTATATTTTGTAGAAAAATATGGAATAAAGAATTCAAAAACAGTCATTATTAGATGACCACGCTTGGATAAATTAGCACATAAATCCAAACAGTTCTGGTTTAAATATTGTATATATTGAGAGTGTTGAAGCTTTATTATCATTGACATCATCAGAACTAGAATTTGTTTCAGAAGGAATAATTAAGTTTCCTTGTAAAAAATTCGCTCTGAGAACGTTTGATACATTTGAAAACATTAGGGGACATATCATGAGATTTGGTTTTCAACCAGATTATGTTTTTTGGTATCAATACGGTGAACACACTTTGAGGGAATGTACTAATAATTTGATTTCTGATCTATCATGGTTTCAAAAATTAGTAAATGATGTTGCGGGTCTATCTGTTCAACAAACTGAAACTCGGGATGATATTAATTTAACTACTAAGTTGGTACCATTTAAATTTTATGAGTTGTTGAGGTTTGTTGAATATTCATTATATCCTAGTTGTAAGATAAAAAAATTAGAAGTAGTTGCAAAATGTATGGCAATTAAATCAGATAATAGAATGTCAACCAAATATTTTCATCATATATTCTCTTTGGTTAAAACACTATTACCTAAAGGAAATGTGTTTCCTACAAATTAATTTGAGTTCAAGAGGTTGGTTTGTAATATGGGCCTTAGTTATAAGAAGATTCTTGAATGTTAAAATGATTGCATCTTATATTCTGGTGAAAAGGAGCCGTTTGATAGTTTTCCTACATGTGGAAAATTACGGTATAAAGAAGCTTACCTTGGGATGTCTGGATCGATTCTAGTAAAAAAGTTGAGATATTTCCCACTTATACCCAGGTTGCAATATTTATTTATGTCTTAGAACATAGCGATAATGATTTCACAGCAGAAAACCAAGATTTAAAATGGAAAAATCTTGAATCATCCATCTAATGGTGATTCATGGAAACATTTTGCCCGAGTGATCCGTCTTTTGCTTTAGAAGCCCAGAACGTGTGATTGGGTCTTTCTACTGATGGTTTTTATCTATTTGCTTCTTATGGTAGCCACTATTCATGTTGGCCTATCTTTATAACTCCATAAATTTTACCTCCTTTGATGTTGATGAAGGATATTTATATGTTTTTGACCTTATTAATCTTTGTAAATCTGAAAAAGAATATTGATGTTTATTTAAAACCATTGACTGATGATTCCTAACCCTATCGTCGAGCAAAGTCCACATCTTGGATTTGATCCATGCACACAGAGGTATGGTAACCTATGTATTTTAGTTATATTTCATTAATTTTTATATATACAAATTGTTTGATTATTTTTTATTTTTTCTAGTTTTGGGCATATAGCTATTGGATAGAGGAGCACTATCTTGTGAAATTATTTTTCTCAACCATGTATCACGTGGGAAAAAATTACTGTTGATGTGCAACTCAACATGTTTGGGCATTGGCTGGTACATAAATAAATTTTATTTATTCTAAAAATATTTCATTAATAACTTGATATTATAAATTATTTGTAAGGATTATGGTATCCCATCGATGATAGAATTCACAACGCTATCTATGTGGCATGGTAGGTGTCTATGTATGACTGTTTCCATTAGTTTCTGCACAACATGAGAAGGACGACCATGAAGAAAGAAGGAGTGGTAGTATTTGATGAGTTGTGTCAAGCTCAATGACCAGAGTACATTTCATCTCACGTTTGAGATGGATTATGTTCACATTAGTTGGGTGGTGGATTTCAGAGGAGATCTTCATTGGGCCGACAGAACCGGGGGAGAGAGGAGGTGACACATCGAGCTGGTAGCCATACATTCAGTACACATAGATAGAATCTAGCAAGTACTGTTTTTAAATATTTTATATAACATTAAATATAAAAAGTTTATTTTATATTCATATAGGATGTTGAGAAGACCAATATTACAGATTATGACATTTAACAGAGGATGTACAGTGATCCAGCCACTGGAGAGATTAGAGGGGATCTTCAGCGTCAGATTATGGTTAGTATTATTTCTTTTTCATTTTGAAAATTAACTAAATATAATATTTTTACAATTTTAATTTGAATTGGAACTAAAAGAATCATATAAGGCTGTTAACTCTTAGACATTGGTTTAGAGTCAGGCTGAGATGACAGATTAGACTAGTGCCCACCATTTCAATGAGGCGACATGGATGCAGGCGAACCAAAATACCTTCAAGAATGGCTGAGTAGTTGGTATCAGAACTCTATTGACCCATTGAAATTATTTTGGTACTTATGTGATGTTGGTGTCCATCTCGAGAGAAGCTTGTGGAGAGGCATCATCTTCTGGTTCATAGTATCAAGAGCAGCTGTGATCTCAGAGTGAGATTATAGAGAGATTGCGTGAGGAACAGGAGGAGATGCGTCAGCAGTAGCAGCAACATGAGGATGAGCACCGATGACAGCAACAACAGTAAAAGGTGCAGATGCATCAATGACAATATTAGAAACACAAGCAGATGTAGTACATGCACTGTCTGACATGTAGTTTAGGGATGAAGTTTCCTCCTTTATCTCTTCCATCTCCTCCACCTCCTCTAGAAGACCGCAACTAGTGATTTTTTTGTAATGTTAAAAACATTTGAATTCAAAGTTTGTTGTAATATTAACTATTTAAAGTTTCTTTATTTTATATTATTGTGAATATTGGATAATTTAATTTTTTTATTTATTTTTTATTTTTTTAAATATTTTAATATTTTAATATTTATTATTTGCATTATTTTTTAATGTTTTATATTTTAATAATAATTATAATAATAACAATAATTTTTTTTTATTTTTTGTGAATATTGAGAATTTTTATATTTTATAATTTTTTATTATATTTAATAATATTAATATTAGTTTTTCATAAATTTTATTAATAATAATGACATTATTATATTATTAGTAATAATTAATTATTAATATTATAATTAAATAATTTTTTTATATTATTAATATTTGAATTATTATTATACAATATTATATTATTTATATTAATAATATTTTTATTTTCTAAAATTAATTTATCATAATTTTATTGAATATATATTTTCTATTTAATTAATTATTTGTGATGGGTTCCCATCACAAATAGTTTTTATATTTTTTTAAATAACTATTTGTGATGGGGAAACAGTCCCGTCGCAAAAAATACTATATGCGACGTCATTTTCTATAACGAGCTATTTGCGACGGGACATCATTGCAGAAGCTCATTTGTGAGGGGATCCCATCACAAATAACCCATCACAAATACCTCAAATTTCTGTAGTAACACATTTTTAGTTTTTAAAAAAAAATAAAACATGTATGTGATGGAAAAAACCATAGGAAATGACCTCACATTGACATGGAATCATTGAAAACTTACCACAAGTTATTTTTGATGGGTACGTGTAGAAAAAAACATCCATTCAACGTGTGGTGTGCTCCGAATGACTCAATAAGTAGTTTTAAAAGATATCATAGTTTAAAGAATGTGTGTTAGGGAGTCAAAACCAATAAAAACTTGATGGTAATGACATAATATTAAAATGAACACATATTTATATTTCAAATGTAGAAACAGATTCCACATCAATCCTAGTTATAGTTTCCCCAAGATTCTCGTAAATGTGTTTTTAGTGTTTTAAAACAATAAAACATGCAATTAATAGTCATTACCCTATGAAAAAACCTTATATTGACATGAAATCACGGTAAATATACCATCAAATTATCTATGATGTGTAAAAGAAGAAAAAAAATTCATCTGACATGTGGTGTGCTCGAAATGAATCATTATGAATTTTTAAGAGATATCTAAGTCATTTAAAACATGTCATAGAGCATCAAAACAATACAAATTTAATCAAATTGGTATTAAATAATAGGAAAAAGAAACTAGATCTCTTTTTGAAATGTAAGACTCAAAAGGAGTTGAATACAAGTTACGGTTTACCTGCGGTTCCCGTAAACTCATTTTTAATGTTTTAAAACATTAAAAAATGCCTATAATGGTAAAAACCATATAAAATGACCTAAAATTTATTTAAAATCATGTAAAATACATCATTTAATTACTTTCGATATATACGACTAGGCCACACATCCATCAGACATGAGGTACGGTATGAATGACAAATAACCAATTTCAAAAGATGTAAAAGTCTTTAAAAACACACATCATGGGGTAAAAACCAATAAAAATACATTATTTGGATATTAATCATATTAAAATGATCATATATTGATTTTTATAATGTTGTAACCAATGCTATGTCAATACAAGTGAAATTTTTCCACAATACCATAAACAAAATTTTGATATTTAAAAAAATTGAAATAGGTGTGTAAGAGTAAAAAAATAGAAAACAAACTTGGATTTATGTGAAATCACGAGAAAAAACTATTGAGTTATTTGTGATTTGTACAAGTAGATAAAACAACATTCTAATTTGTAGTGTTCTCAGAATGACACAATAATCAATTTTAGTAGATATTAAAGTCTTTAAAAATGTGTTCTAGGGGATTAATGCCCAAAACAACTTCATATAGTTTTTAAATCGAAGTAAAATTACCATAGATTAATTTTTGAAATGTTTTAATTTATTCCACATCACTTCGAGTTTTGATTTTTCAATGACTCCCATAAACACTTTTTTAGTGTTTTAAAATACTTAAACATGTGTGTAACATTCCAAAAAATAGGAAACAACCTCATATTGTCATTAATTATAAGGAAAACTACCATTTAATTATTTGTGATGTGTACATGTAGAAAACATTTCCATATGATATGCAGTGTGTTTGGAATGGCTCAATAAGAAGTTTCAAAAGATATCAACGTCTTTAAAAACATGAGTTAGGTAGTGAAAACCAATAAAAATATGTCATATTGATATGAAATTGTATCAAAATGACCATATATTTATTTTTGAAATGTAAGAACAAAAACCACATCATTATGAGTTATGGTTTTCTTAGGATGATCAAAAATTAATTTTTAGTGTTTTAAAACACTAAAACATGTTTGTAACGATCAAAACCATAGAAAAAAATCTTAGATTGATGTAAAATCATGGGATAATAATTTTTAAATTATTTTCATATGTGTAAAGGGACAATATGTCCATCTGAAATGTGGTTTGCTTAGAAGGACTCAATAAATAGTTTTTAAAGATATCAAATCCTTTAAAAACGTGCATCAGAGTGTCAAAACAAAGAAAACAATGTCAGTTGGTTGTGAAATCACAAGACAATGATCATAGATTAATTTTTTAATTATAGGAACTTAATTAATGTCAAATTGTGTTATTGTTTTGTTGTTATTCTCATAAACATGTTTTTAATGTTTTAAAACATTAAAACATGTGTGTAATGATCAAAACCATAGAAAATACCTCATATTGATGTGAAATCATAGTAAAACCACCATTGAATAATTTTTAACATTTTTTAGTAGAAATAACATCCATCATATGCATGGTGTGCTCAAAATTAATAAATAAGAAGTTTAAAATATATCAATATCATTAAAAATGTGCATTATGAGGTGAAAACTAAGAAAATGACATGATATGGTTGTGGAATTATAGGAAAATGAATGCATATTGATTTGTTAAATTTATAATTTGACACCACATAAATCCAAGTTAAAGTTTTCTTATGATTTCTGTAAAATCATATTTAGTGTTTTAAAACACTAAAAAGTGACTATAATAGTCAAAACCATAGAAAATGACATCTAATTGAAGTGAAATGACGGTATAACCACTGTTGAATTATTTTTGATGTGTAAAATCATAAAAAATGCATTTAATATTTAGTGTGTTTAGTAAGAATCAATAATAATTTTTAAATGATATTAATGTTTTAAAAACTTGTGTTATGGGGTCAAAATAAAGAAATCAACATCACATGACCATGAAATAATAGGAAATTGACCATAGATTGATTTGTGAAAAGTAGGAATTAACTCCACATCAATCCAAGTGATGGGTTTTTGTGGATTTCCATAAAAAAATTTTTAGTGTTGTAAAAAATAATTTCATGTAATTGTAAAAACCATAATAGAAGACCTTATATTGTTTGAATTATTGGGAAAACCACTGTATAATTATTTTGTAAATATAGAAAATTCTTTCATATTAATTTATTTTAAAAACATATTGAGTAATTATAATCACACTACACATCGGTTTAAAAATTTATTATATTGGAATATACTTATTCAGTTTGAGTTCCAAGTGTCGATTAATATATTAAATAGGCAATTTTATGTTTTTAAAGTTTTCTACATGATATATTATTTTTTTAATGTTAAAATTTTATCTCTTCGATTAAAAAAATAACAATTGTTATGTGAAAATTATAAATTTATTATCAGTTTATTCTATATTATATTTCTTTTCATAAATGTTATGGTTTGTATTATATTTGGTAGATGTCAGCGGTAGGATAGAGTTTGACCATTCTGATCCACAAAATTCTTCTAAAGGCAGTAATGATATCATATAGTTTTTTCCTATGGTTAAATATTACAAATTACTATACTTTATTTATGATTTATTATGTTTAGTTCTATTTTTTATCATTATCATCTTTTAGTTGATGAAATGATGTTTTCATCTTCTCATATGAAGACTATATCTATAAAGGTAGTTGGATTCATTAGATGTAGGGGGTGTATGTATTTTCCATGAGTTGATAGTGGTTTATAGATATATTTTATATTTATAAATTAATTACTAAGCTTATGGGTTAACTGGTAGTTTTATATATATGACTATGGATGTATGGTTGTGGATATATGAGGAATTTAATGTGAATTTTTTGTTTAGTTTAATTTTTGGATGAGTTTTTTATATAAATATTATTATTTATTAAATAGTTTTAAATAAATAAAATTTTATTTAGTAACTTTAGAAACCATTTTCTGATAACCACAAAAAATAGATTTTATTTAATCTATCCAGTGGTGGTTCCTGATAACTATTGCTAAAAATAACTGCAACTATATAATTTTTTAAGTTGTTAGGTTAGTTTTACCCAATTTCATTTCCATTGTATTTTATTAAAAAAATTCCAACAACTGAATATAAAACATTCAATGAGTACTCAAAAATACAAAAAATATAAAAAGTGTATCAAAATTCAATAGACCATCACTAAAACATTTCTGACCGTGGAATACATAGTGGTTTACTTAACTGATGATAAGTAATGTAGTGGTTATTTAAACAATGACTGGTACAAAAAATAACCACTACTAAGAACTCGTTTTTTTTCATATTATAAGGTACGTGGTGCAACAGATGGGTCAGTAAAGCCCAAGTCTAATTTAGTTTAGTTCAAATACAATAAATAATTTTCAAAAACATGATGAAGAATCATCTTGTCTATCAAATGTATCCAAATTTTTTTGACAAAGTACATCCCTAAACAAAAAAAGGGGATCTTTCACATTTAATTTATAATAAATTTAATAATAAGAAATAATTTGATCATGAAACAATTTCTTTAGTGAATGTGTTAATAATTTGAACCACTTTTTTGAGTTACACAATCATTGTGCTAAGTGGATGAAAAATAGAATCTCTATACACATTCCATGATCATCAAATGAAACCAATAGTGCTTTGAGTGATAGAATAGATGATCCAAACATCTTTCATTACTCCTCTTCATGGAAACATAATCCTACAATCTTGATGGAATTTCTCCCTTATTCTCATGATTATGAGAGGGGCGAAATGTGGTGGAATTTTCTTTCAATAATGAGAGAAAACCTAGAGATATTACTCTTTAATCTTAAGGTAAATCTATAGAGTGTAAAATAACTGTGTACAACCACACTCAGAAATTATATAAGATACAAATATAATGATCAAGGTTTTAACATTGATAATTGTACCGAAGAACGTAATCAAATAACAAACCAAATATATTATCACACCATGGTATTAAAAATATATTATTAAGCCTCTCTTTTTTGTTTCCTTTTTTAGGGTTTTTATAGGTTGGGAGAGTGTTCTTAGATTTTAAATAGCACCAGGAGGCCACTAGTTAGTATGTGAAGGACATTAACTAGCCTGTACAGGTTCTTAAAATGAATGTATGTCTGTAGGTTCCATCGTCTTTCCATTGGGGGCCTAGAGGTACATGCTCTTTACCTATTACCCCTGGACAACTAGTAAAGGAATTTGAGTCAATAACATTATTCAAACTCCCACCACCTATCCAGTTAACCACAATCCAATTAGTGCAGGCCAGTGGTTCACTCGTGATGCCACTAGGAGAGTGGTTTACTAATGTCTAAATTTACATTTTAGTCCAAAATAAGAGTTTATATTCTCTTATCCAAACCTTACAACCCTAAATCAATTACTATTCATTTATAATATATTGTTAATGGTTTTTCCTTTCTCACTCTTCTCTTTGGAGGTTCTTCATGTGGGTTGAAATCTTGGGTCTCTGTTGATCATAATATGACATGTTAGAACCATTATATTCTATTTATCCCCTTCTTCTCCATGCTTTTAATGATTTACAAGGCTATATCATAGGATCTAAAATGGAAATAGAGTATATATGTTGTTTCTATAAGATTTAAGTTCTTCTAAATATTATATTTTCCACTCCCATCATCATTCAAGAATTAAATGAGGCTCATCATGTTTGAGGTATGTGTCTCTATATTATAGTATATCCCTTAAAATTTCTTATGTTCTTTTCAATTACTTTGGTTTCGAATTTTGAAATTTATGATTTTATGTACATGAGAGGTGAATGTGTTCTTTGATAACTATTTAAAGGTTTTATAAAATTGTGGGGTTTTTATAGAAACTGCTTTGATACACATGATGTGTTTAATAAATTTCCTTGAAGATTATTTTCAAATGAAAATGTCTTTTCATGAATAGAAGCAATGTGGTATCTCTTTAGAAAATGTTTTATAGAAATATGGAAATGAAATGAAATTATTTCCCCATAGAAAATGTTTTATGAAATGAGAACTTTGTTTTTTGAACCCAATGATGATGTATTTGAATACTCGAAACACCTTGGGGTTCATGGAAAAAATAGACACACATGAGTCCTAGTAGAGTCAGCTATCACTAGAGGAGGTGACCATTATTACATGGTTGAGAGTGGGTAGCCTTTTTTAGGAATTAGGGTTCCTTGACATTAGGAGTCACTTATACCGACTAGTGGTCTTGTTCGACAATTTTGTGTATACCATTGTGTTATGATTTTCACTTTGGTTATTTGATAAGAAATTAAATGCTTGTTTATTTGATATTCTAATTTTTTGAATAGAAATGGATGTAATGGTTGAGATATATTTATTTCATCTAATTATGCCTAATAGATAAACTCTATTTCATACTAATTTTTTTATTTAAATATTTCATTTTTTAAAAGAATACCAAAGAATGATTCTTATATGGAAAGTGAGTTATCTTGATTTTTTTGAAATATGTTTTGTATAAGAACTAATTAATGAATGTGGATAGAAATTATATATATTATTGGTGTTATCCTACTGTGATTTAGTACTCACACCTTACTTTTTTATTTAGGTGTTTTTAGCCTCAGTTTTTTATGATACTATTAAAGGGAATAACATCGTGATGAGGATGAATCTCCTGGATAATGATGACTTCGGGTGGGTTGGGATGGTGGTGACATATGGTCATGTGGATATGAACACATGGGTTATTTCAGGTTCCATAATGTTTTTAAATATGTTTTTTCTATTTAGGCATTGTTATCAAGTTGTTGGATGTTACCTTTTATGGTTTACTTTTTCTGACATATGATATATCTTGGATATTTTCAATGATACAATGTTTGTTTATATATTATCATATTTCAGTTATAAGTGAATATATTCCAATGATTCATTTTATGATACCCTAGTTCTTGTCTCTATACTGTTGTGATTGAGGATGTACATTGGGACTTCTGAAAATCCAATTTAGATAACATTATTAGTTGTATTGGGTTGGTCTGTTGCATATATTCTCAATGACAATGAATTTAATATTAATATTATATAACATTATGCATCTTCATGTGAAAATAAATTTCATTTATAAGATAAATTATATTGTTTATTTAAATGATATTTAAGACTATAATTTCCATTACCAATCCATTAACTCAGTACATACACCTTCATCAACATTTAATGAAAATACAACAGTAAATATTATTTACTCTATAAATAAATAAATATCTTATTCATAGTGTTAAGAATTCATATTATTTTTAATATTCATGAAACTAAATAATGATTATTAAATAATAAATTTTTTACTCAATGATCATGAAAATAAATATTTATTCATTTTAAATCACATATATACAAAGTTATTGAATATTTTAAATCAATAAACATTGAGTAAATATTATTCTCCAGTATAGAGAATAACATATATTCCAACTGTTAATTTCAAATATAATTTTACAAATATTGGTGGATACAATATGTGTTTGATCTTTTAGGCCTCTTATATAGTTGCATTAAGTATGATTTCCTAGACTCCAATATCATCTTTTAACTATCACACCCCAGATATATATTTTAAAGGAATAATAAGTTTGATAGCTTTCTTAACATGCAACATTTCAATTTAAGAAATCTATGAAATACTATAACCTATCTATTAAATCAGTGAGTATGAATAAGAATAACCCTATTTTGATATATTGTTAACATTTTCCTACTCAAAAATTGTATTGATTAATTCTTATAAAATAATAACTCAATTTTTTGTAAATTCATTTTATGATTCAAAAACATGTTTTCTTCAAAAAAGGTTTTTATTGGATTTTTAAGAAAATATTATACTTAATTTTTTATAATTATATAAATTATATTTTAGATAAATGAAATAATATTTGAAAATAGAATAAAAAAATTATCAAAAGGTGAAATTTTAGGATCTTTCTAAAAAGAATAATTTTTCATAGAATAGTTAAAAATGATGATATTATAGAAAGGTATATTTTACAATAAATTATTTACAAGTATCCAATTTTTTATTGATTTTAAAATAATAATTTATTTTAGATTAAACACAATCTAATTGATTTCATTGGATTTTCCATTAGGATTTTAATATAAAGACATTTTTAAAATTAAAATGCATTTATCTTGAAGGCCATTTTCACCACCTTTGCATATGTATTTTAAAATTAATTTATTACACTTATATTTATTGAATTTGATAAAATGGATTTCATATTTGGAATCATAATATATAAATTTTTAAAATAGTTCAAATTTATTTTTAGGCATAAGGAATAGTAATAGTGCAAAATATTTGCCACCCCTATAATGATAAATCTTGTAATTATGATTATAAATAATGTACCAAATATTTAAAAATATATCTAAGATCAACTGATTTATATTTGATGATTTTAGATCAAAAAACCTCAAACAATAATTAAACATATGGACAATTGTTATAATTTTTCTTATTGATGAACTTAATATTATTTTTAGTAAAAAATAAATGAAAACAGAAACTCTCTATATTTTAAAACAAATAATATTTTTTTATACTGATAATTTATTTATGATTTTTATTAATTTAATAAATACATTAATTATTTAGGAAACTTAAACCGAGTTCTTGTGAAAGTAGTAGAATAATCATGCGAATGATTTAAGAAAAACATTTAAAGTAATATTTTTAGCATGAGTTATGGTGTTCCTTTTTTTGGAAAAATTATATTGTATTTTATATTTGTTATTATTTTATATTTTAATAACATTAAAATTTCTATTTTTCAAATTAAACTATATTAAAAATCCCCAAATTTGAAGCATCTCTCATGTATACATATGAACTATGACCTCCACGATTCAATACAATTATTTTTCAATCACTAACACACATGGATGCTTATAATTATAGATAGAATAAATATATATGTTATTTATGATATTATTATTGTTTTATTAAGGTTAATTTTTATCTACCTTTATTTCATACTATCCATCGAAAAATGGAAACATCACTCATGCGTAAGTATTGACAATTCTCTCCAAAAAGTGATGTAATTCATTTTTCATCACTACATTATAGGACTAGTTATATAAATGTATATAATTATTAACTATGATTCTCATGACATTGTTAACAATTTATATATGATTAAACCATAATCAATTTAAAATTATTGAATCTTCCATACCATAACTTACTTTAAAAACCAATCAGTTAACACCAGAAAATGATCGTTTTAATAAATAATTATTAATAAATGGGTGATGAAATATTATAATTGGATAACATATTATATTTTAAGTATTTATATGGTTTATATATATATATAATAATGTTATATTTATTATATATGATTTTGTAGTTCATAAAAATTAATTTATACGTGAGGTATGGGGTTCTCCTCTCGATTTTATTTCACCAAGACATATTCCATATTAACAACATGCTTTCTTAGTGAGGTGAGTATACTCACCCTGAATTTGTTTTATTAATTTCATGTAAATTATGGTTATTTAAAAATACATACAATGTTCTCTATTTCATGAGATTTTGATTTAGTGATTACTAATTTTTAAGGGTTCTTTATTTGAATATTTTTTCGGTGAGACTTGTTTACTATTACGAATATATTTATGTTTATGAGGTGTATATCCTATACATTTGACAAGTTTTATCATTAATATAATTATTCACATGATATATAACTTTTAATTTGTAGTTATTCTTTCATGGGGTTTATGATTCATATGTTACCAAAGTAGTCAGGGTTAATTCATTGATCTCGCGTTTAATTGGGATAAATTTTGTTTAAATTTATTTTTTTGAAATTTTAAGATTTTAATATTATAAAAGACACTGTATTTTATTCTCATCTAGTTAATTAATAAGGATTCATGTTTTTTCTTTATTTTACTCTATTTAGTTATCAAACAAAACTGAATGAATGTTTTTAAGGAAAACTGACCTTATTTATCCTTGTTGTAGGGAATATATTTTATTTCAAGTACATATTTTCCGAAATGATTTAATAAAATTTATTTTAAAAGATGAAATTATTTTTTCAAGTAATTTTCAGTGAAATTTTAATTTTTTAAAATTTTATTAAAAAGAATTATATTATTTATTTTGAATGCGGTGCTTTTTGAAGTTTTTCAAAATTGTTAAAAGAATGTTTTTACACACATGGAATGAGCAGACTTTACCACCATGATGAAATTTATTATCTTTGAATATTACATTAAATTTTTTCATACTTATTTTCAATGTAAATAACATTCTCATTGTTATAGTACTTTTTTAATTTTAATAGAATCAATTGAAAATTATATCTTCCATGTTTACAAAAGAAAGGTTTTAAATGACCATTTAAAGGAAGTTCTTATCTATGTTAAAATAATTTGATGTTTATTTTTCTAAACTGGGAATATGATCTTTAAATAAAAAAATATTATTTATTTGGATATTTTATGATGATATGTGAATTGAAATTAAACTTGTATTCTCTCTGTAGGTCAATTAATCCATGATAAATTATTTTATGACTGTAATGATGAAACGTTTACAGAACCTCTTTATTTTTCATCATTTATTCTATAATGATATGATGAATGTTTTATAATATTGTAACATAAATATTAATTTAATATTATTGTATGACATATGCGTCTGGAATTATATATCCCTCTAATGAATTTTATAATTAATATGGAGTTAAAAACTCTTAAGAGATGATGAAGTTAAGAAACACCTAAGAGAATATGGAGTTAATGAAATCTTTATAGATGAAGGATAAACATGGTGAAAGCTATAACTAGTATAATTTTGGAATTTAGCGGATTGTATTTTCCTTATTGAGCTTATTCCCACTAATTAATCATGGTATTTTTAGTGATCATTGATATATGATTTATATTATTATGATTATTCCACACTTTATTTCACTAATTTAGGAAATGATCATATGATGATGATATGTACTCATGGATCATGATTTTTTAATCTCTTATAAATTATGTGATATGAATTACCAAGTTTTATGTCATGATTTATGATTATGGTCTAAGAATTAATAGGCATCTTTTTATGTTGTTTAAACATGTTTTTATACAATTAGGTTAATTTTATTCATAAAAATGGTGAATGAAAGATATATCCCATATTTAACCTTACTGAGAATCTATGGTTAAACTTTTTTTGGGATTTATATTCCCTATAATATTATGAAAGGTTTTATTTATTTCTAATAAGGGTACTGTATGTGAAGAACTTATTGGTAGATGATATAAATTTTTATGAACCAGATATTTATGTATCCGGGTCTCCAAAGACACTAAACCTTTATAGTTCATGGTTGTGTGTTATTTTGTATCAAATATTCATATAAAATTATCTAATATGTACATATTTAATATTTGTGTTTCTATAATTTCTATCAAAAAGTGGTTTAGTTATTTTCTGATACCATCCTCATCATCACCATTATCATTATTTATATATTTTTTTTGAAAAGGTAAGTATATGAGTATAAATAAATAAAATGATCATGAGGGATTAAAATTATGAATCCTTAGGGAATACTATTAGACTAAGTCTTCACTTTAAGGGGGGAAATAGACAAAGCTAGAAAAAATGTAACTAATATGTCATGAGTGGCCTTGGAAGAAAGGAAGTCCTTAAATTTATTTCCATCATGGTAAGTATGAAGGGATTACTTTTCATTGTTTATGATGATTTTTCACTTAGTAATTTTATGGGATAAATACCAAGTGATGTTATTTAGGATACAAAAGGAGTTATGGATGGTTTTGGAGTCAGTTTCAACCATAGTAAGGTCAATGTTATTTTTACTACAAAGAATAAGACCTTATAGAATCACCCTTGATTATTCCTAGTGTGAATCACCATTCATATAGAAAGAAGTGAAAGTTAGAATAATAGATCCCCTGGTATCTTGAACTATACCACCGTACTACATTTTAACTATTCTACAAGAGACATCAGTCTTATGTTTGAGCCCTGGACTATGAGGATGTTGGAAAACCCATTATCACTAAGGGGAACTATAGGAGGTAGGGAGATGAGTTATGGTGTCCATGAGGGATATATGATAGGATTATTAGATAGTTATCAGTTATTTGAGATAGGTTGATAAAAAATATTATTTATGAAAAAAGGGACAACTTTGATAAATTTTCTCCCTCATGAAGATATTTCCTTCTGGCCTAAAAATACACCAACATTACACCACAAGATTAATCACTCCCACCTTCTTCTCGAGGCTGCTATTATCTACACCTTCAAATAAGGGATCAATGAATGAACTAACTGAAGTCACCAGTTTGTGTAGTCCTGTTAACTTACCTAAGTTGTTTCACATTGCTCTCTCCTAGTCTCCTTTGAAGAACAATTGTAAAGGGGATTCTTCCCAGTGTTTAACATAACAAATTCACCTAGGAACAAGGTTCATACCTTCGAACGTGGAATGATCATCAGGGGAAATGAGCTTATGGTATTGGATCACCCTTGGGAGTGGGGTGGGGGGGATTAGGATAATAACTCCCTAGTCATATTAAAAGAAGGATTCATCTGGTAATAAAGACACCAATTCGGTCAACGGTAAGAGGTTTGAATGTAATTAAAATATTTGGGTGGGTATTAGTAGTGAGGATAAAAATGAGATTATTTTTAGGGAGCTTCATTTAGCCTTATATTGACCATATCAGATAGATCAAATCCTGGGTTTAGTTATAGTAATAGAATCAAGAAATAAAAAGTTATATAGGTTTCTTGTTTTTCTGAAGTGCTCCATAAGATCTCAGTTTTAGTATAGAGGTGGTGAAATAAGAAAGGAGGAAGTAGTCCCTCATGCTTGGGTCCTTATTCTATACTCCAAATTAGACAAAATGGAGGATACTAGAAATGAAAATATAAAGGAACATGTTTTCAAAATTATGAATGTTAAGAAGCATACAATTTCTATCTATTAGGATAAATAAACAAGGATTTAAGTTCAAAATCACATTTCTCCTAATTTATAATGATGGGAAAATAAATTTAGAAGAGTATATCAGAAATAAGGAATTAATTACATAAAATTTTTATGATCTCAATAAAGAGTATCTGAAGTGAGATAAATTCAATATATATTGTAGTCTATAAAGGGTGAATGAATCAAATAATTTTATGTTTCCCTGGAAATATATGATATTTTTTATTAATGTATGATCCTTTTGGATTTTTTCTCGGTTTTTTGGTTCCCATTTAATTATTAAAGGTGTATTTTTTGAAAGTAAAAAAATATATAATTCGGAGTGGGGAAATTATTTACACAATTAAAACATGGTTTTTTTACATATTATGTATTTTTTAAAAAGAAATTGATTTCTCATATTTTGAAATTTATTTACATAAATAAGGTTCATATTCGGAATCAACATGCCTAAATTACATTAGGGTTAACGTTTTCTATTTTTTATGTAAACATTTATAAAATAAATAAATATAGGTAAAATAATATGAAATAATGATGTAATGATGACATTATTACGTGAATACAAAATTATATATGTAAGATAGATATTGGTTTAGTCAAAATGGTGTTTCATATTACTCATTTTCATATAAAAGACCACTATTATAATTCATTACCATTAAATGATATTATTTTCAATATTTTATCTCAAAAAATCCCTCATATCCCCTAATAGAGAACACATATTATAGTCCCAAGTGAGAGTAAACCACTACTATGGGGAAGGGGATGGGGTGAATTAATGGTTTATAAAAAAAGAAACTATCAAACAATTATTAAATACCATATAATTTTCATATATATCTCAATGATTATGTAGAGATGATTATATAACATTGAGAAAGAATACCCATGAAACAAGGGTGAATATAAGGTTAACCAACTCTTATTTTCAAGTGAATGATACCTAGTGTGAAAAAGAAGCTATTTTACTACCCATGTTTATATTTTATTATCAATAATATAAATGAAATGGCCATAGTGATAGATTTTAAATCTCAAAAATAAGAAAAAATGCCAAATATAAATATGTCAAAAAATATTCACTCCCCCAATCTTAAGTACCTTCCAAATTTAAATTGTGTGTTAAACCTTTTTGTTCTCCTAAAATCACACCAAAACCCTCCTTGTAATTATCCCTAGAATGAATACCAGGTTAAATGATAGTTTCATCACAATACATTTCTCTTCAGGAAATATAAACTCATCATTTTATATATATATGGGCCACTACCATTATAGGAGGATCTTTAATATTCTTGTCTTATCCATTTATAAAATCCAATATATATAGTCATATATTCTCCAGTTTTTTTCTCAATTCATTTAATATATTTAACTCTATTTCAAATAAGAATAAATTCTCACTATAATGCATGATTTACTTAGTGTGTTCCGATTTTAGTGTGCTCTGGATCGTCCTTTTTCATGATCAACTAAAATTTTCTTCTAAAAAGGTTAGTAAATTTGGTTGTTTTTCTCTAAAAACATAGGGATTTATTTCATATAAAATGATATCTTTTATGTATATTTCGATGCATTCTCTTCATGGTGGAACTCAACTTTTTCATCGAGCCTCAAAGATGGAGACCCAATTTCTATACCCACTTCACTATTGAATCTTTTATGGGTTTCCATGACATATGAAACTACCATTTTGTTAAAACTTATGGTATATCACTATAGATACAAGAAAACATGCCGACTAAAATGATCATATTCCCTTAAACTCTTTAAATTACATTTATGATTATTTAAAATTCAATATTTCCATGATGCAGAGAAGGTTTTTTTGGTTCTTTCCCAATATGTATTAATTCCTTTACAACTCCAATCAACTTCAATGAGGATATTACTAGTCCACGAGTATGTTATCAATTAATATAACTCAATTTCTTCTACCAAAACAGATGAATGAATAACCTTAAGAAACTAGTCAATGTATTACTTTTATGTAAAGGATATCTACACGTCATACTATTAGATAGAATGATTTTTTTTTCAGAGTTCTACATCTTTGATAGTAATATAAATTCCATTTTGAACATGTCTCAATTGAGGCCATATCATAGAGCCCCATTTTCAAATAAAATGTTTTCCATATTCAATCACCCATAAAAAACCCCAAATCTCCAAGGAATCTTCAATATACCTCTAGGGTATCTTTAAACCCCCTTTGAATTTTTTAAAAACACAAGAATCAAGATAAGAGTTCTATAATATTTGGTTCTATTTACCATCACCTCATATCTCCACCTTGACCATCACCCATAAAAATAAACTAGTGTCTCTACCAATATGAAGATCCCATTTTTTATTCTCACCATTTTTCAATAAATTTAATAGAATAAAAGTGGGAAAAGACCAAGAAACCATAAAAATATTTTTAAAGAGAATAAATTCCAAAACATTATCTCAAGTGCTAGATGAAATCCTTCATTAGGGGATTCATTATGATATCCACATCTCACCCCTTGTTTTAAACATACTTCAATGAAATATTTCAAAACTTTATCTTCTAGTTGATTAAGTGGTACATAATTTCAACCTGATTCTACCTTGATTATTTCACTATATTCATAAAAAATATGGATTAAATTTATTTTTCAAACCTATTAATCAATGGTTATGACATGTCTTCAAGCCATGACTTTATACAAATCATTTTTGTGGTGGATTCATTTTACAATCCTTATTCATCTTCTGTTGTGCTCAATGTGATATATTTTTCATTATAAGAGTTTCATGAAATGAATATTCCTCTAATAAAGATTGTGTATAAATAAGTAGACTTATGATCTCCCATATGTTATCCAAAAATATTACTTGTTCATATATAAATAACTAAGTCACATTATTAAAAAGACAATTAGCTTATATAGATTAATCGATATTAAATTTTTTTAATAACTTAGGACCATAATTATCTTATGGGAGAAAATGGAACTTATAGTGTTTGATACATGTAGACCCAATAACAATTTCATCTCATGGATAACTTTTTCTTCTAATTATGTCTATATTTGGATTTTTTCACATATGTTTAAAAAGGAACCACCTAGATCATTAAGGAATCACTTTCTTAGGGGTGAATTAGTCATCCAATTTTTTACAATTCCTTGATGAAACAACCATATTCACTGATTAGAGTGAATCCTGATCATTTTCCGACACATACACACACAAAGGGAAAAAATACTTACAAGATTCACTTATAAAAATGAGAAGGCTAGTCCGTTGAATGATCTGAATTCTAGTGAGATCATAATACCCACTAGTTCCAATAAGTAGGTAAAATGAGCTGGTTTTATCATTGAACACATTTTACAATAACTCTGAAAAATGTTATAGTGTTACCTACACTATTACAAATATAAATAACATGATATAAAAAAATCCTTCCAAAAAAATCCTTCATTTGATGATGTAGTGTTTCAATTCCTTAAATTCATCAAAATATATAAAATTTCGTATGATTTCTTCAATATATTCCAATTTTCACATCCCTTTATTCTTAAAATTCACTTATACTTTTACACTATTTTTATATTCATTTATTATTGTTATACACATACCATACTTTCATTGAATCAAAATAAAATAATAAAATCCAATTCTATTTTACAAATTTATGTTCAAAAAATAAATTCCTTCAACTAAATCAACTACCCCAACTTCATTATTAGCAATTGAATCTTCTTGGGTATTCTAGATACCATATATTCTTCAAAAAAATGTCCCCATATATTTAATTTGATATACCTTGAGTCTCCCATGATTCTACATCATCAAAACTACTTAGAAATGAATGAAAATCACTATCATGGCTTGAACCATGGAATGATGTAGACTTGTTGTCCATTTTTTCTTCAAAACACCATGAAACATTGTTGTAGCTATTATAGATCTATCGATTTTAGCATGATACTCCACCTGTTGACCACAACTTTTCCTACCACATGCATGGTCTCTTTAGTTTGTAATTTTGAACTACAGAACCACTTGTTAACCATGGAGTGCTTCAACTACTTCCATGAGAAGAGTGGGTTTATTGTTTCTCATAGGTACATTGAATTTTTACTATGAGGACCACCAAATTTTTTTTGGCTTTTTTTGTTTTGAAAAAGAACATCACTACTACAGAAAAACCATAAAATTCCCTCTCTAATGGTTGTGTCCTTCTTGTCTGCTTCTCTATCATCACCAGATGCACCACTAGGTCATGGCCTTTCTCATGTGTGTAATTCCATCAAAAAATGTTCCCTTCTAGGGGCATGTCCTTATATAGATTAATCAAGATTCTTAGATCCTTCAACACTTAATTAAATTTCTCAATCATGATTAATTGATTTTGATTTTTATAAACATGAAGACCATTTCACTTGGAATCATATTATTTTAAAAATAGAATATGATTTATGTTTTCAGAAAAATATAGCACTGTAAATCATATCCTCATAACCAATTCATAAAACTTAGTTATCACAAAAAAAATATCAATGACTCTTGGGATCTATAATATCCCATTTGGATGTTTTTTAGAACCAAGGATCATAAATCACTATAAAACTCAAAAATAATAGAAATGGATTATCATCCAAAAATTATTTAACTACATCGGGGAAAAAATGTAGGAAACAAGAAAATTTAATAAAAAATACAATGTTTTCTATAAGATAGTAAAATATATGAGTCTTCCAAAACATGATCTTTAGAAAATTAAATCATAATTTTTTCAACACTTTAAACCTAAAAGGTTTTATAAACACTTATAAAAAACTTTTAAAATAGTTCACACATGCTGTAATCATAGATTGATCAATTTTAAAATCCCTCTATAATTAAATTCTCTCTTTCAAGAGATAATATCCCCAATTATAACACATATCAATAGATATTTCCTACATTTTATACACCCCTTTTATAAAAATTAAGAAGATAAACATAAAGGGACTATTTATGTTGTTACTTTTTCTACACCCTTGAAAAAATATCCAAATACAAGATGAGATATGGGGTGGATAAACTATAACATATACCTATAATGAATGTGGTTGGAAACCTAACTTCCACCTTAGATTCCAAAATTATTCCTTTGATAGTGGCATAGTGAACACATCTCCAATATAATACTTTATAGGAAAAAATTACGACTTTCACTCATTATTAACTACCAGTTTTTTTGAAGTGATATTTAATATCAATGTGATTCGATATTAAATAATAAAAATTACAATTTGAATGGTTAACAGAAAATTGAATATCATATACCAATAGTAGTGGAGACATCACTTCATCTTTTAAATCTTGTAATTGAGTCTCAATCAACAAATGTTTTATTGATGCATGGGTGGTAGAGAAATATTCATCCTTGGTATTTCTCAGGGAGACTGTATTTTTCTCTCTTGAGTTCCCAAAAACATTTCTTCTTTCCTGATAGAAAGCTCTAACAACTGTTAAACCTCATATCATCAATACATCCTTCCCAATATAAGTATGAGAAACCAAATATATCAAACTTCTCTATATTCTTATATTTTATTCCATATTTTTATGTTCCTTTGATGTATCTAAGTATTATGTTTCCATCCATAAACTGAGACACTTTTGGTACACTTTTATATTTGGCATAAAGTGTAATATCATGCACTATATCTAGTATTGATGCTATAAATTAAATTAAATTTCTAATATTCTTATAGAATTTACATGAATTAACATCCTTTACCTATTCATATTTTGTTAACATTGTTCCCACTAAAATTGGTGTAGAAATAGACTTTGAACCCTCAATTCCAAACTTCTTTAAAATTTAATTATAATACTTCTCTAGAGATATAAAAATATAATCAATTCCTTGAGATATTTCCAATCCAAGAAAGTATCTCATATCACTAAGCATAAAAATTACAAAAATATTCTTAATTTATTTAGAAAATTTTTACACACTCCATCATTTTTTGAAAAATTAATACAATCTATATAAAGTATAATAATGGGAAATACATATTTATCATAATTAATGTGTAGATTTCTATAAAATAGTCCATTTTTGAATTAAAAATTATTAAATTAGGTGTCAAAATTAGACTACTATGATCTTGGGAATCTTTTTGACTAAATAAATCCTTTTATAATTACCAAAAACAATTTTCATTTTCTAAAACAAAAGCTCCTTTTTTCATAAAAAAACATATTCATTATCATCACTTCTGGAACATTCTTGAGAGTTCACCTTATTTATGTATTACATCAATTTCACATCAATATAATAAAACATATTTCTTATTTATATTTTATAACAATGATATACTATTTTATTTGAAGGAAAAATTAAGAAGATACCATCATCACCTCTTCTTTTAAATTTTCCCAGATTTTCCCCTTTGATAATGATAATTTAAGGGGAAAAAGTTTTTTTTTGAAAAGGAGAACATATAACATTAATGACAAAGATCAGTAGCCATACAAATGCATAGCCATGAAGGGAAATTGTCCAGCCAGAGCTAGCTGTCATTGAAGGGGCCTGAGGCTGCCAGCTGGTGGGCTGCATTGTTTCTTTACCTTTTGGTAAAGGAGAAGGTGAAATAACAAAAGACTTGGTGAAGCGAGTGAATCCACATGATGATGGAGCCAAATGGATGGAGTCTAGTGTCGTTGTGGTTAATAGCATCCATAACAGTGAGGCAGTCAGACTCAATGATGATATCAACCCATCCCTATTTCACAGCGAGCATCATACCTGCAAGGTTGGAAGAGGCCTCAGCTACTGCAGGTTCCTAGAATGCATGATGTGATTCATGTTTTGCTGCAATGATTTTCCCCAGATGATTTCGGGCCAGGATACCGAGAGAAACAAGACCATCCTTGGGGAGAGATGCTTTCATGTTAAGCTTAAGAATCCCTTCCATTGGGGGGTTCCAATGAGGGGGACAGGAGGGGGTCACCCCTAGCATAAAGTGTCCTTTTTGGTCCTTCCATCTCTCAATCCATGAAATTGCCGGTTCAATCCAGAACTCAGGAGGTTTATGAACGTGGTTAAAAAAATTGTCGTTATGCCAAAACCAAATGATCCAAGCCACCATGCAAAGTGAACCTTCATTAATGGATGAGAGAGAGGAACACCAACGCATCAGAAGATCGGAGAGGTCAGAGGCAATGTTCAGTGAAGCATCTGATGTCGGGCCCCATTTATTCCAAATTTCCTCAGCTCCTGGGCAGTGAATGATAGAATGCAAATGCATTTCTAGAACATTTGGGCAGAAAGGGCAGAACTCAACACTAGCCATATGTCAGAAAACGAGAAGGATCAGGGTAGCGAGGGTACCCGTGCACACCTGCCACCAAAATGGGAAAATTTTTGGGGGGTCGTTGAGCTTCAAAAGTGATTTCCATGGTCCCTCTACACTGTCGATAGAGTGGATGACTAGGGTAAGTCTGTAACCGGATCTCACTGTGTAGTTTCCTGAAATTTCATTGGTCCAGAAAATATGGTCGGGGCCTGCATCGGGGACCCGAGGGATGCTCATGAAAATTCTTTGGTCTCTTTCGTTAAACCATTCATGGATCTTTTCCAAACACCACCCTGGGCCCTGTTCAGAGAGGAGGCAGCTAACAGTGGCGTCTTCAAGACCTGGTTGGGAAAAGGATGTGGCCTGCATACCATCCTTATCGACAAGCCATGGGTCGGTCCAGATGTTGACCGATGAGCCATTCCCAATCCTCCAGCCCAACCCTTTGTCCAGTAGATTTCAGGCCCCCCAAATGCTTCTCCAGAGGAATCTAGGAAGGGGCCAAGGGAGGAACCATGGATGGTCGTGTGGGGATAGTACTTAGCTCAGAGTACCAACACACAAAGAGATGATGAATGGTTAATAAGGCACTATCCTTTCTTGGAAAAAAGTGCGTCATTGAAGAGAAGAAGATTCCGGAATCCCATCCCTCCCTCCGACTTGGGTTTGCAGAGTTTCTCCCATGCCATCCAGTGGGGTCTAATCCTTCCATCATTTTCCCCCACCATAATTTGGCAGTATGTGAATGGATATGATTAAAGATGGACACCAGGAGCTTAAACATTGACATAAAATAGCTGGGGATAGACTGGATGACAACTTTAATGAGGGTTTCTTGGACAGCTTTGGAGATTCATTTTGGGGTCCAGCCTTGAATTTTTTTCTCAATACTGTCCAACAGAGATGAAAATATTTATTTTTGGACCGGACAATCACCGTGGTTATCCCGAGATACTTCTGGTGTTTATCGACTATGTGTATTCTTAATGATGGACAAAGTTCTTCTCTCTTGGAAAGAGGCACCCCTACGCTGAAGGATATTTCTGACTTGTTGTGATTGATAGACTATCCAGATGCCCTCTCATACTACTGGATCACATGGATGATCAAACGACATTCATTTATAGTTGCTTTGGATAAAAGGAGGCAGTCGTCGATAAAAAAGAGATGAAACACTGGTGGGATTCCATGATAGGCCTTTTCCCCGTGAATAGAATTAGAGAATGCATCCCTAGAAATAAGGTTAGAAAAAACATCAGCCACCAAGATGAAGAGAAATGGGGAGAGGGGGTCTCCCTGGCGCAGGCCTCAGGTTGGGGAGAATCCTCTGGGGAGCTCCCCGTTGACCTTGATTCTGAAGGAGACGGTAGAGATGCAGAGCATGACAATATCTATCCATTGAGTGTAGAAACCCATTTTCAGAATCACCGCTCTAAGGAATTGTCATTCCACTTTATCATAGGCTTTTTTCATATCCAGTTTCCAGGCCATGGTTCCTCTTTTCTATGTGGAGCGTGATTTCATAGAGTGGAACAATTCATGGGCAACAATTTCATTATCCATAATCAGTCTCTTGGCTACGGGGGAACTCTGGTTTTCATAGATAATATTAAGAAGCCAAGGGAGCAGCCGATTGACAAGGACTTTTGAGAATATCTTATAAGAGACATTGCAGAGGCTGATAGGTCTAAAATCGGGGATCTCCAGAGGTTTCTTGATTTTGGGAATGAGGAAGAGTACAGTTTCATTGATGGTGGCAATGCTTGTATTCCCTTCCCAGATGTTTTTTTTATCATTTTACAGATGTCTGGACCGATGATGTGCCAGTATTGTTTAAAAATTCGGGCGTGGAATCCATCCAGTCTTGGGGCCTTAGTGGGGTGGATATGTTTCAAAGCCAAGTGTATCTCATCATTCGTCACATCTTTGGTAAGCTGTCGATTGATCTCTTCAGTGATCACAGGTCTTATGAATTCTTCCACTTCAGCAGACATGAAAGGAGTTCCTATAGTGAAAAGGTTCTGGAAGTAGCTGGCCAGAGCTTCATGAATACCACTGGTGTCAGAGACATTGATTTGATCTGGTTGTGATATACATGTGATAGAATTTTTCCGACACCTAGAAGAAGCTTTCTGGTGGAACTACCTTGTTTTAGAGTATCCTTCTTTAATGTGGATGTCCCATTCCCGAATAGCCCAGAAGCTTTCCTTAACTCGCAGGGCCCCATACAGATCTCTTTGAGTGGACCCAATCCTAGAGATATGGTCATTGGATGTGGGTTGTCTGAGTAGGTTGTGAAAATTCTTTTCAAGGACATCAAAATGCCTATTAGGGTGGTGGAATTTCTTATAACTCCAAGATCTCAGATTGGATGAAACCTGTTGGAGATTGAGGCCAACATCATCGTGATAACTTTTCCAGCTTGATCAGACCACCTCTCCACGTTCTTGGTCTTTTTCCCAGAAGCTCTCAAATCTGAAGGGTCTACTAAGTTGTCTATTTCGTTCACCTTGCATGCAATCAATGAGTATTGGGCAGTGGTCTAAACAGTTAAGGGCCATGTGACCGATATGAAACATGTTGAACAGGTTGATCCAATCAATAGAACCCAGGAATCTATCAAGATGCTCAGCGATACGGGTGCCTTCAGTATTCCCGTGGAACCATGTAAATGGATTACCTATGTACCCCAGGTCGACCAGGTTCACCCTAGAGACCGTGTCCTTAAAGTTTGACATCAAAGCTGAGGGTTGGATTCTTCCACACCTCTTTTACTTATGGAACATAATCTCATTGAAATCACCTCTGAATAGAATAGGTCTCAGTAGGTCATGTCGCAGTTTGCAATGAATATCCCAAGACTTCACCTTATCATTATGGGAGGGCCAGTCATAGAATCCCACGAAAGTCCAGGGTGGGTGAAACACTGTTTGAATAGTCGCTGCCACATGGTGCAGGGAGAAGGAGAACATTTTGATGTTGATATTGTCCTTCCAAAGGAGACAGAGGCCCCCAGAATGGCCTTTTCTAGGCACCGGGAAGCATCCTTGGAAGACGCACTTCAGAGTAATACAATTGGTGTCCTAGTTTTCCAGCATGGTTTCGGACAAGAAAACCATATCTTGGAGACTTTGGGTGCAATTTTGATGTAGCATGCGAACCGTTCGTGGGTTGCCAAGCCCACGAAAGTTCCATCATAACACAATAATTTCTCTAGGTGGGGTTGGGTCTCACCCACTGCCACCATTGGTTCCTCCAGAATTGTTTCTCCACTTGTTGTTTTCCTTCTTTTGGTGGGATTTATCTCTCATTGGCATGTTTCATTTTGTCTTTTCCTGACCTTGGGTTTAGGGTCTTTCGTGTGACCATCACTGTCTCCTCATTGCACTCTTCTCCACGTTTGACGGGTAATTGGGCCCAATATTGCAGTTCCCATCATTCCATGGGCCTCTGTTGTTGTAATGCCTGTTGCAGCCGATTGTGGGTCAGGGTCCGGATCTGGTTGTTCGATGTACATCAGCATTGGATTTGCGTATTGTCTTGGTGGTTCTTTTTGCTTTATTGCTGGCCTTGTGGATGTTTGAGTATTGTATTTCAGGGGGTTAGGATGAACACCAGATTCTCTCTAAGTGGGATGGTCAGCATTAGGCAAATCCAATGGTCCAAGCGTAAGGGATTTTTAGGTATGGGTTCCGCCTGGCCGACATATGCCAACGTAAGACAGTCAAGGTCCTTTTGTTTTTCTGTCTTAGGGATGAAATAATATTTATTCGTTTTGGCATGGAGCCAAGGGCCTTATTGGTGGATGATGTTACCTGATCCACTCTTATTTTTTGTGGTGCATGTTCTTTCTAGATGGCCCAGGCGACCACAAAAGAATCAGAAGATTGAGAGTTTCTCAAACTCAAATGATATCCAAGTGTTGGCTTCTTCGATTTTCAGGAACATTCCCCTCATCAGGGGCTATAACACTTCAATTTACGCCTTGATTCGAACCTCGGGGCCCCAATGTATTGGGTCTAAGTAATCCCAGTCAAGAAAGTGACCTAAATTGTTCCTTATTTCCCTCATGATTCATTCCATTATTGCATGAAAGGGGATTCCTTTAATACGTATCCAGAAGGGGGAGTTGGTTAAATTCACTCGCTGGATATCATCCACCCTTTGTATTCTTCCATGAGGAGGAGTTGATTATCGAAGGACCACAGTCTTCCCCGCAAGATTTTGTCTTTATCTTTCTCATTGAAGAACTCAAAGATGAGGTGATTGATCCTCGCTTCCCAGATAGCCACTTCTGCATCACGTTTCCAGATGTTCTGTAGGGTATTTTTGAGAGCCACCTGATTTACCGATATGTTTTCAATGAACTTTCCCACAATGAGCAGAGACATGAGTTTTTTCAAAAGTGTGTCTTTGTTTATCTGAGCCTCGATCACCACATTTTCTTTGTCCGTCAGGGACAACCTCTTCTATTGATTAACCAAGTAAACATCCATAGAGCAAACCAAAAGTTGAATTTTCAATCCTCCTTAAGGACTGACGCCATGGAAATCCCCACGGCCCTGGGACACTTAACTTAGGAACTAGGAAAATCTCTAGAAACGCCCTAAGCGCAATGCCAACCTAGTCCAGTCTCACCTGAGTCAAGGCCAGGTCCAACAAGGAAGTCGCTGGACCGAAAACCTCTTCGCGGCCCCCTTACGTGGTCCACACAGCTGAGACATGCACCACAACCTTTGTGATCAACACTGCATCTTAAGTGATCACGCCCAAAAAACCCGCATCACGCGCCCACCAGTCTTCGCAGATCAACACCCATGACAGAACCTTTACGGCTTCACACCGTGGCTGATGCTTTGTGATGGCACAACCAGAAACAGTCAGGAAGCAACAACCACTTCGCGAACACAAAACTCCTCAAAACTTCACGGAAGGAGCTTCACGAATCACCAACTACGTGGCAGAACAATGCAAACCGTGAGTATGGCTTATCGATCACCGGTCACTGTTGGCCTTCACTGTTCCCACCGAGTCAATGCGGAGCAACACCCCATGACGGAAAAATACGACAACACAACACGACAGAGGGTTCACGACAGCACAACCAGTAACAAAAACAATACGATTACTACTTCATGAACACACAATGCCTCATAACTTCATGGATGGTACTTCACGAATCACCCACTTCGTAGTGGAACAACGCAAACTGTGAAAATGGATTACCGGCCTCAGGTCACCGCCGGGCTTCACAGTTCCCGCCGATTCGTCACGGAGCAACACCCCACGAAAGAAAAATGCGGCTACAGAATGTGGTGGGGGATTCACGATGAAACTTTGTGAATCAAACACGTCGCGACGGCCACTTCGCGACCTCACAGCTTGGTGAATCCTCACATCAGGTGTTGCATGAATCAAACCACATTGCGGCAGAAGCTTCACAGAAATGTGGAACTGGAAATCCTCCCACAAGATACCTCTTACCTTCGTGAATCAGGTGCGGAAAGCGATTAGGGAAAGGATTTCTTCGATCACCTAGGATTGACTCCGGATAATGAATGCTCGGGTCAAGAATCGGAAGAAGATTTGTGATTAGGGTTATGGTTTCCTCAGAATCTGGTGAGAGTCTCGAAAGTGCGAAACCTCGGATCTGTAATGCTAATGGAGCTTGAAAATTTGAGATATAGAACTACCGTCCCTATCCTAGATCCGGCACCAACAAAGAATGATAGCGTCAGGTAGGCTTTCAAGACCCCATGGGAAGCATGAGCTGCACCGCAGTGGTTTCATGGAGTGGCATAGATAAGGGGAGAATGATCCACTTACACAAAAAATTAAGCAAGGGCGGTAATCTGTAGAACTGACGCCGAGGCACAAAGGGAGAGGAGCCACTGTGAACCGAACTGCCAAGAAAACTCAAAACCAAGGAAACACTATGAGAAAATGCTCTCAAGCAGGAGATACTCAGGGATAAATATGTTATTAGATATATAAAAACTATATATTTATTGAAATACATGTCATATAATGAAGTATCTAAATTAATCCTATAAAGACAATGGTAAAAAATATAAAATGTTTCAATAATAACATCTCTTTATAAATAATGACATGTGTCATGCTATAACAATAAAATTCGAGCCAAATCAAAAAAAAATCACTTATTTTTTAGCCACACTATTTTTTTAAGATGTTTATGATGCACTGATTTCATTAAAGATAGCAAGTTTTTTCAAGATAGGCTTTAAATCATTAATTGCTATACTTAGAACCATTATCTATTTGAGTCTTTAAATATTATCCATAA
This sequence comes from Viscum album, assembly GCA_963277665.1. Taxonomy (NCBI): domain Eukaryota; kingdom Viridiplantae; phylum Streptophyta; class Magnoliopsida; order Santalales; family Viscaceae; genus Viscum; species Viscum album. The sequence goes on from OY728129.1 coordinate 417,535,361, forward strand.
CCCTTTTCATCAATTCTCTTGTAATTCTTGAATAATTTCAGAGCCTCTAGTTTATTCTCCATAAAAACAAAACTTTTAATGAAAGTAAAATCGTCATTAATGTAAATAAAATAATTATCTCAATATTTTGATTCCTTCCTCATGGTCCTGAAATTTTTTGAGTGAAATAGCTCCATTGGATCAGTAGATTGTATTTACACATTATTTTGTGGAGTATTCACAATTTTTACATTTTAACATGAATACCACATCCAATTTTATTATATTATCAAATTAAGAAAATAATTATAAATGTCACCACTAATATTCTTAAAAATTTTCTTTGTCCAAGATGACCATGAATTTGATGTAAAAGTTTATTATCATCATTCGTGCTCAAATAAAAAAAAATTCTAGCATCACCAATCTAAATAAAATTGCCTCTTATCAACTATACTCTTATAAAGATACATCCATATTTTATTCTTTATACAACAAGCCCATATTTATGAAAAAATCACCTCATTTCCTTTTTCACAAAATTGAGACACACTTAGAAGATTGTGTTTTAGTCCTTCAACATACCACATGATCTTGGATTTCAATTGATCTTTACCAGTTAATGTTGATCTAACACTTTTAATTCTTAGTGTCCCATCATTTTAAAGGTCATAAAACCATATTTTTATTTTTCAACATCATTGAGTAGATTTTGATCCTCTATCATATGTGAAAGAAAACCACTATCCATTGTCTATAGTAATTATCTATTGGATTATTTGTTGGAAACTACACAAATAATGACTTTCTATTTTATTTTTTCTTTTCATGTTAGGAGACTTTTATAACTACCTATTGAGCACATTTGAGATAGTAGAATAAAAAAGGCATCATTTTTCATGATTATGAGGATGTTCAAATCACCCACAAAAATATTTCAATTGTAGAAATCTATTTTTATTTTTCAATCCATATTTCTCAAGATGTATCTATATTATTCCTCATTAAATAATATTACCCCCCTAAATTTATTTCTTCCAAACAATCGAAACTCTTTATTTAAATTATAATTTAACAAATACATCCATTCAATGTTTCTAAAACCTCCACAGTTCCAATTATAACCTTAAAAATCACATTTTCCTTTGAAAACATCGCGTTATCCAAAACTAAAAACCTATATTTCAAACTTATTTCCACTAGTAATATTGGATCGTTTTTGTAAACCATAATTTTTCTAAACTCCAAGATCATCCTTCTTTACATGCAAACACTATTCATAATTTTCTAATTTCACCAATTATAGCTGTTTTTACATTAAATTATATGCACATAGTGTTTCTAGAATATTCAAAATCAAATGATTTTTCTATAAACAAGGTATTCTTGATTTGATTCTTCTTCTCTATGTTATTTACAAATTTTTTAATATTATTCTCATCCTTAATAAATTATTTATTTTAGTATTATTTATTTTCTCGATAATTCCAATATTAATCAATTATTTAATTAGAAATTTGTATATTGGACCCGAATTTCTTTAAGAATTCTTCAGTTTTGATGAATTTTTGTGGTATATGATCAAACCATTTTACCTTTTATCATAATTCTATGAGTCTTATAAAAACCATGAAACTTCTCAAACTCATTAATTTGATCAGTTATATTTCAATTTTATTTTATAACGATAGATCCATCATATATCTTTATTTTTTTAATTTTATTCTACTATTTGAAAATATTTTATTTTAATTCTTTTAATTTTATCTTTAGCATGTATTCCATATCAGTTTTTCATCATAATTTAATTCACTAAAATTTTCACGAGTGAATTATTCATCATTAACCTTAATTATGAAATGGGTTTCATCAATATCTCTTGAATTATATAAATGTTCTTATTTATCACTGCTACCACAAATTTCAAGCATAGATAAGAAATTTCCCTTATGAAATTTTGAAAAATTATTTATCCTCCATTTTTTAGAAACAACAAGCTTTTAAAACATTGATGATCTCTTCTTAAATAATCTCCTTGGTGATTATTCTTATTCATCACCAACTCCATCTAATTTCAAATAGCGAAAATTGTAGAAATATTTCAAACCATTTCACAACTAAATTAGTATAGTGGAAGAATGAATTTAAACTATCCCTTTCCTCATATCATTTTACTAGAGATTATAGACATCATCTTATCAAACATCTGATCCAAATAGGAATCAAAATATGAATAATAGGATTTTATTCAATTTTTTTTCTAATTTATCTTTTCATACATTGAATATTTAAAAGATATTTATTTTTATGACTTTACATTATTCTTATAATCACCACATTTCCTAATTTCAAAATATAATATAATATAGTAAAAACAATCAAGATAAATATCACATGATTGATTTTATTCCAAAGAATATATTTCAGAATCAAACTATTTTGGTAAGATACACAAAATATTTTAATCAATAAAAACATCTCCCAACTTCTCATGATATTCTCTGCTTTTCCTCACCACTTAATTCACCCATTAGAATAAACTGTCAATATTTTTATCTCCATTCATCAAAAGATATTCATAATTGAGTCTCTAATATTGTAATTTATCTTGATTCACTTTTTTATTTACATTATAGATATTCTTAATTTTATCTTAGATGTATTTAGTAGTTTTTATTCCTTTAAAATATAAAAAATCACTTTTTTAGCGATATGATGGAATAACATTTTTCTATTAACCCTAATTCTGCTAATACCTCTTATCTAATTCTTTCATAGAAACTCCTTTTTCCTGGGGAACAAAACCGATTATTTGTGACTTCCAATATGTCATAACTAATAAATAATAGGTACAGATTCATCCTTTCAATCCAAATATGATATATTTTCCCATAAAATTTACGAATCCCCTTATTATTCCCTGGATTATGATTATCCATAACATACATGAGTTTTTTTGTGGAAAAAAAATTCAATATAGTGAAAATACTTCTCAAATAGAAAATAACCAATGAGGGGAAACTCTTCCCGTTCACACCACATGAAAAGAAATATCATAGATTGGTAAGGAATCACTAAATTGTGTGTGTGTGTGGGGGGGGGGGGTTAATCAATGATCCGATTTATTTTTATGTTTCCTTGATCAAACAAACCTCACAAATAGTTACAATAAATCTTGATATCTTTCCAACACACAAACATGAAGGGTAAATAATATTTATAAGGTTCACCTCTCAAAATTATTAGGCAATTCCTTAGAATGATCTTGATTCATTTCAGATCATATATCCCACTATTTTCATCATATAGTTACAACATTCAGTGTTTGTCATTGAAATCATTTTTTAATAAGTATTAAAAGTATGATTGTGCTTCTCATATTATTATAAAGATAAAAAATATTATATCAACAATAAGATAGTCTTCCAACTATAGCCTTCATTTTATGATGAAGTGATTCTATTTATCCTCTTCTTCAACCTATATAAAATTAGCTGGGAAAACTTTAATATTTACAAATGTTCAATTCCCATACTTCTTTCACATAATTATTTCTTATTACCTTATTCATCTCTCTTATTTTCTCCTTCTTACACACATCCCATGCTTTTAACTACAGTAAATTAATGAATAAGAACCAAATTGAATTTTCAAATTTGAATTCAATTAGTAACATAATTAAACCAACTCAATTATTCCTACTTCATTTAGATCCATTTGATCCCATTGGATCTTTGAGATACAATGAAAGATTCCACATATGACCTTATAAATTTAATTTGAGATTACTTTAGTCTAATAAGATGAATCATCATAAAATATACTTATAACTGAATCAAACTCCCCGAAACAGCTCACACTAAAATGTGGTGTATGAGGGTTGGTTGTTTTGCCTTCGAAATGCCTTTCACTATAGGCATAGTTCTTCTAGATATGGATATTATGGCTTGATACTCCACCTTTAGACCACGAAATCTTATACCACAAGCCTAGTCTTTTATGTTATCCCTTTGGAATTGTAGATGTACATTTTTACCAGGGTCTACTTCAACCACCACCATGGGAATAACATATTTTCCATTTCAAATAGGTACATTGGATGCCTACAATAGGAACTTCTATGGCCATTTTGGTCATAGTCATTTCAAATAGGAACATCACCACAACACCATAACCATTATAACACCATCTTCATTATGTGCAGACTTCCTAGACTATTCTCTATCCTCACCATGACCACCACTAGGGAGCGAAATTGACTCTATTAGGAAATTACATCAAAAAATACCCCCACCATGTGTATGGAGTTGGATGGATTCAACAATATTCCAAGTTTCATAAAAATGTTGTTAAATTCCCGAATCATGATGAACACATCCTGATATTTATAAAAATGAATACCATTTCACATAGAATAATATTAATTAAAACATGGAATATGATATATGTATTGATAAAAAAATCCAACACTCTCAATCATGTCCTATTACCAAATTCGTCAACCTCACTTATCACAACATACATCTATACACCTCTTAGGATAAATAATATCCATTTAATTTCTTTAAAGAATTATTAAATTGGTATAAAAAATCAATATGAACGAATTTTAGTGTCTCCTATGATGTAAATATTAGAATAAACTATTAAATTATTTATTTTTATTTAATTTAGGTTATTATCCATATGTTAATACCATAGAAGTGGTGTTTTTTTACCATATACAAGGATTTATTCATCTTTTAAACTCTAGAACCACCACCTTTATGAATAAACCCTTCTTGTCATTCAATATAGTTATATTCTTCAAGTAAACTATTAATAAATGATGACTTAACATCCATTTGAAAAAAATTATAATTTTATTGAGAACATATCACATGAAATATTGGAAACCTTTCATTTATTTTCACCAGATAAAATTTCTCATTAAAATTGTTACCCTCAATTTTAGAGTATACTTTCAAAATAATAAGATATTTTTTCCATTATAATTATCCTTTTCAATTGAGTTAATTCTTGAAAAACTACTTTTTCACTATCACATGATTTCATTTTTCAGGTTCCTTATTTTTATTCACATTATCTTCTATCACTACTATTTAATCCTTATATTTTGAAGTATCTTAAAAAACATTGATTTATCTTGTGAAAGAATGATGGGGTGATTGGAATTCCATATACTCATATTGGTTATAAAACCATTTCTATAGTGTCCATGTTTTTTCTTAATATTTAAATGATTTTTAAGTCTTAATGAATTTATTTCACCATTCCTAAGGATTTCATCATCACTGGATATTTTAGAATCATTGTATACACACATTTTGTACAATGTTTACTCTAAGAGATTAATTAAATTAATCATTAATAGAAAATGACTGTTATGTTGTATATTAATTTTATAACATAATTAATAAATTATTTCAATTATTTTTTTCATATTCTTATTTTAACATTGATAAATCTTTCTGTTGGGTGTTCATCCATGATATATGTATTCGTTCTCTTTATCATCAAATATTATTAATTATTACAATTTTTTTATGATGTAATAAGGGCTATTGAATACCTTAAATAATCTTAATCATTGATTATTTCAAAACGACAACTCATAAAGAAATTAGAGAAAATTATTCATAGTAATTATTTATTTATAATTGAATATACTTTGGGAATATTATTTATTGATTATTGTACTTTTCATCAAATTATTATTTGTCAATTTTTTTTTCGAAAAATTAGATCCTTATTATAACAATAATTTTGAGTAACTACTCATACTAATTTAGTTGATTATTTTATGATCTTCAGTGTTTCTCACATCATGATTACTATACTTTTCTCATGGTTTAAGCTAATGTTTCCAATGAAAGATAGTTTTTACAATTCAAAAGTTGTTAAAAGTTCAATTTATGATTTATATAAAAATTTTAAGATATAAAGGCGGATTTTCTTATCTACAAAGTTCAAGATATGAATTGTTTTAATTTTATATACAAATTAGATAGAGAAGTATAATGGTTACTATGATGAATCCATCAGACAGAGGATTGGTATTTTACTGGAACAAGTCCATAAAACAAAGGATGATTAGATAGATACATTATAACTCCAGAAAAATAAGAAGTCTTTGAAGGTTATTGGATGGATAAATATAAAGTCCATAAGATAAGGTTCATTCTTGAGGAGGTCTCTAGGATTAGTGTAAAAATTAAAGTAGATATAAAAAATTTGACAAGGTAGATGAAAAAATGAGATTTTCTTAGATAGAGTAATCCATTTATATCAAAAAAAATATTATGAATCTAACTGAATAGGGAATGTTAAAGTCTATAAGATAGAGAAATTTTATTACTATTAAATATAACATAGTAAGATAAATTCTATAAATATCTATCAAATAGTGGAAGACTGACATAACCTGGCCAAGCTGATCAAATGAATAATATAGGACACATAAGTGATGTAGAATTTTAGGGAATAAGAAATATTATCAATACTAATAGATAGAAAATCATGATAGTTTTTACACTGTATAAAGACTTGATGAACTTTTTATAATGTTTTTTATGAAAAATATTATCATGATATTGATCTGTTATTTAAATTTTTGTAAATCTAGACAATATTTAAGGTGATTTTAAAAATATTATTGTCATTGTGATTTGAGTAAGTTCATATGAATATTTTTTACTTTGAAGTTTCTAAGGATTTAAAGTTGGTAAAAAAGGAAATATGATTTGAGTTGGAAATTAAAAATTAGATCCCTTGATTCCTCATGAATTATTAGAGGAATTATTCCTATATAAAGTGGTTAAGTATAACATCCCATAATCTAGAACTCCTTGAAATGTCTAGATCAGGTTGGTCGTGGGACCTCAAACACACCACCCAATATACTAGAGAATGTCGATTATAAAGATGGGTGTAAAGAATATTGTGGGAAGGCTATACCCCTATCACAGAGTTACAACAGAACCGAAATAAATAATAACAATTAATATCAGAGTAAAGGAAATAAGGGGAACAACACAATAAGAAACTGAAAATTAAAAGATGAACTAATAAAGTAGATAACAAACGATGTAATTTTAAGAAGATATATTACTAATTGTCCACTTGTAAGTAATATAAATAAAATAAAAACATCACAAAATAAAATAAAAATAACCTGGTCCCAAACCTCATGTCGATATCTTCTCCAAGATCTAGACCATCAAGTAAGAAACAATCAACAACAACCAAAATTTACCCTTTCCAAACTGGTATCCATCCCTTGTCCATACCTATATCCATGTAATTTCTCAGGTACCAAAGAACAACCTAAATAGGATGTGAATAAAACAAATCTAGATGAAACCATCGTACCTAAAAACCCATTCTGATAAATAAGTGCATGCAATAATTCAAGGTGTATAAATTAATAAATTTAATACAATACAATAATTAAACTGCTTCAGCACCATGTAGGAATATTAATGATCATGTATGAAAACCATGCCAAGCATAACCACAACTCCATATTGTAATCACATTAATGAGAAAAGAACTATGTCTGAAAACTAGGTCCCGATGACACCACAGACACGCAACCTTTAACATGGTCTCCGGTTCTTGGCCTACCAGGTACAACTAGTTTCCCCACAGACATGTGGTCCCCACCTTCGGTCCCACCCATGTCCCTGAATAGGTCATCTGACTAATGATAATAACAACTGGCCAACACATGTCCATACCTGTATCCATGTAATTTGTCAGGTACTAATCAACAACCTAAATATGACATGAATAAAACTCAACAAGAAGACACAACCGTACCTAAATAACCATTATAATAAATAAGTACATGCAATAATTCAAGGTGTATAAATTAAAAAATTTAATACAATACAACAATTAACCTACTTCAGCACCATGTAGGAATATCAGTGATCATGTATCAAAACCATGCCAAGCATAACCACAACTCCATGTTGTAATCACATAATTGAGAAAATCACTATGTCTAACAACTAGGTCCCAATGACAGCATAGAAACCCAACCATTAACATGGTCATCGGGTCCTGGCCTGCCTGGTACCACCTATTTCCCCATAGACACATGCTACCCAACCTAGGTCCCACCCACGTGCCTGAATGAGTCTTCTGACTAATGAAAGTCTCCACAGGCCAACACATGTCCATTCTAGTGTGTTTTGTCCTCACTCGCACACCCCCTGAGAAGCTTCCCATAAGTTCACCCATCCCGATCACTACTCCAGGCCAGACACACTAAACTATGGAGTTCTAATCAGGCAGGCTCCTAAAAAGGAAGGGTCACCTTGTTGACATGAGCCATATCATTTAGTCATTTAACCCATTATCATTTTGGGGCATTACAATCACCCCCCTTTCGAGGAAACATCCTTATTGTGGGTACTACATCTAAAACTAGGTAGTCCACCACACTTTAGGTTAGGTACCACCTCTCATACCAAATGTGACAACTGGGTCTTGGTGACAGCACAAACACCCTACCTTTAAGATGGTCGTCAGGTCCGGAACGAGTCAAATGACTAATTACAATCTCCACAGTCCACCACATGTCTTTTCCATTGTGTTTTTTCCTCACTCACACACACCCTAGGAATCTTCCGAGAAGGTCACTCACCCTAATCAATAATCTATGGAAATAATGCTTAACTATTGATCTCTAATCAAGTAGGGTCCCAAAAAGGAAGGTTCACCTTTTTAACATGAGTCATATAATTTAGTCATTTAACCCTTTATCATTCTGGGGTGTTAAAATCACCCCCTTTAGATCAAAATTTCCTCATTGTGGGCCCTACATATTAACCCAGGTAGGGAACCAATCTTAAGTCTAGGTACCACCTCTGATACCAATTAGTAAAATTAGACCCTAGTGATAGAACATACACACCACCTTTAACACGATCGTTGGGTCCGGGCCCGCCAGGTACCACCAGTTGCCCTGTAGACATGGGGTCTCCACACTAGGGCCCAACCACAAGCTTGGATAGGTCATATGACTATTGAGAATCACCAAAAGCCATCACATGTCCTTTCTAGTGTGATTTTTCTGCACTCACACACACCCTAAGAAGCTTCCCAAAAGGTCACCCATCCTGATCACTACTCTAGGCCAAGCACACTTAAGTGTGAAGTTCTAATCAGGAAGGCACCTAAAAAAGAAGGTGAACCTTCTTGACATGAGTCATATTATTTATTAATTTAACCCTTTATCATTCTAGGGTGTTATACTATGTATAATCATTTTACCATCTATTTTGAGCCTTCTATATATGTATTTCCACATAACTGGGCTAAACACTCTATATAAGAATTTAAGTGTAACAGGGGCAAGACCTATATTTAATAATTTCAGCATAAAACAACACAAGTTAGTATGAAATGAATAACACATCATAATATCACAAGACAGAATGGCTAATTCAACAAATTACCATTTGTCCTTAAATTTCCCATTTATTCACTAACTTAAAACTTAAGCCATTTCCATGCAATTTTTCACACACTATTGTTATCAAATTATCACCATCCATTTCAATAATAAAAATAACCATTGTCCAAGGTTAATCTATCAAAATAAATCACTTTATGTCTCATGTAAAACTAAAAAAATACATTAATCCATTATTCAATTCATTATCATTCAAGGGTAGGCTTAACCTATGGGTATCTTCAAGATAGGTCAAACACCATTGGATCCAAAGGATACAAGGAGTAATCCACCACAATATTTATATTTACCCATTATTCAATTAATTAAAACACATTCTACATTAGTTAAATCTCACAATATTTTACATACTTGAAAAATAGTAACAACCCATAGGGTTTGGTTTTAGATCACCTACCTTAATCTGGAGATCAAGGAAACTCTTTCAATAGGTAACTCCAACCAAAACAAAGTTGAAAGAGGCCGCAAGAAGAACGTAGATCATGAATCATAAAATTCAAAACCCCAAAATTGAACGGTCTATAGTTTCCACTTCTACAAAATAATAATAATAGGAATATAGGGAAAAATAAAAAAACACACTAGGGATCAAACACTTGACCGAGACATCCAGAACTGAGAAAAGCAGTCCAAAAATTACCTAATGTCACCTAGGGATTGAGAGAGGAGGGATTCACATGAATGTTATAATGATTATATTCAAAACATGGCCTTAATACTATTTATCCCTATAAATACATGGCATGTAACCCTTTCACATCATGTATTGCACTATTTTTGGGTTATTCCAAAAAACACATCACCTAAGGTTAAAAATAAACTGATCGAATATTTCACATCAAAAAAATGATTCATTAAATGTAACCAATTCATGTAATGAATTAGTTCATGATGTATGACTGGACATATTTACACATAATGTAATTGGATCATAGTTTATAAATTTATAGAATATAGAAAACATATCAGTTTCTAAAGAAGATCCCGAACCGCCACTGAAACATTCAACTTGGAAATCCTTCATAATACATTGAAGCACTTATACCTATGATATATTAATTTAAAATAAGTTACATCATTTAAAATTAGTTAATTTTCCCTATAAATTTATCTTCATTCCAAAATAGGGACATGGCTACCAAGGTTGAAAGAAGAAGAGAAACCTAGAAAGAGGTCCAAAAAACTCAAATTGGGAAATACCTATAAAACTCAAGATCTTACAACCTCCCCACCATATTACATATTTTACTTGAGCTTATCAAAACATCACTATGGGGTATCATAAAACTATTCTATCCATTGTTCTTTCATATCAAACTTCATCTCCCAGTTCTCCTCTGGAAAATACCCATGATGCCACTATACTTGATCTGGAGGTATATTCTTACCCATGATATACTTATCATTTTAGTCTACAATCCATATCAAATACTACTCAAAGCACTCATCTAAAATAATATTGAATTCATTAAATATTACCACATGAGAAGGATTAGGATGATATCTCTAAAGGCTTGACATTTGAAACATGTTTCCCATGGAACTACAACATCATAGAAGGTAAAATTAATATGCCACTGGATCGACCCTTTCCACTATATCAAATGTCCCAAAAACCCAGGATGATATATTTCCTTCTTTCTTGGTTTAGTGTTTCCCCAACCTAGGAGACACTTTAAGGAAAACATAATGATCAACCTCAAACTCCATAGGTAATCATTGATGGTAAACATATAATTATTTCATATTCTACATGTTCACCAACCACCTCCTGATCAAATAAACCTAATAAAATGTATCGTACATGATATTAGGTCCAAAAAGCATTGAATCATCTTCCTCCAACAAAAAAATAAGTAAAAAACATGAAAAACCATAAAAATAATCAAAATGTTCCATTTGGATTGATTAACCGAATATGTTATTATAGTAATAATCCATGAGTATCAAATGATTCTCCCACAAACAAATAAAATCTAAAACATAGGCTCCTAACATATCCTCCAAAATCTAAATAGTATTCTAAGATTAGTATTTAGTTTGAGTATGTGAGGATTCACTTAGAATAACCTATTATCATAAGTCCTTTTGTAGAACCTACCAAAATGAAGAAGAAAAATGAGGATCTCAATAATAAATAATTCATCCTAGAACACAGTGACACTAAACTATCTACCACACAAAAAGACTACCCAGATCATCAACATTGAAGTTCTCCTTGATAGGTAAAAATTTTTCTACCCTCTTTAGACAATATTTGATCACCAAAACTACATCATTATTGAAAAGTGTCCAAGTTAATCCTATCAAAAAATCCATAGTGACGTCATCCTGTCTACATTAAAGAATGGGTAGAGGATGTAATATCCTAGTAGACCTATGATGATTTTCTTTCACATGCTGATGGGTGAAATTTTTTTACTTTTTCATTCCATACCACATGTACTTTCTATATAGATCAAAATTCATATTTTTCAAGTCGGGTGGTACCACCCATATAGAAGAATTAAACTCTCTCATAAACTCCTCATGCACAACCATATGTACCCATACTCGGTGGAAAAAAGAGTAAAATTTCCACTACAATAAACCATCTTGATGGTGGATCCCAACCATATAATATTTCCATTAGAGCTAATAACTCTAGATTTGATAACTTCTCTATCTTGATTTGGTCCAGAAAAGTCCAAGATACTCATCCATGGGACTTATGAACATCCAGATGCATGCCTAAAAAGATATCTATCAATCACAACTCATAAAAGACACCCACACTACCTCTTTATTTTTATTCTATCTCAAGAGATTGAATTTTTTTCCCTTTCATGGTGTATAAGAAAACTCAAAGTCAAATGACTATAGATACTAGAACCACCTCCTCTTTTGAAGGATTAGGTCCCACTGAGAAAAGATATACCTTTGGATCCAGTGGTATATGTACACAAAAAGCTTATTATAAAATAGATTGTGTCTTCAATATTTTAGGGAACGGAAAATTGTAGCTGAATCCAAATCATGAGTAGGATAATTCCTCCCATGTAGGCTCAACTTTATAGATCCATAAGTAACAACTTTATCCTCTTACATCAAAACCGATCTTAGTGAACCTTGACTATTTAATAGGACTTGGTATATGACTTACATGGAATATTTAATGTAAAGATCTATGCTAATGTCATCCTTTCTTTTAGATATTGAAAATATATCTCACAAGCATCTAAAAAACAGACTTCACTCCTTTATTGGTCATCCCAAACATATGTTCTTCTATATGGGATAATTCCATTATAAAATGAATGTAATAAACTGCTAAATACCGAAAAATATGAATTTCAAATACATTATTGGGATGCTCTTAAGATATCATGGTTACAACCATCCCTGATTCCAATGAAAATCTAGCCAATGACCTAAATTGTGTACTTTATCAATCCAAAAACATTGTTTGTTTCTCTTGGAAAAAATATGTTGATCTCTAAATGTAATTGAGATGACATCAATATATTGGGAATGATCATCCAATAACTTGGGTTACCCAAATATATCATTTACAAGAACAAAGAAATAATCTATAAATGTACGAATGATCTAATTCATCAGGGCCACTGATACCACCAACATATTCATCAAAACAAACAACATCACTATGAACTTGTACATGTGATACCCTCTCCTAAAAGAATTATGATGTATGTATGATGATATCAACCTCAACCTATAGTATCCAGATATCAAATTGATCTTGGATAAGATTCAGGAACCTATCAGCTAGTCAAAGATAATATCAATGTGCAGAAGCAGCTTCCAATTTTTGATTATCATCTAGTTATGTCTTTGATAGTCCACACACAAGTGTAATGTATCATCATCCCTCTTGGAAAAAAGATCTATAGAACCAATGGAGTTGAATTAGGCCATATAAAAACCTTGGACTCCATATCTTCCAACTTGACATTCATCTCATGAAACTCATTTGCTGTCATCTTATAAGGTGGAATATAAATTGTCCCTTCTCCCAACACCAACTCGACCATGAACTCGATCCCACACTCAGGTGGTAATCCATAAAATTCATCAAGAATGAATTTTGGAAAATGGTCTTAGTGGAAAATATAATATTTCTTCCCACCATCATCATGAGTAATATATTCTATTTGAGACATGAGACAATCTAATGTTCACTTAATTAGTCTTGCATTTCCAGCAGGAAGATTCCACTCACCCTGGTGAAAATAGATACCTCCCTCTCGAGATAGAAAGGCAACTCTCCCCTGGTAATAGTCGATATGATCCTATTACTGAACTAGCCAATCCATACCAAGAATAAAATCAAAACATGTCATTTATAGAACGAATGATTCCCATAAGAAATGTTAACCCCCAAATGTCTAAAGAACTCACCTTGTACTGTTTGAAATTCTATGAAAGTAATCTCAACGGTGAATCAATGATCAAAACACCATAAAAATTCTACAACCAATCCCAAAAAATTTTAAAAAAGGGAAAATTTAAATGAATGTGATTCTCATATTTAAAAAAAAGTAAAGCAATGGTATATGATACAAGAAACGTACCTATGACGGTAGAAGGTCTTATATCCACACAAATAGGAGTAGACTACATAGAATGAATAAGACTTTACCCTATACCCTATGATATAGTCTGACATTATTAGAATATTCTATCTACATGGTACTACCACTATGGAACTGGGGTTCAATGTCACCTACCTTGACTAGAACGCCCAGTGGAACTCCAGCTACTAGTATTTTATGGGGTAGGTGAGTCTTCTGAAACTCTGGTACCTATTCAGATCCCCTACCACTACTCTACTTCTTCAAGCCCATTAAAAACCACTAAAGGTGTCACAAGCCATTGAAATCTCAACACTCTAAATAAGTGTATGTAAACTGAGGCTATTTGTGAAAAAACATGACACACTAACAACACAATGATGGAACATAGTCTTGAGATGGCTTACCACTACCATGGTTTCTCTGAGTAATGTTTCATTGGTTATAAGTATCATTATAGTTTTTCTTTCAACTAAAAGAAGAGCTCCCAATTTTTATTTCTGAAATATAATAGCCACTACTTGAGGCCTATCTCAGATTTCCTTCTATCATGAGTGCCTAATTAATCTGGTCCAAATTTCTAATCAAGTGAAAGATGTTAACCTGTGACCTGATCTCATAGAGAATCCAATACTAAAATCATATCACCCTATAGAGATCATCTGTAGCTAATGATAGTGTAATGTGATACAAGTCAATGAAACATCCAACGTAGTCCATCACTAACATTGCCTCCCATGTCTGGTGAATGAACTTATGATCATTCTCATCCCTCAACAACTCTAGATAGAAGTGGATAAAAAACTTGTAACGACCCAATGTTTTATCAATGTAAATTCCTTTATTGATCACAACAAAATGAACTACTAAGTACAATGTCACCTTTAAACATAATTTTGACACTTCTATGATTCAAATTTAAAAAATATGACATACAAGGTTGCGATCAGTAAGATGTTTGGAATCCGAAAAGAAAAACATAATTTTTTTGGTGAATAGTAACTAAACCTTATGAATAGAAATGTTACCCTTATGAATATTAATATGAATCTCATGAATGGTAAATTTACCAAAATATGAGTATCCTCACCCTTGAATGTATAAATAAAATTTAGGAATCTTATAATTGATAATATGATCATAGTAAAAGTATATGTATTTTTTTATGTCATAAAAAATTAATTACAATTAATTAATTAATTTAAAAGAAAAATAATTTTCTTAAATAATTTTCATAAATTAAAAAATTTAGGTCTTCTTCTTTTAAGATAATTTTTTATGACCTTATGTAATATTTGAAAACATTATAAAAGAAGTTGTATTTTTAAAATTTCTATTTTTCAAGTAAATTATGATTTTAATTTTAAATTAAATTCATTTTATTTAAAAAATTATTTTTGAAAATTGGATTTCAATTTTGGTTTATACGCATAGAAAAATGGTTTAGGTGATTTTTTGGGATTTTTTATAAAATACCTGATTTTTTTATGAACAGTAAAATATAATAATTTTCAAATTAAGATAAATAAATGATTTATAGTGTCACAAATGATGTTATTCTGATGTAATACCAATTGGTTCAAACTCATATGAAATTATTTCTAATATTGGTCATGGAATAATCACTATTTCTTGTCTTATGGTAAAATAATAAACTAATGATTAAAATATTATGAAAACCCTCCTCTCCTCCATTATAAATACCACCCCTCTTTACCTCTTTTCTTCACTCCAATAAAGGCTTGTGCCTTCCATAATTTTTTCCCAAATATCTCCCCAAGCACTAAAATGTCTAATAGACCTTATTATCCTCAAAATAAAAAAATCCTATCCCCTTAAGAAACTCTCATAGAAGATTGATTCAAGAGGTAAATTCCTCTTTTCATTTATTTTACTTTCTTTTCCAGGTCATGTGTTTTCTTTTCAATCATTACTTATACTCGTGAAAATGATATGAAAACTCTAGTAACTTACATTTACTGGGATGTTTTTATGATAATGGAATAAGTTATTATCATATCTTCTTTATTCTTCTTCTATTTTAGTAGTAAAGACACCATCCGAGATGTGTTAATTTACCACATTCAAGGGCAATGGGTTTTCAATTTCCATTATAGAATTAAATTCTGGTCATGAAACCATTTTCATGGTTAAAAATGAACATAATATATGTATTATTTCTCATATATGGTTCTTTGATCCTTTTTTACAAATAGTTTTGATTTATAAAACAAAACATGTTCATTATGGCCAAAAACCGCTAATTAACCCAAAAGGTTATCACTAAAGTTTTACATAATAATTAATATTCAATCCAAGAAACAAAATTAAATTAAAAACCATGTAACCATCTATATGTTAAATAATAGAATATAGCTCCAATTCTAAACAACCATCCAAATTTTACATGATTCTTCGTTCCTGAAAATAAGAAAACCGATCGTAGAAACCATGAAAACAAACGGACCCCAACAATGAAATTGAACTACTTAACCCATAAAAAAGGCCATTAATGAACATAAAAAATTTATAATAAATCATTTTCATATATAATATAATCTTTAATTATTTATTAATAAACCTAATTAGATTATTCAGGTCATTAATATCAATTGGATAACACCATCAGACTTAAGGTAAGAGATCCTCTCTATTACACTTTTATTCAAGAATGCCCTCTATGATATGACCTTTAATGTAATACATAATGATGGAGTATGATTTTTAACATCCCCATACTGAAATATTGATGTTAAAGTGGTAATAAACCCCATTTATCTCTCACTAATACCTCTTAATCACATCCGATCCCATGTTGATATTTCATAAGGGATTCTACCTGAACCTCCTTTGTTCCTTCCTGTTGCCTTATCATTATTTTAAAAAAATTATGTTATCTTATATTTTTATGTGCATATTCAAAATTCTGTGTACATGTACCAAATTATTTTTTGGTTATATTCATTTTTTAAGTGATTTCCTCCTTAATACCTCCCAATAAGAAAACCTATTTTGAGGGAACTTATCAAATTAATACCCAATTTCAAGGGCACTATATCTTATGTTTTAAGCCACCATTGTATTTATAAAATCAGTATTTTTATTATGAAAACCTTATTGGATAACTTCTCGTTTTATATAAAGGATTTTTCCATTTTCTATTTTAAAAGATCTCTGGTATTTTCCTTAAAACCACACAAAAATGTTTTAATGCTAAAAATTTATTAAATACAATTATTACATGTTATCACTTCTATTTTACGTCACTTACCATGAAAGATTCCTATTTTACCTTATGAATTTTCATGTATATTTTAGTTCCATTCATCCGTGGACACTTTTATGATACACACATTTGTTATGCTTTATAACATGATTATGGTACCCAATTCTTTCCATGGGTAACCCTTATATTTATGTAATATGGATTATGTATGATTATTTATGTGGCTAACATCTTCTTGAAAAGTTAATATGGTTTCACCTAGATAGTTCTCCAATGCATTAGGAAATGTTTAGTCTCATGATATATTATGTGCAATGGTCTTGTAGGTTAACCTTGACTTGTGCTACCATGTGCAACGGTCTTGGTGGCTAACCTTAACTTATGCTCTTCTATGTGAAATAATATTTGAATCATCCTAAAGTCATGATTTATGTTATTACCAAATTACTACTAATTCATGTTTATATAATCCCATGTTTATGTGTCCTGATTCCATGTTTTATATGACTTTTATTTTTAATTATTCCATGCCTTCTAACCCATGTGTTAATGTTTTATTTCTATGTATTTTTTCCTTACTAGGATTTTAGATCAACCATTCATTGATGTGGTCCCTAGGGTACCCTTTGAAGATGTAAGGGCCTAAAGGAAGCTAGGATCTCTTTATAAAGATTAAATAAGGTAGTGTTTTTTAGTCCTATGTTTTTAGTTTTATGTACCCAGTCTTCAAAGACACCAGACTTTACGATCCTTGGCTTGTCCTCTGATGTATAATTATGCTTAAAATCATGTAATGTTATATATAAAAGGCTAGGGTCACTATAGTTGGTATCATATGATGGTTTAGTTATTTTCAGAGATTAAGATCAGTGCACATTAGTATGAACATTAAGGATGAGACAAAGTATATGAAAACATCCTTATATTTTGATATGTATAGAGTAAGTGGTTTATAAAGAAAATACATCCCTTTCTGGATACAAACAGGTAGAGGTGGATCTGGGACAAATGAATCTAGTGGTAAAACCAGAAAACACTACTTTGATCTAGACTCAAATGAGAACTGGTGCACAAAAACAGGTCTTGTTGCACTCTTGGTTCGCCACTCCCAGAGGATATGATTTGGTAAATTCATGATCTTAGTACAAACCATTATTACGGGAATAAAGACGAGCCCATAATAATATATGTTAATAAATAAATAAAGGATAACCTAGATGGAAACATATAGAATCACAAGTTAGGATATACTTTACGTGTTTATCCTTTTAAGTTCAAAGTTTCATTTTTATGATTAATAACTAAGTATTTAAGCCTTATAATTGTACATTATTTTTATTAGTTAATAGTGGAAAATAGATGAACACGTTCCAAAAATCAATTTGATAAGGAATGTGAAGATTTACCTAATGATATTCCTGATATGATGGGAGTTGGTGCTAAAAACTTCATAGAAGTACTTGCTCAGCTGGCTCATGTTATGAATAATAACTTGAATCATGTGGAACAACCTCCTCCTCCAATAAAAGAGAAATTTGTAGTTGAATCCTTCATACGACAAAGGCCTCCCATGTTTAGGGGATCATCTGGACCACTCATCATGGAATAATGCATTAACTCCATTGAAAAGATATTATCTATCCTCCAGTGATTAGAAGAATAGAATTTCATACTGGAATTCTATCGTTTTGATGAGGAAGCTATGAATTGGTGGACACTGATCAAGAATACGAAACATTGGGAGGAAATTTATTCCATGGATTGGGAGGAATTAAATAAAATGTTTTTCAATAATTATTTTCCCCTAAACCTCCATCTCAATATAGAAAGAGAGTTCCTTGGACTTAAGCATAAGGAAAATGAGTCCATATGGGAGTTTAAACAAAACATTACAAGGATTGTAAGGTATGCCTATGGATTTTTCATAATCACTGAAATCAATGTGGATCTCTTCTTTAGTGGAGTAAAGCTGAGTATACAAAAAGTGATGTCAATCCAAAACATCGAAAACTATGAGGATATTGTCTGTTGTTCCCTTAAGGTTGAAATGGAGGCCGAAGACTCTCAATGGAATCATGGTCCCAATGCAAAAAAGGGAGAAATGGAATCTAATGTGGGAAGTTCTGTAAATAAATTCTATGATGGAAAGAATCTTGATCATCCCACATGTAATAATCGTGGGAAGAAGCATCCTGGTAATTAACTGTCTGAAGGGAACCATGAATTGATTCAAATGTGGAAAGATGGGGAATCCGGATAAAAACTACTGATGGGATATAAAGAATCCCGCTAATGTGGAAGAAGAAAGGAAGGTTAAGATCTACACTCAAACTATACTGTAGTGTTACAACTTCAAGGATCATGGGCATTATGTGAACAATTTCTCTAAGTTGAGGGTTGTAAGTGGAAATCAAAAAAAATATCTGAGGCAACAAGGAAGGGCTTATGCTATCACAAACTGCTAAGGTGGACCAGAAAAATGATTTGGTGACAAGTACACTAGTAATTCATTAAATAATGGTGAAGGTACCATTTTATTCTGGTTCAACACATTCTGTCTTATATTTCTTCTTTCGTAGAACTATTCAAACACCACCTCAAAATTTGAAGGATAAGTTATATATGAGAACATCGAATGAGGAATTTATTGCATCCATGGTTTATAACCCTTCCCTGTTTAATGTTTGTGGACTAAACCTCCTGGAAAATCATTTCATACATCCTTTAGTGGTGTTTGATGTTATCTTGGGAATGAATTGGATATCTTTATACAAAGACAACATTAACTATCGAGAAAGGGAGATCACTCATCACATACCTAAGAATCCTCCAATTCTATACATGTCTATGGTGGAAGATGAATCTATTTTGGAATAATTGTCTCAAGTGTGGATGTTACATCTTTATGAGCAAGAATTTATAGCTGAAATGATTGAGACAAAGGATTGAATTTTATTCAAAGATATTTTTATTGTGAAGGATTACATTGATGTATTCCCTCAAGAGTTTCCTGTACTTCCTCCTAATTGACTATTTGAATTCTTAATTGAACTTATTCCTAGATCTCTACCTATATCAAAGACCCTTTATTGAATAGCCCCCATAGATCTGGAAGATCTAAATAAGAATTTACAATAAAATCTAATTAAGGGTTTTATATGCCTGAGTGCTTCACCTTGGGGTTAATTGGTCCTCTTCATAAGGAAGAAGTATAGATAAATGTTCCTCTACATTGATTATCATGAGCCCAATAAAATCATGATAAAGAACAAGTATCCCATACATTGGATAGATGAATTGTTTGATCAGATTTATGGGGCTAGTTATTTCTGTAAGGTAGACCTTTGGTCAGAATATCACCAATTAATAGTAAGGAAGGAAGATATTTCCAAGACTTCCTTTCAAACAAGGTATGGACACTATGAGTTCATAGTGATAACCATTATAATCACTAATTCCCCAATAATTATCATGGATTTAATTAATAGAGTCTTTAGATATTACCTTTAAAAATATGTAGTTTTCTTTATCGATGATATTCTGATATACTCCAAGAGCAAGGAGGAACATGAGGAGAATTTGAATATTGTGCTAAAGACATTGAGAGGGGATAATTTTTATTGAATTTATATTAAATGTGAGTTCTGTATGGAGGAAGTATCATTCTTGGGGTATGTTATCACATGTAAATGGATATCTATAGACCCTTCCAAGACAAAGGCGATTGAAGAGTAGACTAGACCAATATATGTAACACAGATACGCATCCTTCTGGGTCTAGCCGAGTATTATCAACAATTTTTGGAGAACTTTTTATGAATTTCAAACCCAATTACCAAGCTGACATAGAAGGAAGTAATGTTCTTCTAGACTCAAGAATTTGAAGTCTTCATTAACAAGTTGAAAAAGAGGCTTATCACTGAGCCAATACTCACACTCCTGTCACGTGGAGAAATATTTTTGGTGTACAACGATGCTTAAAAGAATATCTTAGGAAATGTACTGATGAAAAATTATAAAGTGATAGACTATGACTCAAGGTAGTTGAAAATCCATGAGCAAAACTATCCTACGCATGATCTAGAGTTGGCAGTTATGATCTCTGCATTAAAATTTTGGCCGAATTACCTCTATGGGGAGAAGTTTGAGATATATACTAATCACAAGAGTATCAAATATATATTACAACAAAAAGATATTAATATGTTCTAGATAATATGGATTGATCTCATCAAGGGACATGATTGCTCAATCCACTCCCATCTTGATAAGGAAAATAAGGTGGTAGATGCTCTAAGGAGAAAAGATCTTGCATCTTTATCAATGGAGATAATTGAAAAGGATCTGGTCTTCATAGATTTGTAGAGGATAGATATGGTGATCATTAAGGGAGGGATATCATCAATACATTCTCAAATTATCTCTTGACCATCTCTCATGGAGAAAATAAAGGATGATCAATGAAAAGATGTAGAAATTCAGAAATGGGTGGAAGCTATTAGAAATGGTAGATCCTCTAAGTTCAAAAGTGACAAGTAGGGAGTCATAAGGTTTGGGTCACGATTATGTGTACCATCTAATATAAGGATAAATAAGGAGATTCTGAATGATGCTAATAGATCAACCTTCTATATTCACCAAATTATCACAAAGACTTATTAGGATCTCTGACAGAACTTTTTGTGGGACAATATGAAGAAGGAGATTGATGAGAATACATTAATGGGATTAGTATGTAATAAAGTGAAGGTTGAAAATAAAAATACTAATGGGATGATGCACCCACTACCCATACCAATATAGAAGTGGGAAAACATCACCATAAACATTGTTACTAGACTTCCAAGGAAATATAGAGGAAACAATACTATAAGGGACATTATGGATCATCTTAAAAAGATAGCTCACTTTATCATGATTCAAGAGGAATTCTCATTAGATCAACTTGCATTAATATATATCAATGAAGTGGTAAGACTGCATGGAGTATCACTACCAATTGTGTCCGATCAAGATCTGAGATTCACCTCGAAGTTATGAAAAAGTCTCCATCATTCTCTAATCACTAAACTGAACTTCAATATAGTCTATCATCCTCAAAATGATGGACAATCTGAGAGAACTATTTAGTTACTAGAAGATATGTTGAGATCATGTTCTATGGACTTTAAAGGGAGATGAGACCAATATCTTCAACTGGTTGAATTTTTCTACAATTATAGTTTCCACTTGAGCATCTGAATGGAATCATATGAATCCCTTTATGGGAAAAGGTTCAAAACACTGATGTTTTGGGGTGAAGTCGGTGATCGTAAGCTACTAGGACCTATAATGGTCAAAGAAATGGTGGAGAAGATTAAAACCATTCAACAACACATCAAGGTAGCCCAATGTCGACAAAAGAGTTATGCAAAAAATCATCGAAAAAACCTTGGCTCCAAAGTTGTATACTTGGTATTTCTATGCATATCTCAATGGAAAAAGTTCATGAGGTTTGAGAGTAAAGGAAAGTTAATTCCCAGGTACATCAGCCCCTTCGAGATCCTTGATTGAGTCAGAGCTATGACCTATCGACTGGAACTTCCACCTACCATGGCCAAAGTACATGATGTCTTCCATGTATCTCTCTTAAGGAAGTACATACCAAATCCTTCACATGTACTCTCTTCAGAGGTGGTATAATTGGAGAATGATATTTATTATGAGGAGTAGCCAGTTAAGATCTTGGATCATAGAGATAAATTTCTATGAAACAAGAATACTCAACTGGTCAATGTACTATGGAAGAAAAATAAGCACGAATAGGCAACATGGGAACTACAGGAGGAAATGAAGGAAAAGTACCCGCACCTATTTATGTCTTAAAATTTAAAATAAAATTACTAGGGTGAAATTTCATAATGGGGCAATAATGTAACAAATTAATGTTTTATCAATAAAAATTATTTTCTTATAATTATGTCATATAATCACATGAAATCACAACAAAATGAACTATTAAGAACTATGTGAGTATTAAACATAATTTTGACACTTCCTTAATTTGAATTTAAAAAATCTAACATACACGTTTGAGATCAGTAAGATGTTTTTAGTCTGATAAGACAAATATAATTTTTTGGTGAATAGTAAATAACCCTTATGAATAGAAATTTTACCCTTATGAATATTAATATAACCCTAATGAATATTATATTAACCAAAATAATTGTAACGTCACCCTTGAATATATAAATAAAATTTATGAATCTTATAATTGATAATATGATCATTATAAAAGTATTGGTATTTTTTTAAGTCATAAATAATTCATTACAATTAATTAATTAATTTAACATAAAATGTATTTTCCTAAAAACTGTTAATAAATTAAAAATTTTCTATCATCTAGTTTTAATATAATTTTATAAAACCTTATGTAATTTTTTAAAACATTATAAAATCAGTTATAGTTTAAAATATTTATTTTTCAAGTAAATAATAATTTTAATTAAAACATAAGTTAATTATATTTAGAAAATTATTTTTGAAATATAGAGTTCATTTTTAGATTCTACACATCAAAAAATGGTTAGGGTGAATTTTTGGGATTTTTCTAAAATACTTGATTTTTTTATGAATAGTAAAATACAATAATTTTAAATTAAGCTAAATACATGATTTATCGAGTCATGGATGATGTTCTATAGATGTAAGCCCAATGGGCTCGAACTAACATGCATTTATTACTATTAAATGTCATAAAATCATCACTATTTCTTGTCTTATAGAAAAATAATAAACTAATGAATAAAATATTATGAAAACCCTCTTCTCCTCCATTATAAATACCACCCCTTCTTACCTCCTCTCTTTGCTACTCTCAAGCCTTTTTACTTACCTAAATTCTTTCCAAATATCTCCCCATGCTCCTCCACCACTTCCAACATCCCTTATTCTCTTTAAAATATGAAATCCTCTCCCCTTAAGAGACTCTGAAGAAAGATTGATTCAAGAGGTAAATTCCTCTTTTCAATTATTTTACATTCTTTTTAAGATCATTGGTTTTCTTTTCTATCCTTACCCCTCCTCATAAAATTTTTATGAAAACTCTAGTTCCTTACATGTACTAGGATTTTTTTTATAATAGTGGATTAATTTATTTTCATCTCTCTTATACTCTTCTTTTATTTTAGTAGTAAAGACACCTTCTGAGATGTGTTAATGTACCACATTCAAGGATGGTGGGGTTTCAATTTCAGTTACCATCTTCAATTATAGTAATGAAACCATTTTCATGGTTGAAATAGAATATAAAAAATTTATTTTGTCTCATATATGGTTTTGGAATCCTTTTTTATACATTCTTTTTATTTATAAAACAAAACATGTTAATTGTGGCTAAAAGTCAGTAATTAACCATAAAGGATATCACTTATGTTTTAGATAATGATTAATCTTCACCCCAAGTAACAAAATGAAATTTAAAACCATGTAACCTTATGTATGTTAAATAATATAATATAACTCCAATTCCATACAACCATCCCCAGTTTACAAGATTCTTCGTTCATGAAAATAAGTAAACCGATCTTAAAAACCATGAAAAAAAACCATCCCAAACAATGAAATTGAACCACTTAACCCATCTAAAACGAAAATAATGAATATAAAAAGGTTATAATAAATAGTTTAAATATATAATAGGTTATATAATTATTAATTAATTAACCTAATTTTATTTTTCATGTCATTAATATCAAGTGGAGAACCCCATCACACTTAAGGTAAGGGATCCTCCCGATTCCACTTTTATTCTAGAATGTCCTCTATGTTATGACCTTTTATGTGTAATACCTTATTATGGTGTATGATTTCTATCCTTCCCCATATATACCACATGATTGAAAAGTGGGGATGAAACCTCTTTATCTCACATTAGTCCCTCTTAAGAACACCTGATACCATGCCGATAATTCATATGGGATTCCGCCTGAACATCCATTATTCCTTCAGGTTGACTTATCATTATATTACCAAATTTAAGCTATATAATATTTTTATTTTCATCTTATAACTTCTCTTTAAATTTACCAAATTCAATTTTCAATAACCTTACTTCATTATTTTTCAAGGATATACATGTTTTTAAGTGATTTCCTCCTCAATACTTCCTGATAAGCAAACATGTTTTGAGGGAACTTCCTGAATTCTTACCCAATTTGAAGTGAAATATATATTTTGTTTTAATCCACCATTGTCTTTATAAAATCAGTATTTTTATTTTTAAAACCATCTTGGTTCACTTCTAGTTTTATATAATGGAATTTTCTTTTTTCTATTTTAATGGTTGTATGGTATTTTCTTTAAAACCACACAAAAGTGTTTTAATGCTAAATATTTCTTAAATAATTTTCTTACAAGTTGTTACATCTACCTGAAATCACTTACCATGATATATTAATATTTTACCACATTAATATTTATGTACACATTAGTTCCTTTCTTTCATGGAAACTTTAATAATACACCCATTTGTTATGATTTATGACATTATTGTGGAACCTAATTCTGTAAATGGGTAAAACATATTTTTATGTAGGATTGATTATGTATAATTATTTATGTGAAAAAAATATTCCTGAAAAGTTATGATGGGTGTGCCCAATTATCTCTTAAATGATTTGGGTAAATTTTAGTCTCCTGATACATTATGTTCAATGATCTTGGCCGTTATCCTTGACTCGTTCTACCATGAGAAACAGTCTTGGTGGTTAACCATGACTTGCACTTATGTACGTGAAATGGGTCTTAAATCATGATAAAGACTTGATTTATGTTGATTACACATTACAATGAATTTATTTTTTTATGATCCCATGTTTATGTGTCATCATCCCATGTGTTCTTTTCCTTTTATTTTTCATTATGCCATGCCTTCAAACCCATGTGTTAAAGTTTTATTACTATGTGTTTTCCCTTACTGGTATTTTAGCTCAACCCATTGTTCATGTTATCCCTAGGGTAACTTTTTCAGATGTAATTTTTCAAAATAAGTTTGGATATCTTTAAGAAGATTAAATAAAGATGAGTTTATTTTATCCCATGTTTTCAGTTTTATGTACCTAGTCTTCTAAGATAGTAGACTTTACGAACCTTGGCTTGTAATATGATGTATATTTATTCTTAAAATAATGTAATATTGTATTTAAAAGTCTAAGATCTCTATAAAACCTAAACTAGAAGTCCTTATCGAATAAATTCTCTTCCATCTCAGCTTTCTATAGAATATCCCACCAATAATTTTTAGGTCCACGAATCATGTATTTAGAAAGATTTATCCTCCCTTATAAGGGTGTCTCAAGGTGATTGAAGATTTTCTGGACTGAATCCATCTAAAACATAGATTTTGGGTGGCCACTCTACCCAGTGAATATATTTGGATGATGTAATTGGAAATATCTCATCAACTCAAACATCGAAGGAATGGTGTGAACAATCCCCCTTCCATAAATCGTATAAACCTGAATAATTTTTCATGAATCTGAAAACCCATATGATTATCATGATTTATAAGAAGATGTGGTTTAGGTACATTAGACGCATGATGATTTCCACTCTCTTGAATCTCAATTCGATGATGATGAGGGGGAATTTCTACTACATGAAAAATGTACTCCCTAGAACAGTGGATAAAAAAAGGTTAACCTCAATATGTGAAAAAAATAAAGAACCAATGTATCATGGTTTCTCTAAACATGGATTAGCAAGTGATTTAATATGACACTACAGTTCATTCATTTCTTTTATCTAAAATAAAATACATCTCATTTAATAGTTCATGCAATTATTTATATCAAATGCAATAAATAAGTCCCTATCTTGAATAATGCATGCCAATATATATCCCTATGTTCCTATGATGATGCATGAATACTCATTTTTCACATTACTAGTAAATGAGTAAAAATATTAAGAAAAATAACATCACACAACATGTGATTCACATAAGGTGAAATAACATCTAACCATAACAAGAAAACTTCAGGAACAAAAATCTCATCTACAAGAACATGTATTTTCTCCCATACATGGGTTAGATACTCCCGTGCATGAGCTCATTACCAAGTCCTAACACATCCTAGTCTCCTTTAAACCTTTACCAAATAGTAAATAAATATAAAAGAAACATGTTCTTCTGAAACCAATTTGTAATGTTTCCTAATCTGGCTCTCTCTCAAGTGGCTAGATTAGGTTAGTTATGGGACCTCAAACGCACCTCCCTGTATGTTAGAGGCTTCCAACAAGCTGCATGGGGGAAAATAATATTGTTAGGAGACTATAACTCACAGTACATAGCTTCAGAATAGGGGAAATAAACCAATATAATAAATATATGATTAATATATATAGAGTAAATAATACAACATATAACTAGAAATTAAAAAAAAGATAAAATAAATTAGATAATAAACAATGTAACATCACGATAGAATTTCTCTAAATTTTAAATTGAATGTAATAAAAGGTAAAGGAAAATATGGAACAATAAACATAAAAGACCCCTTTACTGAAACTTGGGTTTGTCCCATATCCATGCAAAAACCCATATAACAAGAAATAATCATCAACAAGATCACATTACCTATTCCAAATCAACATCCATGTAATCTACTCGAGTATCAAATGGTTGACCAAATAGGATGTGAGTAAAACTTAGTAGGTCTATACCACCATGTCTAAACAAAAAAAGGATTTTAAATAAATACATGATATAATGTTCTGATTGGGTGTAATAATTAATCATTTTAATACATTATAAAAATAAACCTTCTTCGACACCATGTCGGGATATTTATTAGTAACTAGAACTACCATGCCAACAATAACCACAAGTCTATGGTATAATCATCATAATCAGTAAGTTCCTTATATATAAACATATCAGTGTCTGATACAATCCCACTATATAAATATTTCAACATAACCAGGCCAGGTACTCTATAAAAGAATTTCAAAAATAACTAGTCCATGCTCTCTATATAAGCATTTTAGAAAAACTGGAAATCCCACTATAAAATCACTTAAGAATAACTAGGATAATTCCTCTATATAATTTTTTTCAGCATCAAATAACACCAATGTGTAAGGAACAAAGAAAACATCATAATATCACAAGACACAACGGATAATTCATCTAATTACCATTGTTTTTTCAATTGGGAAATTATTCATTAACATATATCACAAGTTGTTTCAATGCTAGTTTTTACTCCCAATTATTATCAAATCATCACAATTCATTTTAGCAATCAATTTATCCATTTTCCAAGTAATATATATCACAATGAGTCTCCTAAGGTC
This sequence comes from Viscum album, assembly GCA_963277665.1. Lineage (NCBI taxonomy): Eukaryota > Viridiplantae > Streptophyta > Magnoliopsida > Santalales > Viscaceae > Viscum > Viscum album. The sequence goes on from OY728129.1 coordinate 417,563,967, forward strand.
TTAGGTAATGCTAAAAATTACTTCAATACATTATCTAATTCATTATTATTCAAGGGTTGGCATAGCCTACAGGTAGCCACAAGCTCGGTCGCAACACCATTAGATCCAAAGGATCTAGGGAGTAATCCAGTACATGATTTATCATTAAAAATTATTCAATTAATTAATTATCATGTTATATTAGTGAAATATCACAATATTTTACATACTGGAACAATAGTAATAGACCATAGGGTTTGGTTTTAGACCCCCTAACTTTATATGGAGATCTAGGGAAATCTTCCTATAGTAAACACCGACTAGAATGAAAGTGAAAAAGACCACAAGAAGAAACATGACCATTAAACATAAAGATCAAAAACCAAAATAGTTGCGGTTGAGATTTTCCATCACTACAATTAATAACAAGATGAAGATATGGGAAAACAAAAACAAAACAACTCACCAAAGATCAGACGCTTGATTGTGTTGTCCAAAAGGGAGGAAAATTCTACAAAACCACATATTTTTTACTTAGGTATTGATAAAGGAGGGTTGAATGTGGATGTGAAAAGGATTATAGGAACAACAAGGACATAAAACCACATATCCTAAGAAATATATGGCATTTTACCATTACACTTGGTGTATAGTTTTTTATTTTCGAGTTTCATCAAAAAACACATCACCTTGAGATAAAAATAACTAGATAAAAGATTCTACATAGTGTAAAAGTTTCATGAAATGTTACTAATTCATATCATGAATCAGTTCATGACATCTACCAAGTCATATTTACATATTGTGTAATAATTTTAGGACATGTAAGTTCCCAGTGGACAACACTCATCCCAATTTCAATAGAAGACCCCATACCACCTTTGATTCCTTTAAAACACAAATAGAACCATTATAATCCCTTGAAACTTTTATACTAACACTCCATTGATTCATAAAAACCTAAATCTCCAAACATTAGGTCATTTGCCCTTATAAAATACTCTCTATTTCTAAAAAGGGAGTCATCCACCATGATGAAAAGAAGAAGAAAAACCCAAATGAAATAGGTTTAATGAAAAAACAAAGAGGGACATACCTATAAAAATATGGGAAGTTATATGAAGGATATTTTAGAATGAGTTATTCTAGCTAGTGCAATTGCCGATTTTTTTCACAATGATAGTAGTCAACCACAAACTCAGTTAATTTAAGTAGATAAGTTCAAGATACAATGTACTGAATGAAAAATCACAAGATATAGTTGTATTAAACACATGTGCATCAAGTAGACCATCATCTAATAGAGGTACTAGACCAAGGTATACTAGACTGAGGTGTACTAAAAAAAGTTCAATGGACCATGTGTGTTGAATCGAGAATTTACAAATATAGATTTTAGTGAGAAGATATTGTTATTTAATATTTTAGTGGATCTGAAGTACAAGAAAAAATTGTAACTAGTGGGAACCAAAAATAATTTCTTATTGAGAAATAAAGGGGATTTATGGGAGTTGTATCCTTTGCTTTAAATTTATTATACAATGGATACTAGTGGATCTATGAGATTTGGTATGGATAGGACTAGGTACCCACATTGGGATTAAAACTTGTAAAAACTTATGTTCCTTTATTTATTTATTTATCTTTTAATATGAGTGAGTTTGAGTTATAACATTGAGAGGATAAAAACATTAACAATTTGCATTGGTTAATTTCATGAAGAAATAAATTGTTAAATATCACAACTGATTTACCCCCTTCTTAGTGGTATACACATGAAATTAGAGAAACCAGGTTTCCTTTGTAATATCCTTATATTTCTTATTATAGATAATCTCAACTCAATTAATAGTAAAGGAATTCCTACATTCAAAGAGAAAAAGTGATCATGGATGAAAAAATAAAGTGATACCATATCTTCTATCTCTTGGCCCATAGGTGATTAATAAAACTACTATAGGGTTTCCTCCCATTTTGAAAGATTACCCTATGATATTTAATAAAAAAACAAATCTTGAGTTTTATATAAAATATCATAATTCTATTCTTATATCATTGTGATAAATTGTTTATATGAAGTTTATGGGCCTTAAAATAGTAAAGGAAATACAGTACAAACTCGAAAGAATATTTAAGGGAAATAAAAAGTGAAAGAAGAAGATATTTAAATCTATAGAATCAAGTTTCATGTATGAGGATAGAAAAAAGAAAAACTATTTATGAGTACTTCACCAGTATATATAAAATCATCTTTAAAATCAAATGATTACGGGATGTATTGGAATATTCAACAATTGTTAAAAATTTGACGAGAAAAATTCTATATGGGTTGGAACCTAATGTCTCCAATTTATAAGATATAGATGATTTGTCCCTTGATGAAATACATAACATTCTTGTTGTGTATGAAATGATGAAATATCCTACAGTCAAAAAATATTATGAAAGAGATGGATTTTGAAGCAATAAGGAAGATGAAAATCCATGAACCATAACCCAATGTAAGAGGCCTTTGTGAAATAGAATATAAGGAATATAATGCTAAAGTGAATAGTTGAATTATATCCCTTATCTCAAAAAATTAGCAGAAAGGTAGTGGCATGTACAATTGTAAACTAACACATAATTTTTCTGAGTTTGGTGACATCAAACATTTTATAGTGAACTGTTTAATGTAAAAATAAAGAGAATCTTGAGTATGATGTATACAAATAAAAAAATTAGATGAAAAAAGAATTGTAAAACTTATAAAGAAGTTAATTGAACCATGATGAAAAAGAAAGGGTCCACAAGAAGAAACAAAATACATATGTCTAAAAAAAGGTAGGATTATGAGTCTACTAATGACATTTTATCAGAATATAAAAATTTAGATAAATTCATAGCCTCAATGGATAATATTTAAAGAAAAAAAGAAATTTCAAATAGTAAAGAGTAATATGGAGACGAAACCTATAATAAATATTATATAAGATGGTAACTTATCGCATGTCTTGATCAAAACATAATACTCTAGAATGAATTCATAATACTAAAGAAGGAACATAAGAAAAAGAATAAATTAAAAAAATAATTTTATAAAAATGATGATATGTGCATAGAATAAATAAATAATATCAAGCTAAAAGGTGAGGAATAAAGGAAAATGGTGACAGATATTGATGAAAAACATTCTTCTAAGGAATAATATCAATGTAAAACTTAATTAATATTTATCAAGAATACAAATACATTGAATAAAATAAAATAAAATTTGAATAAATAATTAATGGTAAATACCAAAACATATCATGATACTAGAATAACTCAACCCAAAAATCACGTGAAATCTACAACCAAAAAACATAATGGTTCATCTGGTTATAAAAGACATGACAGTTTAAGAATCAATAATGGGAGGTCTTGGTTTAAGAAAGAATCTGAGAAATACATCAATCAATAGAAGTGTATGCTAAATCTCAATAAACATATCTTAGGGGAAAACCATAATTCTATAAAAGATCAATGTTTAATGAATATTATTGGTGTTGTGGGGTATACGATAAAAAGGAATATAATTATTGTCACAATATGTATCTCTATGATTGTATGTGAAAACAAATGTGGAGAAACCATGGAAGAAAATTAGGAAACACTCTAATGTCAAAAGAAGAAACAAAAGAAAAGTCATCATAATTTACAAATATGTCAAGGAAAAATGGGATTGACTTATCAGATGAAATATTAGAATGGTGTGACCAAAAAGGTCACCATACTAATGATTTTAAGATAAAATTACTAAGAAAATTACTTATACTAGAAAAGAAAAGGATTTGTGTTTATATATAAATAAGTTGAGAAATCTTCGTCTGGAGGAAGTGGTTGAGGCTAAGGTCTGCATCGAGATAGATCTTGCTCTCCCACTCCCTGGTCGGCTTCTTATTCAAATAAAGGGAATGAAAGAGTAGTTTTAGGTGTTGGTTTATCCTTCACTACTGAGGTTCTACTATAGGTGTCACATCCAAGTCCACACACTGTCAGTGTGTCATAAATATAGTTCGGATAAGTTAGGTAGTAGACTAGTGTAGATCTTCAGTTATAATGAAAATTCGAAATTGAAAAAAATAATATTTTCTCCCAAACAGTCTGATTTTTCTTGGGTGTTCATGATTAGGGGAAGGAGAATCGCTTCTCTTTCCCCTATAAAGAGGATATGGGTTTGTTTGGTTAGGTTTCTGGTGAACCTATATAGGTGGGTCCTCCTTTCACTTTCATGGTGTCGTTCAACCATTATATGAGGTCTGATCCCTGTCTACCCTCTCGACACAAGGGCCACTTTGGTTCATCGATTTCTCCTCCCTTAGTGAGGAACAATGTAATATTTTATGATCCCTCATCTTCTCATTGTTTTATCATCTAAGAAATATCTCTTGAGTAGTGTGGTTCTATGGGTGAACTGTCGTCCTCTTCCTCTCTACAAGTGAACAATTATCCTTCCCCGAGGGAGCTGAGTAGCATTAAATTGAAAGTTATTGTTTTTTATAAGGATACAAAGATAATGTAGAAACATATAAAGGACTATGGTCCAATGCTTCATCATGGAGTATATACTAGGTATCTATCAAAATATCATGTGGAATTAGTTTTGTTTTAGGGTGTGTATGGTCGAGGATATGTGGCCAAAGTCAGACACAATATTGTATAATGTTAATCCTGCTCATATTGAATTCTAAGAGATAGGGGAATATGTGAAATCATATTATATATCAAAAAAATTCAAAATAATTGTATCTCTATGGTTGTAGTTTGAAAACCTAGAAAATGTGCTTTAAAGATCAAGTAGTTTTTGAAATGGATAAGAGTACTCTACTTCTTTAATGGTAACCTTCACAAATCACATATATGGATTTTCAAGAAATGCTCAGTCATAGTTGACCTTATTTACTCCTCGAATTAATTCTCAATAAGAAAAATCCTTGTGGGGAATCACAATTTATACTTATCTACTGTCTATGAAAAATGTAATGCCTAGTAATTGGATGGACTATGGTGGTATCTACTCTCCTTCAACCTAAGTGATACACTATGGATGGTAAGAGGTGACTTCAACATTGTGGAGGACCTAGGGAAGAAGAAAGGAGGAAGTTTATTCCCTTGGAGTGTGTGTTATGACATAATTTCATTCATGGATGGTAGTTGTATTTTGGATGTGGGGTTTTAGGGTGCCCATTTACATGGTACAATAATAATGGAGGGTGTTGCAGGACTGGTGTTGGTTGGATCAGTTTCTAGTGAATAGGTCAGCCTTATCAACCTTTCTTGATATAAAGGTCACCCATCTTATATAAAGTTTATTAGATCATTCACCACTATATGTTTAATTGTATTTCAGGACCTAAAGGGATGAGAATTTTCAGTTTACCCTAGAACAGATGGAGGAAATAGGATTTGATGATGTAGTTAGGGAGTCATGGAACTAACCCTCATAGGGTCACCCATGTAATATTCTTCATAAATAATTAAGATAGATTAGGGTTATTTTTAACTACTAGATTAATAACTTCCCCCTATCAGAAGGATTTCAAAGTGATCAACAAAGATATTGATTAGTCAGATGTGAGCATAGGGAATGAATGAGATGAGGTTTTATTTTGAGAGTTGAGGAGAGGGAAGAAATTTTGGGATGTCTTTTTACTAAATAAGAAGCTTATAGATCATGACAAGTTAAGGAAGAAGTGGCTATGGGAAGTTGATCACAACACTGGATATTTTCCTGTGTGTATAAAATAGAAACACTGGATCATGATACCAAACATTCTCATAGAGGATGGTGCTTTCTCAAAGGGTCGGGATGTGGGGGGGGGGGGGCTATTATAGATGTTCACCTAAAATATTTTTTGGTAGGGCCAAATGCACTTCTTCTAGGAGAATATCCAAGGGGTTTGGTATATATCTTTGACGTTATTCCTTTCAGGTTTCCTGAGGTAGATAATGAGAGTTTTAGGGTAGTCCCGCATGGGTAGGAGGTTCGCAATACAGTCTAGTCCCTCAACCTAAAAAGTGAAATGAGACCAGATGGGACCCTATGCTCTTTCTATAGGGTCTCATGGGATGTGGTTAACAAGGATCTGGTCCATGTTGTTCAGGATTACTTCAAAGGCGAAAACCTCTCATGTGTTCCATGTGCAAAAAATATTTTAATGGCACCAAGGGTTAAGGATACCTGATCCATGAACTAGTATTGTTTTATTAGTATGTGTAATGTTTCATATAAGGTGTTGTCAAGCATCCTCAATAAAAGGATTATGACATATCTTCCAAAATGGATTGTCATGGAATAACATGGGTTCATAAAAGGCTAGAAAATTAAAGGGTAAATAGAATTGGATCAAGAGGTGATCAGTGAGATTAATAAAAAGTTCATTATGAGAAATGTAGTGATCAAGTTGAACATAAACAATGATTTTGAAAGGATTGAGTGGATCTTCATGATCATATTCCTTTCATTTTTTTCTCTCACTGGGCGATTGATATTTTCTTTCAATGTTTCAGCTCAACTGAGCTTTAAATTTCCTAAATGGGAAATCATTTTTTCTTCATCAAGGATATTCAGTATCTGAGAGATGGGAATCCCCTCTCCTCCTATTTATTTATTATCACCCATGATTTATTGACTTGTTATATCAATCCAAACATAAATTCAAGAAGTATCCTCCCATACTATAATAGACATCTATCAAGAGGTATCTCCAACATTATGTTTGATGATTATACTATTCTATTTATCAATATAAGTATATGATCAATCTAGGGGACCAATGGAGTTTGGGATGATTATTGTACCTGGAGTGGGAAATTAATTAATAGGGAGAAATGATTGTTCTTAAAATCTAGTAAATGCTCGGACATGAGTGTTAGTGACATGGAAAGTAGGTTTAAAATTATTAGATTGGAATTCCGAATGGATTATTTGGGTATCATGGTTTCCCCTAGGAAACTCCATATTCATCATTTCTATAAGATAACAGACAAAATCATGGGGATTATCCTGAATTGGAAGAACATGCTCCTATCCTTTGGAGGGTGAATTACACTTGTCAACAATGTTCTCTAATCAATACCAATGCATATTTTCTAAACTCCAAACTTACCTAAAAATTTTATATCCAACATGGATAAGATGATGGAATCCTTCTCGTGAGATATATAAATGGATGGGAAACACCACTAGGAATCATGGAAGTGGTTGGAAAGACCCATATCTGAGGGGGGGGATCAACATCAAAAGTGTAACTGAGACTCTGAAGGGGCTTCATGTTAAGTAATCATTAGAGGTTATAGACGAGATTTTTCTATGGGGAAAGCATATGAAACTCTATTGTGAGAGAATGTCCATGTAGAGAGAAAGAAACTCTCTATTTCAAAAAATGTTTCATCCATTAATTGTATCTCTACAATAATATAATCATTGGATTTTAGGTAAGGGTGACATAATGTATTTGTAAAAAAACTGGGTAAGGATGATACATGGTTTTCTGAGCTTTCCCACATAGGAAAACTTCATCATAGCGGAAAGAGACCACCCAATATTCATTCATGCTACCCATGATGCGGATCAGCAGTCTGGTTTTATTGTATTGACTTAAATAGTGACTCGAATAAATGTGTTTTTATAGATTCCTCTTTAGTTGTGTTCTTAGATAGATATTTTCACAGATTGAAAGTGAATTCAAATGAACAATATTCTTAGGGGGAGATGGATTGGTGTAAGGAGATCACATATGAGTTCATTTTTTTGGTTTGGTGAGTTAAGAACAAGGTGGTACTAACTAAGAAGAACATTCAATGCATGAGAGTTAGCTTGTCCTCGATGTGTTAATTCTATTGGAATTCTTAGAGTGAATCTACTTGGAACCTATGTGTCAAATGTGATTGGATGCTAGTAGTGTGGTGTGATTTTGAAGTTTTCACAGGGTGGATTAGGTTGGAGGTGCCACTCAAGATTTTCCATTAGTAATGGTTTTAGGGTACTAGATATTCAAGATCATAAAAGTAGTCTGGAGCAATTATTCTTACTTTAGGTTGTTTGATAATGTCATATTTAAGGAATAGAGTGAAACTTAAGGTTGAAACTGGGAACAGTACATGCATCATATTTAAATCAAGGAATCTAATACTAGACCTCAATTGGATATATAATGTCTAGGAGGTTTGTCCCTCCCTTAGACCTCTCCTAGCCCCAAATTCCTCCCTTAACATGGACAACAGTCCGATTCAAGTTTGGTGGGATTGGTGGATTCCCCCTCACAAGGGACTAAATATAAACACAGATGTATCATTTCTCATGGGTATTATTCATGGTGGAGGGGTGGTTAGGGACAAGTAGGGATTATTTTTATAGACTTTTCTACTTTTATCAGAGGAGGTGACTCCCTCTAAGCTGATGTTCTGGCTTTGCTCACTGGCCTAAGGTTATGTATGTTGTGAAATTTAAATAATTATAAAGATGATACAGACTCCCTGATTCTTTATAATGTGCTTCTTGGAAAAGTATCCATCCCTTGGACTATTGGGTACTCAATCAGAATATGAAAGGGGTTTGTGACCCATCACTCATACATTCTTCATATATGGCATGAAGGTAATTAAGTTATCGAATTCTTGGAATAAAAGGTGACCCAAAATGAGATTATCTTCTATTTTACTATAATTGGGTCCTTTCATCCAAAGGGGTCAAATTTTATAGAGTGTATTCTATTGGTCTTCACTATTATATTCCTATGTTATTTGAAATCTCTTTGTAGTTTCTTTTTGTCTTTAACTTGCTAAATAAATAATTTTTTGTTCGTATTGTGTGTTGTATTCCACCTTAAAAAAGTTTTTTAAGATGATAAGGATGGTGTAATATAATATAGAATGAATAATTATAGATGATTTAATGATAAGGAATATGACTACAAGCCTAATTCTATAAAATTTTATTCCAATCAGTACAATGATAAGAAATGTAAGCTCATCATAAAAACAAAATAAATGTAGAATTTGAAAAATACATTGAATCCAATAATTGCATCATATATAAGGAATCACTAGTCCAAAATTAAAGGAAATTTTGGGTTTAATATCAATATCACTTATCTCATAGCTTAAAACAACAATCTATTTTGACAATAATTTGAATATAAAGAATGGTTAAATGGGATGAATGATGATTTGGATCAAATTGAGAAAAATGAAAAATGGGATCTTGGTCAAAAGGAAATAATGTTATGAAACAAAATGGGTGTTTATAAATAATATCATGAACAAGGAGAAATATATACAAATAAAATAAATCTAGTTTGAAAAGGTTATTCATAGGTAGAAGGTGTTGATTTAGATAAAATTTTACACTATTCGAAGGGTTGAAACTATCTAATTTTTTGGCTGTTATAGCTCATCTAAATTATAATATCTATTATATGTACGCTAAGTTAAAATTCTTGAATGAATAAATTAATTAATAATTTTATATTGATAATTCTAGGGGAAATATACTTGATAATAATGGAACCATGGTGTGTAAACCGAAGAAATATTATTATGGGTTGAAATAGGCCCCTTATTCTTGGTAATGAAATATTGATAGTTACCTAAAGAAGTTAAAAGTTTATAATAGAAATGTTTATATCAATACATATGATAAATAGGTAAGTAAAAGTACCTTGATTTACATTATTTTCATTGATGGAATAATTTTTTTGGTGAAAGAGAAAAAATTGTGAATATTTAACTTTAAAAAATAAAGAACATTGACAAGTCAATAATAAAAGACATAAACATATTTATAGGATTTAAAGTTCAAAAAAAATTACGATACATCTTCCCATCACAAGAAAAGAATTACAAAGAGTTATTAAAAAAAATTCCATGGACAATTCAAAGGAAGTTCATACAAAAATTTTAGCAAGAATGAAGATGAGTAAAGATGAAGTAAGCCTATGTGAAAATCCTAAAGTTTTACCAAATTCGACTATATTTTTACACTACATTACTACTTCAAGATAATAAATTTTATATGTTCTAACTTATTTTACAAGATATCAAAGTGATTTTAAGTAATCATATAAGTTGGAAGAAAAAAATAATCATCAGGTATATTAAAGGAACATCAAACTATGGAATAATTTATAGGAAGTGTAATGATTTCATCTTTCTGTATTTTACTAATACTAATTAGCCTAGAAATTACAATGACAGAAAATCAATATCACTAGGAACATTCATCTTGGGATAAAGTAATGTGAGACGTAGTAGTAAGAAATAAAATTCTATTAATTTGACTACTGTGGAAGTGAAACATGTTTCCTCTACCTTGGAGTTTACACAAATGATGTGTATAAAAGTTCAAATATAATATTTCAAGGTATATATTGAATAAATATTGAATATTATTTGTTATAATCACAGTTCCATTGATCTGAAAAAAAAATTATATTCAATATTCTAGATTTAAATACATTGATATTAAATATCATCTCCTCAAGGAGAGAATTTCTAATGAATATTTAATTCTTGAATATATTTCAACAAAATATAAAATTTTGGATATTTTCACTAAAGATATGCCCGTAGAAATATTTTAGAAATTGAGTCTGAACAACATTTTCAACCTCTACCAGTAACTTAATAAATTTCATAATTATACCAACATATTCTTATGGATTTTATTTTCAATGGGGGAGAAGATGTACTACCCTGTACTCTATCTTTTTAGAATTTAAATATGGTGTTATCTGACAAAGAGGGATTAGAAGATCCATAAGTTAAAATTATATATTTTAATATGATTGATAGGTATTTTATCAATATCCTGGAAAAAAATAATTTTACTGGTGGAGTTAATTCCTTCACAAACATTACTAAATTTAGTGGTGTGATGTGAGGCCACTCTTCATTATAAAGGATATGGTTTGGTGAAATTTGAGAAATGAGTTATTGAAAATGTTTCCAAAAAATAGAAATCATAGATTGAAGATATATTTATTTATTATTTATATTTAATGTTTTTTATTTGATTCAATTTCTGTTTTGTGAATGTTTTTTTGTTTCAGGAAAATTATTTTATATTTATCAGAAGAAGTTTGATTTACTATGCATACTAAGGAAAAAAATTCTTTTTTGTTCCAAAAAATTCATAACATCATGATTTATAAAATTTTCTCATGTTTCAAGTATATTTTTTAGTCAAATACACATTTTAAAACGTTAAATTTAAAAAAACTTATGTTATGAATCCTGTAAAAATATTGAGATACAAAGATGGAGTCATTGCTGTTAAAATATTAATCTATAAAGTCATAATGTTATTGTTAATGTCATGATTAAATAAATATAATGTTTAATAGAATGAATACTTAGGATGAAGGGATGGTATGTAACCAGAATGACTCTATTAGGAAAATTATGATCAGATAGATACATTGTGATTATAGTCCAAGAATAAATCTATGAAGATTACTGGATGGAGAAATATAAAGTCTATCCGATAGAGTGAAGTCGTTAAGAATTCTCCAGAATGAGTCTAACAAAATAATTAAATCAGAGAATAAGATCAGATATAGGAAATATTTTGATTAAACAAGGAATATTATTATCTTTCTATCATAAACACTATCTTGAACATCACTAGAAAAAAATATTGAAGTCTATTAGATGAATAAAACTATTGATCATCAAATGAATCTTTATTGGATATAATCCTTATAGATTCATAAAATATAGGAAGCCTGAGTTTACAAGACTAAGATTATTGGGAATAGAATATCATATATATAAGTGTTGATGATGTTCTATTTCAAGGAAATATTGTAAATAGTTCTGGATGGAGTGGCGTGAGAGTTTCTACATCGGAAAAAGTCTTGAGTTATTTTACAAATATTTTGTAATGAAAATAATTATGAGAATTTTGTGATGTTCTTTCAATATTTTTAAATCTTCTCAATATTTGAGGAAAATTTTAATACTATCATTGATGTCAATATTTAGGAAATATCATATAAATATTGTTATATCTAAATATTAATTATATTTAATGTATGTAAAATAAATGTTTAGTTGAGCGGGAAATTAAAAATTAGAGATAACACTTTCTCTATGATTTTAATATGAGTTTTTCTTATATAAAGCCATATAGGATTTGTTGAGAATGAATTATTACTAGATAGTAGAACTAATTAATATTTTCAATGTGAGTATCAAACCAAGATGTCATTTGGTTGAATAAGAAGAGTACCATACACAGTGTGTCAGATGAAGAATCACGAGACACATGATAATTGCATAGTACATCATCAAAATGAGGTACTGAAAAAATTCATACTATAATGAGGCACAATAGATAGAGGTGTAATTTAATAAATGTGCCAGATGAGAATTTCTGGATAGATTTTTTAGTGAATGACTTTCATATTATAATAATTAATTTGATTAGAAGTATAAAAAACATTTTAACTAGTGGGAACAAATATAATTTCATTTTGGGAGATAGAAGTAGGTTGATGATAGTTTGATCGTTTTTATTAAATAAATTATATGGTTTATATATATGGATCAATGGGAGTAGACTTGGTAAAGTCTAGAAACCGACACTGGGACCAAACCTTATAAGTACTTTTATGCATTTCTTAATTCATTTATCTTTTCATACAAGTGTGGTTGTGTTATAAATATGATATGATCAACACATTAATAGGTTTTAGGGGTTAATTGAATGGGAAAATAAATTTTAAAATATCACCACTGATTCCACCCCCCATCTTAGTGGATTACACATTCTTAGGAACATCAGTAATATACCCATACAATATTCCGGCTATTTTATAAAAATATTTCATTATGTTATTCATTGATACCATAGTTATCCAAATTTCTACTAAGTCAGGGTAATTATTCTTAGCTACTATATTTTGTTCGGATTTTTATAGATCACAATATTTATTTCTCATTAGATGATTTTCAAGATATTTTAAAAACTCTTCTTTATTGTATTTATATCCATTATTTGACCAAAACAATTATAACATATCATATTTTATTATCAAAATTCATTTAAAATTTCTTGAATTTATTCTGAGTTTTTTATACATGACATAAAATAGATATAATTCAAAAGAGAGAAATCCCCAACTAAATTCCTAAATATATATATCTTATTTTTTTTAATTCTACCTCATTTTTATACACCCTTATAAGTGAAAAAACTCAAGAATATTATTTTTCTTAATCTCCACTAGATTGTGTCACTTGATTACTATATTGAATATGTGAAATATGCCACAAGTGTCGATCCATTCATGAAACTAATTCAATATATTCCTATCAATATCATAAACAATCCTCATATCCATGTTCTTATTCTTAAAATATATAAGGCTTATATTAAATAATTGATGTTCCTCCTTTATGATCATTTAATAAGTATCTTAATAATAAAAAAGTTGAAATACATTATTTATTATTAATTTCACATTCATCAAGATTCTTGAATCCTTCAATTTCCTTATAAAACATACATAATTATAAAATATATCCTCATTCCCATTATCTCAAAGCCAAGAAATAATTGAGAGATAGAATTGAAATCATTCAATAAAGAAGAAATTATTATATTTATTATTAACATTTTTTTAGCCAACACATCTGAAATTTCTTTATCCATCAGTATGGAAATTTATAGCTCCAACATCATACATATAGATAATATCATGTATAAAATTATTATATATTTTTCTATCTCTTTAATAAACCTTAACCACTATTATAGGCTCTTATTTATTTCTGATTTTATATATTTTTAATTATCCTTTTTCTTTATCCACTCTGGTGGAATTGTTGGACACATGTTGGAATAGTTTCAGGGGTTTTCACAACTCTCATAATTTTCATAAGGATAAATAAATTTATTTTGAAATTAGTCCTTATTTTTGGATGATTTTATAATTGATCTATAGAAACATAAAGTGGACTTCCCCTTGATTCATAACCATTTTCAATTGAGGAAGGGAAACTTTATACCACCGCACATATAGTCTGTGTTCATAGACTCCATAGTAATATCATATTCATTCAAAGAAAAAAACTATTGGGTAATAAATATATACTTTTATATTTAGAAATTGAGTTTTTCTATGATTCAAAAATCTCTCAATTTTTATAATATTTTTATACAATGGAGATTAGAATTTTACCTTGAATTTATCCTTAGACATAATGTAATGCCCCGACCCTAGAATCCCAGAGCCAGTTCATTTTTTTAATGAATTGACAAGATTACAAGCAATAAAATCCAGAAGGACTGATTAGTTTACAGGTATTGGAAACAATATACATACATAAGTTCATCATCAAAACTTGGAATGAAATAGAACATATAAATTCCTTTGAAAACATTCATATATCTTAGTTTATCCACGCAGTTCATTCATAAAATACTTATTCATATCCTAAGAAAAAGGAAATAAAAGATAGGGGTGATCTAAAAAACATAGTAAGGGTAAGAAATATAACAAAATATATCATAACCATAAACATTATGTAGGTTGAGTAACTAAAAACACATTCAATAAAAATAAACATGAACATAATATGGTAGAAATAAAATCTAAATAAACAATGCCATAATAAATCATAATCATGGGTATTATACTAATAAAATAACCACATTAACGATAAATTATTTTATTCATAATGTGGTAATACATAATGTGGGACATCATAACCAAACTGTCAAGGCCTCATTCCAAAACCCTAAACAACCATTTTGTCAAGGCCTCATTCCAAGTCATTGTTTGTCTCATGAGACTTACCGATGGACTGAGGGGCTATAATGTGCCCCATAACACACTTAATAAGTCCAATAAATTCACATTATGGATGGGTATAAACGTAAAAAACATATAAATTCATATTTAAACTTATATAAGAAATTTATATAACTTTCCATGTACAGTAAACATAAACACTAACCATTAGAAGTAAATTAGTGAACAATATCAAGATAAAACATCCACATTTAAACTAATTAGAAAAACTTCAAAAAAATATCATAAATGATATCATAAGATATAAAACTCTATGAAATACATGATTCATCAAATGATTTTGACATAAATAAATATACTTTTGAATGAGACCATTGATAAAATCTTGAAGAAAAATTACATAAACATTCCAAAGTGTGTAATAAAACCTTGAAACATTCAAATCATAATCCCTTTGAATGTCATGAGAATAATGAGATTATTGAAATTATATAACAATTGGAAATAAATACACCACATAAAATGAATAAGTGGTGAACAAGGCATATATCTCATAAATGTAAATGTGAGGTGAGAAAATTATATTTTACATTGGAAATAAGTGTTAATTTGGAAATACATTTTTATTTGTTAAAAATCTAGTTTTAAACATGTATATTACATAAAGGAAAAGTGAAGGAAATATAGATTACATTTGAGGCATAAATTATTTCCAAATTAAGTGAAATCATTTTAAATGTGTTTTCAAAGAAGCTTGATAATTAAAACATTTTAGTGCTGTTTAAGGAATTCATTAAAGATATTTTAAAGTGAAAAGGAATGTTTGCTTTCATAAAAATAGAAATGAAACAAAATAGATTTTTCATGTTAAAATGTGTTATTTTATAATGATAAATATATATTAAAATAAATTATATAGGTAACTTCAAAATAGGTAATAATTCGAGAAGTTCCTTGAATCGGGCTTGCATATCAGAACAAGTTTTTGAAAGATTAATTTAAAACATGTAAATCCCCATAAAATTAAGAATTATTATTATTGGTATACATATATATAAAATTAAAACATAATTTAGGAGTATTTCATAGGAATAATTAATAATTTAATTCAGGTGAGTAGAGAATAAGAGAAACCTGGTTGAAAATGGATGTTCGGTTTGAAAATACATAAAAAATTATAATCAATTGGATCTTATGACCCAAAATTAATAATAATAAAATTATGCATGACATATAATAAAAATAAAGATATTAATGGTATGAAATATCACTGGGAAGTATACATACACTATACACAAGTACTAAAAGTGAATATAGAATATCTCACATAAATGAAAGTGAGATAAAGAAACCATTACCTTAAGTCCAATGGTGTTCTTCACATGAACATTATATACTGGATAACAAAATTAAATTTCTTAATTAATATATTAGGAACCTATTATATATTTAATTTATTCATTATAGACATATTAAGGTTATTAATGTACTCTTTATGGGTTAAGAGATTAGATTTCATTATTTTGGAGCATTTTATTCCTTGGATTTCATGATTCATTTACTTATTCTCATGTATAGATAAACATGTAGAATGAGAATTGATCTCCATAATCATAGTTTTATGTTATTAAAAGACAACTATAATATTACATGTTTAAAAAATACATTTTTTTATTTGGAGTGAATATGAATCATTATATAAAAACTGTTTGGGTTAATTGGTAGTTTTTGATCACAATGAACACATTTTGATTTATAATTTAATATCATGTGTAAAAAAAAGGATTATGAAACCATAAATAAGTTATAATAAATATATAATGGTCTGTAGAAACTATAAAAATGGTTTCATGGCCATAATTCAAGATGGTAATATAAATTGAAAACTCATCATCCTTGAATGTGATAAATTAACACATATCAGATAGTGCTTTAATTTCAAGTATAAAAGAAGGGTAAAGGGGAGATGATGATGAATTATCACATTATCTTAGAAAATTATATTAAATTTAAGGTACTAGAGTTATCAATATTTTTGATGAGGATATAGGAGTATAGAAAAGAAAACAGATAAACGTGAAATGAAAATAAAAGAAAATAAAATAAGAATTTACCTCTTGAATATATATTCATTGAGAGCCTCTTTAAGAGAGATTTTTTTGACATTTTATCAGAAAAATAGCTGATGGACATGGGGGAGGAGATTAGGAGGATATTTTATCAAAATTTAGACAAGGAACAATTCTTGATAAGAGTGAAGAGAAGAGCGATTGAGGGGAGGTTTTTATAGTGGAGGAGAAGAGGGTTTTTGCATTATTTTAATCATTATTTTTTATTTTTCTTCATGAATATAAATAGAAATTATTTTTTTGAATAAAATAGTAATAATTTAATTTCATTTCAATACAATGGCCATTTACATGATCCATGACTCAATCATGATGATGAAATTCATTTATTTAGCATATTTTATAATTTATTGAATTTCATTATTCACAAAAAATTCAAGTATTTCATAAAAATACTAAATATTCACCCAAACCATTTTTGATGTCTAGAATAAAAAAATTAACTCCATTGTATGAAAATATTTTTATAAATATGGGAAAATTAATTTTTAATTAAAATCGTTATTTACATTAAACCAAAAATGATTTTATAATTCCGTGAAAAATTATCTAAGGTATTTTTAAATTATCATAATATCATACTTCCAAAATAATTTATTTAGGAAAGAAATTATAAAAATTAATTATATTTTAAATAAATTTTTTAATTTAAAATTTTAATTAAATATTTATTACTCTCAAAAATATCAACACATAATTATTAATTTATAAAATATTCTATTTCATTTATAAGGTGTGTAATTTTTTTATACTTACATGGGTTTGGTTACTATTCATAAGGGAACATTAATATTCATATAGGTCTTGTTACTATAAATAATGGTATGTCACAATTCATAAGGGTATGTTATTATTACACAAAAATTTGGATGATTCTGTCAGACCCCCAATATCATACTAAACGCAGCCGTGTATGTACATTTTTCGAAATTCAAAATATAGAGGTAGAAAAATTATGTTTATTAGCTAGTTTATAACAAAGTGTTGTTTCTTAGGGACTCAATGTTTCATTCATTCATTATTAAGTATATTTTTAAATCTTTTTGGTGTAATATTAATAGTGGATATATCAAGACCATGATTTATTATTTAACAAAATATTTATAATAGCCAATATATATTGTTCCTATTCATTTAAAATATTTAATTAAATAATATTTTGGTAAAAATGAAATTTTTAATAATTAAATATAAATATATATATTAAAATATTATTGTGCACAAAATAAAACAACAATATAGTATTTCATTTTGGAACATTAATTAATTTGAAAGATATAAATTTGAAAATAAAATTTATTTTAAAAAATTAAACAAATTATTTGGGTGTTACATTATCCCCTCCTTCAATAAATTGAATCCTTGCAATTTAAAATTTCACTTTAAAATTTAAAGTTTGATACTTGAAAATTATCTTATGGGAAACACACATCAGAAATATGGTTAGAAAAATATTCGATTAATAAAAGGGAATGTGAGATGCATAGGTTACTACAAAACTTTTCATTCAAATAGTGAAAAAATATGTGCATGGAAGAATAATCTAACCATTATACTCTAATGGAGAGAGATAGAGAACATTATCTTATAGAATCATTCAAAAATATGTAAATCTGTGATGATGTAAAGAACCAATAAATTCATCAGAAAAAGGATCTAGGCTATCATTTTTTTTGTTTTGGTAACCTTTCCCTAATGTTTAGAAATTACCTCACTTTATACTAATGTATGAATATATAAGTACTTGAAACAAAATACTATCCTTCAGATGTTCCTTTTACAATTACTTCTTTATTTCAGGGAAGAAGTTGTTTCATAGGGTGAAATAATCTCTAAAACATTAACCAAATATAAAATTCAACCATTCATAAATGGTTAACTTTTGAAAATTATCATGATCCAATAATTTTGAATGAATATCACTAAATTTCTATAATTAACTTAATAAGAAACATGAAGTGGCTCTTAAACATCACATACAAACATGTGAGTGAATTCTTTTTGTATTCTCTTGAAGAATGGTAATTACCATAAAACCTTATTGAATACATTATTTCTTCCTTATAAAAATAAATTGGATATATTACTTTAGTCAAAAATGTTTTAGACTCTATAAAATTTTCAAAATTCTAGTATTTAGATCCAAGATAGTAAGTTCTATCCAATTTATGTTGTGCAAATAAATATTCTCTTTATTGTAAATTCGATATCTCAATGCTAGGAACATATTAAGGGTTGTCTTTACCTCAACCATATAATTTCCAAATGTTTAAATTTCTACTAAGTCACATTTCCTTGGTACCATTAATCCTAATACTTCAAATCCTTAATGAAATAGTACTATAGTACAATCCTCACATATTCCCGAATTCTTATTAACAATATATTGCTGATAAAATATTCAAATGACATGATTCATTACAAGGAATATTAATCATTATCCTTCATCTGTGGAAGTATCATAATTTGATCATTATCCAGTTACATCATTTGGGGTATATTCTTCTATTCTTGGGGATTTGATTTTCATAATGTCTCATCTTCTTATAGTTAATAATTGTACATTTGAAAACTTTTTATTATCTTTTAAATCAAAAACTTGGTGTCTTTTTTCTCAACACTTATAAAAAACATCAATACCCTTAAAGAATTTATCAGGTTGATTCTTTCCACAGTTATCACATGTGGGAAAACCCTTGTTTCCCTTCATCCCTTTGTACATGTTTTTCTCTACCATTACCTTTTTCTTTTTCTTCCCTTCAAAACTGTAGGACTTAGATAATTATTTACATAACTTATAAACACATGATACTATTTTATGATATGATGAGGATACTTAGGAGAATATCTTCCTCTAAAATGATGCCTTATGACCATTATAGATATAATCCTTCTTAATCTTTGGATCATTTGTATTGGTGAAGTTCTCATTCCTTATTCTAGGAACCATTTATAATCAATTACATATAACATATTATCTTATAAAATCATGTACTCTATATAACTATAAACATGGTATAACTCATAACATAAATTTTTTGGATCACAAATCCTATAACCATATACTTTGTTTACTATAGGGGCATAAATAATTCATAATGTATTATAAAGACAATGTGAATTATCCAAAGCATATCCCTTGGCAGTGTTAAACCAGGTGCATGGTAAGGCCCGTTGCCATGAACCAGGTTACCCTAGTCCATGCCCAAAACACATTGTCAGAGTTTTTACTCCTAGGCACCTCTATGCCAAAACTATATCCACATGTAGTATCTAGACATGGATTTATTTTCTAAGAAGATACAAATAAAAAATTCTTTTATATAACTCTATGATTTTCTATAATGTTTATCGTCAAGTATATCCTAGGGGTTTGTTCCCTAATCTACATTTTCTAAATCTAGTGTCCATGTTTTGTACTAAAGTTCCTATGATTCCAACTGGAATGCCCCGACCCTAGAAGCCTAGAGCTGGGGAATTATTTTAATACAATGAAATGATTATAAGGAATCAATTCTTGAAGGAACGATTATTTTAGCAGTCTTGGAAACAAGATACACACATAATTTCAACATTACAACATGAAACGAAATAAAATATAGAAATTCCATTGAAAACATCCATATCTCCTAGGTTATCCCTGTAGTTCCTTCATAAAATACTTCTTCACATCGTGGTAAAATGGAAACATTAGAAATGGGTGAGCATAAATTCTCAGTAAGGATAAGAAATACAAGAAAACATATCATAAAAATAAACATTAGGCATTGTGAATAACTAAAAATACATACCTTTAAAAATAAACTTGAACATAATAAAGAATGAATAAGAGCTGAATAAATAATTACATAATAAAACATAATCATTGTTATAATAATAGTTGAATAAACTCATGAAATATCAATTAAAAATTTCATAAATATGGAATGAATAATACGGGACATCATAACCATACCGTCAAGGCCTCGTTCCAAGACCATAAATAACCATTTTGTTAAGGCGTCATCCTAAGCCCTAGTTTTTCTCATGAGACCTACCGATGAACTGGGGGGATATATCGGGACCCACATGACACTAAATAAGTCCAATGAATTATGATTATGAATGAGGAAAAAAATAAACAACATATACATTCATATTGAAACTAACATATGAAATGTATATAGCTTTCCCTAAACATTAAAAAAACACTAACCATTCAATGTCAATTGGTTAATGGTATCAAGATAGAAAATCCACATTTAAACTAATTAGAAACCCATCAAAAACATATTTTAGATGATATAATCAGATATTATCCTCTATGAAATACAATATTCATTGATGGATGTTGACATAAATAAAAATACATTAAAAAAAGACCATTGATAAATTCTTGATGAAAAATCCTTAAATATTCCAATGTGTCTCATACCACCTTGAAACATTCAAATCATAATACCTTAGAATATCATGAGAATAATGTAGGACCCCAGGACACCCTGAGAGGGGAGGGTGAATCAGGGTGACAACATTTTCTTTTAATGTGATGGATCTTGTTCCCACATTGGTAGGAACTTTTGGAACCTGTATGATGAATATGATCAGAAAGTAAAAATTCACAAGCAATGAGATGACGCATCACTTATTGCTTGGTTCACCACTAAGGGCTATTCCCAAGGAGTATACGCCAACAGGTTTTTAGTCATACCAAATTCCACTAAAATTTAATAGCTGTGGATTACAATGGTTCGGGCACAGTCACTCTGTCCCAGGATCACTGCCTTTACAAAGGTTCAGGTATAGCTCACTGCGTCTCTCGAATCACTCCCGTTGACTCCCCCTGGATCACTGCCTTTGGTTAAGTCCCACTCAGTTTATAGACACGAAGGTCTCTTCATCATTGCAAAAGAATGCATCCTCTGATGTATGTAGATGCTCTGTTGAAGTCTGACTCCCACCCATAGACAAATCTCACTTTAAACCAAAGGTATCGGGAAAACTACCAGCTTTCTCACAGCCCCAAAAATACTGGAAAACTTTAACCACACCTGGTGTGCTTCTCCAAGCCCGACGTGCAAGTTTCAAGATGGCGCACAATTACTGCTCTCACACCTGTCGCGCTTCTTCAAATCCTGGCACGCAAGTGTCACCAAACCTCCTGTGCAACACTTGTTTCCCCAACTACAAACTTGCGTGACCAATACCCTTTCTCTCCCCAACCACCTTGGACGCGCAGCAAACAAATGTAGTGAAACTTATAGTTGCGCGACCACACACCACTTGCATGACCACTACACCTGCGCGACGGGAGCTCTGAATTTCTCTAATTCTTGAACTTCGTACTGAATGAGGAGGGGTCGACCTCTATTTATAGATATTTGGATACCCCACACGATGACGTGCAGGTCTTCCCTCGGCGCGCAAGTCCCTACCGTGCACGTCACTTGCGCGACCAAACATAAAACTTGGGCACCCTTCTCCCTTTGCCATATTTTTATGTTCTGATCTTGAAAAACAAAAGGTGCACAAGTTTCCTCTCCTACAAGTCAACGAAGCGCAAGTATCTTTGCCAAAAACCACTTTTCTCCATTTTTCAATTTTTAGGCCCAAAAATTTGGCAAACACTGGAAAATGATTCCACCTTCAATATTGTTATATGCTTGATCTGTATGATCACTTTACTAATACACATTCTGAACTTCCACTGAGGATTGACAAAAAACACAAACCATACTCAAATTCATTCATAGAAAGACCATGGTTCCAACAAATAAGGATGCTCTAGATAATATATATAATGATTAAATGCATAAAATTGATGCAATTAATAAGTGACAAATAATGCATATATCTCATGCAAGTTAAGGTGAGGTGATAAAATTCTATTTTACTTTGGAAATAAGATTTCTCTTGGAAAATTATTTTTATTGGTCATAAATATAGTTTTAAACATGTATATACTAGAAATGAAAGGTAAAAGCCATTTATATTACATTTTAGGAATAAATTATTTCCCACTGAAGTGAAATCTGGTAAAAAGTGTTTTTGAAGAATCTTTATAATTAAAACACTTTAGTGCAGTTTAAGGAATTCAATGAAGGGATTTTAAAGTGCCAAGACATGTTTGATTTCATAAAACTAGAAAGAAACCAAAATATTTTTTTCATTTATTTTTTTTATTTTAAAATAAATAATTATTTAAATATATTATATACGGATCTTCAAAATATGTAAGAATTCAAGAAGTTCCTTGAATCGAGCTTCGATTTCGGAACAATTTTTTGAAGGATTCATTTAAAAACTATAAATCCCCATAAACTAAAGAAGGATTTTGATTGGTACACATATATATAACATTAAAAAATAATTTATGAGCAGTAAATATGAATAAAAAATAATTAAATTCGGGTGAGTAGGGAATAAGAGCAACCCGAATTAAAGTGGAGGTTTGGGTAGAATTACTTAAAACCTTGTAATCAATTGAATCATTTGAAGAAAAATTAATAATCTTCAAACGATACATTAAATATATTTAAAATAAATAGATTAATGTTATGATACATCAATGGTCAATATAAATACACCTTACACAAGTAGTAGTAGTGAATACAGAATATATCACAAAAATGAAAGTGGGATGAAGAAATCCTTACCTTATGTCCGACGGTGTTATTCACATTATATTAATATCTGAGATAAAAATAGTAAATTAATTAATTAATATTTAAAAAACCTCTTCTATACATAATTGATTTAGTTTATCCTTTTTAAGTTTATTAATGGACTGTTGATGGGTTAAGAGATTCAATTTCACTGTATGGGAGCATTTTCTACCTTGGTTTTCATGATTAGTTTACTTATATTCATGTATGGATAAAAATGTAGAATTATAATGGTTGTCCAGAATAATAGTTTTATTTTATTAGTGATCAACCATAATATTACATGTTTATGAAATTCCATTATTTTTTGGGAGTGAAGATGAATCATTATATAAATGTTTTTGGGTTAATTAGCGATTGTTTATCACAACGAACTCATTTTGATTAATAAAAAAATATTACGTGTAAAAAAGGATTCCATAACATTAAATAAGTTATAATAAATATATTATGGTCTGTTTAAATCATCAAAATGGTTTCATGACCATAATTTAAGGTGGTAATAGAAATTGAAATCTCATCGTCCATGAATGTGATAAATTAACACATCTTCGATGGTGTTATCATTTCTAGAAAAACAGAAGTGGAAAAAAGTTATGATGATTAATTATTCCATTACCATAACAAAATTCTAGTACATTTAATGTAATCGAGTTATTATAATATTTGTATGAGGATAGGTGGGGATATAAAATAAAACACAGAAACGTGAAAATAAAATAAAAGAAAAGAATAGAGGAATTTACCTCTTGAATAGATCTTCCTTGAGAGCATCTTTAGGGGTGAGGTTTTAGACTTTTTATGATAACAAGGGAGATGGATGTGGGGGAGGATCTTGGAAGAAGATTCGAGTAGAATTTACACAAGGCACAAGGCTTGAGAGGAGTGAAGAGAAGAGGGACTGGGAGGGGGGGTTATAGTGGAAGAGAGGAGGGTTTTTGCATTACTTTAATCATTAGTTTATTATTTTTCCTCGAGACTATGAATAGTCTAGATTATTGTGACTAAGAATGGTAATAGTTTCATGTGAGTTGGAACCAGTGTCCATTTACATCATCCATGACTCAAGCATGATGTATAGATTCAATTATTTAGAATAATTTATAATATATCGAATTTCATTGATCACAAAAAAGTCAAGTATTTTAAAAAAATACTAAAAATTAACCCAAAACATTTTTTAATATGTAGAATCCAAAAAATGAACTCAATTTTATAAAATAAATTTCTAAATATGATATCTTTAATTTCTTATTAAAAACATTATTTACATGAAACCAAAACTGATTTTATAATACCTTGAAAAATTATTTAAGGTCTTATTAAATGATCTTAATATCATAGTACGACAAAAGATTTATTTATGAATAAATTTTATGATAATTAATTTTATTTTAAATATATATATTTATTTAAAATTGTAATTAAATATTTACTACTCAAAAAAAATACAAACACTTAATTATTAATTTATAAAATATTATATTTCATTTATAAAGCGCATAAATTTTATTTATTCTTACATGGGTGAGGTTACTATTCATAAGTGTATGCTACTTTTTATATGGGTCATGATAATATTTATAAGGGTATTTCACAATTCATAAGGGTAAGTTACTATTCATCAAAAAATAAGTTAAATCTATCAAACCCGAAATATCATAATGAAATAAACC
Source organism: Viscum album (assembly GCA_963277665.1). Taxonomy (NCBI): domain Eukaryota; kingdom Viridiplantae; phylum Streptophyta; class Magnoliopsida; order Santalales; family Viscaceae; genus Viscum; species Viscum album. The sequence goes on from OY728129.1 coordinate 417,589,175, forward strand.
GTGTGTGTCTATTTCTCGAAATTAAAAACATAGATGCAGAAAAATTATGTTTATTGGCTAGGTTATAAAAAAGTAAAGTTTATTAGGGACTCAATGTTTCATTAATTCTATATTAAATTTATTTTTACCTCTTTGGGGTGTCATATTTATAGCAAATATATTCAAAGAATGGTTTAGTATTTATCTAAATAACTCTAATAGGCAATATATTTTGTTTTTGTTCAATTAAAATATTTAATCATCTAAAATTTTGGAAAAAATATACTTTTTAATAATTTAATATATATATTAAAATTTTATTTTACACAAAATAATACCCTGAAATGCTATTTTTTAGAACATTAATTAATTTGAAAGCCATAAAATTTCAATATAATTATTTATAAGTTTTATTATTGTTAATTCAAGCACATAATTAACCTAATTTATTTTAAACTATAAAAAAAATTATTGGGTTGTCCCTCATAGTCTCAATATTAGTATACTCTAATCAGTTCTTGATTTTAAAATGTTTTGATCCATTACTGAATTTTACAATAGTTGTGTTCATGTTCTTGGGGGGATTTGATAACTATCTTCTTCCCTTAACAGATATTTCCACTAATTTAATTAAAAACATCAGTCATGAAATAATTTTCTATGTTACCATGGTAAAGTATCCATGTATATTGGTATTTTTAGAGACTTCTTTGAATATATATGATATTTCACCAACAATATTGATGGAATTCTGAAACATAAGTTAAGTGTTCAATAAGGAATTTTTAGCATCAATAATATTTTCCTCAAGACATCTTACAAAATCAATTAGTAATAAGATTGGATGTATTAATATCAAGAATCTTATCCTTATATTTATGGACTGACTTTAGATATCTGATATTATATATATATATATATTTAAAATTTGGGATGAAGCCTCTTTATTAGGAAAAGTAAAGGCCCTCTGATTTTATGGGATGAGGGAACCCACTACATGGTCCTACATGACCCATGAAATTAAATCCCATAACAATTTTCAGCAGAACTATGACATGTAGGTCATCCTACACACCATGAACCCATCCCATCAACCTATTAGCCCTTGACATCCCATCCTAGGAATTACCATCAGAGTCCCTTGTCATTAGCCATCCATTATTGCTGTGCTACTAAATCTACCATCCAACACCGTCACATCATGGGGCTCACCATCATAGGTGCTTTTCATTAGCTATACCACCATCCCTAGAGGCTCCACCCTTGTCATTTCACACACATAGACTATCATACAGGGCATACCATTGAAGTTACAATATAACTTCAGTCCCCCCTTCCCAACTGTCTCTTCCCTCACCATTGTGAGATCCATCGAAGGTCCTATTAAGAGACTTCAGTTTCTCCATCCATTGAAAAATAAATCATCACCATTTCCTTCCACCCATTATTTGGGAAAAAGATCCCAACCAATTTCTCCAAAAACATATGAATTATAATTGTATCTTAAAGATTTCTTTATCATTTGATGAAAATATAGATTTCATCGACGAATCGTTATTTGATTTCAATGACTTATTTTCACTCTCAAGTTTGTTATTTTTCTTCAAGCATACCAGCTACTCGATTCTCAATTGGAATTACTCTAGAGTTTACTCATCATTCCATTATTCCATTTTACTACTCCATTATTTACTAAATGTATCTTTGGGTATATTTTATTTATCTCTGAAGGAAATTGGGTCTTCTACCTCTATGTTCAATATATTTATTTCAATTTTATCTTCAGAGGATATGGAAATATGATTTTAGAATAAATTTATTTTAATTCCTTGTTTTAGAATTCCCTTTTTGTTTGAAATAATTTCTTTTAATGAAACCAATTGTGAACATGTTTCCCATCATTGATAATATTTTTAATTGATAACTATCCTCAAATTCTTGTTTCTTCTAAGGAAAACTAGAATAAAAATTTCCGATCATTCCATTTTTGAAATATTTAATTGGTATTTTACATTTTATTTTAATTTTCCACATTTCATTCCTTTGATGAATAATAATATAAAATATTAAAAATATATGGTACAATATTCATATATATATATATATATTCATCCTCATTGAACATCCTTGGATTAGGTTTTTAAAAATCTTTTATATCTTTAAAAAAATTACCATTCTTATATTTCTCCTTTCATCTAAAGGTGAACCCACATCACATATCTTGAAAAATCACAACATTATTGAGTTTCTTGATAATAAAAACCCCTATTTATTGATCTTATTAGGTATAAATCATTTAACTGAATTCATCCTTATGAATTTTCAAGAATTTATTCATTAAAAAATAATCTTTAGGAATCTATCAATGGACTTGAATTTATCTTACAATTTCATACATCTAAAACAACAACAAATCCAAAATTTCATCAAATTTCATTCATATATGATTAACTTTAGTTGAATAAATTTGTGACTATAAATATTAAATGTTTTTATCTCCATGATGTATATCATGAATTTCCCCTAAAATTTCATTCATTGTTTCTACCACTGTGATTCATGTCAACTCATTATTTTAGAGGGGTGAAAGTAACACATTCCAAACATTCCCATGTTTTTATATATTCATTGTATCTATAATTTTTTAGGTTATTAAAAATGTAATATGTAAAAAATAGTTATTGATATAAAGAATATATAATATAATAGATATAGGTTACAAAACATGGTGCAACCCAAACAAAAAAAAATATTGAGATAATGTCAAGATTTAGATATTATATCTCAAAAATATTCACACAAATTAAGGAATTAAATATTTAGGGTCTCGAATATTAGTGAAATAAATATATTATTATACCAAAATTACAAAAATTAATCCATAATCACACTACTATAGACCATTTTCTATAAATCTCACATGATATAATCATCTCAATAACCTAGGGTATTGAAACATAAGAAAGAGGGGAGATCAAATACTTAGTAAGGGAAAAACATATTATTATGTATCATATCATAAAAATGAAGAATATAATGAGGAATATGGTAAATAACATATTAAAAGATCATAAGAACATATATTATAATAATAAAATATGATAGAGTAATATAAGATCATAATAAAATTTAAGGAAGAATAAATGTTATTAAATGGTTCAAAATATATGTCAATAATAACAAAATATTAGGTCATGAAATAAAGGTGAGAAATATTTTAAAAATAAGTAATAACATGAAAACATAAAGTATCAAGAAAATTTATAGAATATTGGAAAGATTTCATAAATTTATAATCAACATGGAAATGTGCCACAACCAAATGAATATGAAATCCTTTGTGATTAAACTTGATATGTACACACATATGTGAACAAACTCATTATTTCCACACCTAAAAGTGTGAGAAAACCCATTATATCCATGCCTTTGTGAAAAACCTCATTATATACATGCTTTAATATATCATGATACATAAAAAAACCAATGAATTTTAGGGTGTTATGGGACCTCTTCCTCTATCATCAATACATACGTGTTCCACTAAAAAACAATCATCATCATATTTTAAATGAAATCTGGGGGAAAGGAATTTATTTCTTAAACATTACAATAAACCTCACATAATATGAAATTAAGAAATAATAAGTTATTAAAAATATAATTTTACAAATGAAATCATATCATAAAAAATATAAAGGGTGATTAAAACATAACTCCATGAAAGATGATACTTGGAGGAAAAATAGAAGTGAAATTACAAAAGTATTCAAAAATATTCTAAAAGTTGTTATAAAAGATGATGTGACAATTGATTTTAATGTTATTTTGGGAAGTTAAATAAATGGTTTTTTATAACATTATTATTAATATTTCAAAATAATGTAGCATTGAAAATAAATATAAAATAAATATAATAAATATGGAGAAGTAAATAATGAAAAGACATGGCTTTATTAGGATTTTGGGCTATTTTAATGAAAAAAACGCATCAAATAAATATTAAGAGACATTAATATAATATAGTAGTTATAGGAAAATATGAAAAATATGAATCAAAAAACATATTTGGACTTCATTAAAGAATAAATTGAGATAGGAAAACCATGTACATGGAAGTGAAGATTCATCGGTACGAATAAGAGTTATTCTTACCAAATTTATACTCTAATTTTGGGAAAAATATTATCAAAGATGTGGTAATTGATGATAATAAGTAATTTTACCAAATATTAATAGAAAATTTCATATAAAATATTGTATTTTTTAGATTAAATAAATTCTAAAAAATATATTAATATAAGAAAGACTACTACCTAATGAATGAAACTTTAGAGGAAGAAACCCTTATAGGTTTCGTAATTTTTTAGTCAAACACCAATGAGTGGAAAAACATGAAATGTTGCATTAATTATAGTGAAATAAAAAAATAATGATTATATAATGAAAATTTGAGATAAGAAACCCTTACTTTGGTCTAGATTCATTTTGTGTGTGATCCTAAATTCTTGAATAATAAAATTAATTTTATTAGATAACTTATTATTAAAATTATTCATATATATATTTAATTTAATAAGGACTATTTATTAAAATATGGTATTTATTTATTATATTTTTTATTAGGTTTGTGTGATAATGGAATTGATGTCGGCTTATTTTCTGAAATTTTATTAATAAAATATGATATATTAATACTAGGATAAATAAATAAAAAAACCTTCATAGGAAAATAATATAACCATAATTTTATTATTAAATTATAATAATTTTAGTAGATATTTATGTATTTTCTTCCATGAAATAGTTCTATAACATTGTTCTAATAGGTTGTAAAACTGACCCCTAACTTGAACATACCATAAATTTATGGGTGAGTATGATTAAACAATTGTTAATTTTGAAAAAAATATCATTATAATAGATTAATATTGATTTTATTTATATATTTTAAATGTTTTTAATTATATTTTATGTGTTTTAAATAAATAGTGAAAATCAAGATGTAAAATGTAAAAAATTACTTCGTGGATGTGGTATTCCATAGAATACATGATTGACATAAATTTTTTTTCTAAGTGGATAAAAATGAATAAAAAAGGGTTGTCACATTGATCTAATAAACTTTAGTATAATAATGATATCATGTTCATTATTTAACACTAGTTATGAGATGTTTGAAACAGAAAGAATTAGAAGAAAAAGATAAGGCATAATTAAGACTCATTTTAGGACCTTAAATATTCTCATATAATTATCCATAGGAATGAATGAATTTGGATAAATCATAGTGAACAATGAATATGTAAAATTATATCGGTTTATAGTATGATAGAAATTCTATATTTTCAAGAATAAAGTTTAAGGTATGTGTTTGGTATGGAGGGGTGGAAGTGTCCCCTTTTATAATGGGAGAGAATGGGAATTTTGAGAGCACCCATTATTTCTCAACAATGAAATGGACCTATTTTAATGTTAAATGGTTAAAAAAAATATATAATGTATTTTTAGGTGGGAATGTCTAATAAATCCTCAAAAATAATTTTACAATTTTTTTTAAACATGTTCCAAGTCATTTTCTATTAAGTTTTTACATTTAACTATACTCTTTTTTATATTGTTAACTAATTTTTAACCGAGGAATTTTTATTTTATTAAAAATATATGATAACACAACATACAAAATTTTGGAGTGAATAAATTAAATATAATCTCCATTAAATATATTTCAATTAATAAATAAGATAAAATTAATGTTAATCTTAAAACATTATATATATATATATATAATTATATAAAAATCATTTTTAACCATTATAGATTCTTAATATTATTTAGAATTGGTTACCAATTAAATATGTAGTACCTTAATTATCAACATGTTTAAAAATAATATTAGATTCATTATATAAAATATTTTAATTTAATTTATTAGATAAAAATTACACAATACTAATAAAACAAATATTTAAAAATTCGAGTTTCATCATTATTGTTATAATTAACTTTAATCATAATAGTCATATTTTTATTTTGAAAAAATAAATTGATAATAATTATATATTAAGACATTCTAATTCTAAATAATGAATCAATTTCAGTGAATAAAATATCAAAATACAAAAAAAAATTAAAATTTCATGTGAGTGCACTTAATTTATAAATATTATTTTTAGAAAATGTTTATCTCCAGGAATAAAATGACCTTTGTTTTATTATAAATTTTATATGGTTTTCATAAAGTGATTAATAATATTCACTACTTAAAATTTAATGGTTATAATATATATTTAATATCTATTAATTTTATTAAGGTAAAATGTTTTTTATTTTAGTTTAGTGTTGCGTGAAAGAAAATCTACTCACAAAGTGTTATGTTAAAGAAAAGTAATTAAAATGATAATGGATTATTAAGTTCTTAACATATTGGACATAAATTCATCTCCAAAATTTTATTAGATGTTGCAAAAAAGTGAGGGTATTTTTCTCTTGTCACCTCTTTATGTTCCCATATAGCCATCTCAAACTAGGGATTTTTTCATAGAGCTTTGACTAGATAGGTGGTATTGTTTCTAAAAAACTTATCTATATAATAAAAAAATCTATATTTGTTGTTCCTCGTATGAAAGTTTGTGTTCCATTCGTAAAAATTCCAAGCTCTATTCATGTGATAGATCTATTGTGAAATTACTTAATGTAAATACATGGAACACATCTTTCACTTGAGAGAGGTGTGTTGGGAGTGATAATAAATAGTTTATGACCCCAAAAGATTAAGCACATTGAATGTGAAAATATATATAGGGACCAACATCCCTTGCTTCCCAAATATGATAACCCTCTTCTAAGGATAGACTTAAAGGAACAACTTGTCACTAACTTTAAACTCTAATTATTATTGATGATTATCTACATAACTCTTCTATAAACATTGTGCCAATTTCAGATTTCACTAAATGGTTTGAAAATTATATATCATTTCATAGACTATTTTAGGACCTATGAGTTTCCCCTATCAAAATTCATCTCATCGCAACATAGACCAATATTTCTCCCCATAAATATCCAAACACAGTTGTTAGATAAATGATATAATTGAAACTATTATTATATAAAAACTCTACCAGGGGGTGGTGTTGATCCCAAAATCCTTGTAAATCCATAAAATAAGACCTCAACATATCCTCTAGAGTTTTAATGATAATATTATAGTAACCATTTGTTTGAGGATGATAAGTAGTGTTAAAACTCAAATATTTCTCCAATTAATTCAAAAGACTTGTTTAACACCTTGAGGTAAACTGCAGATACCATTCAGATGTATTAGAGAGTTTTAGTTTATACATCATTACAACTTCCTTTACATATAACGTGGCGAGTTTCTCAAGATACAAATATTAAGCAGTGGAAATAAATTGTTATCTTCATAAATAGATCATCTATAACCTAAATGGCATTATAAACTTTTGATGATTTTGGAATTCCTATAAGAAAATACATGGTCAGGTTTTCTCATTTCCAAACTAGTATGGGCAATTTTTACAACATACCCTTATACATTTATCATTCAACCATAACATGTTGGAATACCAGGCATTGAGATCAGAAATATATAATTTCAATCTTCAGAACATCCTAAAAAAGTTATGTTTTAGATCTATATACACATTTATACTCCTCGGATGAATAACAATGGATGAGATATGTGGATTATCTTGAATTTACCACTTTAATTTTATTTTTTAAAGTAAAAATATTCGAGTTTAAACATTATAACTCCATCATTATAAAATTTGAACACTAGAATATTAGCTACCTTTTTATGTAGCTCTACATCATCTTTCTAGGATTCTTGGGTCTATATATATATATGAAAGGATGGTATTTAAAAAGACAATTATATTATTTTTATCCTTCAATATGGAATTAAAGATTCATTCTATGAAAATACATTAGTATTGGGTCTTTTTCAATCCTCATCATGGATAGAGTAGTATGATCTTTCTTGTTCATATCATTAGTACCTTTATTTTATTTACCAGAGTGGTAATGTATTGAGCACGCATAATACCTTATCAATCCCAACCATTTACTTTAGTTTATATTCAAAACCTTCTATGTGAATATATATTTCAAAATATTATGATTAATATATATATATATATTTATTTTCATTATAGAGATAATTTTACCAAATCATTAACGTAAATATCATTGCAGCTAACTCCAAATCTTGGGTCGAGTAATTTTTCTCATCAGTATTTAATTAGAGTGAGGGATAAGAAATTTCTTTATTTGGATATGAAAAATCCTTTTTTAAATAGTTAATATATATTATAAACCCTTTTCAACTGTTTTTTAATATAAGTAAAACCACAAGGGCCAACATTTTTTTGAGTCCCTTGAAAATTATTTCATATTCCTATATCGAAAGAAACATTAATCCATTATGTGTTAATTTGGTTATTGGATTTGATATCTATGAAAAATGAATCATAAAGTGAAATACAATATAACTAAACTAAGAAAGATATAAATTTCAGTTATACTTGTATTTATGGTCCATTACTTAATAACATCAATACTTTTTGGATCTATAGATATTCCAATAATTTTTATTTATTTACCTATGAATGATAATTTTTTCAGCAATAAGTCACACTTTCTAAATTCGGAACTCAATGTCTCCTTTCTCATAGTTTTTAACACAGTCAAAAAATGATCTTATGGTTCAACCTTTCTCTATGAATATATATTATTATTGTTCATAAATAAAACCATGAATTGATCAAGGTAGTCACTAAATAATATATTCATTAGATCCATGAATATTGTGGGACCATTCTTAAGTCCAAATCGAATAACTATAAATTCATAGTATCCATACCTTTTAGCGAAAGGTGTATGTGAAACATCATCAATTTTTAAATACTAAGTGATGATAACTAGATCAAAGGTAAATATTCATGAAGTATCAGGTTTGTCTAAGTTTATTGAATATATTTTCAATATGAGGTAAAATATAATTTTTTTTTCATGATTTTATATAATCATGATAATCAATCCAAAGATAAATTGACCGACCTTATTTTAAATAAATATGCCTATTTCACCCCATGAAGAAACACTAGGGAATATAAAATAATTTTAACGATTCTCTTAAATATTATTATTTAATTCCACCAATTCAATGGGAGCCATCCTATATTATATTTTTGAGATAGGAGTCGATACAGGTGTGAGACGGATTAAAAAATCAACCTTATAATCTAGGGGGAGACAATGATGTTAATATATAAATACATATATGTACTCATGTACAACATAGATTTCATCAATGTTGAGTTCCTCTCTTATCAATAGAGTCAAGAGTCCCTCAGTATTGGGTATCAAGACACATAATATATAATTTTCTTCCATAGGGAGTTTGTAATCATTCGTTGAATAATACTTGATAAAAAGATGATTTTAGAAACGGAATGATATTTCTCTATCATAGTGGGTGATATGTTCTTTATGTAGGGAAATACAATCCATACTCAATACTCATGAAAGTGTACCAAGGGAAGTATAACATGTTTTGAAGGGAGTATATTCATAGGAGGTTATATATCTTTGTAATACTATTTCCCAATCATACTTAACTATGGAGTTTTCAATGGATATAAAACAATAATGTCAGTGTGATCAAACCCATTGTTAATTCGGTTCATTGAGGTTCCTACCATTATTTTGAGTAAGGGAACATTGGAAAGAGTATACTTAAATTAATTTATGTACATATAAGTAAATTATAAACATAGAATGGTTATTTAAATATTTTGTCAATAATTTCACCTATGAATATCTTGGTTTCAATCTAGTTTATCCAAGTATGTTTTTATAATTTTACTACTTATATATTCAAATCCTTTATAACGGTTCATAAATATAATGTTAAATAACCAAAGTATATCTAAAATGATTGAAAAACTAGTAGTTCTATTAAGACTATTTTCATACACTTGTTAATGATTGAGATAATAACCAATACTCCCCTTTCATGGTACATTACAAAAGTATGTCAATGCAGTAGATTTCCACCATTGGAGTATCCATAAAAGGATTTAATTTCTATGAAAACTGTATAATATCTACTTTACCAAAATTTTAGGATTTTATCATATATAAATACTTATCCATATTTTTTTGAGTTAATTGATCTAAAATAATCCCAAAAATAAATAAACAAATGTCTAAAAATAAATAAAACTTCTGTTTATACCATCTGAACATAATAAATGGGTGAGATACAATACCCAGTAATGGAAAACATATCATAATGTATCAAATAATAAATGTGAAGTTGAAATAAAGGAAGATGATACATATCATATTAATTGATTATAAGATCATATATGAAAATCATAAGACATGATATAGAATAATAAGATCATATAAATATCCTTAAATAACCATAAATGTTATTATATGGCAGAAAATACACATCAATAATCTTAAACCACAAGAGAATTACATAAAAGTATGGAATATTTCAAAAATAAGGCGTGACATAAAAACATTAAATATTTTCAAAATGAACATCATCTTATAAATGTATCATATCATGATTAATACCAACAAGATGTGGAACAAACATGAACATATGAAACCATTTGTTAGAAAAATCATTATTCCCATGCCTATGCGAATAAACTCATTATATCCTCACCTAAAAATGTGATCCATCCCATTATTCCCATTCATGTATAAACAAAATCATTATGTACACACCCAAAAATATCATGATATAAAAATATAAACAAATAAATTATAGGGAAATAAAGTACCATAACCATCATCATTCATATATATATGTTCTACTAAAAAACAATAATCATTTGATCTTAACGAACCTATGGAAAAAAAATGTATTTTCTAAACATTTCAAAAATATAATATCACATGAACATATGAAATCATAGTATATAAAAATTCCATTTTTAAAAATAAATCATATCATAATAAAATAAAGAGGTTGATAAACAAACACTTTAGGAAAGATGAGCCTTGGAAAAAAAATGTAAGTGAAATTACAAAAGAATTCAAAAAATAATTTAAATATTATTATAAAAATATAATGTTAAAATTAAAGTGAAAAAATATAGAATAGAAAGAGAAATATTTTAAAAAAAAAATTATAAATAGTTAAAAACAAAGGATCCATGAAAAAAATAACAATCTCATTTATCAAAAGTATTAAATATTGAAAATTTTTTGTTGGGGTTGTAGTCTTATGGTAGAGAAAGCCACATAATCCTACACCTATAAGCCTGGGTTTGAGTCCTAATAGAATTCAATTTCTTTGGTTATAACTATTGGAGTTGGGATTGGAGGTAGGGTGGGTGGAGTGAAATATCATCATTTAGAAGTTATGATGTCAGGGGATGCAATATGTGACAATGTTTGTCCCATCGACATTATAATTCACTGGCCAACAATAAGCCCTTGGATTCAGGATTAGTAGAGCGTGCATCGACTAGGAAAAAAGAAATTGTATCAGGCTTTGTGGTGATATGATGGTGATGTCAGGTTTTTTTGGTCTGAAAATATCCTTAGGAAATAGTGTATGGCTTGTTCTAATGGAGGTTTTTCTTTAGTAGAGATGAAAGTGGGCATCCTGGGTGGTTGGTAGGGTCTTGATTGATAGTGGAGGCATGCAATAGTAGAAGCTTGTGTGACAAAGGTATGTATTCTAGCAATTCATATGATATATGAAAAAATCACAGTTTCCCCCCAAATGTTATTCAAGGAAAAAGATAATCCACCAAAAACTATATCATATTTAAAAAATGAGAGGGAATGGTTTCTCCCTTAGTACCAGGCACCATGCAATTCTGTATGGGCCATTGCATTATGACTAGCCTTGTAGTTTATGTTCATTAGTACATTTATAAAAAAAATAAGCTAATGTGGGGTCTACTCTATGTATCTATCCCATAATGGTCATGTACTAGGCTTATGTACCTTTGGGATTTTGGGTCATTTAAGGTTATCCCTAAACATAACATAAAAGGTGGCGAATAAATAAAAAAATTAATGGACTTCATGTTGGGGTAAAATAATGAAAATAAATGCCTTTATTAAGATTTTAGACCATTTTAAAGAAAAAACCACTTTTAAGAAATGTTGAAATAATTTCATTTCATAATAGAGGTCAGAGAAATATTATGTATATAAATCCAAAAACATATTTGGATTTCATTAAAGATAACACTTTTTATTGGAAATTCAATTACATGGAAGAGTATATTCATTGGTAACAATGAGGGTTATTCTTACAAACTTTTTACTTTTTTTTGGAAAAAATCATCAATGAAGTGGATTTCAGTTATGAGAAGTAATTTCCCCAGAGAAAAATAGTAAATTTCATATAAAATAGGGTAATTTAAGGATAAATTAAATCTTAAATCTATATTTAAGTAAGAAAGACTATGACCCATGAATCGTAAATTAAGTCAATAAAACCCATACATATTTTTTAATTTTTGATTCAAACCCTCATGAGAGAAATAAAATTGAATAGAACATTGAATATTGTGAAATATAATATAATCACGATTCAAGATATAATAGGTGAATTATATACACCATTCCAAATAAAACTTGATGTATAATAATAAATATGTTATAGGGGTTAAAAATTTGCGACAAGATACTCTTATCGTGGTCCTCATTTTTTCTACGCACACACCTAACTTCTTGAATAATAAAATTAAGTTTATTTTATACATTAATTGGAACCTTATTCACATATATTTTATTTTATAAGGACCACTTATTATAATTTTATAATTATTTATTATATAGTTTTGGATTATGTTTTCATGAAAATGGAATCAATGTCAGCTTATTTTGGTAATTTTAGCGATTGAATATGATACTTCACTAATATGTTAAATAATTAATATAAATTTTATATAACCATAAAAAATAAATATTTTATTGATAAATTATAATAATTCTTTTATTTAAGTTCACATAGTCATCCATGATATATTTTTGTATGATTTTTCAAGTGGGTGGTTAAACCTTTCCAAAACAGGAACATACCATAAATTAAATAGTGAGTATGGTTGAGATGTTTTTGACATAATATCATAATAATATAATAATAATGATATTAGTAATATTTTTTATGGTTTTAATCATATTTTTATTGATTTTTATAAATAATTAAAATCAATATAAAAAATGGAAAATGTTACTTTGTGGATGCGGTTGTCTGCACAATATAAGTCCAACATTATTTTGTTTTATTTATGTGGATTGGATGTACTAAATAATGGTTGTAAAATAATATACTAGAAAATAATATAATAATTATATTTATTTAATTATATTACTATCTTCAAATATTTTTTAACGGACATAATAATAAGAAAAAATAAGAATTATGTAATACTCACATTGAGACCCATAACATTATATAGAAAGTATCTCTCAAAATGAATGGATTTTTATAATTTATAGTGACTTTAGGATAATTAATATGGTACAAGTTTCTAGGAGGATTAAAATTTTATATGTTCAAGATTAAATTCTAAGTTATGGGTGTATAATGAATGGGAATAAGTGTCACCTTTTATAAGTGTAGAAAAATGGTCTTTTGTGAGAACCATTATTATTCAATAATGGAATTAACATATTCAAGGGTAAATGGTTAAAAAAGTTATATATAATGGATATTTTAGTGATAAGTTTGATAAATACTCAACCATAAATTTCTATGCATGTTTTAATCATTTTCCTTGGCATGTACCATTAGTTTTTTATATTTTACTATTTTTGTAACTTGGTAACTATTTTTTTACCATGTAATTTATATTCTATAAAAACGATAAGGTAACCTCTGTTACAAAATTTGGGTGTTATGAAACAAAATTATTTATAAATTTAATATAATTAAATTTATGAACAATATAAAATTAATATAATTTAATTTATAAATAATATAAAATTTATTTTTAAATTAAAACATTTTATATATAGAAAATATATATTTTTATATTGAAAACCAATGTTTTAGAAATTATTGTTTATTAGTCTTATTTATAATTGGTTACAAATTAATTTTTTTTAATATAATTATATATTTGGTTAAAATCATAGTAGACTCATTATTTAAAATATGTTAATTTAATTTATTGCATGAAAATTTCACAATATTAATAAAACAAATCATTGAAAATAATAGTTTAACTATTATCACTATAGTTAACATTAATCTCAATAATATTAATTTTATAAATAAAAATAAAATATTTATTTTTATATAATTTATACTTACTAATTCTATATATGGAATCCATTTCACCAAGTAAAATTTCTAATGGTGAGAAAATTTTAATTTTCATGTTATCACACTTAATGTGTAAAATGAATTTTTAGAAAAATTGTATCTCCAAGAATAAAATGAAATTTTTTTCCATATAACTTTTATATAGTTTTTATAAATTTGTTACTTATATTAAAACCCTTTAATTTAACGATTAAAATATAGTCATAATATTTATAAAAATTTAAGGTAACATGGTATTCATTTTAGTTCAGTGTTTCATGAAAAATAAGTTACTCACATGGTATTTAATTAAAAAAACTAATTAATAAAATTGTGTGTTGTTACAAAACAATCCAGACATTCAATTGATTCAATCCCTTTATATTTAACAAAGTATATAATTTGTTGTTAATTTTTTACCTTAACTCTTCATATATTTATAATAAATGATATAATATGTGATAAAAAATTCTCAAACACATGACAACACCGTGAACTATTTCAAGAATTATTAAATAACAAATGAAAGGAACCAGAGAGAGAGAAGACCACCACTAATAGGGGAAGGGGTTTATTTGTGGTTAATAAAAAAATAAACTCTTAAACAATGATTTATCATTATAGTTTATTGTATACAGATCATGTTGGTAACTATTTGATGATTATAGAATGAATTAAAAACACCCCACATGACATGAGGAAGAAAACAAGGTTCATAAACTCTTGTTATCAAATGTAAAATCCCTAACGTGAAATGGTTATGATCTTTCTACACATTTTTCTACTTCAATATTATTAAGAATAATAAAAGGAGTACAGAGATTCTATAGAATGTGTATAGAAGAATAAAAGGCACAAATAATGATGACCCAAGAACAATGGACATTTTGGAGGATGTATTTGGATGAATTGATTGTAGAAATGGGGGTGAGAATAAATATATCATAACCAAAAGATGTGGATAATAATAATATACTATAAAATAAAAAACAAATAAATTAATAAGTTAGATTACTTGACTCGAGTGAATATGAAAGGATTGATAAGACATGGATAATGATATCCCTTATTTTCAAATAAATTTTGTTATAAAGTAGTGATAGTTTAAAATGTGGTCGATATTATAAGAATTGGTATCTTGAGGAATCTAATATTCCCTTATATATATCTTTATTAGTTATAGACTTTCTCTAACACAAATTTATAGACATCTATGTTTTTATTAGAAAAAGTTTAAGTATCTATTAAAATTTAGAGGTAGATTATAGTAATTATGGCCCAATGAGTTTCCTCATTATAAGGAAAAACAACCATGAAATCCCATGTATTTTCATTTATATTAGAGTAATTTCATTTAAGGGATACACGAGATTCAACGAATAGACTAAGAAAGGGGGAGAATGACATGAATAATATTATAGATGATATTATGTTTATCCAGAATCCTTTGATATATATATATATATATTTGATGGATTCTGATGATTATTATATATTGGTAAAATGTATGAGTGTAACTAGTTTAATAGAGAAATAATCCCATATGTATATTATTTCAAGCCAAGTAAAACATTTTCATCACATATGGAAATATTGTAGAGAAAATATATTACTCCCTTTACAAAATAAATATTATTCTTATATATTAAGTTCTTATCTTAATTATGGTTAATAGACACTTGGAGAGTTTTTATTAAAATATTAATAATATGTACATTATCATTTTGGGTAAAATAGGTAAAATATGTGTTTGTGGAATGCTTTAAATTATTTATTATTACACTTGTATCATATATTGATCCATGAAATATGTAGTATTATTGGGATATTTAAAATATTTCTAACTATACAATGAAAATATTTCAATAAATATAAATAAATAAAACTATTAAGATATGGTGTATGGATGAAAAAATTGAAAAATTTGTAAATTTGGATTGGGAAGTCCAAGGGGGAGAAGAATGGTTTTAGTTTGAAACAAAATATAAAGGGGGATATTGTTATAACACATGGATTTGGTTAGGGTTTTATTTTTTTCAACCAATGAAGATAATGTATCACATATACTTAGGATTTATAAGATAATTTTTATAATAAATAATAAAATTTATGTAACAAATAAATAAAACTAAAAAATCCATAAAATTATTGATTGATAATCTAAGGATCGGTTTGATTAAAATATGGTCTAGTGCATAGATCTATATTGAATATATACTTATGATCCTTGATCATTCATGCGATGGTTGGATAAGGTCACAAGTGATAATATGAGGTCATATAAGATCCATGGAGAACTATTGGTTCACACAAGAATGTGATCATGCCATGAATAACATAGGAAATAGTAAAAAAATTAGACAATGAGAATATCATATATAGTGATATAATTACCATATATTATATAAGATCATCAAATGTGGAAGAAGAAATCAATAGTGAGTGAACTCAAGGAGTGTGCACATATTGACTATTTTATATGATATAAAGAGTTACGTTTATATTAATTTAATGAAAAATTGTGTTTTTTTACGAGAGGAAGAAAAATGAGTCAAAAAATGAAGTTTTGTTGATTCACGATAAGATTATAATGATATTTAATGTGTAGGTATAGAAACCTAAAAGTATTTTCAAATAATTTGTGAACAATTATTCTTAAATAGTTATTTTAGTAGACATTATGAAAAATTATATGATTGTTTTGTGTTGAAATTATATGACATAAATACATGACCTGTTATCACTTATATTGGGTGATATTTAATATAACAATCCACAACTCGTACACAAAATATTACATCATTTTCATGATACATTCCATAAAATATACCTAAGAATTTAACGGTTTTGGTTCTTTAGGGTATTAGATAAAAAATTAATGAAAACTATATAATCTTTCATTTACATCACCATTATTTACCCCTAGTTACCAACAATATCCAATAACTACATGCGATATAATAGAGCAATCTGGGTTAACCTATAATCTAATGCGATTTAGCCTACTACAAGGCCCAAAGAGCATTATGAGTCTCCACTAGCTAGCAAAAAGCACTTAGGTATCATAAAAAGAAACATGAGAATTATTTCACTCAAAAATAGACATATTCTTTTATAGAAACAATTATAGTATCAAAATAGATATCCATAACACAACATATGTCAAAACAACCAAACTGTAATGTTAACAACCTAAAACTAGTTACTAAGTTCTAGATGAACAAATTAAGGTCCATAAATAGGGAATATGAAGAAACCTATGGGAACATCTGCACATGAATATATTTCACCACCATACCAACCCACAAGATTAAATCATGATCTAGGATATTCATCTTCTATATGATGCTCTTCCCTTTACCCATGTCCTGTAAAACAAAGTCAACATATGTGAAAAGGCATAAGTGGGGTGTGAGGAAAATTATCCTTGTATAATTACAAAATTAATATATAAATTTTATATCCACATTCATCTATTAGTTATTTTATAAAAAATATTTCAAAAAAAATCAAAAATAAATATTTTTTTCAATATAAAATCTTCCTTTGGTTTTCCTTTCAAATACTTTACATATTCTAGTAAGAAATAAAATACAAAATACCATATATCGATGAGGTATAAAAAGATGAATTAACCTATATTTTATGCACCAATATCCATATCATTTGGGAAAATAATAATAACAAATAAACATCCAAATAATATATTGACAAAGCACCAAAGGGAAATCCACAACATGAGGGTGCATATAACTAAGGAACACTAAGGAACAGTAGCTGAAAAAACCGAACCCTAATGTATGGGAACCTTTGTCCCCCAATAATGTTATCTACTTGAAACCATGGAAACATGAACACCTACAATAGTGATATATTACTCCACCAAGGTTCCCATATGTTTAGTTTTTTCCGGTACCCCATGGTCTTCCAATGTGTTATATATCATAAGTATTTTTCAAGAAAAAAAGAAGTATTTTATAAAACATTTTTAATGTAATAACAAAACCAAATAAAATCATAGAAACAATTTTAAATTCATATTATTCATTGAATAATTTCAAAAAAATCCATATTTAAAATTAAAAACTAGTTTCCAAGGAAATTCCATTTTGAAAACAATTTCACTGAAATCAAAGATCATACCACTAACCATGGATTTCAAAACCAAAATTTCATTATTTAAAAAATAGGGAATCAAAATAACACAATAATTTCAAGGTATAGACAATAGTAATGAGACAACCACCTCAAGAATGGTGAAAAAAAAATTCATTTTAAATAGGGGCTGGGGGAGAAAGAGATGAGATCTTCAAGAACCAAACTATAATAAAATGAGATGAAATCATGCAATTGGAATAATGATCCACCAATGGGGAGAGTTAAAGAGAAAATATCATCAATCTATGATATCATTTTATTAAAAAATAATTCTTAAAAATCCTACCAAGAACACACTTAACTTAAAATTTGATCCTAAGAAAGGAGAAAAATTTCTTTACTATAGGGGAATCATGTCAAAAGGAACATTAAAACAAATAATTAATGTCTCAAATTCCTAGAGTAACCACCCATAGAATATCATGTGCCCTTTGAGGCATATCAAAACTCAAGAACCAGTACCACCATTTCTTGGTGTAATCTACCACTTCATAGTGGATTCACCCCAGAGACTAACCACTAGCACCGACCATGGCTTTGTGTAGATATCATTGTCATATTAGAATCAGCAAGGCCACCACAATTGTGTGGTTAGGTCCCCATATTCATGGTAGATATGTATACTCCAAGTGCATTCCACCCAATACCACACTCAACCACTAGGGATTTTAGTTGTGGTTATTTTACATAGGAGATTCACAGACACCATATCCACCACCATAGTCATGGTCCTACCCATGTAACACTAAAATGTTAAAAAAAATTAAGCTATCATGAACTTTAAACACTTACAAATTAGAAATTAACCAACTTAATAATTAAAATAAAACATACATGTGTCCCAAAGGATGCTAAAATTCTCCCCATCATAAAATATTCCCCCAAAAAGGATTAGGATAATGTCACGACCCATCCCCGGGGCCCATGTCGTGACTACCCAAATACCACCTTCTATAGGCCAGAGGCTGGCAACTAGAACCAAAGGCGTAAATCCTGATAAAATGGAAGGTATTGGCTTTATAAAAGTAAACCAACACCACAGAGTACGCAACAGAAGTAAGCACAAAGTAAAACTGTATAAAAAGTAAGTGATGAAAAGAAAGGGGGCCAGAAATACAAGCCTAATAGAGAGTACAGTACGACTGAAAGACAAGTACAACAGTAGTAAAGTAAAGTAGAAACCACTGAGTCATCCTCTGGGAATCCCACCTGAAGGGTGGGTACAGATGGTCTCCTCGACACCTCGGGTCCGTCCGTTCGCTCCGTGTACATCCCGCCAAGTGGTCCACCTCCGGGTACCGTCCAGCTCCACAAGTCTCTACCACAATCAGTGTTTTCCGTTGTCTGCATCCAACACAACGTAGTGTGGGAATAGCTCGTGTAGGGGTGAGTATAACAATACTCAGTAGGGACCCCGAGACCCCCAAAGGTCTCCCAAAATCCATGAAGGATAAACCACAAAGAAAAGACACAATCACGTAGTATCAAACAACTCTACTTAGGTATATGACCATACATATACCTAAGTCATCAATCCCTGTTCAGCTCCAACTCTCGATCCCAAGCACAACTCAGTCTACACAGGAAATAATTCAATCACATCGATGATAATGATTGAAAGTCAAGACTCAGCTCACACAGGTATACAAATCACTAAGAGGGGTGGAGATGATTAGATATAGCCTCTGAATTATCTCCTCTGCCAAACCCACATAGGATCATAGTACAGAAGTCATTGCTGTCGAACCCACGGAGGATCCAAGTACAATAATCATCACTGCCGAACCCACGGAGGTTCCAAGTACAGTAGTAATCACTGCTGAACCCATGGAGGATCCAAGTATAGTAGTCATCGCTACCAACGCCATAGATGATAGAAGTATAGTATTCATTGTCGTCTAACCCATGGAAGATCCCAATATGGTAGTCGTTGCAGTCGCAGCCAGCTCTAGGGTTCCCGCACACAGCACGCTCGATTCCGGGAGGGTCCGTTCCTCGAGCCGAGGTTTTGATACATCAACTATTGTAAATTCCATAGTTGATGTATCCTGAAGTTTTGTATCATCAAAAGGAACCCAACGCGATAGGCAGCACGTCAATCGAACGCTCGTTCTGTGAGATATTGACTTTTCTGTTCCAGGGGCTTGGTTGGAAATATGCACGTTCCAAACCCAAATTTTTTCCAAAATTGTCCAAAAATCACTTAGAGTATCTTAAAAGGACCACTTATTCGCGAAAGTCTCAATGCCGCAGACGGCGCGTCGATCAGATGCGCGGTCTTTAAGTTATTCACATTTAAGTGAAAGCGGGCCCGACCCATTAAGCCCAGTGGGCTGGCGGATTGGCCCGACCCAGTTTGGAAGGTCTGACCCGACAGAGGGTTGGACCATCCTGGTGAAGCACGTGGCCCGGCCTGACAGGGCGCGGCTCGGCCTGGCAGGGTGCGGCCAGGCATGACACGGCATGGTCTGGCCCGACGCGGCAGACCGCGACTCAGCCCGGGTAGCCGAGCGCTGTAGGGGGGGGGGGTCTCCCGAACCAGCGACACCAAGAAGATTCATCCTCTTTTCCGACCCTCCGAAGTCGGCCGGTCTTCCTGGGTCAAGCGGCCCACACGGGAGGGCCATAGTTCCTCCAGCGCGGCGCCCTCCTGGTGCCGCGGGTATTCCCAGCCAGGTCGGCCGGCTGCCGATCGGTTTTCTCGCCGAGCGGCCCATGGAACGTGGGTCGCGCTTCTTCGCATGTATCCACCACCTTCGCTCATTCCCTCCTCTTCCAACACGCCTCTATCGTGAATAAAATTCAGGAAAATATCGAAGGGTCTTCGAGCCTTGTTCTTTCGGCTCGCACCCTCCGCGTTAGGCGGTAATAATTGGCCAAGGTTATTCCAAAGAAATCGACACAATCGATATAATTTATTCACTTATAAATTTTATGAAACCCCTACCTCAAAATAAGGTTCAGGGTAATCGGTCGTTGCGGAAGACGACGTCATGGGGAGACGGTGTCAACTCGTTGATGTCGGGAAAGAAGGAGTTGAGGATGACTCATCGTCTGCGTTCCTTGCTAGTGGCTCCTTCTCCTTTGGCTTGGACGAAGATTGAAAGAGACGATCGTCGTTCTACGGTGGTTCTTTGTTGAAGAGAGGAACTCCTTCTTCAAATTCTAAAGAGCTCTCCCAAAATCCTCTCAACACAACGAATGCCCCAAAAATAAAATAATAGCTAAGGCTATTATTTTATTCACACATGAATTTTTTTAAATTTCAAACACATTAATTAATTAATTGGAGGATTAAATTCATTAATTTAAAGTGTTGGAAAAATAATTAATGGGAGAGGGGGAGGTGAAGAAATCACATAATTAATGGGGGAGTTTTCAAATTAAACAAGGGGGTTTAAGGGAGTTGAGGGGAGTTATGGGGAGATGAAAGGTTAAAGCTCGTGTGGGCCCCACCTCACAAAAATCCTCTCATGGGAGAATATGTGGGTGTGGGCCCCCCTCTAACTCCCCTTGGGAGGAAATAACTGACATCCATAAATAAAATTGTGTACTAAAAATTTTATTTATTTTATTCTAAATCCCCAAAAATTAAATCTCAACCCGCATAAAACGCAACTGCGGTAAAGATCCCCTTAAGTGAATACCAGCGTTGCGAGTTTGTCGGTATCCTCATATTTCAATTCCGAGCACCGGTTCAAAATATAAAAAAACCCGCAAATATGTTTACTGAATGTACCTGAACAAAACTTCAGAAATTGATTCCGGGCACACCGGGCCTCGAAATCAAGTGCCGTTAGAAACCACCGACTCGTAAAATTCCAAAGTATTTAAGAAAAAAAATTCTTTGAAATTTCCAGGTCTTTACAGATAATGAAACCAATAAGAGATAAGGACATTAAATCATCATCAATTCCCCATGATCCCATGTCTCATGGTTTTCCATACCACACTTCAAACTCACTCAAACCAATGGGATCATCTTTCGATGTAGCAATATATCATTTCAGTCAACTATCTAAAAAGTAATTCTAATCACTAAAGTATAAAGTTAAATTTATATATCATTTCACTCAATTGTATGTGATGTATTTGGATGATACTTATTCAATTTGAATATATGGAGAAAATCTTGGATAGATTTTAAATGATAATTTATGTCGAATTTATAATTCTCCTTCCTATCTTGCTTAAAAATATCAAACAGGTTAATATAAAATGGTATTAATTTACCCTACCTCACCCGAATTTCAATGTCCCAACTGATGTGAAACAATGGGGAAAACCCAATCATCTTACTCAAAATATAATGAATGATAATATTTATTGGGATAAGAATTATATTGACTATGTTCTATATCTAACCTTATCTTGATCAATTATATTATATTTGTTATCTTTTAGATGATTCTTAGTACAACCAAGGATCATTATATAACCTCTATATTATGAGGGGGTGGTCTATTTAGAGTCCCATGAAATGCCTCAAATAGTTATATTCTAATTAAATATTTATAACTAATTTTATTATAAAAATCAATCATGATCAGTTGCTCCTCCCATGAACCATTGAAGTTAAAAACTCATTCCTAAAACATTTTTTTATGATTATAGATGGATATCTTAGTCTAGCCATCCATTTTAGTCTAATTAAATATTCTTATTTTAAAATTACAATGCAAAACTACAAGATAATCAATATAGAAATGATAGGGAAGTGAGGGACCTATCTAAAATGATATCCAATGGAACACCATGAAGCCTAACAAATTCTCGTATGTATGAGTTCCCAAGAACTTATATTTTCATTTACTCCTTAACATGTAGTATATTCATTGATTTTTTGATCGAATCAATAATCACCAATATTTCATACTTAGCACTTGGAGTCCATGATAGACCAACCAAAACATCCATGGCTATATGATCCCATTTCCATACTACTATGGGTAAGGGTTGAAGGAATCCAATAGTCCTTTTATGTTACTCTTTAATCCACTAACATGTAAGCCATCCGAACACAAAATCCATGACCAACCATCTAATTCTCAGCAACCAGTAGTAATGTATCAAGTCATGATACATCGTGGTGGATCCAGTTTATATAAACTAATTAGATATATTTCCATTACCCATTAATTCGTATCTTAGATTCATCAAAATAACTAACATGGCTTGGAATCATGACAATCCATTTGGATACTGATACCACTCACATGTGGTCTACCCACTATAAGAAATCCTATTAAAGTGGTAAAATAATGAATCATTCATCTTTATTATTCAAATATTATCATCTGTAGATGATTCATCTTGAGAAAAATCTATGAATATATTTATATCTACCCTCTCTTTATCTAATCGCATCTTAAAAAATAATCCCATCAAACACCACACTTTCATCGATTCATTCACTACCTAATTTAGTAGTTTTCTTCCCAAGGAATATATGAAAATTTTCCCTTTCCCAGTGGTGTATGAAATGTAAAAATCAAATTCCTGATGATATTCTATCAAAAATATATATCACATGATTAGATCCATTTGAATGAAGATATACTTCAGACTCTAATGGTTTGAGTACACTAAAAATCATTCCCCGAAGAGTTAGTGTCAACATGTTGTAGGAACATGAATCACTACATCCAAATCAAGATATTGGATGGGTAGATCTTTTCATTAGTGAATATTTTATGAGATACATAAGCAACCACTTGTATTCCTTAAACTAGAACACAATGAAAACCTTTACATGAGGCATCATAATAGACATAATATCAAAAAACCTATCTTTAAAAGGTTCAATACAAGATCTAAAGGCAATAACAATTTTAAATACCAAAAATATTTTTGGAACCAATTACTCAAAAAAAACATCACACGTGTATGTGTTAACACTATCATGTGAGATACAGTAATGGAGAAGTCCAAAAACAAATCACATTTAACAACCAGCTAATCCCAAGAAACTCTAGATCTCAAGAACATTTCTAGGATTATCCCAAGGCATCACAATATGAATAATTTTAGATCAACGAACACACACTTCTACATAATCACATGGCCTAGAAATTTCACCTCTTAAATCAAGAATTTATATTTGGAAAGATTAATATAATGAAGATGTTCTCTCAAGATCCTAAGAATGATATAAAAATTCTAAGCATGTTCCTAATCCATTATAAAGTAAATGGGGATGACATACACAAAAAAAAATTTCCATGAAATATCCTAATAACCAATTTAATATTAGACTAATTAAGTCCATAAATAACATAGGTGAATTAAAAAGGCCAAAATACATGATCAGATACTTAAAATTCACATTCCTCGTCCTGAATTACATTTTTGGAATATCTTCTTCTCAGTCCCTCAGCTGATGTTACCCCAATCTAGAATCAATTTTTAAAAGCCACTACAATCCATTGAGCTTATTGAAAAGGTAATCAATGCTAGTCAAGGTATATTTGTTCTTAAATTTCAATTGGTTGATATTTTAATAAGGAACACAAATTTGGAGAATCCCATCACAATTTTTAAATGGACTAATCATGATTCCCAAGGTGAAATAATGGGAGGAATAAATACTTTAGCATCAAGATACTCATGTGGAAACATTAATTAATTTAATTAAGTGAGTATCACGAGGTATGATAATGAAGAAATGGGTCTCATCCCAGAAATAACGTGAATAGTAAACACAAATCCCCTCTTAGGCAGCAACCCAAAGAAATCATTTGGAAAAACTTCATGGTTTACACTTAGTATTTCGGGAAGATAGAAAAAAATGGTATAGGTCAAAGACAGAAAGAAACATCCCTAACAACTAAAATGAGATCACCTCACCACTAGGTACAAAAAGACATCCTCTCCAAGATTTAGGATCCCAATCACCATGAAATTCATGAGTGTCTCTATCAAATTAAATGAACTGTAAAGACCTGGATTTTTCAAGGAATTTGTTTTCTTAATTCATTGGAATTTTAGGAGTCTGTGGCTTCTGACGACACTTTATTCCGAGGCCCGGTGTGACCAGAATCAATTTCCAAAGTTTTGTTCGGGTATGTTCAGTGAATGTACATGCGGGTTTTTCTATCTTTTGAACCAGTGATTGAAAATGAAATCCAAGGACACCGATGAACTCGCAGCACTGATAATTGCTTAAGGGGACCTTTACCGGAGTTGCGTTTTATGCGGGTTGAGAGTTAATTTTTGGGGAAATTAGAAATAGTTAAATAAAATTTTTAGGAAAATTTTATATATCTATGGAATTCATTTCCTCCCATGGGAAGTTATTGGTGGGGCCCACACCCACCCATCTTCCCATGTGTGGATATTTGAGAGGTGGGGCCCACACGAGCCCCAACCTTCCGTCTCCCATAACTCTCTTCAAACCCCCAAATTAACTCCTATTTCTTTTTTGTGAAAACCCCCCATTAATTATGGGAACTCTTCCTCTCCCTCTCTCCCACCTCAATGTTTGCCAACTCATGTTAATCAATTAAATCTAACTCTTCAATTAAATAATTAAGATGTTTGAATTTTGAATAACTTATGTGAATAAAATAATATCTTGGGGGGGATTATTTAATTTTGGGTATTTTTTTTGTGTTGGAATTTTTTGTGGGAACTCTGGAGAAATATAGAAGGGTGTTCTTCTCTAAAGAAAGAACACCACCCTCTCCGACGAAGAACGATAATTCCACAAAGAACGACGCCGCGCCTTCTTTTATTTTCTCTGCAAAAAGAGAGGAGACTTAACTTCTTCTTCGGGTGCACTCTGACGATGACGGAATCAGCACTATCATCCAAGACGCATGGCTACCATGAATATTTTCCAAGGTAGGCTGGGTTGCTTCAATTTTATTTGAATAAAATTGTACTTCGATCTTTGTGAAACCTTGTTTAGTTTTGGCCGATTGAAACTGCCTAACGCGAAGGGCGCGGGCGAACGAACACAGCCCGAAGACCCTCCATTGGACCTTATTTTTTTTGTACGCAATGGAAGTGGCAACGGGAGGTGGTGGCAATGAACGGAAGTAGCGGCTGAGCGCTGTCCGCGTGCGGAGGAACCGCGGCCCGCAACTGCGGGCCGTTCGACCAAGGAAGAACCAGTCGGCCCTGGCCTGCCAGGCTGAAGGGAGGAATCGCGACGCCCCACAGCACTGCACTACGGAAGACCGCGGCTCGAATTCCGTGGGTCACATCGGCGGAAGAACCAGCCGGCCCGTTGACCGGCTTGGTGGAGGAGAGCTATGGCTCCAATAGGGGGCAGCGCCAGACGAACCGCGGCATGCCGAGCGGGCCACTTGCGCCGAGAAGGCTGGACGGCTTCTGCCGGCCAGTTAGGGAGGGTGGTGTCGTTTGGCACCACCAATTCAGGCAGTCGGGGGGTCGTTCCCTCCGCCTCGGACCGCTAGGCCCCCTCGGGCCGAGCTGCGGCCGGGCCACGCCCTGCCGGGCCGGGCTGCGCCACGTCTGGCCGATCCGTGTTGGGTTGGGCCACTCCCCTTCGGGCCGGGCCACACCTCTTCGGCCGAGCCGCACGTTTCATCAGGATGGTCCGAAACCCCTTCAGATTCGGACCCTCCAAAACTGGGTTAACCCGACCCGTCGGCCCACTGGGCCTAACGGGTCGTGCCCTTTTTCACTTAAGGGTGAATATCTTGAAGACCACGCTTCTGATAGACGCGTCATCTATGGAACTGGGAGTCTCATGACGTGGCGGTCTTTTTGCGATACTCTATGTGAGTTCTATATAACTTTGGGAAATGGCTGGGATTGTAACGAGTGTATTTCCAACCAGGTCCCCGGAGAAAAAATGCTAATAACTCTCAAACCGGGTGTCTGATTGACACGTCGTCTGTCGCGTTGGGTTCCTTTTTACGAGACCGAACTTCGGGATACATCAAATCTGGACTTCATGACAGTCGATGTATCAAAACACATGGCTCGAGGAGCAGACCCTCCTGGAATCGAGCGTGTTGCGTGCGGGAACCCTAGAGCTGGCTGCGACTACAAAAACAACTGTACTGGAATCCTCCATGGGTTCGTCGATGACGAATACTATACAGGAAATCCTCCGTGGGTTCGATGAAGATGACT
This sequence comes from Viscum album, assembly GCA_963277665.1. Taxonomy (NCBI): domain Eukaryota; kingdom Viridiplantae; phylum Streptophyta; class Magnoliopsida; order Santalales; family Viscaceae; genus Viscum; species Viscum album. The sequence goes on from OY728129.1 coordinate 417,616,737, forward strand.
ACTATTCTTGTATCCTATGTGGGTCCGACAGTTTGACTTCTGTTCTAGTATCCTACGTGGGTCCGATAGAGTAGCTGGTCTAGTATCCTACGTGGGTCCTACAGCTTAGCTGGACTAGTATCCTACGTGGGTCCGCCTGCTTAGATGAATTAGCGACTGCATCCGATCATCTTTATCAATTTATGAAAGATGTATACCTATGTGATCTGAGTCTTGACTTTCAATCATTACCATTAGTGTGATTTACTTCATTCATGCGTGGACCGGGTTGTGCTTGGGCTCAAGAGTTGGAGCCAAACTGAGATTGATGACTTAGGTATTTGTATGGGCATATGCCTAATTAGAGTTGGTTGATACTTCATTATTGTATCTTTCCTTTGTGGTTTATCCTTTGTGGATTCTGGGAGACCTTCGGGGGTCTCAGGGACCCTACTGAGTATCGTTATACTCACCCCTGCATGGGCAATGCCCGCACTACGTTGTGTTGGTTGCAGACAATGGACAACACTGATCGTGGTTGAGGATTGTGGAGCTAGATGGTACCGGGAGGTGGACCACTTGGCGGGGCGTACACGGAGCGGATGGATGGACCTGAGGTACTGAGGAGACTATCTGTACCCACCCTTCAGGTGGGATTCCCAGAGAATGACTTGGTGGTTGCTGATTTACCTTACTGCTGTGGTACAAGACTTTCAGTTGTACTGAACTTTTCAGTTGGGATTGTATTCTGGACCATTTACATTTCAACACTTAATTTGTGTTCAGTATTACTTTGTGCTTAATTCAGCTTGCGTACTGTATTGTGTTTATTTACTATCATAAAGGCAATGCCTTCCCTTTTTATCAGGATTTACGCCTTTGGTGCTAGTCACCAGCCCCTGGCCTTTGGAAGGCGGGCTTGGGGTAGTCACGACACGGTCCTCGAGGACGGGTCGTGACAAATTGGTATCAGAGGAGTCGGTTATAGCACATAACATTGGACTCTGATCTTTCTTCTCTGTGAATCAATAGTGTTAAGAGTATTGAGTGTGGTTATCATTCCAGGGAGTCCAGTGTTGGTGCGGCGGCCAACGTATCCATACACCAGGACCCTGACCCCTAATTTCCGACTCAGTGCACGAAAACACTGATTGAATTTGTGTTTCAAAAGTTTTATTTGTGATTGCTTTGTTTCATCTCACCAGGAATACTATTTTGACCATGTCACACCTATTTCTTTTCAGGATGGACCCACGAAGGTAGCCAACTAGGGTTCTGAGTCGCATACGAGATGACAGTCCACCGAGCGACGAGGTCTCAGTGTAGGGCCCCATCACAATAGAGGAACCAGTGGTACCACTACCTGTTGAGCCACCCGTACTACCTGCCCCAGCAGCAGAGGGTGCACGCCGACTGAGCGCATTGCACGAGTTTCAGCGATAGAGGCCGCCCAGGTTCCTGTTTCCCTCTAGAATTGGGGATGACCTCGTTGATTTAAGGTTCAAACATTCCAATCGGTTTCTAACAAGTTTTTTTGTAGAACCGGAAACATCCAATGATTCCATATCCATTTGGACCTAATTTCCAAAGGTAGTCTCTCATTAGTTGTGAGCGGATGAGACTTAGGAATTTTCATTGGTCGAGATGATGGGAGGTCAGAATCATCACACATTTTTTTTAGGGGAATTATTTTCTACTGTGGGACTCTCTTTATAGATTTAAGTAATGTTCGTGAATCCTTATTAAATTACCAAGTATAAAATGAGCTTTCCTTTAGATCTGACAAAAAATGATTAATATGTATGAAATTTAGAGAATCTTTTATATGTATTCAAGGTTCTTCATCAATAGAGAATCATCTATATTTGTTAGATATTATTAGTCAAAGGTATCCTTTAATAAATTATATAGATATATCTTAGTCATTATGACGACCATTCTGGTTTTAAAGCCACTCAGTGGGGCGCTTGAAGTTTATTGTCATTCAGAAAGACATAGATTATTTCAGAGTTGGGATCGTACCCGCAGATGGGCTACCTACATATCCTTTATTTAGAAAAGGAATCAGAACCCATGTAGTTTGAGTAAGGAAATATGATGTTTATGTATGATTGATGGCTCAAAGAAAGATTTCATAATTAATTTTACACTCTAAGCTCACGTGAGTCATGCTCGGTGAAAGAAACAAGAGGTATTGGTAAAACCAGACAATTGGACATGAAAGATGCAATCATAAGAAATGATGTGGGGCTTATGTATGTGTGACTGCCTAGATAAATGAAGATCAGGATTTACTTCATGGAAGAAACCTGGAAACAGGGTCCAGAAAGGTATATGTACATTATGGAGATTTGGATACTCTAACTTGGGGCTTACTCCTGAGAAAGATTCCCAAATTAAAAGGGGACTTATGATTGGATTTTACTCCTGAAAAGGAAACTCAAAACGAAAGTAAATGAAGACTGGTTAAGAGAAATTAAGACTGGGGATTACTCCTAAAAAGGAGGCCCATGTTAAGGGAATTATGGTTGGGGCTTATTCCTAAGGTGGATGCCCAGAATTAAGGGAACTTGGACTGAGGATTACTCCTGAAAAGGAGGCCCAGGTTAAGGGAATTTTTTTTGGGGCTTACTCATAAAGAGGATGCCCAGAATTAAGGGGACTTGGACTGGGTCTTACTCCTGAAAAGGAGGCCCAGGTTAAGGGAAATTATGACTGGGGCTTATTCCTGAAAAGAAGGCCTAGATAAATAAATAGGATTCTCTCATCTTAAAGAATGAGGTTGAATGAATGAAATATCTAACTTTAGTGACATAAAGATGTGTAAATCACTATGTTTTGAGAGATGTTCCACAGAATTACTTTCAGATAAGGAAGTAAATCAAGAAAACATGCCATAAATGGCTTTGAAGAGTGTCATGAAGACTGAATCTTGAATAGGAGAGGTGGAATGGAATAAGAGAGGTGAAATGGGAAGGAAGGGCACCCAAAAATAGAAGGGCGCGCAAGTCCTAGGGGGTTGCGCAAGTACTTCATGGGAACACAAGTCTTGGTCGCGTAAGTATACTTGCGCGACACCTTTATACTTGGGAGACGGTTAACCAGTAGGGTAATAATTGGGAAATCCTTGACCAAAGCCTTTAGAATTATCCAGAGGTACTTCTAGAAGAGTGGCGCGTAAGTTTCAATGAGTCGGTAAGGAGGCGCCAAGTCTGTCCATTTATCTTAAGGGTAAAACACTTAGGCGTTCAAGTGTTAGTGAATTATAACACTTAGACCTTATTCCTCTTGTTTAGACTTTCCATTCTAGGTAAAGAATTACCTTATAAGTGTTCATAAGTCTTGAAGAAGAGACTTAGGCGTTCAGAGCTCTGTATCTGAATTCTGGAAAAAATCCTCCTCAAATGGGGGGCCCACCGTGGGTATTTATAGGCTGGAGAAGACCCTGGGCGATTTTCAAAGAGGGCGCGCAAGTCACCTATGCGACCACTAGGCGGCGCACATGTGTACTTGCGCGACCTATGGGCAATGTTCTCCTTGTTCATCCCTTTCTCTATTTTTGATGTTTATTCAAAGGATGAATCTTCTTTGTTTGAGGTATTTCCCTTTTCATTTCGTTTAGACTCTGTGATGAAAAAGGAGCGTCAACAAAAGTCCCCCCTAAGATTTGGATCAAAAAACGAATGAGGATTTTACTCCGAGGAAAACGAGAAACAAAAGGAAATTACGGTGCACAGGGCATGGCGCGCAAATGGGCTTCGATTGTGCAGGGTCCGGCGTGCAGGGGTACGACCTCGTCTATAAATAGATGGCCTCACTTTGCGCAAAGCACCCAGCTCTCGCTTGTTTTTTTTCTCTCAGCGCGCAAGTGGACTCCCGGATTTCGCTCGTTTGCACTTCTTGTTTCTTGAATCATGCATCTGTTAAGGTATTCGGACTTGTGCGATGATACATGCATGCCCAATAATTGCGTGACCGAAGGAGACTTGCGCGCCAACTATGGGACTTGCGCGCCTAAATTCCTTAGCCAATTTTTTAAATTCCTTCACAAATTTTATAAAAAATTAACTTACTTTAAGAGTTAATTATTCAACTTTTGTGCAGATCCAATGGCTCCCAAGAGAATCGGAACGACTGATGAACTGGAAAGAAAAAGAATTGATGATATGATGATATGATGGACATCATTGGCCATGATTACTATTCCAACTACAAAAGTACTCTCCCAAAATTAGCCAATTACTTGAAGAAGCATCATATTAATTTCCCGCACAACATCTATCTGCCTCTGTATGGCCGTGGTCATCTGCAAGATGTCAATATTCTAGAGGCAAAGAACCATCTCCCGCATTCCTGGTTTCAGTCATATACAAACTTTTCTTCAGCAAATGTTTTAATCGTAGGAACATTTTCTAATGCTGGAAGAGTAAAGAAAGCCTATATAACGCATCATTGCTCGTGTGCACCAGATGTGAAACCTCACAAACCTATGCTTCAACCACATTTTTATCCCTCAGTATTTCGAAATTCTAAGATGGATCAATCCAAATGCTGGAAGGAGAAATTGGAATTTCGTTCTAGAGGAGGGGTGAAGCCAAATTGGATGTGGGCTTATTGGGTGCGACAAACTTGCGAAGAGTTTGTCGAGGATATGAAGGGAGCTTCAATTTATGAAGTCGTCTAGGCTGGGAAGACGTATGTTTGTAGGAATGATAATTTTGAACCGGATTTGCTTAGCTGCTGGAGCCTAGAAACTAATTCTTCCCATCTGACCCATGGAGAAGTAGGCATTAGTTTGTGGGATGTCTACAAGATCTCATGGGTTCCAATTTTGGGTGATATGTATGACAAATTCATCCCTCCAAAGGCAACCGTGAATGATCCGGAGAAGACTCTGGATTTGGTTCGAGAGTTATTGAAGATTTATCATAAGCTCAAAATCTCAAAGACTTCAAAGACTCATTCTAGAAGGGATATTCATCTAGAGGAATGTATGGATGTGTTTCTCAAGAAGAATAGGGAAAAGGGGCCCACCTGTACTCATCCTACTAGCTGCCCTAGAGAAGATAAGAGAGGTGCTCCTGGAACATTCTGGCCGACTTTGGAAGCAGGAGAGTTTAAGAAATGGTGGGTATGAAATGAATCATAAAATCCCAGAGAAGACCCGTCTGGTAGGCTTTTTAGCCTTATGGCTCAGTGTCTATATTTTTTCAGTCAGAGATTTGAAGGGAGGGGTCAGGCCAGGGACCGTCATTATTGCAGCCAAGTTGGCTGAGAGAAAGATGGTGGGGTTGGCTACCCCAATTTTGGAAAAGATTCACATGAGATTACTCCATGTCTATATGGGTAAGTCTCCTTTGAGATTAGCAGGACCATTCCGTGTTTTATGGGGATGGATCTCCACTCACTTCCGGACATATGCTGTACCGAACGGAATACAGATTCCTGGAAGTTCTTTCAGGCCATCTGTTTAGGCCTTATCTAGAGTTTGTCCTTTTTCCCTTAATGCCTATGATATTAGGCCAAGTTTGGGTATGCATAAGGAATTCCACTTCTTTCCCTATGGAAATCCACCGACAGGGGGATTTGTTGATAATGGATCAGCCAGCTTGGAACAGAGGTCTTACATGCTAGCCTGCAGAGATGGTGTACTGGCCACCAGAATTGATGGGGAAATTATATATGAGGCCTATGCTCCATATCTATTTTTCACGCCAATTCAAGTGTCTGCAGAAAACTGTTGTATCTCGTCCAGTGCATGTTAGGTCAGAGAAGCATCTAATGGTTTCCCGACAACTATGATTTCTAATGGCTATGGAAAGGACTGGGGTAGTTTTTGACTTACCAGATGCTGAAGCGGTAAGCAATTTGGCCATATGGTATGCTGAAAACTGGATAGTATCATATCATGAGGCAACATTGAATAAACCTGTTTATCAGGTGGGGAAGAAAAAGAGAACCATTGAGAAAGAAACAATTCAGGTGACAGGTGATTCTTCCACTCCTGAAGCTGGTTCACCGAGTTCTTCAACAGAGGCTGATTCATCAGATTCTCAGGAGATACAACATGTGTCAAAGAGGCCACGTTCCGTATATAATCCTCCTGTCAGAATCAAGAGAGCCACTCCATCAAATCCTGGTGAGTTACTTTATTGAGGCAATTTAATTGCTAGTAACTTTATAGAGTAACAAGTTTTCATTCTCTTTTCATAGTTACAGGAGATAGAAATAAATTAAAATCCAAGGTTGTAGGACCCTCTTCGCAGACTTCTAGTACACCTGAATATCTACGACCAGAGGCCATCCTGACATGGCAGGATGTATACTGTGATACTAAAACTATCTGGCTGGAGCTATGTGAAGGGCTACATCTTCCTGGAATAGGGACTCTTCAGGCTCCTGTAAATATTCATTTCAAGGATAACCCGGATGAAGTAAGATCCTATGTCAAAGAGTTAAGGACCTATATACATTCCACTGATGATTCTATCCCTATCACCAAGCGGGTGAATGAAATGATGGATCACGACGCCACTGATGAGGAGTGTCATGAGTACGTGGATCCTGAAGATGTAAGTTTTCTTTCTTTATTTACATTGCAACTCGATTTCAGTCAAATCTTTGTTACTCAAGGAAATTACATTCTTTGTCCTACAACTTGAAAGGAAAGGAAATACTGAAGTTCCTTCACCATAGTATATCCCTGGTGGTACTATCATCGGGGCTGCTTTTGAATCTCCTCGTGAGTCGGCCGACATATCTCTAGGCCAACAGGCCATGGATGAGGATTTGGGCATGGCTTTCCATTCTCCCATTCAGGTACCTATAATGGAGACTGTCGACACTCCCAAAATGCCAAAGGGACAAAGGCGTTGGAGGAAGAAGTCCACAATTAAACGCTTCATCAGTAGTGGTAAGTCCTTAGGATAATCATGAGTATTAAACAATGAAAATATTGCTAATTTTCCTTGGGATTGCAGGGGCTTCTTCAATTTCCCCCCTGAGGGAGAGGACTGATCCTCATTTGAGGACCATGGAGGCTGCTGTGGAACAAACGCAAATTCAGGCTGACCTGACTACTTCTGAAAAAGATCCAACATATATTCCTAGTACTGCTTCTGCTACTGATACAAGTATAGAAGAGCCTACTTCTGGTAATGTAACAATGCATCATACAATGCTTCATTAAATGTTGAATGAAAACATACACTAACTTTGGTTCAGTGATATTTTAGGTATAACACCTGCGCCAGAATAATTGGCAGCTGCGGAAACTGAATCTGCCATCCTTCCTGAAGAAGCTTTCTAGGGTCAGGGACTGCAGAATGAGGGTCTCCTAGAAGAAACATCAAATTCTTCCACTGGTGAGACTAACTAGGATTCTGAAATATAATTGGATTAAATGATGAATCTTGGCATGTCTTTCGAAGAAGTTTTTGTTCATTCTAAGTTATAATGTAATTTAGAAGATATTGTGCTTGAGTTTTATCCTTCATCTGATAAATTTTCTTATAATTTACACTTCTAATCATGACTGAAAATAATATACAGTTTTATCCAAAGAAGCTGTTGAACTGCCAATGCCTGAAGAGGGTGTGGACATTGATGCCAACCCTACCATTGCAGAAACATTAGCTCAAGTGGAGCTAAACCCAATAAACCCTCCTGAGACCCATCTTGATGATCCTGTTGAAATAGGGAAAGATGGGGAGGAGTCTTCTCAAGCTGTTGATCTACTGTTAGGTAATGATTGTACTGAGTTTTCAAGATAGACAACCAACTTTCATTGTTCTATGATACTAACCATACTTTTAATTGATCAAACAGGGCTATCAACATCAATGGCTAGATCTAGAGGTGAAGTCTCAACTTCTTCCCAAACAGTAGTAGAAGGTGAAGCAACCGGGGTCAAGGGGGAAGGAGAAGAACAGGGCACTTCCTTAAGTGCATTAATCCCAGATTACATGTACCCCTGTGATGATGATGTCGAATCAGACCCGGAGGTGCTTAAGGCGCTCAACTTTTCATGACACAAGGCATGGAACCACATATGGATAATCATATCTAAAGTGCCTCTTGAAGAGCTGTTATCAAATATTTCCCGATTTTCATCCCTATTCATCATTCTAGGACTTGGTGGTTTGGATATCAAGAGATCCATACCGCGGTAAAACATGCCATCTTAATAAGGGAGGAGGAACAAAAGTTCCATGAAGATCTGACCAGGGTGAAGCTGTCAGTCAATATCAGCGAATTTGAGGTTGCGTTATCCCGAGATGAGGTTGATTATGCTGCCAAGATGAAGGAGCTGAAGGATAAAATCAAAGATGAAGTAGTCCAACAGATTCACCTTCAGCAACAGTTAGACGTTGTTACTGGGGAACTTGACCAACTCAATAATTCACTGGAGGGAGCTCAAACAAATGGTATGAAGGCCATTGCGGATGAAAATAAATCACTCCATCAGGCTGAAAAGAGTGAAGTTGGTCGAGTGCATGAGCTTCAAGTAGCTGCTGATGAAGCTCGGGATGTTGTTCATCATGTGAAGACTTATGTTGACAGCCTCTGGTAATTTCCTGGAAAAGAGAAGAGACTCCATTCTGTGGATGTCCTTCTAATCTCTTGTACACCAAATGAAAAACTTTTTCATCTACAATCATTTGTGCATGTATTTTCCTACTACCTGCTAAAGATTTTTATCTCATCCATTGGGCCTAGTAAGCATAGTTTGATTTTTTACTAGGATTATTAAAAATAACCCTACAAACTTTGAATCTTTTAATTGCTCAATATTACCTAAATCATACAAAATGTATGTTTAGTGACCTGGAACTTGAATTTTATTTATAGTTCCCTTGTCTTTTGTCGGCAGTTTAAAGTCATGCACGTCAGACATAAAAAGGATAATGTTTAAGGTCGAAATAGCTTTGACCGAATGGATTAAAAATTGACACAATTCCTTGATAATTTTTTTGAAAACATATTACCATATTCAAGCATGGAAGGGAAAAAATGAAAACTATGACTTAAGAAACATTGAATCTGAGGAATGATATGAAAAAGGAATAAAAGGCATTAGAATAAGTATTTCCCAAAAATGAAGTTACCATTATTTAACAAACCAGTTAGGGGGTTGAATTATGTAGGGCCACCTAAGGGCATTGGATGCATAGTCAAATAATATCATCTTTTGGCTGATAGGTCCGTTATGTAGACTGTTTATGAAAGGCTGCCTAAGGGCACGTGCTGCATGGTTAGGCAAAAGAATTTTCAGAAAGTTACTTTTCTACTGCTAAAAATCTAGTGGAAGTTTATAGAGAGTAAAATTTCCCAAATCATAGAGTTTGTTGTATTAAGAGAGGTACTTGAATATGGAGAAGATATTTCCAAACAAGATTGTTTAAGAACTGGATGAATGTTACTCCTGCGAAGGTCTGGCCCAAACGTAGGGAAGGGAAAATATAAACCATAGACTTGAATATTTTCCGATCATGAAAAAGAGTATGAGACAAATATGCAAAGAATCTCTATTTTTGCGGATCCCTATATATCGTCATTAAGACAACTAAGGAAAAAATGAGGTTTTTTTCTTAAGAATGAAATTACCATTATTTAACAAACCCGTTAGGGGGTTGAATTATGCAGGGGCGCCTAAGGGAATTGGCTTCATAGTCAAATAATAGCATCTTTTGGCTGATAGGTTTGTTATGTAGAATATTCATGCAAGGCCGCCTAAGGGCACGTGCTGCATGGTCAGGAAAAAGAATTCTCAGAATTTGGACATTTTGTGATTAGAAGTTAGGAAAAAAGGGTTATGAAGATCTGAAAATATTTAAGGTAAATATTATGACACATAAAAATGGGTATTGTTCAATTTATGTAAAGATACATAGATCAATGTTAACCATAATCACGTTGTGGCTGGGTCTTGAATTGAAATATTAGACTTCACTACGTATCCCATAAGGATGGGAATCAAGCCATATGTTGTTCTTGAAATACAGTTTAATGTGATGTGGGACTAAAGAATTGGAGATCTTAGTTTAGGTTTATAGAGCTCGGGCCATTATAAGAAATACACAGTGTGTGTTTTCATGTGGAATTTTTAGCCAAGGGACTGAAAGTAGAATTTGGTCTTAGGCCCAAAGACTTGGGGCTGGATTCAAGGGACACTCGAACGTTCCTAAATATCCCATAAGGATGTGAATCAAGCCCACGTAGTTCTAAAAATACCCAATGTACAGATTTGGTTCGTACATGGGAAGGGTGAAAGGGGACTTTAGTGAAATGATGGTTTGAACCAAAATAAAAGGTTCGGGCATTGCCATGTATGCATGTAGTCTTTGGAATAAAACATGATTGGAGATCAACGTAAATAATGATTTCCTCTCAGGTGAGGGCATCAAAGAATGTTGTAGTTTATTTTCATACCAGACAAAAAATGTTGTACAGTTTAACGTCATATAGTAAGGACGAAGTTGAACCAATGTAAAGATTGTTGATTCTGGGGGCAGTTTCACAAATCAACATCGTACGAGATGGAGGTGAACCGATGTGAAGAGATTGGTTTTGGGCTTGATTCTCGGGAGGTTGCCTACGTACCCAGCCTGGAAGGCAAGGGTCAAATTACGCATAGTTCAATTAAAGAATGAATTAGTGATCAAGTTGTTCTTGGGGACAACGACCTAATAATGGTGTTGGGACTTACGCATGGTTAGCGGCCCAGAGAGGGTGTTATGGTTGAAGTTTTCTCTAAGCTCATGTGAGTCATACTCGGTGTGAGAAACAAGAGGTAGCAACAACATTAACGATGCATAGTTTAATGTCATGTAGGACATATGAAGGGACTATGCAGTTTAAAGTCTTGCAGTTAGGACTATTGGTGCTACATATTTTAGTGTGATGTAGTAGGGACAAAATACAGTTTAGCGTCATGTAGGACGTATTAAGGAATTTCTGTACAGTTTAACATCATGTAGTTAGGACGATGGGGACAATACAGTTTAATGTCATGTTTGGAAAAAAGGGAGACTGTGCGGTTTAATGTCATGTAGTAAGGTCAAAAGAGGACACAGTTTAACGTCATGTTGGAAGGATTAGATACTTTTTCATAGTTTAACGTCATGTTGGATGAAAAGGGACGATACAGTTTAATGTCATGTTGGATGAAAGTGCAAATAGTTAAAGGTCATATGCATGGACCGTAGATGGTGCAGTTTAATGTCTTGCTGGACATAAGAGACTTCTGTACAGTTTAGCGTCATGTTGTTAGGACATCACAGTTTAACGCCATTTGGGACAAAAGTAATACAAATAGTTTAAGGTCATAAGTATGGACCGCTACAATGTATTTTGTGTTTATACAAAATACTTCTTCAGAAATCTGGCATTTTTTGGAGTAGTGATGCGTTCTCCATCCATTGAGATTAATGAATATGCTCCATTGGAGTAGACCTTATGTATTGAGTAAGGTCCTTCCCATTTTGGTTCAAGCTTGGGAGGTTTCTTTCCTGGTATCATTGGAGTTATGAGAACCAGTACCAATTCTACCTGAATGAATGAATGAAGACGAACATTTTTGTTGAAAGCTCGTTCTATTCGATTTTGGTAGACTTCCAAGTAGTGCATGGGGCACAATATTTTCTCATTTAACCGTTCCAATTCATTCAATGTCTTTTGATATTGTTCATCTATAGATGAATGATCACAACTGGATACTCTGAGCGAGGGTAGTTGAACCTCAATAGGCAAGACTGTTTCCGTTCCATATACCAATGAATATGGAGTTGACCGCGTTGTAGTGCAGGTGGTGGTCCGATAAGCCCATAAAGCATGAAAGAGTTTATCAGGCCATGACTTATTATCTTTATCCACCATATTTTGCAGTATGTTTGAAAGAGTCTTGTTGAAGGCTTCTATCTGGCCATTGGCCACTGCATGATACCGAGATGAATTATTGGATTTGATGTTGTATTCTTGATACAACTTTTTCACCTCGGATGAACTGAAGTTGGTGCCATTGTCCGTCAATATGGTATGAGGGACACCAAATCTAGTAATGATGTTAGACATGATGAAGCTAACAATTCTTTTAGAACTAACTTCTTTGAGAGGTATTGCCTCTGCCCTTTTGCAAAAGAAGTCAGTAGCAGTAAGAATATACTTAAACTGCTTGGCCATAGCTGAAGGGTAAGGTCCCACCACATCCATTCCCCATGTGGAAAATGGACATGAGTACATAGCTGTATGAAGCAACTCTGGAGGTTGATGAATGAAATTGGCATGTACTTGTCATGACTGACACTTCTTTGTGAAATCAACACAATCTTGTATCATTGAAGGCCAAAAGTATCCAAGCCTTCAAATGTGATCAGATAGTCTATGTCCAGACTGGTGGGCACCACAAACTCCTGCATGCACTTCTTTCATGACAATCATTGTCTCTTCACCATCAATGCATATGAAGAGAACTCCATCAAAACCATGCTTGTAGAGAATTTTCTCTAGGTGAACTGGGCTATCATAAAGAGTAAAATTGACCACACGTCGCCAGATTTGTTCTTTCCTGGCTCTATCAGGTGGAAGTGTTCCATTTTGAAGGTATTCCCTGATAGGTGTCATACATCCTATAGTATGACCATACAGTTCAGGAATGGGACTAATTTCATTGACCTCCTCTGTTATTGTTTTAACATAAGGTGAAATTGTATGATGGTGGGCAATACTGATGGTTGTTTTTTCCTGATTTGGATCTGACAGAGTTGTGGCTATATTAGCCAGTGCACCAGCTTGAGAATTTTGTGATCGCGGGACATAAGAAAATGTCAGTTTCGTAGGAAATTCTGCCATTAACTATCTTATATAATCATACAAAGGGATCAATTCTTCTTTTCTGATTGCATAATCCCCATTGACTTGTTTGATTACCAGGTCTAAATCACCTTTCACCCTTAAGTGATTCACTTGGGCTTGAAGTGAAAACTCTAATCCTACGATGAGGGCCTGATATTCTGCTACATTATTGGTACTACCTTCCCATAATAAGAAGGAATAAGGTTATACTGCATTTTCCAGGGAAATAAGAATAACTCCTAATCCAACCTTGTTGAATTTAGGATCTTCCATTTTCTTCCCTATTGGACTTCTGGAAGCACCATCAAAATACATTTCCCATACCTGAGGACTATCTTGAATTGAGAAGACTTCCTCATTAGGGAGTTCAATATCTGAATATGTATCTTCTACTGAAGGATGTTCAGTAAGAAAATCATCCAGAGCTTGGCCCTTTATTGCCTTTTGAGACACATACTGAATGTCGAATTGCTGAAAAATAACTTCCCACCTTGCCAGATGTCCAGTAAGCATTGGACGACTAAGGATGAATTTAAGCGGGTTATTGCGAGATACCAATTAGACCTCGTGATGTTGTAGGTAGTGTCTCAACTTCTGAACTGCAAAGATTAATGCCAGGCATCACTTCTCAATATTTGAATACTAGATTTCTGCTTCAATCATAGTCCGATTGAGATAGTACAGACTGTTTTCATTCTTATCATCATTCTTCTGAGCAAGAAAGGCACCCAATGATCGCTCTAAGGCTGTCACATAGAGGATAAGTGGATATCCTTCAACATGTGGCATAAGTACCGGTGGAATCAAGAGGTATTTATTGAGAATATAGGATGCCTCTTGACAATCTTCAGTCCACTGGTAAGTGACTCCCTTCTTCATCAATTTGGTGAAGGGTAAACTTTTTCCAGCCAAATTGGCGATGAAACGCCGAATATAGGCTAAGTTTCCTTGAAGTACTCTTAATTCTTTCAAATTTCGAGGAGGTGACATACTAAGGATTGACTTGGTCTTATTAGGATCAACTTCAATACCACGATGGTGTACAAAAAACCGAGAAATTTTCCTGAGGTTACCCCAAAAGCACATTTTAAGGGGTTTATCTTCAAATTATGTTGTTGAAGCTTGCATAATATGAATTCCAAATCATCCAAGTGATTAGAACGTTGTTTTTATTTGACCACTAAATCATCCACATAACATTAAACAAACTTACCTAAAAAGGGTTTGAAGATACGATGCATGGCGTAGTGATATGTTGCACCTGCATTCTTTAAGCCAAAGGGAACTACTCGATAGAAAAACACACCTGAAGGGGGTCTGAAGGATGTGGATTCCTCATCTTCTAGAGACATTCGGATTTGATTATATTTGGAATATCCATCCATGAAGGAATGTGCTTCATAGCCAGCTGTTTCATCGATTAAAAGTTATGTAATCGGAACTGTAAAATCATCCTTAGGACAATGTCGATTAAGATCTCTGAAATCGATGAAAACTCTAATTTGTCTGTTCTTCTTCTTCACAGGGACGATATTATCCAACCAATTGGGATATTGAACTTCTCTGACGAAGTTATCTTTGATAAGCTTATCCACTTCATCTTCAATTTTGGAAGCATTAGTTGGGTGTGTTCTTGTTGCGGCTAGCTTAAATCCTCAATGTTCTTATGGTAAACCCCAATGATGAGTAGCAACATCAGGATGAAGCCTGGGCATCTCTGTATAGTTCCAAGCAAATATGTCTTGATTTTTCTTTAAAAAGGAAATATACATCTATTTCTCTTCAAGAGTCATGGCCGCACTAATTAAAGTGGGACGTGGATCTTCTTTTGTACCCAGATTTATTTCTCTGAGTTCATCCACGATGGTAGAGATACCCTCTTCAAATACTGGAGGAGCATCCATGAGATCTTCCTCTTCTTCTTCGACATGTGTTATTTCTTCCGTTTCTACTTGCATAGTAGATGATGAAGCAGAATTTCCATGATCACAATAGATGTTAAAATTTGAACATATTGAAGAAGAAGATTCCATTTCTGACCTAATTGATGATGACGGGTCTTCCTTGGGTAACAAAGAGAAGATTATGGATTGAGAATCAACATCATCATTCACCTCTGCTATTGCTATAAATTCTTCTGGCCTGGTTGGAGAAGTATAGAATTGCTGGATTTCAGCAGATGAAATGAAGACATCTCCATTTGAGCTTTCATCATTGCCTAGAGGATCACCAATTTCTCCCATGTTGTCTGGCTCGATTGCCGTAATTGACATTATGGATCTTTCCATAAGAGTATTTTTATTTGGGTCTATCTTGTCAATTTGAATGATAGGCAACACATAATCTGTACTCACATGTGCAAATGGATTTACTGGAATCTTCTCCAAACCATATGGAGCATTAACTTTGGTAATCAACCTTGTTGTGGATTTCTCCTTTCCCTTCATGTGATATAATTCCACCTCAATGTATTGAGATTCACATATCTTTAACGGGGCCTTATCACCATACAATGTCCCAACTTGACCATAGAAACAATATTTGAGACATTGATGGTATGATGAAGGGATAGCCGCATGTTGATGTAGCCAGGGTCTTCCAAGAAAGATGTTGAAGGTTGAGTCTTGATCAACAACCATGAAATCTGAATTGGATACAAGATCTCCAAACTGAGTTCTGAGTGTAATCTCACCCAGTGGTTCTTGTAAATTTTTATCATATACCTGTAACATCATAATAGAAGGAGATAAATCAGATTCCGTGAGTCCCAATCGACGAAGTGTACGAATGGGCATGAGGTTAACTCCTGAACCATTATTAATGAAATCTCTTCTGATGTCTACACCATTGACCTTTACAGATAAGTACAAAGGTCTAATATGCCCATGCACGACATCATCTTCATCTTCATCTTTGAAAGTTATCACTACATGGCATTCTGTAGGATTATTTTCTACATGGTAGACTTCAGCTGCAAGAATTTTGGTTTCAAACTCCTGAGGACTTGAAAAAGCCGCAATGAGGGCCTCTTGAAGATCTTTTGATAGATTCAAAGCATCCAGAATTGATAACTTTGGCGGTACTTAGGATAGGTGTTTCAATACATCATACTTCTGATCCAGAGGTCTATGTTTCCCAACATGAACATGTGGTTTAGCAGGTGCCTTGGATGTTTATCCTTTGAAAGTTGATGCATCTTGTATTGGGATAGGAGTTGGAAATATTCCTGGATTTAGAAGATTAGATGGATTAGATCCATTTACCTGTTGAGAGAATGAAGGTGGAATCCCCAATCGATCCTCCAGAATAACTGTGCTAGGACTGAATTTGCTATTGGTGGAAGAACTTTCTTGTTCTTGATGAGCTCGCTGAAGGGCTCTGCCACGAGTTTCTGCTGCATACATAGTTCTAGTAGGGGTAAAAGTGGAATAGTGGCTTCTGGGACATCCACATCTTCCTCTGTATCCCAGACCCCTGGAACTCCCTCTAATTCCTCTATTTGATACAGGGAATTCAGGCTCATCGAAATTGAAACTACGACTGGCATAAGGATATGTTAAATGAATAATATTAATAGAACCGAAGACTAGTTCTACATTTGATGAAGACTCTACCTGACTAGCCAATTTAGGCTATGTCATTTGGTGGTATGGTGCTCATGGATTCGAAGTAGATGGCACGAAATCTGCCAGAGTTAAAGACAACTTATTCTTTGACACAATTTCATCTTCCTCTGATTGCTTTACTTTCTTTGAACTATGCCTCCCTTTGGAGTATTTTCCCTCTGAAGAGGATTTTATTGTGGCATCCATAACAGAAGACACAATTTGTTTCTTCAATTGCGTTCACAAAATGGCATGAGTTCGGTTGGTCGTTTTCCTGACCATCCAATCATCATATTTCTGCACATTTTTTCTTTTGACTTCTTGCCATTCGCCTTTTTCCTCTGGATCTGTAGCAGTAACACATGCTACCTAGGCTGAAGAGCCTTTTAGTTTGACTTGTCCTGAGTCGACCATCTTTTTCAGGAGGTCATTGAAGACAAAACACTCCTGGATGGGATGACCCAACATCTGATGAAATGGGAAATAATTGGGACGGTCTTCATCTCCTTCCTTGTTTGGCCTCTTGGGCCTCACCAATTGAACCAAATTATTCTCCAGGGCCAAAATGAAGTAACTGGGAACCTGTTCATTTTGGAAAGAATAAATTTACTCTTCAACCCATCAAACTATTTTCGTCTTTGATCTCTTTGATCGTCTTGATGAAATGACCTCTGTTTCTGACGCTCAGGAGGTGGATCCCTTCAGGAAAATGAAGGTTTTGAAGTAGAAGCAGGTACAAGTGCATGTTTAAGCATGACTGTAGCAGTCTCTACTCTACCCATTCTCCTTCCTGGAGCTGATGGAATTATACGAGTTTTATCCTTAGTCTTCATAAGAGAGTCTTCAATCTGTTGAGCGATTGATGTAATGTCTCGAAACCCTCCTCTGTATTTCACAGGGATCAACATCGTGCATAATTCGTCACGTTGATTTTCCACACAAATTGGAAGCAATTCTTCCTTAGGGGGTGCTAAGCTCAATGAATATGTTAATCCCTTCTAGTGAGCAATGAAATATGAGACCCTTTCATTATCCCTTTGCTTACAGTTTATAAGATCAATAACTGATGTCTTTGGAAAAGTTGAGCTGAACTGAAGAAGGAATTGTTGACGGAGATCTTATCATCTAGTAATTAATCGGGATTGCAAGCTTATATACCAAACAAAAGCTGGTCCTTGCAAGGTTCACACGAAGCATATGAGTTTCACTGCTTCTTGTTGTTCCGGTGTTCCCATCATAGGATCGCAACAAGACACATAATGCGTCAAATGCTGTTCAAGATCGCATGATCCATTGAAAATAGGGAATACAGGGTTCCCAAAACTTGATGGGGGGAGGGATTGAATCTACCCATTCAGGGTAAGCTCTCTTTTCTAGTTGAACCTGCGCACGATTCCCTTCCATAGTCTCTAACCAAGCTGTTAATGAATCAATGGTAGTTATTAACTATTGAGAAACATCCGGTTGAACTTGGAATTGGGAAAGTGCAATAATTTGAGTCTGGATAGGTATGGTGGCTAGTACTACAACTGATGGTAGCACCACTGATTTTTGTTGCACTTGACCCATAGGATTAGACCTGTGAGGGTGTACTGGTAGAGGAGGATATTCTTGATCCATCTCAGTAGCTGCAATAAACTCCTTTGGCTAACTGGCTCCAGCATGTTTAGAAGGACGACTACCCTGAAGTATTTCTGCATTCATCCTCCTCAATTCTTTTATTTCTTCCTCTTTTTTTACAAATATTTTCTCTAATGAGAGTGATTGTACTTCTCCAGAGTAAGGGTATGTAACCTAAATCGTTCATTTTCCCTTGTTGGATCCCTTTCGGAGCGGGGGAAGTGGGTTATTTGAAGGATTAACTAGGTTCTGAGTAATCCTTTGATTTCGTGTACGTACACCTTCTTCATTTGTGTCTGTGCGTACAACTTCTTGAGCAGTATCCTCTTCATCTTATCCCTCTGAGTGAACCTCATCTGGTGGATCAACAACAACGGCATTGATGTCATTGATTGATGCATAATGCATTGCTACCCTCTTATCGGCATTTTTGTGATATTGTTTTCTTCCATTTCTTTGATGAGACATTGCCTTTTGTTGATTCGATCCCTCAGGAACTTCTTGATGAACCGTAATTTGGAGAGATTCTCCTGATAACTTCTCTCTTCGTTCCTCTTGGGGCTTCTTCCCCAATCGAGAGAAGACTGACTTTGTCTTTGGAATGACCTCTTTACCTTATCTAGATCTATTCAGGATTCCTGGCTTTTGCATGGTGCTTTTAATGCCATTATTCTTCCGAGTGAAATGATTGGACTGTCACACTCTCCTATCTCCACTAGAGAATTTAAGGCCTCCATTGAGGACTGTGACCTTATTGAAATCAATCTCACTAGTGCTAAGTATACTTGGTATAGAAAATGCCTCAATAGGGTAGTGGCTAGTAAACTTGACAGAGCTTTTACTAATGTTGTTTCCCTTGATAAATGGAACTACATTTCTAGTATCACCATACCCAGGATCAACTCTAACCATCACCCCATTATTGTCAACCTCATTGCCACAAGAATAAAATCTCCTCTCCCTTTTAAATTTAACAATTCTTGGGCTGCAGACATAGAATATTCTACCACAATAAAGACTTTCTGGGTTGGCATGTGTTGACAAAATGATTCTTTTGCTTTCATTGATAAATTAAAACTTCTGAAATAGAATCTCAAAGGTTGGAGCTTTTCTAAAACTAAAAAAATTGATGCAGACATCTCCTCTTTGGAGAATGAACTCATTCGCATTCAAAGCTCCAATACCTGCTCTGATTTTTCTCTTGATCCTCAACCCAAAATCACTACTTCTTTGAAGCCTAACTCTCTTTTGAAGCTCAAAGACAACATGCGAAAACAAATCTTTAAAACCAAATGGCTCTCGGATGGTGATAGAAACACTAAATTTTACAACTCCCTCCAAAGAATTAGGAAAACATGTAGGCCATTTTCTTTTCTTCAAGTTGATTATATTCTTCTTGACACCGAGGATGCCATTGCTAGCCATTTGGTGGATTACTTTTATAATTTTTTCAATGGTCTGGAGGATGGCAAGGATCTTCTCCCAGAAATCATCCCTAATATGGTCACTGTTGAGGAAAATGATCACCTTTTAATCATACCTATGGATCATGATGTTAAGGACACTGTGTTTAGTCTCAAACCTGATAGTGCCCCGAGACCTGATGGTTTCAACAACAGTTTCTTCCAACATTATTGGGATCTCATTCAGGTGGATGTTTGTAAACTGGTTAAATCTTTCTTCTCCAATGGTGTTTTTCCTTATGGGATAAATGCTCAATTTCTTACTCTTATTCCTAAAGTGGAAAATGCCGCTGAGATCCACCTTTTCTGGACTATTGCTCTCATCAACACCCTCTATAAAATTATCACCAAAATCCTTTCTAACAGAATCACCTCTATTGCTAATAAAATTGTTTCTTAGAACCAATTTGGCTTTATCAAAGGAAGAACAATTCAAGATTGTATTTTCCTTGCCTCGGAATGCACGAATCTACTGAATAAGGTCACTAGAGGAGGCAGTGTGGCCATCAAATTAAACATTAGGAAAGCTTTTGACACCATGGATTGGGGTTTTATTTTAAAGGTGCTCGAAGGCTTTGGGTTCAATGATAATTTTACTGCCATGATCCATACCTTACTAAATTCGGCTTCCATTTCTGTTCTTATCAATGGGACCCCGAAAGGCTTCTTTCAATGCACCAAGGGAGTTAGGCAAGGTGATCATTTTTCTTCCATCCTTTTTGCTATTGCTGAAGACTATTTATGTAGACTTCTTATGAGCCATGTGAATCAAAACAAGATTAATCCCATTTAGGCTTCTAGAAATTTAAATTTTCCTACCCATATTTTATATGTTGATGATATTATTTTATTTTTAAAGGGTGATAAAAGGAACATCCAAAACCTCAAAAGTGCCCTGGCACATTATGAAGACATTTCAGGTCAAGCAATAAGTTAGAACAAATCCTTTGTTTTCTTTGGGAAGAACTTTTCCCCCAATAGAAAAAGTCACATCATTAATTATTTAGGAATCAGAGAAGTATTTTTTCCTTTCACTTACCTGGGTGTTCCCATCTTTCGGGGAAGACCAAAATCCAACTATTTTTCACAACATTGTTGATCAAATTACCAATCAACTTTCATCTTGGAATGGTAAATCTCTTTCTATGGCTGGAAGAATTTGTCTTGTTAAATCTACGGTGGTCTCCAAGATGGTTTACTCAATGATGGTTTACAATTGGCCTGCCAGCCTTCTCAAGAAAATCATTGTCTATATTAAAAATTTTGTTTGGTCTGGTAGTACGATTGAAAGAAAACTTGTCACCATTACTTGTGTCACTTATTGGAAACATTTGGACAAGGGTGGTCTTGGTATTAAGAATCTTAAGCTTTTTAATGAATCTCTTCAAGAGAAGATGACTTGGAATCTGATTCATAAAAACTCCGATTCTTTGGACTTCCTCCAGAAAAGATTTGTTACCAAGCTTCAAAATAGAAAATTTGGTCACATCACCTCTTCCATATGGCCCTCCATTAGAAATTCGTTTCTTAATATCATGGATAACTCTAGATGGACGGTTAGTGCTAATTCCTCCTTGAATTTCTGGACGGACAGCTAGACTGGTGTCCCCTTAATCTAGATGTTGACATCCAACACTTCTCCTGGTAACACCAACTCCACCATCAGGGATGTTGTTAACACCCAAAACATATCCCTTCCAAATCACATCAGTCACATCGTTGACAACTATCCTTCTTCTAACACAGACGATTTCCTCATTTGGGAACCTCCTTTTACTGGAGTTCTTGACTCCAAAAGTTTCTACCAAAACAACTTCAACAATTCTGTTTCTAATTTTTTTTGGTTGATAGCCTTTAGTAAACCTTGGATCAATCCCTTGAGACTTACACTTATTTGGCGTGTTGCCTATAATAGGGTCCCCACCGATGTGTGCCTTAAATCCTTTGGGATTCCTCTTTTCTCTAGATGTCATATGTGCAATCAAAATCATGAGGATGATAACCATTTGTTCTTGTCTTGTGCTACAACTGCAGCTCTTTGGAATTTCACTTTTGACATT
This sequence comes from Viscum album, assembly GCA_963277665.1. Classification (NCBI taxonomy): domain Eukaryota; kingdom Viridiplantae; phylum Streptophyta; class Magnoliopsida; order Santalales; family Viscaceae; genus Viscum; species Viscum album. The sequence goes on from OY728129.1 coordinate 417,638,316, forward strand.
TTTGGTTGCAGATGGTCTATTCCCGATACTATCAACTCCCAATTACATCTCCTTGTTAATTGGGACTCTTCAAAGAAAATCAAGAATCTTTTTTTGACTGCAGTGGCGGAACTCCTGCATGTGATCTGGTATGCCAGATATAAATTCATTCATAATAATTTCTCTTTTAGTCTCAATGCAGGTAAAACGCATATTCTCATTGCCATCAAGGATGCTGCTTCTCTTCAGAAAGATCATTGTGACAACTCTGTTCGTGATTTTGAGATCCTTTGCCATCTTCGGATTGCGGGATCTTATAGACAACCTCGATGCACCTTTGAGGTCTTCTGGCAAGCTCTGCTTCTAGGATAGATCAAAGTGAATGTCAACGGTGCCTCTAGAGGAAACCCGTGTATGAAAGGTTGTGGTTCCATTTTTAGAGACTTCCTTGGCAGATGCCTTGGCTGCTTCTTCGGTGGATGTGGTATAACCTCAGCTTTGGAAGCAGAAATGATGGGTATTATTCATGCAGAGGACTTTTCCAAACAAAAGGGTTGGCACACGCTATGGATTGAATGTGATTCAACCACTGTTGTTCAACCTATCTGGAAGGGGGTGGTGCACCTTGCATGACCGCTTACCTCTCAATGGATGAAATTCCTTGCTTCGCTCATGGACCTCGACTACATTGCCACACATGTGTTCCGTGAAGTTAACATGGTTGTTGATAGTCTTTCCAACAAGGGGGTCAATCAGGATGTTACCTGGCTTGATGAGTTTCTTGATATTTTTCTCCCCTTTTACGATAAGGATTGTAATAAGATTCCATCTTTTAGACTTTTGTAAATCCTTTTTTAGCAATAAATATTTCCTTTTTCTTTGACCGAGGCACCACCTCTTAAAAAAAACTGACTTTCTTTGAGGGAGGGATTGAGGATTTGAAACAGTCCCCAGTCTGGTGGACTGGGGCTGTTCCTGCTATTCCCGCTCAACTCCTCGAATCCTATTTGTTGATTCTGAGGGTTGGTTTAAGAGAGTCCCCAGTCTAGTAAGCTGGGTTGGCTCTTGACATGTTATGTCTGAGACTTTCTTAAAAACTCTCCTGATCTTGTGGACCTTGGTCTGAAAATTAGCTGGATGTTTCAATCGACATCCACTTTTATCACCCGGTTCAAAAGGCCGTTGGATGATTTCTGACACTTCTGTCACTTGATGATGTGCTTGCTCCGTACGAGAGTCCTATTCAATATTCTCGTTCTCTTGATGCAGGAGTAATTCAACAACTTTTTCACTGTATTCTTGATTTTGAAAGGAACTAGTTGAAGCATGTTCTTGGGAAAGCTTTTGATTACAAACAAAACCCATTGACTGTGGTCGGTCATGGGTAATAACATTGCATGAAACCATTTTCAGCGGGATTTTCTGACTGGAGAGCACAGGGAAATGTAGTGCTCCATGAACACCCCATCCTCTGATATGAATATCAGAAGGGGCATTGGCAATTAACTGGCACAATCTCCTTAGTGCGCCAGGGCATGAACGCCGAAGGGATCTCTACTACTTTTCAGCCTTCGGATATCGAGAGACTGAAAGAGATGCCAAGTCAATTTTATGTTGTAACCCTTCTATTATCTTAACATGATATTAATATTAATCATAAGATAATACTTTATTTTTCAACTGACAAAGTGTTTTTCATATGTTGAGGCGAATATCTTGAATACAATCTTCCATAAACACTTTTGGAATGTCATACTGAGAGTCAGCCAAAGACCAAAACATGACTGACACTTCACCATTCTCCAGTTGTTTTCTCATATTCAGAACTTCATCTTTATCATTCAATGAACATTATTCTACCTGATTTGACCAGAGTTGGTGCTTTCTTATTGCTTCATCGGATTCAACAAGACTGGTAGAGAATCCACTGATCAAACTAGAAGATAAATGACCCAGGGGTGGTGCGGAGAATGACCTACGCCCCGGGAAATCTTATGACTTAGAAAGTATTTCACTCACTGATGGTAAAGCATCAGACATGACTGGTTTCGCATTTGCAAGTGCCTCAAGATAAGAGGTCTTTATCGGCACTACATTGTTCACTAGAGCATTTTCTGAGCAATGTACATCACTACTGCAGATAAGACTTTCACAATGAAATTCATCATCATGGGGAGGACCAACATGGTGGGTTATAGAAAAAGATGAGATCTCTTGCTCCTTGGTCTTTTGGCCACACAGAGGGTTATGTTAGCTCTCATCTGAAGATGAAACTTCAAGATCGACCGAACTGTCATGATGTAAGCCTTCATGAGGATGTTTCTGTTGAATACCTTCAGAATTAGTGTTCCCACTATTGGGAAATAAAGGAGTAGAATCGTGGATTCCAACAGATAACTGTCCGAGATCTTCAAGAACTCCAGTAATGAGCAAGGCCTTGTTACAGATTGGATCTAGATTTCTTGAATGTGCTGGGAAGGTCTTCTTCTTAGACGCCTTCTTACATGCCTTGGAAACCACTTGTTGATGAAAGTGGCTACTCTGAGCAGGTGTATGTGCCTGATCAGGAGATATGGTCAGGTTAGGCTGACGATCTCCACTCAAATCAGGTGTATGTGCTTGACATGGTTGTCCATATGATATGGGGGAGTACACCCCACAACCTTCTTGGACTGGAATAGAGGTGTATATCTGGTTCGGAGTGATATGTTGATGAGTCACTCCACTAGTAGGGATAGATTTACATTTCTTTCCCTGTGATGTTGTTGAAGCTGTTATAATATCCTGGCAGGCATCCAGAATATGAGCAGGGATTTGCTTCTACTCTTTCACCATTGATAGAATGTGCTTGGTGACTTCAGCTTCCGGAATGGGGATATACGTCCATTCCGTGCTTAGAGTAGGTTTGTGTTCCTTCTCTTTTCATCCTTTTCCTGTCAATGAATCCTAACAGTACTCAAGTGTGGGGGGAACGAATTGAGTCTACATCCTGTTTGTCGCCAGAGCTTTCCGACTGACCTCTCCTGGTGCTACCAAACGAGATTGTTGGTATGCTTGATCAATACTAGTAGGTGTATGAACCTTCTAATTGCACTCCGCAAAACATGGTTGACGAGCTTCCTTCAACACTGACAGATGAGGCTACTGGCAGGACTGATGAGTGTAAGCAGGTGTATGTGCCTGTTTACCAGTTGTTAATACATTGGGTTGGTGGGATCCATCATATGTAGTCAGACAAGCCTGAAAACTAGATGATGATTTATAAACAGGTGTATGTTCCTATCTATAATACTACACCGGAATTTTTTGGCGGGATTGGCGCGCTGTTGCCAAATGAGTCAGCTGGACAATGGAATTAAAACGGATGGGTGTATGTGCCCGCTCGTTTCTTGCCACCAAGTTAGGTTGGTGGACTTCTCCGGAGATGGTAGAGATGAGAACCTGCTCACTGTTGACTGGATTTCTCCTCTGGCGATTCTTCTTGCCTGCTCGGGTTCGAGGAACCTAAGACAAACGCATGGAGATGATACCCTCATCATGTTGAGCGTGCACTGCCGCACGAGTCTGGCGGCGATTGTTGATGGGAGCCCTCAGGAAGGACTCCTGTCTCCTTGAATTAAAGCCCAGAGGGGCCTACTCATTCACCTCCCTAGAATATGGGAGGGACTGCTGATTGCGTTCCGGGGATAAAAACCTGAAACGGTTGGAGACGGTGGTTTGCACCACCTGCTTCTTAATCACTGGTTGTTGTTGTCCGGACGACCGGTGTGAGTTGTTCACTTGGAGGGATTATCGTGAAGCCTCCAGAGTTGGAATGGTACCATGTTGATGGTACTCCTTAACCAGTGCATTTGATACCCAGCTTTGAAGAAGCTGAGTAGGTGATATCGTCCTCAGAGCGGACGACGATCCAGTAGGAGTAGCAGTAGAGGAATTCACATTAGAAGTATTCACAGGTGTGAACTTGAGAGAAGCCATTTCTGAAAAGTAGAAGATCTTGGAAAAGCATGCATGTTTGATATAACAGACATAATCAAGATAAGTCCGGCCACTACATATTTTGGATAAACACATATGTCATTGATTGTCTTGTTGGCCCTCTCATTGAGTTTTAAATAGGGGCATAAAAAGTAGGTAAACTATCATTTTAACTTGGTTAAGGATTCACGTCGGGTTCACCATTTTTTGTTTCCCTCTAGAATTGGGGATGACCTTTTTTATTTAAAGTTCAAACATTCCAATCGGTTTCTAATAGGTTTGTTCATAAAACCAGAAACATCCAATGATTCCATATCCATTTGGACCTACTTTCCAAAGGTAGGCGCTCATTAGTTGTGAACAGATGAGACTTAGGAATTTTCATTGGTTGAGAGGATGGGAGATCAGACTCATCACACCTTTTTTTAGGGGAATTATTGTCTAATCTGAGACTCTCTTTATAGATTTATGTTATGTTCATGAATCCTTATTAAATTACCATGTATAAACTGAGCTTTCCTTTAGATCTGACAATCAATGATTAATATGTAGGAAATTTAGATAATCTTTTATATGTATTTGAGGTTCTTCATAAATAGAGAATCATATGTATTTGTTAGAGATTCTTAGTCAATGGTATCCTTTAATACATTATATAGATATCTCTTAGTCATTATGATGACCATTCTTGTTTTAAAGCCACTCAGTGGGGCACTTGAAGTTTATTGTAATTCAGAAAGACATGGATTATTTCAGAGTTGGGATCGTACCAGCAGATGGGCTATCTATGTATCCTTTATTTAGAAAAGTAATCAGAACCCACATAGTTCGAGTAAGGAAATATGATTTTTATGTGTGATTGATGGCTCAAAGAAATATTTCATATTTACTTTTACACTCTAAGCTCACGTCAGTCATGATCAGTGTGAGAAACAAAAGGTATTGGTAAAACCAGACAATTGTCCATGAAAGATTAAATCATAAGAAATGATCTGGGGATTATGTATGTATAAATTCCTAGATAAATGAAGATTAGGATTTACTTCAGGTAAGAAACCTGGAAACAAGGTCCATAAAGGTATATGTTCTTTATGGAGATTTGGATACTCTAAATTGGGGCTTACTCTTGAGAAAGATGCCCAAATTAGGAGGGGAATTATGATTGGATTTTACTCTTGAAAAGGAAACTCAAATCAAAATTAAATGAAGACTGGTTAAGAGAAATTAATACTGGGGCTTACTCTTGAAAAGGAGGCCCAAGTTAAGGGAATTATTGTTGGGGCTTACTCTTAAGGAGGATTCCCAGAATTAAGGGAACTGGACTAAGGCTTACTCCTGAAAAGGAGGCCCAGGTTAAGGGAAATATGGTTGGGGCATACTCCTAAGGAGGATGCCCAGAATTAAGGGGACTTGGACTGGGGCTTACTCCTGAAAAGGAGGCCCAGGTTAAGGGAAATTATGACTGGGGCTTATTCCTGAAAAGGAGGCTCAGATAAATAAATAGTATTCTCTCATCTTAAAGGATGAGGTTGAATGAATGAAATCACTAACATTAGTGACATAAAGATGAGTAAATCACAAGGTTTTGAGAGATGTTCCACAAAATTCCTTTTAGATAAGGAAGTAAATCAAGAGAACATTCCATAAATGGCTTTGAAGAGTGTCTTGAAGACTGGATCTTGAATAAGAGAGGTGAAATGACATAAAAGTGGTGAAATGGGAAGGAAGGGCACCCAAAAATAGAAGGGCGTGCAATTCCTGGGGGGTTGCACAAGTACTGCATGGGAACACAAGTCTTTGTCATGTAAGTATACTTGCGCGACACCTATATACTTTGGCAACGGTTAACCAGTAGGTTAATACTTGGGCGATCCTTGACCAAAGCCTTTAGAATTATCCTGAGGTACTTCCAGAAGAGTGGTGCGCAAGTTTCAATGATTAGGTAAGGAGGTGCGCAAGTGTTTCCATTTCCCTTAAGGGTAAAACACTTAGGTGCGAAAGTGTTAGTGAATTCTAACACTTAGAACTTATTCCACTTGTTTAGACCTTCCATTCTAGGTAAAGAATTACCTTAGAAGTGTTCAGAAGACTTGAAGAAGAGACTTGGGTGTTCAGAGCTCTATATCTGAATTCTGGAAAAAATCCTCCTCAAATGGGGGGCCCACCGGGGGTATTTATAGGCTGGAGAAGACCCTGGGCGATTTTCAAAGAGGGCACACAAGTCACCTGCGTGACCACTAGGCAGCGCTCAAGTGTACTTGTCTGACCATGGTGGAACTTGCGTGACCTATGGGAAATGTTCTCCTTGTTCATCAGTTTTTATTTATTTGATGTTTATTCAAAAGATGAATCTTATTTTTTTGAGTTATTTCCCATTTCATTTTGTTTATACTCTATGATGAAAAAAGAGCATCAATAGTTCTACGGAGAGACGGACCCTCAGACAACCGAGGATTGGCTGGAGGCTATCATCAGAGTCTTCAGATTGGTAGGGACACCAGTAGACCTTATGGTGATCCTTGTCGCGTGTCTACTACACGTAGTAGCAGGTAGATGGGGGAGCATGATGCTTCAGGTGCACGACGATGCATCTCTACTTTGGAAAGTCTTTGAGAGTCTCTTCCGCTCAGAGTTTGTTCCAGCCACCCTTCATGCGGTGCGCATCCAAGAGTTACTTCTTATTCGGAAGGGCAACATGAAAGTAGCCCAGTACTCATCGAGGTTTACCGACCTTTCACGCTACTCCACGGAAATGATATGAGACCCATTCTTTAGGGCCCGAACCTTTGCGTAGGGACTGAGGCACAAGATTAGGGCTTCAATGATCTCTCTTAGCATCCTGACGCAGGAGGGAGTACTGGAGTGATCCCTTCTTGTGGAGAGCTTCCTCGCTGAACTGACACCAGCAATGAGACCTGCCATTGGGAAACACGTAGAATACTCTTCTGCAGCCGGAATTAGACATATGTCACATAGGTCCAAGCGGACCAGGCCATCAGGAGAGTGACCTCAGGATTCAGGTTCTGTTGTGAGGGGCACATGGAACCGATCTTGTTATATGAGGAGCAGACAGTGATATGCATGCGGCGGGTAGGGTCACGTGGCTCGAGACTATCCGACCCACCGTACAGATGAGCAGCAGATAGTGGAGGGACCTCCCAGGCAGAGGCATAGGTTTGACTATGGCGTTCTGCAGGTAGGAGGCGGATGAGGTAGAGGAGCTGGCCAAGAAGTGGGTGGTGGACGACGCTTTGAGGCTCTACCACCACCACCACCAGGAGGTCCACCCCGACCACATGGAGCTGGAAGGCAGAGGCAGGCTCATCTCCAAGAAGTGGAGGCTTACGACCACGGCACATCGGAGTTTATTCGAGATACTATCTGTGTCTATTCCACCCTTGCTGCAGTACTGATAGACACATGATCAAGTCATTCTTTTATTGTTGCTGCCCTTGTTCGGAGCTCGGAGATTCTGACGGAGCCGTTGGCTCGATCCTTACGGCTAGAGACTCTTATGGGAGTAGACTCGATGATTACGCACTGGTGCCGGTAGTGTGAGCTTACTCTAGGACACGAGATCTTCAGCTGGGATCTTCTTGTAGTGGCGTCGAGGCCTTACGACATCATCTTGGGTATAGACTGGTAGTCTACAGTCCATGCTCAGATCAAATGCTTTAGGCGCAAAGTGTGGTGTATACACACGGATGGGAGCAGGTTCACCTTCACCGGTGAGAAGGGAGACTTAGAAGCGTAGGATGGACTTACACAGAGGAGAGGGCATCCGATCACACATCAGTTGGCTAGTCTCATCCTCGGAGCGGTTGATGTGCGGAGTTCAAGTTTTCCTGTTGTGGGGGATTAGTATGAGGAAGTTTTTCCTGACAATGTACCAGGACTACCTCCTCACAGAGAGGTAGAATTCTACATATACATGTACCCCGAGACATCACCAATATCTACTCCAGCATATTGGATGGCTCCTTCTGATCTTTGGGAGATGCGTGTATAGCTAGAGGAATTACAGGGAAAGGGATTCATCTGACCCAGTGTTTCACCCTTGGCTTCTCCGATTCTGTTTGCCAAGAAGGCAGATGGGAGTTTACGACTGTGTTTCGACTACCATCACCTGAATTAGGTGACTGTGAAGAATAGGTATCCAATCCCAAGGATTGACGACTTCTTTGATCAGATCAAGGGAGAAAGATGGTTCTCAAAGATAGAACTCAGGTCAGGCTATCACCAACATAGAGTTCAAGACGTGGATGTGTAGAAAACTACCTTCAGGTGTCGGTATGGCCACTACGAGTTCTTGGTTATTCCCTTCAGCGTAACCAACACTCCAGTAGTGTTCATGAGTCTCATGAACAGGATCTTCCAGGCTTACTTTGATCATTTTGTCAAAGTATTCATCGACGACATACTGATATACTCGACTACTAAGGAGGAGCATGCCAACCACTTGTGGGATGTACTGGATACACTCCAAGAGTACCAGATTTATGATAAGCTCTTGAAGTTCTAGTTCTGGATACAAGAGGTAAACTTCTTGGGACATGTCATCTCAGAGGCAGGAGTTGCAGTGGAGCCTACGAAGATCGAGGCAGTGCTTGCTTAGGAGCCACCCAGGAGCGTGACGGACGTGCGGAGTTTCCTAGGTCTGGCTGGATACTATCGAAGATTTGTTTCGAACTTCTACAGAGTTGCAGCACCACTATCAGCCTTGACGAAGAAGGTGAAACCCTTCGTTTGGTCAGATAAATGTCAGCAGAGCTTTTGAGGAGCTGAGGCAGAGGTTGACCAGTGCGCCCATCTTTAGGTTTCCGGAGGAAGGTGTTGGGTATATAGTTTACTATGATGCATCAGGGACCAAGCTCAGGTGTGTCCTGATGTAGGAGCGATCTGTCATCACCTATGGTTCCCGGTAGTTGAGACAACACGAGTAGAACTATGCTACCCATGACCTAGAGTTAGCAGCAGTGGTCTTCGCCTTGAAGATGTGGCGACACTATCTGAAGGGCAAGCGCTTTATAGTCTACTATGACCACCAGAGTCTCAGGTATATATTCTCGCAGAAGGACCTGAACCTGAGACAGCGGCGATGGATTGAGTTCCTCCAGGACTATGACTTTGAGATAGTCTATACTCCTATGAAGGGGAACGTTGTGGCTAATGCTCTCAGCAGGAGATCATGCATTCAGCTACATGGAGAGTCGACGGAGCAGCTAGCCACGTTGTAGATATCTTTTGGGGATAAAGATGGAGCAAATTTTCTACAGTCTCTCACAGTCACTCCTTCTGCGAGTCAGAGAGGCACAACATGGGGACGTTAACTGTGAGATGCGACGTGCTCAGATATCCACAGGGCAGGTGCCTGATGGATTTTCTGAAGGAGGGGAGCATGTCATTCTCTTTAGGGGACGTACTATGGTACCAGTTGCTCTGGAGGAGGAGGTGCTGAGGTAGTTCCACACTTCCCCTCTAGCGGTACATCAAGGAGTGGCGAAGATGTACTAGGACCTCAGATGACAGCACTGGTGGCCAGGTATAAAGAAGGTTATGTCAGAGTTTGTTTCCCGATGCCTCACTTGTCAACAAGTGAAGGCGGAGAACCAAGTACCAGCAAGCTTGGTACAACCCTTAGAAGTCCCGGAGTGGAAGTGGGATGGTATATCCATGGATTTAATGATGGGGCTTCCACGTACATCTAGGGGACACGAATCTATTTGGGTGATCGTAGACCGACTCAACAAGTCGGCCCACTTCCTATCGATCAGAGAGTGGGGCTCAGTAGGGAGGTTGGGACGCCTCTACGTTCAGGAGATCGTACGGCTTCACAGTGTGCCATCGAGTATTGTATCCGATCGTTATGCTCGATTTACTTCCTGGATTTCGAAGGGGTTTCAGGAGGCCTTTGGGACGCAGGTGAGTCTGAGCACCGCCTTCCATAGTCAGATGGACGGACAGATAGAAAGGACCATACAAACACTCAAGGACATGCTCCGTGCATGTTTCCTTGACTTTGGTCATAGCTGGGAGGATCACATACCCCTGGTGTAGTTTGCGTACAATAATAGTTAAACTCCACAATCGGGATGGCACCATACGAGGAGCTGTACGGCCGACCATGCATATCACCTATGTGTTAGACATACCCTAGGGAGTCAGAACTTGTAGGACCGGAGATGGTTCAGGCTACGATGGAGAAGGTACAGATCATCCAGGAGTGGATGAAGACTGCACGGAGCAAGCCGAAGTCCTATGATGATAGGAGACGGAGACCACTGGAGTTCGAGGATGGAGACCACGTCTTCTTACAGGTCTCACCTCGACGGGGTATATGGAGATTTGGATGGGGTTTCAAGTTATCTTCGCATTTCATTGGACCATTCCAGGTCCTTAGTATTGTAGGCGGTGTGGGATACCGCCTAGCCCTTCCGCCTCAGTTGCACCAGGTGCATGACGTCTTCCACGTATCTCAGCTGAGGAGATATGTGCATGACCCGACCCACATCATCGATCATGGGGAGATGGACATCGATGACAGGGCGATGTTTGCAGAGGTCCTGGTGGAGATCGAGGATTGACTGGATCGGGTCCTACATTGATGGTCGATTCCTCTGGTGTGCATTCGCTGGCAGCACGAGAACCTCCAGAAGAGCACTTGGGAGCTGGAGACACAGATGCTAACTTAGTATCCCCATATGTTTTCCTAGTTGTGTTATAGCTTTACAGGGACGTAAATCCCTGATGTGGGAGTAATGTAAAGACCCGGATTTTTCAAGGAAATTTTTTTCTTAATTATTTGGAATTTAATGAGTCTGTGGATTTTGACGGCACTTGATTCTAAGGCCCGGTGTGCCCGGAATCAATTTCTGAAGTTTTCTTCGAGTAGGTTCAGTGAATGTAAATGCAGGTTTTTTTTTCTTTTGAACTGGTGCTCAGAATTAAAATCCAAGGGCACCTATGAACTCACAGCACTGGTAATTGCTTAAGGGGACCTTTACCACAGTTGCGTTTTATGCGGGTTGAGAGTTAATTTTTGGGGAAATTGGAAATAGTTAAATAAAATTGTTAGAACAATTTGATATATCTATGGAAGTTATTTCCTCCCATGGGATGTTATTATTGGGGCCCACACCCACCCAACTTCCCATTTGTGGATATTTGAGAGGTGGGTCCCACACGATCCCCAACCTTCCATCTCTCATAACTCTCTTCAAACCCCCTAATTAACTCCTATTTTTTTTGTGACAACCCCCCATTAATTATGGGAACTCTTACTCTCCATCTCTCCCACCTTAATGTTTTCCAATGCATGTTAATCAATAAAATCTAACTCGTCAACTAATTAATTAAGATGTTTGAATTTTGAATAACTTGTGTGAATAAAATAATAGCTTGTGGGGATTATTTTATTTTGGGGATTTTGTTGTGTTGGAATTTTTTGTGGGAACTCTGGAGAAATAGAGAAGGGTATTCTTCTCTCAAGAAATAACACCACCCTCTCTAATGAAGAACGTCAATTCCATGAAGAACGAAGACACACCTTCTTTTATTTTCTCCGTGACAAGAGAGGAGACACGACTTCTTCTTCGGGTCCACTCCGAAGATGACGGAATCGACACCGTCATCCATGACGCATGGATACCACGAATCTTTTTCAAGGTAGGGTTGGTTGCTTCAATTTTATTTGAATAAAATTGTTCATTGTTCTTCGTGAAACCTTGTTTAGTTTTGGCCGATTGAAACCGCCTAAGGCGGAGGGCACATGCCGAACGACCACGGCCCGAAGACCCTTTGTTGGACCTTATTTTTTTGTACGCAATGGAAGTTGAAATGGGAGGCGGTGGCGATGAACGGAAGTGGCGGCCATGCGCCGACCACATGTGGAGGAACCGTGGCCCGCAACCGCGGGTTGCTCGACCAAGGAAGACCTGGCTGGCCCGTCGTCCATCCGGGTGGAGGAGAGCCACGACGCCAGGAGGGCGCCACACTGTACGAACCGCGGCCCACCGAGCGGGCCGCTTATGCCGAGAAGGATGGATGGCTTCGTTCGGCCAGTTAGGGATGGTGGCGCCACTTGGCACCGCCAGTTCGGGCAACCGGGGGGCCGCGGACCCCGCCTCGGACCGCTCGGCCAGCTGGCCGAGCCGCGGCCGGGCGGCACCCGCCGCGCCGGGCCAGGACGCACCTCTTGGGCCGAGTCGCCTGTTTCATCGGGATGGTTTGACACCCCTGCTGGGTCAGACCCAACAAAACTAGGTTAACCCGACCCGTCGGCCCACTTGGCTTAACAGGCCGGACCCTTTTTCACTTAAGGGTGAATATCTTGAAGACCGCATGTCTGATCGACGCACCGTCTGTGGCACTGGGACTCTCATGATGTGGAGATCCTTTTGCGATACTCTATGTGAGTTTTGGATAACTTTGGAAAATGGCTGGGATTGGAATGAGTGTATTTCCAACCAGGCCCCCGGAGCAAAAATGCTAATAACTCTCAGACCGGGCATCTGATTGACGCGCCGTCTGTCACGTTGAGTTATTTTTGATGAGACGGAACTTCAGGATACATCAACTCTGGACTTCGTGACAGTTGATGTATCGACCCCCATGGCTCGAGGAGCAGACCCTCCCAGAATCGAGCGTGCTGTGTGCCGGAATCCTAGAGCTGGCTGTGACTGCAATGACTACCATACTGGAATCCTTCGTGGGTTCGTCGACAACGACTACCATACTGGAAATCCTCCTTGGGTTCGATGACGATGACTACTGTTCTGGTATCCTATGTGGGTCCGACAGAGTAGCTGGTCTAGTATCCTACGTGGGTCCGACAGCTTAGCTGGACTAGTATCCTACGTGGTTCTTCCAGCTTAGATGAATCAGTGACTGCATCTAATCATATTAATCACTTTACAAAAGATGTATACCTGTGTGAGATGAGTCTTTTATTTCAACCATTACCATCTGTGTGATTGACTTCTTCCCTGCGTGGACCGAGTTGTACTTGGGATCAGAAGTAAGAGCTGAACTGAGATTGATGACTTAGGTATATGTATGTGCATATACCTAAGTGGAGTTAGTTGATACTTCGTGATTGTATCTTTCCATTTTGTTTTATCCTTTGTGGATTGTGGGAGACCTTAGGGGGTCCTGGTGACCCTACTGAGTATCGTTATACTCACCCCTACACGAAAATTCCTGCACTACGTTGTGTTGGTTACAGACGACAGACAGCACTGATCGTGGTTGAGGCTTGTGGAGCTGGACGGTACCCGGAGGTGGACCACTTGGTGGGACGTACACGGAGCGGACGAACGAACCCGAGGTACTGAGGAGGCTATCTGTACCCACCCTTCAGGTGGGATTCCTAGAGGAAGACTCAGTGGTTTCTACATTACTTTACTGCTGTTGTACTATACTTTCAGTTGTACTATACTTTTTAGTTGGGTTTGTATTCTGGCCCATTTACCTTTCAGCACTTACTTTGTGTTCAATATTACTTTGTGATTACTTCAGCTTGCGTACTCTGTTGTATTTGTTTACTATCATAAAGGGAATTCCTTCCCTTTTTATCAGGATTTACGCCTTTGGTGCTAGTCGCCAGCCCCTGGCCTATGGAAGGAGGGATTGGGGTAGTCACGGCATGGGCCCCGAGGATAGGTCGTGACATGAACTATGCTTGATAATAGTAAAAATTGATCATGTAATTATAACTAACCATCCAATATATTCCAATGATGAGATCAAATATTTAATGATCAAGAAATACAAAATACCATATGGTTTAATGGTTAGAAATCATCACCCAACACTCTAGAAATCTAAATTACCACTCCAAATTCTTTCCATAAGGAATTTAAAGTGTTATAATGAATGAAATAAGCATTGATCGCAATCTCAACACATATATAATCTTGGATGATATAAAGTAATGAGTTGGTCTGGGGTCAAATAATTCCATAACTAAAGAAGATGAAATAATCAATGTATGTATCCATTTATTCAATATTTCCTCTAACTCCTTTCATGAAAACTTTTGAGCATATAGACCTCCAACATTATTCTTACCTTTATTCACAACTAGATAATTACCCTTTGAAAGAGAATGAGATCCTACATCTTTTTTCACATTAGATATAAATTTGGAGACCTTGGAAAAGGTGGATCTATCTATACTTTTCTAAGATATTCTCTCTCATAATTTTTTGAAGATAACTACATTTCTCACATGTTTGACATAATGTGGGAGTTTCCATACAATTAGGTTTAAGGTTTCTATTTATCCCACACTAATAATAAACCAAATGCCTCTATCTTGAAATATTATTTTCACTCCTACCACCACCTTAGAATTTGTTTCCCCGCTTAATCTTCTAGATTTATAAAAAAACACTGGCTACATTATGCTATCACTGATTCTCTATAGATTCATGTCTTCCCATATTTTATTTTCTTAGACATAACTTAATTTATATCCTTCATAAAGGTGGGTAAGAAAATTAGGATCATAATAGAAAAAATATCAATCCTTAAACCTATTTCAAACCCCTACACCTCAAGGTAGTATTTAGAAAAAATCTTTATAGATAGGTGCGCCAACTCAAAAAATTGATTAGTATACTATAGGAGAGAAAGATCTCCATTATCCAAAGCAAAAAACTTAGAAACCTTCACAAACCCCAAGGTATTTGGATGTAATTATTGATTGATGGATTTGACTAAATTATTATATGATATATCTTTACGAAACATGGATTGTAAAATAGATTCCCTTTAATTCATTTTAATCCCCTCAAGAATATAAGAGGTGAAACTAAACATGGAGTCTCATATAGTTTTTAAAAAGTGGAAAATAACCTCAATACTATTGATCCATTCTTCTGATTCATGTGATCCTTCTGTCCCCATGAGAGATTGATGGATACTTATTAGTGAATTATGAATCATGGTCTACCTTTCATTTCAACTCAAAATTTGTGAATTTGGACAAGGACTGGTTTGTTTAGACTATAGTTTTCACCAAAACCTTATGAACCCGTGGATTCTCTTACGGGGCATGCACTGCAGCTTACACTATTTAATTTAGAGATGGTATTATTAAAGAATACTTTTTCTATATAAAAAGTGGATGGAAATAATTTTGAAAAATATTTGATTCCTTTATTATAAACATAATTTTAGAAAAATGAATACAAAATTCTAAAATCATAGGAAATGAGGTTAATAAACCCTAGACTTCCCATGGTATATTGAGGTTTATCAAGAAAGAAATCTAGAAAGGAAAACTCCCACACTACCTCTAATTTTCCGATATCCTGATATTTAGTCTATAAAAAACGCTCAGATGAAAGTGGACGATACAAAAACATGAGCATAATATTTAATGATATCCTTCTATGATTTTAAATTATAATAGACCAACCTAATTCAACTTATAATTTTACCCAATATGGCTTTCCATAATACCTAAAGCACGTTCCTGATCACCACATGCTCGAAAAAAGAACATGGGTATCATAAAAAGATTCATGGGAAGGATTTTATCCTCCAAGAAACATATGATATGATAGAAATAATAAAATTATCACATAACATATTCACAAAACATTAGATTTATAAAAACAAAATCATAAAGGTAACATCTATCAACTAGATACCAAGGTCATGAAGAAGACTTTGAAGGATCATCAACATGTAACTGAAAGTAACCCATAGGTCCATCTACATGTGACCAAAAGTGACCACCATCCCAACTCACTTGAATAAAACATGATCTCATAGATATTTTTTATACATATTACTATTCAAATTTATTGTATATTTAAAAAACCATGTATACACATGCCTAAAATCATATTTTGTGTGCAAGGAAAATGACCCTAATAAGATTTCACCGCGAATCTATACAATGCCTATCCACATTCCATATAATATACATTTTATTAAAGGAATGACAAAATAAAAAATTAACATTTTAATGAGGTTTGAAATAGTGGATACCAATAGAATCTCCAATAAAAATGTCATCACCACCTGGTTAGAGAGATCCAATACTAGAGAACTCAATGACGGGACCATTTTGAGAGGTCGTGGAAGGAAAGAAGACTACGACTCAGTTTCTTTGAAATAAACATGAATGTAATGTATCTATAATGCACCAAAGAAAAATCATGACATATGGGATTTATAATGTGTAAGAGACTTAGTACCCTAGTAATACTTCCCACAAGTAACTAGGTAATCTCAGTCACCTGTCCTAGTGATAGTTTACTCCACTAATGTTTTCATATTCTTTCTTACTCACACCTCAAGGTATCCTCATTTCCTGTATATCATCAAAAAGTTTTAATAAAAACCAATTCAACATTTTAGAAAAAATTTACAAAGAAATTAAAAAACCATTAAAGGCATAAAACCAATTTTAAGATCATATTATTCAATGATATATTTCAAAAAAAAATCCATATTTAACATTAAAAATCAGTTTTAAAAGAAATTCCGTTTTGAAATTTTTTTCATCGATCTCAAATATCATATCTCCTATCAAAGATCTCAAAAAATAAATTACACTGTTCAAAATAGAAGGAGAATAAAAAGAAAAAAATCATATAAAGGGATAAACTAAAGCATCCAAGGATTGTCCAGTCACACTAATATAAGGGGGTTGAATCATGTGTCACGTATTTTACTGAATTCATTTTCACTTTTTAATTGAAACCTCTATCACCATTTAACATGAGTGGATAATGAATGAAATGTTTAAAGTAAATGAAACACATCACACATTATTTTTACAAGGTCATGTACCAATACCTACATCCTTTACATTTTGGTTAAAACCCCAACATGGATTCTCCAATATCTTCTTTTTATCAATTACTGTGGTTCAAGAAGTAACTCATTATACACCCTAGTAATCGACCCTCTAGATGATACTAGTTATACCCCCAGTAATCCAACTGTTATTCATTCGATGGTTAGACACACCAACTATTCAACTAGCAATACCCCTAGACTTTAGTGCCTCTGTGGCACCTGGTTAAACCCCCCAGTCATAAAAACATTCTTCTTATTTATAAGTTTTGATCCACTGATAGGATAATCACTTGATATTCCTTTAAGAGATTTCTGGATCACACTACATTTTTTACAATTCAATAACCATTTCACTAATGTTGTATGTGCTCAAATAATTTTGATCACCTGTAGATAACCAGTAACCTCAAAAAAAATCTTTGTAAAGTATTATTTCGTCTGTTGAATACCCGACATCACCGAACACTAAAAACAAATGATATAAAAGTCTTTTGAAATTATTATTCTTTATATTCTATATTAAATCACTACACCCTGATTATGCAATATAAATTGCATGTTCACTTGAAAATCAACATGAATGATCACAAATGCATGGATATCTCTTTCTTCAACCAAGTATAAACTATAAATGGAATTATTTATTTTGTATAGTAATGAAAATTCATAATCTATGTGAAATACTTTTCAAGTGTCATATCATGTTCATGGAAATGTTGAATTATGAAACCACATATACACTGTCAAAAGAATGCTTTAACACTACCTTGAAATATGTATACTTACAACTTAAAAATCATCTTAGAAAAAATTTCCTTCACACACATGGTCTCAATTGCTTCATAAGTGTGCATGGGAATGTATATATGATCATAGAAAAATATACATACATGTTATTCATAGAATGAATCACATAAGAATAAAATATTCTCAATATTGTTTTATTGTTCCTTTTCACTAAACTTATGAATCCACTATGAGTTCATGTAATACCATCACAAGAACTCAAGTAGAACGCGCTAAACTAAATCGTTCATGAATATCATTTTAGGCATGGTACTCATGCTACTTCTCAAAAAAATATATACAGGATAATTTTTTTCTCCAATTAACATATGCAGTGTAATCTTCCACACTAAAAAATAGTAAAATGAATTTTAGAGTACTTCATGGAAGGAAAGGCAATCACTACAACACTATCACATTTTCTTTGTAGAGAAGATATTCACAATGAAAAAGATTCATAGAAAATATTATTATTCTTTATGGTTCTTAAGTATTATTCATGTATAAAAAATTTCATACGGTTATTCTATATCCTTTTCAAAATAGTTTTGAAAAAAATCATATATTCAAGCTATCATTTATGTGGAACCTGAATTCATGGTACTTCCTTCACAAATACAAAACACATGATCCACTTTGTTTCCCTCTAAATTTTTTTTCTTGTTTCATGTATGTGGTATAATTTTCATACAAAAATGTGTTAGGTCAGGGAATTTATTGGAAAATACACTGAGTCCACTCATGAAGACCACCTCACTTCAAGTGTACCATTCTTAATCTTGTGTTTTGTGGTTATGGACGTCACTATCTTTGAAAAAAAACATTTAAATCATTTCTATTTCATCATAGTATGATCCTATTTTTATCATAAAAATATATTTTCATGATATTTAAATGTCATTAGAATCATAAGAATGAATAAATTATGCTCATATGTAACTATTCAATATTCTACCAATGTCACTTCATGGAGATAATGATGCAAAAAAATATCAAGAAATATCGAGGTTGAAGACAATGTAGTGATCAGATCAGATGTCTCCTAATGATTAGATCAAGCAGACCACACTTTGATTTTTTTTATTTTTAATGCGAAGCTATAGTAACATGCATATAGAAACCCTACATTTAAATTCCAATGTTTTGATCGATTCATTATATTACAAGGTATTCCCCCTCAATTCCATAATTGGTTTCTGGTTATGCCCAAGGCATCTTCTAGGACCACCCCATGATGGTGTTCCATTCCTCTATCATGCCACCTCACATGGGGGTTCACTACTACTCCTTTTCCCATATGTTTAGAATTCTACGCACACCCATGCCACTCCTACCTATTTTATGGGAAGGTCTTCCCTTGGGGGTTGACCCTTGGTCCCCTCTATATGTTGTTGAGGGCTAGTCATTGGTTGTTGGTTAGTTATATCCAATTGTTTAATAAAGTCCACCATACAAAGTGTTATCAAAACTGCATCAGGACACTCAAAAATACTTCCACTTATAAATTCATATTCCTTATAAAAAATGAACTAACATTTTTTGGATCTTCAAATTACTCTTCCAAACATTTTTTTGAACACTGTGCATCCATTTTTGTACAACTCTTGGAATGTTATCCCAACTCAAAAATTGCCAAAATAAGAGCACATTGATTTTTTATCTTCTCAAATAATTGATAACAATTTAAACATAAAAAACCACTTGGGTTCTTCAATCCCCCCCTTTTATTTTTTTTCAATACCCACTTCAATTAAAATTCATTAAAATATTATCCCTTTTATTTTAAATAATAACAAATATATAAGTATGGGAAGAAATTATTATTCCAAAATCCAAATTTTATGAACATCCTATTATCTTCTGAAAATTATAATCTGATTTACCCCATATAAGGATGTAATCACTAATATCTTAGAAAATATCTAAAATTAATCAACTTTATGTATACATGAGCAATGATATTTATAGAAAACAAGAGTGATCAAATTTAACATCAATGATTTTAATAAATTTCTAGCATGTGATACCAACACTGAACCTCTTATCAAGAATTGTTCTAATGATTTCTAATTAATCTCCTATATAAATCATAGAAAACAGACTAAAAACATTTCAATGTAAAAATTTACTTCCCATTTCTCATCATGTAATAAACATCTTCCTTTTATAATTGATGGTTTTTTTCATGAAAATAGGAAAATGTAACCAGCATACCTCAATAATGAAAAGTTTAAATTTCTAAACATTTACCTTTATGAATTATTATATGAATAAATCAAAATAAAATATGATATTCATAAGATATAAACTGAACGATAAATATATAGTGGTTTATCTTCTATACCCCCATCAAGAGATGCACTCAAAACATTCTTCATCATGATTGACTTTCATCATGAAAAAACTTCATGTATCTGAGGATGTTATTTGAGATTTTTTATAGAGGCAAAATGATGACAATATTCTTCCAAGATGGATACATTTCATCTATAATATGTTAACAGATTTTATAAAATTTAGGTCTTACTATGAATATATTCATCACCTTTAATTACATTCATGAAAAAAAATATATGGAAAAAGGTTTATAATTCAATGCTCCTTAGTTTGATAAATAGTGATGATATTTTCTTCTCAACCACACAATATTCTTACATGAAAATTTATTCCTCACATTTTCTAACAAATCAGTTTCATTTATCTATGCTTGTTACAATTTTATCTCATCTTCCTACTATTCGGGCGATATGATCAAACATTCTTTTTAAGTAGGCTCAATATTCATTTTGTGGGTATACTTCTTTTTCCCAGCACTACCAATTACAAATGCTTTCCATTTCTAATTCATTAATTATTCTTAACCTGATAACAATGTCAAAAGAATTTAACTAAATGTTAAAACATATTGAAACATTCAAACACAACTTTATAATTCAAAAAACTTTGAACTTTAATTAAAACTTTCAGATTCTTCATCATAGATGTCTTTCACCAAATCAATCTAATTGTTTATCTTCTAGATTTATTCTCTCTTTGATTCCATATTTATTCCTTTGTTATTAATTTTAACAGGAAGTTTAAAATGACACAATATTTAACCTTTCTTACCACAGTAGAAAAAAAATTACTTTGGTGATACACTCATGATATCATTCTTCACACACTTATTGGGAGTTATTTTTTTTAACAAAGTTATTATTTTGTTCACATCCTAAGGATGACCTATCATATTCCTTTCTTATCTACTTCAGTTTTTATTATGTTCTTTTATTTTCATCAATATGTGATTTGTGAATTACAGTTACATACCATCACTCATCATAACAATAACCACTTCTATATTAATAATAATAGAAATTATCAAAGTAATCTCATCTGTTCTTAATAAAATGATCCTATTTTTATGAATTATTATTATTTAGTACATGTTTCTACTTATCTTCATCTTTTCTCCCCCTAAATTCATAAATTATATAATTTTCATATAATGAATTTTTTTCCAACAATAGATATTCTTATGACCAAACATCTTAAAGTGCCCACAATCGCCAACAAATCTTGATTTCATATTCTTTGACACATTATAACTATTTTTGATATTTTTCTTCTTTTGGGAAGCACATTTATTCTTATTTTATTTCATTGGGGAACAATAATTTCTACATATCTTTACATCCATCATTAAATATGTTGTGGATTTCTATGAATCCTTCTTCACCCATGATTATCCATATCTTAATATTAAATCTTCAATAGTCATCAAAACAATATTATTAAATACAAATTTATTAGTACAAAGGGTTTCCTTTTTCAATGATCCTATAGTATATTTTTCTTTGGATAATGTCAAGATCTTATTTACATTAGATTGATTCATTTCAGAAATAGTAATTTTACATGTTGAATCCGTGTAAAAACTAATTTTCCAATATATTTGGGAAGTCTCATCTTATGTCTCTTCCATATTCCTCATATTCACTTCTAGTTCAAATAATTTTAATTTTATATCGTTCTTATAGTCATCAACTTATTTCATGATTTCTTCCCACTCAATATTCATCTTCTGATTCTCATCTTTATGCCATTGATTTTCCTTTAGTAGAAAAATTTCAAACTCGTTGATTTTTTAGCTTTTTCATTCAGTAGATCATATTTGAGATTAATGGATGTATTATACAAAATTTCAAGTTCATGATTAAATTTTTTAAAAATAAAAAATAAAAAAATCTTTCTCAAAAATATTAATTTTTAGTTCATCAATATCT
The DNA here is from genome assembly GCA_963277665.1 of Viscum album. Classification (NCBI taxonomy): domain Eukaryota; kingdom Viridiplantae; phylum Streptophyta; class Magnoliopsida; order Santalales; family Viscaceae; genus Viscum; species Viscum album. The sequence goes on from OY728129.1 coordinate 417,660,140, forward strand.
CTAAAGTATCCTTCTTTTCAAACAGATATTATTTCTTCCTTTGATTTAAATTTATTTTTGAGAGTATTGGACATGAAAACCTTTTTATTCAATACCTCTTCCATAGAATTATCCTCTTCTTCAAGATAAAAATTTTCATCCTGAAGTTACATGAAAACTCTAGTCATATATCTGACCACTCCTCTAAGAACATTGTTTAGATGTTCTCTAATTTCAAAATTGAGTAAATATTCATCATACCCTAAACATGATTCATAAAAATTATAATCAACTAACTTTTCTAAAAAATTACCACACAAAGTTAATTAAGTTGGAAGTTGATCATTATTAATCGTTGAATTATTCTTCAACTCATTTTTACTAATTTATACCTATTTTTTGAGTCTTGATTGAAAAATATTCATTCTGAACATCATGAATAGAGATGGGATTTTCCATTAATTCTCTTCTCAACATTCTACAAACTAAAATTATTAATTTATATACTTATTATATAAACAACTAAATATTTAATATAGATCCATCAAGAGGTGGCCTTCCCTATGATATAAATTGAAGTTTCCAAGGATCATGTAGTAACACTGAGGGGGGGGGGGGGTGAATCCAGTGTAACCCATTTTACTGATTTTGTCACCTTTTAATTAAATCTTATGTCACTTGTTAAGATGAGTGGATCGGGTATAAAATGCAGAAATTAAATGAAACACATAACATAATATTTTTACAATTATCTATACTATTACCTACATCATATCCATATTGGTTAGACCAAAAACATGTATTCTCCACTATAATATTTTTATCAAATATAATTATTTAGATTGGAACTGGTTATACACCCTATTAATTAATCCTCCAGTTGATCCAAGTTATACCACCCAACTATCCAACACTTCCACCTTAGTTTGTTAGACAACCTAACTATTTTACGGGTTTCACCCCTAGTATTTAAAACATCTTCAACATCTGGTTAGGCCCCCCAGTCACAAGCTCCTTCTTTTTCTTTAGAAGTTCTGATCCACAGATAAAATGATCACTTGATCTTCCTCCATAATCTGGTTGGATCATACTGCCTCATAAATGAGTAAGGGACCTTTTAACTAATGCTAGTCTTGGTCAAATAATTTTGATCAACAATAGATAATAATTTACCTCATTAAAATATTGCTGGAAAAATATTCTTTCTTCGAAGGAAGACTCGACCTCACGAAACAATGATAATATCATATATAAAAGTCTTATGAAATAATGTTGTCCTGGATTTAGTCATAAATTACTTTTTAATGATTATAGTATATAAATTTTATGTGCAAATTTCAAACTTTGTGAATGAAAAAAAAATTCCTGGATGTATCATTCTTTATCTAGGTATAAATAACGAATGCCCTTATTTATTTTGTGCAACATTAAAATTTAAAAATATCCTTTCTTTACATTTCATTTGTTATATCAGAATCCTAAAATTTTTTAATTATCAAACCACATATACACTATCACAAATATGCTTCAACACTTCCTTGAAAAATTAATACTTTTAACTTGAAAAATACCTTCACACAAATGTACATCAAATAGAATTCCTCAAATCCTTATTAAGGGTGAATGTGCATGAATATATGAGTATATAAAAAAAATTAAAAACATTTTATTAATAGAATGTATCACTTAGTCATAAAATCTTCTCAATATGTCATTTTCATTCCTTTAAATTCCACTTGTGATAACACTATGAGTTCAAGTAATACCTTTTCAAGAACTCAAACAATACCTAAAAAACCAAATCATCCCTGAATATCATTTTATACATGATACTCATTCTCAGTATCAAAAAATTATACATGAGATAACCTTATTATATGTGAAACATATGTGATGACTCATTCCACTTTACAAAATAGTGTGTAGAATATTAGTGTACTTCACAAAGGTAAGTGAGATGCTACAACGCTATCACATTTTCTGGGCGGATCAGTTCTTCCCAAAGGAAAAAAATGCAGATTCTCCTCTTCTCCTTTATGCCTCTAATGTATTCTTTATGTAATAATAATTTTTTGGGATTATTTTATCCCCCTCCCAAATGAGGTTCTCAAAAAATCATATCTCTATTTGATCATGTACGTGGAACATGAATTCATATTAATTCCTTCAAAAATACAAAATGCGTGATCCTCTCTATCTCTCTCCCAAAAAATATATTTGGTTATCATATGTCTGATAAGTTCCACACATAAAATAATTTTTTGTCATTGTATTTATAAGCAACTACACTAACTCAACTCATTCATACTGCCTCACTTTAAGTGAACAATTCATAATATCGTGTTTCATGATTATAGAAATCACCATCTTCAAAAATCAAATTTTACACATTTATGTTTCTCCAATATTTTATCTTTTTTTTAATTAAATCATTAAATTATATTTTTATCTCATTATAATCATAAAAATGATGAAATGCAGCTTGAAAGTCACTATTTGATATTCTATCAACATCACTTCATGGAGATCCTGATGCATAGAACTCTCAGTCCAAATTAATGTTACAGAAGACACAATGATCATATCAGATGGATCTATATAATTAGATCTAGTGGATTTCATGGTTTTAGTTCTTTCCATGTTTTAATGTAGAGCTATCGTAACCCACAAATAGAAATACCACATCAAAATTCCAATGTTTTGGGTGATTATTTATATTAAAAGACATGCCACCCCAATTATATATTGGTTATAGGTTATATCCCAAGGATCCATTGGAACTGCCCAATGCCATTGCCCTCATCTATCACTGTGCGGTCCTACATAGTGGCTTGACGCTACTCATTTCCCCATATTTTGGTTGTGCTATGCACAACCATGTCACTCTCTTGTCTTCCTTGGGTAGGCCTTCCTTTGGGGGTTGACCCTTGGGTCCTTCCATGTGTGTTTGAGGGCTATTACATTATTTTTGGTGGGTTATGGCCAATTGTTTAATAATGGAATCCATAAAAAGTGTTAGAAAAAAAATATTATGCCACTCAAAAATAATTCCACATATAAACTGAAATTCTTCCTGAAAAAGAAACAATATTTTTTTTGGCTCTTCAAATTCTTCTTCAAAACATTATTTTGAACCTTGTGCATCCATATCTAAAAAAATCTTGGAACTAAATCCCAACTCAATAATCTTCACATTATGAACATTTTGAATATTTTTATTCTCAACTAATTGAAAAAAAATTTCACCTAAAAAATCTACATGGCTTCTTCATATATCATATTTTAGGTGAAACTACATCTATATCAATGAAAAAATGCTTCCTTTTAGACTATTTATTTAAGAGTAATATAACAAATCCTGAAGAACTAGACCACAATCAAAAGAGATCCAAGATTATATTTGGCTTGAGGATCCACAAATAGGGAGAGGGAGATATCCAAGATATTCAACCTAATATACCTCTTGACAAAAGATGAAAGCCAAAACCCCTTCCTAGATCACGAAAAATCAATAATTTCAGTTAAAGGAAGAAAAATAATCAGTTTGAAAGAGTGGTATTGAGTAAAAATAGAAATTAAAACCCCTTATTAAGGTTTCATTTAGCTAGAATATTGATACACCACAGGAACAACCCATGTCCTGGTGCAGAAACCATATCCATTTTGGATTCACCATGGCCTCCACCATAGTGTGGTGTGGCCACTTTTGTTGTGGCCTATGGTCAAAATCCCAAATCATTCCTCTCTAGACCAAACCCATCCACCAATATTTTTTAGTTCAATTTATTTTTCATAGGAGACTCCCTAGATTATTATGGCATCCACCATGGTCTTAGTCCTTCATTTACTATACTAGAATTTCTAAAATCCATTTTTAAGCCACCATGCACTTATAACAATTCCAAAAATGAAATTAATCAAATTATGTCAAAAAATAAAACATACCTTTTACCCAAAGGGTGTCACATAGGATATTCTATGGACATACATTAAAAATTGATGGGCATAAAATTTTAGTAAGTGGTAATAAAAGTAAACATGAAGTTGAGATATTAATAATAATGGAATCATAAAAGTGATTAATCATAAATAGTAACATGTAATGAAGGAAAATAAATAGTAGTGTCATAAGGATGTGTTAAACATGGAAGAATTAGAATGTTTCATAACATACAAATTTCTGTAAACATAAGTTGTGGATCACTTTTAATACTTCAAAACACAATATTATAGACTAACTATACAAGAACCATATATAGTGTCTTAGAAGATGAAATCATTACCCAATTGATTATAAGAATATATAATTTTAGTCCCACACATTTCATCCAAACTTATAAAATTTATATTTCCCACATAGAAATAAAAATCAACCATTATGTGTATACATGGAAAAAGCCCGTGGAAATAAATTTTGTTATAATGTGAGATCAAAAAGCATTATCCGTTAATAAATCACATAATTCACAAAAATAATTGGGTAAATTTCATATAACACATTCAAATTCAGAATCAATATGGGCTAATGGGTTATATATACTAGATATAAGGATAAGTTTATAAGAAATAACATAAAAGAATTGAGATGGGGATGAAATAAATTTTATATATTTCACATATAAAATCATATGGACAATTTGTTTTTAAAAAATGAAGAACATAATAAATAAATTTACATCCCTAGAAGAATCATGCTAAAAGAATGTGATTCCCATGTCATCATGGGTTGTGAAAATCATAGTAAATATATAAAAAAAGAGGTACCAATATTTTTTAGGGGAAAATTTAAAACTAACCTATAATATGAACTCAAATAATTATTATGGACACTTCGTTGGTCCCAAGATAATTTTTCCCTAGTATAGGTGTTTTGGTAAAATTTGAGCCATGCAAATTTTTTGAAGAATATTAAATATTTAATTAATTAAATATTAATTTATTCATGTGAATTTGATCAGCTATATATTTTAAATGGTGTGTTGTATTGATACATTTTCTCCACAAATGAGTACATCATGGTTTTTTTCCTAATTGAGATATAAAGTTATATTGGTCTCCAAGGCCGATCCCATGAACCTTTTAATTTTATTTTTCATTATTTCTTCCATATTCTTTTTTCATATTTATGTTCTCCATTTTCTTATTGTGTATGAATATTTGGGATTTCCAAATTGGGATTTTATATTTAGAGAGATATAGGGAGAGAATATAGGTTGAGGTAGAAGAGGAGGGACTACCTCAAAGCTCAGATCATGATGGATAATCATGCGGTAGCTGTAGATCACATATCAGACTGAAGTCTAAGCAGTTTTATTCTAGATGTATGCTTGTTTTATATTTTATTTCTAAAATACCCATATATTAGTTTTTTAAGTCTAAACGTTTATTTGGGTTTTGGGCTACCCATGGGGGTTAATCTATGGTTTTTTTTGGGAGAAATCTGATGTTTCGGGGTGTTTCTTGGTGTTTTGAGGGACTCCCATTTAGGGAAAACTCTGTACATGACGTGTGGTTTTATAAACACAAGTAATTTGTTATTACTATTTAGGGAATCCAAATTATTATATTTACATATCTTATACATTAAGTACGCATATTCCAATATTACTTCTCCATGTACATGGCCAGGTGGAAGAGTTCATGTGTCTGTAGAGTTTTGGAAAGTACACACCATGTACTATAGATACATGTCATATAGTTGGACATGAAAATGTGACCATGTACTTTGGAATACACCCCATGTGATGGGTAAATGGATACTTAGACGTTCATAGGAATACCCCATGTATGACTTGGGCATGTTATAGTAATGGGGAAACCCAATGTATGTTTTGTCCACGTAGAAGTACATGATCAGGTGCAGATTTATGAGTATACATAAAGTACTCAACATTACATGTTATGTACTTTTTCTAGAATTTGTAATTTTGGGAGTTTTTTGCCCAAAGATATATTTGGACTTGCGAGAAATCCATTCTAATATGTATTCCATGTAGACAACAAAATTAAAATCCATTTGGTGTTTAGAGGCTATCTGGATGGTGGGTTTGACTTTGAGAGTTTAGTTTGAGGATTTCATTGAGGCTTGGTTTAAAATTCCTCATGGGGTTGGGTTTTGAGCAATGGGGATTAGTTATGGGTTTTATATCCTTAGTGGGATTAGATTATAGATGTTGGATAGTGTTTTCTGAGGTGATTTTGAATAAAATTTATAAGACAGGATCAAGAAGTATCATTAAAGAGATCTCGGGTTTCCCCAATTTATCGGGACCAGTTTCTCAAGGTTAGAGCAGTTTAGGTTTATATATCATGTTTAGGAGTAATTGGGGTGGGATGAACCCTTTGTGTGTAATTTTTGCCCAGTTGTCAGTGTACTGTTGATTCGAGTCTTAAGTACTCTTGAGGATCTCCATTGGGATGTTTTTTGATCAAGTGATTAGTGTTTGTCATAGTTATCTATTGAGGATTCCTGTATGGTTTGGTTCAGCTCTTTTTGTGGAACCCTTTTAGAGGCTCGAACTTTTTAGGTGGTCATGATGACCATTTTTTATTCCCTTGTTGAATGTTTTTTTCTTTTTATACCCATTTTTTGGGCATTTTGTTTATTGAGGATTGGTTGGAGGCCACTAAGGGCCGTCATGGATGGTAAAACATTGGTAGTGTTCTATAATTTTGGATGAGCTACAGGAAACCTTCATAGGGTGTTCTACCCATGTTGTGTCCTTTTGGTCATTTTAATATGTTTATGTTGGCATTGATCGAGATATTGGGTGTAACAAGGGAGCCCCTTGGGAGATTTTGATTTATGTTGTAACCTCGGTGACTATAGTAGATCAGTGTTACGTTTTTTCTATTAGGTTGGTCATTGAGATCATGTGGTGGATAATTTTTGGATTTTGAGATCTAGGGTACTAATATAGTCCCTTTTATTTTTTATATATAGTGGATCAACACTGTTAGTTAAGCTATCAAGTTTATGTGTCTGATGTTGAATCATCGCACATTCCGATGGTCATCTGTCTTGATGTTTGAGGAAGTTTCCCCTCTATAATCTAGTTTTATAAAGGAGACCCTTGGAAAATATTGGGTCGGATTCTATCCTTGAGTTTGTATTTGGATCTCTACTCCACTTTTTTTATATGGTTTTATGGGGCCAGGGAGCTAATAGATCATATGGATGAGTTTACCCCACCTATAGTTGTCTGTAAACCATGTTGGAGTAGCTTAATTCTCATTAGATGATAAGTCACTCAGAGAGTGGGTTTTATTATCCATGGATGTTGTTGTGTTCTTGGTACCATGGATGTTATTCAGACTCCCAGATTTATATATGGATCCCACCTTTTTGGGTTGAGTACTCATGTTTGATTAGTTTTACAAGACTTTCAAGACTAATAAATTTTATAGTTTTGTGGGCCTAGGTGTTCACGTTACCAGTTCAGATCAGTCTATTATAGTTTTAGAAATATGTAGATGCAATTGTTCATTTGAATTTCCATGGTTATGTCCTAGGGTATTCCATTTATGCATATTATGTTCAGACATCTTGGAGCACATGTGTAGATTTGGTGGACGTGTTGGTTTTCATATGGATGGGTGGGCCACGTGCTGTAATTCCTCTAGAATGGGATATATATGGGGTATATTTACCTCAGGTGTCAGGATAGAACCCACATTTGTGTGTTTTTTATTTGTTTGGTTCACTCCATTGTGTTATGAATTTTTATCTTTTATGCCAGCTATTATTAGTCTTCATCTAGTCTAGGTGTATCACATATGAATGCACTTGTTATGACATATTATTATTGGTTCACCATTGGGGGTTTCCTACTGAGATTTATTCTCACCCCCTTTATATTCACCTTAGTGTATATGAAAACCTGATGTTTTTTTGGATAACATGTTACACAATGGATGGGGTTAAGGCCCAATGTTGCTGGATCAAGTGGATCCACTCTTATAGAGTCTTATGACTAGGTTGGTGCTTCTCAAGCATGTTGTAGAGAAAGTATGTGGTTTGTATTTATATTAGTAGTAGGTATTTTTTGTTTTTTTATTATTCATATTTCATCAACCCATTTGGTGAACTTCTGTTGTATGTTTTTCATGTTTATGAGTCTTTGTGATCGTATGCTAACATTCATTTATTTTAGCCTGTTCAAATTTTATTATTCATTATGTGTACTATCATGTTCATCCCTATGTATGTGTTAATTTATTTTCCACTATTATTTCTCTCATTCTAGAGGGTATATTATCCCCACTTTAAATTTTATTTCCTCCCCACTGTTATGTAGCCTCTTGTTCTCATGGAGGTGTATTTGAGGCCATGTGGCAGGCTAGATCACGTGACATACCAAACCAACGCGAGATAGATTTTTTTAAAATTATATCATAGATTTGGGATTTAGGATTTTGGGAGATAATAGATAGGAGGTCTATTCATGTTTCATATCTTTTAAAGAATATCAAACAACTGTGTCGTGAACTACATTTTGGATAAAAATTCCCAATTACCAAGGCATGAGATTGTTATTCTTGGTTTCTATTTTTATGATTGTGTGATTTGATATAGTGTGATGAACTTGAGTTTTCATATTTATGGTTTATTCTAGTTTTTGGATTTTTTCCTATGGGAATGAATCCATGTTCATGCATCATTATAAGAACATAAAATTAAAAATATATATTTGTTTGTGGTGTTTTTCTAATGATGGAGGTTTAGATGTTTAAAGTGTCTGAAACATCCCATATGATGTTTTATTGTATGATTAATTGGTGATTTTATACTATACTAAACAACATGTATATATTTTTTCACTAATGATATGTAATCTAGGTCTTGTGGAAATATTTTTTCTGGTGTTGGAGATACATTTCCTTCATCAAGGGATTCATGGAAACCCTTGTGGGTGGGTGCGGGCACGGAGTGACCTATTTTTGGATTTATGAGGGAAAGGATGTCAGAGGGATCATTGGATAAGGCATGATTTTACTTGATTTGGTGGTTCACATGAAGTCCCAAGTTTTTGTTACTTTATATGGAATTTTTCATGCCATGTGTTGTCTTCCAATTCTTGTAGTGGGGTCTTGTGTTCCTAAAATTAGCGATGGCTTGGGTGGGAATGTTTGTTATTCCTTGGTGGGGTAGTTGAGGTACACTACCACTAGGATTTTGTTTGGAAAAAGTATGTCTGGTATTTGATAATTGGAGTTCTAGGAGTTCTCCCTATCTCATTTATATCTTGACAGGTTATAATCAATAGGTTTCATGAACCTTCTAGTATTTTTTGTGCCTTGGGTAGCATAGTGGGAGCATGGTCAGATGCTGGTGGTTTTGGATTGGTGTCCGAGTGGAGGTTGGTCATGTGGTTGATCATGGCACCAGGTATATTTCTTGATGTTGAAGGGAGGTGTTTAAGATTCTCTAGATTGTTGGAACTATCTTATCTAAGGAGGATGGTCTCACCTAAGGCCAGGGGGTATACCAACAACTCAATTTGGATTAACCCAATTAGTATAAGATCAGGTCCCACATAGTATTACTCATCATGATAATAATAAATTCACCAATGTCACAAAGATGAATAGAGGATCCCACTTTGGGCCTCACAGAAGGATTCCAACAACTCTATCCAAGAAGTCTAGTTGAAGGGATTGTTTTCTAATATGTAGCTAGAAATTATGTACTAACCCTTAGAGAATGGATAAGGGGAACACACCCTATATAAAGTTTTCCAAGATATAAAGGAAAAGGGATTTATTCCAACTTATTAGGAGTACATGGTCTGTAGTAGGGTTATGAGTAATATCCCTTCGACCATTGGTCCTACCTGTGTAAACGGCCCATGTCTATGTCTGTTTGGAAGTACATGGAATGATTCTGCCCATGTACTTCTGCTTGTGTATCAATACATGACTTATATCTTGTATTTTTAGTCCATTCCATGTTTGTGTGGGAGTACAGAGTGTGACCTTGACTATTTACTCTAGCCATTGTCTTTATTCCTTTTTAGGTACACAATGAGCCACTGGGGAGAGGTCACATGCTATGTGAGAGTGTCACACACCATGGGAAATCCCATTTGATACTTATATCCTTCCCAAAACCCTATCCACCACATATAGGGGACCACATGGCATGTGGCTCATGTTACACACTATGTAGTGTGTAAATTTCTAAAATCACATATATGGGTTTTGGGTTCATTGATGAGGCTCTACCATTGATCTGGATATTCAATTAGCTATGAAATCAATGATTCACATCATCTAGTAATTTCCACCAATGAAAGATACATTCCGACAGTCAAATATGTTCATAAAATACCATTTAACATTGTTCTTCAGTGCACATCGAACAATATGAAATCTAGTATCCAAAACTGTTCAATCCACCACTGCTTCCATCATTGCACCACCTTTGTTTTGTGCCAATTCTAGATCTAAAATATCATATCATTGTGCCAGGAAATGGTTGTGCAATGACCAATTCATCAGGATATGTTGAACTATGTTACAATGGAGAACACCTACAATGAATGAAGAATCAAGGGAGAAAACGATAAGAACAATCACGAGGAATGAACCTCAGTTGATGTCCATGTCAATGTTGATTCATTTCCATTAATATGAAATGAAAATAATCAATAATCATTAATAAATTCTTAGAATAAATCCCTAAAATAATCCCATCCCCTAATACACATGATCCATGGATAAATCTATTGGCTGATTGATTTGTTTTCGTCATATAAAACATAAATGTGGAAGAAAACCAAATCCAATAATTTTCTACCTCAATTTGGATTGGTTGTTGATGATGAATGAATTTGTGTCATGATCGTTAGTGAGATCCTTATAATTCTCCTCGTATCAGTAGTCAATATCCAATCTAGTCATCATCCACTAATGATATCTCATTATATGGGTCTCCAATAGTCATTTGAATCCTTATGTCTTAGTGGCTAAACATAGGAATTCAATATATGTTTTTATTTATAAAAGAATTTAGTTGTTACATAAAAAAGAAGCTAATTTCATTAGTTATTTCATTAATTTTTTTTTTCTGTGATGACTTTTCTACAAACTACCCATGCCAACTAATGTTACGTTGAGCCTAAGGTAATAATAATGTTCTTAAATAACTGATTCCCTTGGATATTTTATCTTGGACCCCATTTATAATTTATTCTACTTTTCAAGAAAACTAAATTCATGTGCAATTTAATATATTTAATACATTTTAAAAAAATATTTTGGGCACACCGGGCCTTGGATGTGCATTCCTTCCTAGATCCTTTCTCGAAAATAATCCATAAAATTTTAAAAAATTATAAATTTAATATTAGGGTCATTAAATTCTCCCCACCTTAGGGATTTATATCCTCCAAAAGACAAAATATGGTCTACACAATGATATGTCGGTAGTGAGCATGTATATGAGCCTCGCACTCCTGTGTTCTCTCTTGTAGATCCTCGTGCTACCACTGAAAATGTACTGAAGGAATAGATTTCCCATTTAGGATCCTTTCCTACTGATCCTCAATCTCTACCATGTACATGACAAAGGTAGATTCATCCACAATGTCCAGCTCACCCTAATTGATTATTTGTGATAGTTCATGGACGTACCTCCTCAGTTGTGAAATGTGTAAGACGTCAGATTTTTGGTATAACTATGGTGTAGAGCTAAGTGGTATTCCACCAACTCTACATAATATCTAAAAAGGTCTAGTGAATCTTGGTGATATATTTCCACCCTACCCAACCTCCATAACCCACATGGAGGTGAAACCCATAGGAATACATGGTCTCCCTCCTAGAACTCTAGAATCCTATATATTTTGTCCATATAATATTTGGGATTTATATATATAGTATTTTCCCCATTCAGGAATATCTTGACTATTTATTGTATATCATACCAACTCTGAACCCATGAGTGCCAACTCCCCTAGGTCAGTCCAAGCGTAACTGAGTACCAAAATCCTCCAATAATCCCATCCACAACTGGGATGTGAATTGAGCATCATGATCAGAAATGATCATTGATGAAACTTTATGGAGTCGAACTATCTCATGCATATAGAGGCATCCAAATCTCTCTACTAAACTCATCTTTCTAATATCTAAGAAGTAGGATGACATTGTTAGTCATTCTATGATCACACATATGGAATCATGTCCCCTTAACGTATCAGGTAATCCCATCATGATGTCTTGTATATCCCATACCAATTTCATTTTGGAACCTTAAGGGGATGAGTTAAACTTATTAGAACTTGGTTCTCATCTGTCACTTTATGAAAATTCAGGAATCAATAAAAAAACTCTATAACCCCTTTATTCATCCCTAACCACCAAAACTAACATCAAAAGTTCTGGTATATCTTTTACACACATGGATATACTACCAAAGGATATCTATGAAACTCTCTTAGAAAATCATCCCAAAACATCGCTGGTATCATCATGAATCCTTTGAAGAGAAAGAAATTCTTCCAACCTTCATGAAATCCATCAGGATCATGTGCAGTGGATATATGAGTATTTGGAGTCTCATAGTCGATATCCCCAAAATTGTTCCTCCATGGGTTGCTTCAATTATGGAGGGGAGATGACCATAGACTCGAGATAAGATGCTCAATATCAATCCACAAAGGATTATTATAATGAGGTCATCTTCTCCAACACATCATTTTGTAACTATGAACAATATCTCATGCTAATAGAATATGTTACTATATTCCCCATCCCAGGAGTATAGAATATTTTGAAGTCATCATCGGAGAGGAACTCTAGAAATATCCTATATATCATGTTATTATCCTTCTGATTGAATATATACATGAGAAAATTATGATCAGAGTAGATGATAAACCACTCACCCATCGGGTAGTGTCTCCACATATTTTGTGATAAGACTACCATTGTTAACTCAAGATCATGGGTCTCATAGTTATTCTCATGTGGTCTCAAATGATTTTAAGCATAGAAAATTAGCACCTGCCTCTCCATCAAAACCCAACAAAGACTAGATCCTAATGCATCATTAAATACTACATAATGAAAACCTACCACTAGAAATCTCAACATGGGAGTTCTCCTAAACTTATATCTAAATTGATAAAAATATTTTTGAAACCTCTATTTCGACAAGAAATGATACCTATTTCTTTTCAAAGTTTTCATGGGTGATGATACCCTAGATAAGTCAAGTATTGATATTTGGTAATAGTCTTCCAACCTACGGAAGATCAGCACCTCTATAAAACCCATGTGTGGATCCCAAGATAACACTACCTCAACCTTGGTGGGGTCCACTACCACCCCATCTACAGATAAAACGTGTCCTATAGAGCAGACCTCATGAATAAAAAACTGGCACTTTGAGATCATCCTATAAATATGGTGCTATCAGAGAATATATAGAACCATACTAAAGTGTCAAACATTCTACTCCTTGTATGCCTAGTACACAAAGATATCATCGATGAAGACTACCAAAAATAGTCTAATAAAGTATAAATGATATGGTTCATGAGTCCCATGAACACTATGGGAGAATTTTTTAGGAAAAATAGAATCACTAATTACTCATAGTGATAATATCGACATTTATATATCTTGTTTTGTATATCGATGTCCTGTACTCGCAACTGGTGATAGTCTAGAATGAGTTCAATATTTGAGAACCATCTTTCCCCTCTCAACTGATCAAAGTGGTCATTTATCCTTATAGGTGGATAAATTTTCTTCATGGTCACCTAGTTAAATAATTGGTAGTCCACAAACAACATCAAGATCTTGTCCTCCTTCATTGCATGCAAAAATAGGGTTTACCAAGGTGAAACCCTGGGTTTAACAAATCCCTTCCTCTATAAATCCTCCAAATACATATTCATATCATGAATTTCAATGATATCCATATGATATGATAGTGAAGATATCAATATCATACTCAGGTGTAGATCAATGTAGAACTCCATCTCATGGAGGGGAGGTAACCCTAGAACATCCTTAGGGAAGATGTCCTCACACTCCGTCACCACTATAGGGAACTAAAAACACATAAAATCCACTAATCAAATGGTAATTTTATCCAACTAATGTGTAATTGGGTGCACATTCCTATGCATGAGTACATCCTACACTTCCTGGGTTACCTCTTTACGGAAAAAGGAGAACCTAGTTCCGTCACTACAGACACATCACATCCCCCTCCTGAAATAGTCAATCTGGGAATAATTATGTATAATTGTTCCATAAATAAGATTAAATTATAAGGAATCACAAAATATATAAAGATATCCCAATAGAAACTATCACCACCATGATTTCAGTCACACTATTAGCATAAGTGTGTAATTGTTGAGTCAACTCTTGTAGTTGTATCCAAGTTTAAGGGTCGATCCAATAGCTCAACCAGAATCTATATGTCTCAAACAAGATATTTGGAGATAATGGAATGAATTTCATCTGTGTTTATCAATACTAAAACTATGGTATAAAAGATACATATCGTTTCTCATATCAATCTAGGAGCCTCTGGGTCATATCCTTTGACCACCTATAGCTATCCCCACCCCTATCCTCTAACTCCCTCATCCTAGCATGGACCACCTTGGGATAGTGGTGGTAACAAGTCAAAGTATCTACCACATCCACCATCCCTCATAGCTCATTTTCCACATCTTCCACCCTAATAACCTTTCTTGTTTTACCATTAAATCTGTCTCAATGACCCATCTATGGTTTTCTTATTAGCTGTATGGTGGGTCATATAATCTCAAGAATGATTTTCCCTATCATCACATGAGTAGTACCACATATCTCTAGTCTGACTAGACCCATCCTGTGAGACCTAAACCACAAATCCTCAATCTTGATACATCCTCATAAAACTTATCAGATTTCCAGGTCCGCAAGACTGACATTGACACCAAATTTCCAAGGTCTCTACTTCTTTCCAACTACCAGTAACCGCATGATATATCTACCCAGCCAAGAAACTCTCAACCACAAAAGAAAGATCTAGAACCTTGAAATAAGTAATAATGCATAGAGGTAAGAAGCTGGAATGATTGTATCTACACATCCCTTTCACGAAGGTCTGATCTCTGAATAACTAGCCCTGAAATATATCCATTGGGAACCTAAAGAGGTTAGAAAACCTCGATGAATACTCAGCTACCATCATGCTTCCCTGTGGGAGCTGCAAAAGCTCCACGATATGTACAAACATTAGTGTAGATGAAGAGAAATACTATGTAAAAAGGTACTCAAAATATCATCATGCTATATTTTCCTCTTCATAAGACTGGATCACTAACCACCATCATCGTTTTTTTGAGCCTTGGAGAAGGCATACCGCCATGACCACCATTTGATATGTGGGTTTTATGAACAAATGGAAGACTTGGGTCACTACCTCAACCCATTCATTAGGAACATGAGGTTCCGGCTAACCTAACATATGTAAGGGGTCTCTATCACTTAAACTAATGAAGTTTGATTAGCTTTCGCACATTATCCACTCGTAATGTGGGTACCATGTGATGCTATATAGGTGGAGGTATAACTAGTGCACTATCTTGAGGTACCATCTATGGAAATGGTCCCTGTATCATTGGATCATCACTAAGTGTATCATTCCCATGATCTTGATGTTGAACCCTAACTATAAAATGTTGTAGAGGAATACTGAAAGTAAACATGATGTTCCATGGTCAATGAGTATATCTGGAGAGATGACTCAACAAGGATATTGAAACCACAACCCATTTCTATATGATGTATATCCCACATTTTCCCTGCAACCATTGTTATCTTATACTGAGTCAAAAAGTAGGTTATCAGAGTCTGGGTATATGGATATGCCAGCTACTTCACTAACATAAGAGTCCCTATCCTAAAGGTCTAACTTGAAACACTTAACCCTTCTTCCCCAAACCAATTTCATATACTCTGATCCTGTGGTAGAACCAACTTCCTATGATACCACTCTATCAATAACCATCCAAAGGGACCTATTTAAAAACTCCCTGATCACACTTTCAATAGGCAAGGGGTTGAAGACTAGTGACAATGAGGCATATCACTGACATGGGAGGCCCTATCCAATGTACTTGAACACACACACAAACACACACACACACATCTCCATTACTATGAAATGATGAAATTTAAATGAAATTGAACAACCATGAATGCATACATATAAATCCCACAACCATATTATGATGGGAAGTAAAGGAAATTAAAAACTATCCAAATTTAATGTCATCACAAAGTTTATGAAAACAAGTCTGACCTTAAATTAACATTGGGAAATGTTATCAAGATACAACCAAAAAACACCTCAGTTTGTCATGTCTCATTGAGCATCATCTTATCTTGGTTCATATAGGAATCTATGTAATGGTTGATCTTGTACACAATACAAGAAAAATGTGGGGAAAGACCATGAAGGTATGAGTATAACAATACCCAATAGGTCACCCCGAATCCACAAATTATACATCAAATTATTACAGTCAACTTTACATAGGTAAATGTATACAACACATATAACAAGAATATCTAGATATAGTCAACAAATACACGCAGTCTCAAAGGTAACTCACAACCATAATTCCAACCATGGATTCCAGCTCAATGGTTCCACATAGAACATGTCCAGGAGAACACACTCTTGAGTTTTAAGGAACTGATGAAGTCCATATGACTAGAAAATTCCCTTTAGGTATCACCATTAAAATTCAATGCTGAAAGTATAAGGAGATATGATACATAGATGAGGATCACACCAAAGGCCATGGGGTATACTAATAACTCAATATAAATTAACCCAGTAAGTAGAGTATAAAATCCATCATAGTGTTGGTCATGATGATACAAAGAACTCCACCTAGGGTACAAATATGAATATAGGACCTCACTCTTGGCCTCATAGAAGGATTCCAACAAATTTATCCAAGAAGTCCAATAAAAAGTATGTATTTATCAAGTGTAGAAGGAGATTCTATTGTAACCCTCATGGAATGGATTAGTGGAACACACCATAACAAAACCTGTCTAATATACAAAGTACAATGGCTTTAATCCAACTTTATAGGAGTACATGGAGTGTATTAGGGATACATTTTTGTCCCTTTGACCCCAGGTCATGCCCCTATAAATATACTATGTCTGTATACATGTTAAATTACTTAGAAAGATACTACACATGTACTTCTACCAATGTACAAGTACACGACTTATCCCATGTACGTCTAGTCCAGGCCGTGTCTATGAGGGAGTACACAAAATGACCATTGTTGTGTACTCTAGACCATGTTTTTATACCCTTAGAGTTAAAAATCAGGCAATTGTGGAGAGTTCACATTTTATGTGATAGTGTCACATGCCATGTGATAGTGTCACATGACATGTGATAGTGTCTCATGACCTATGATACAAATCTCCTTCCTGTAACCCTAGTTGCCGCTAATAGGGTCCACATAGTGTGTGGCTCCACACTACATTCTGTGTAGTGTATAAATTTATATAATATCATATTTGGGTTATGTGTTCATTTCCATGCCTTCTTCTATCGATATGGTTATTCTTGTCACTAGAAAATCAAGTATTCACATCGACTAATCCTTTTCTTCAACAAACAATATGTTTCGTCTGTCAAATTTTTTTAGAAAACACCATCGAACATTATTCTTTATTACACGCTGAATAACAATAAATCAGGTATCCAAAACCATCTGTTCTACCACCTCTTCCATCATCACACCACCATTGTGTTTGTACTATCCTAAATCTACAATATCAAGTCATTGTGCCAAGAAATGGGTGTGCATTGATCAATTCACCTTAATTTTTTGAACCATGGACCAACAAAGTACACCCATGATGGAAAAAGCATTAGGGGATAAAACATAGAAATAATCAAAAGGAATAGACCTTGATCAATGTTTATTTCAACTTCAATTCATATTCATTAGAAATATAATATAATAATTAATAATCATGAGGAAATTCACCCAATAAATACCCTCAATAAACCCATCCCGCAGTACGCATGATCAAAAAATGAATATGTTGGTTGATTGATCCTTGTACATCATAAAAAAAGGGGAAATAAAACCACATCAAATATTGTACTACATTTATTTGGATCGATCATTGATGAAGAATGTAGCAATGCCATTATTGTTGGCCAGATCCTCAAAATTCGCCTTGCATCAGTTGTCGACTGCCAATGGGATCTAATTTGATGACTCTCCAATGGTCCTTTGGATCTATAGGTTTTAGCAGATAAACCTAGGAATTACCCATAAAAATTTATTTATAAAATTATACTAGACATTGCATCAAAAAAAAATGTAAAATAATTTTATTAATTGATTTATTCATTTTACGCCCATGAAGACTTTTCTTTAAATTCCTCGTGCCAAAAAATGTTTGGTCATGCCTAGGTTAAACCCCATGTTATAAAATCCATAGTTCCCTTAGATTTATGATCCCCCTTTTAGAATTTATTCCCCTTTTTAGGAAATTTTTTTGTGTGTGCTAATTGATATATTAAATACAATTCAAACATTTATCTAGGAAAACCGGGTCACATAATTTCATGTTATCATTGTACCTGGTCTAAAAAATAATTCATACAATATAAAAACATAATACATGGAAAATATGAGTCATAACAGTTTCTAGTGTTTTTTGAGGTTCTTTTGGATAGATTTTAGAAGATTTGATCATGTAGTATCTCTAAGGATATCTTGGTTTATCCTTGCTTATTGGGAATGGTTTCTTGAGGTCTGAGCAGTTGAGGTTTTTCTCTTGTGTATAAGGATCATATTTATTATAGGCATAGTTTTAGGTGGATGCCTTTGGATAGAGGTTATGGATGGGTGTCTTTATGTTACTTTTTTTCATTTGATGAACTTTTGAGGTTTCCATAGGGGCTAGTTTCTAATCAATTGATCAGTGGTTTCCATATTTGACTATTGAGGATTTCCATGTGGCATTGTTTGTCTTTTGTTGAGGATCCCTTATAGTGTTTGTTTATTTTTAGGTCATCATGATGACTGTTTGGAATTCCCTCTATTGGTGGTATTGTTTTTTGGATACCCTATTTTGGGAGTATTGTTGACTAAGGATTGATTAGAGGCCACTGAGGGTCGTTTGGTATGTTTCCACACTAGTTTTGTCCTATTGAAACCCTAAACCTAGTATCCCAAAGATAATTTCTACTTTATTACATTGGAATATATACCAAAGGGATGATATGTTTAGCTGTTTTAACGAACCAAATACATACATGACACCCATTTTACATAAGGATTGATAATAAAAATCCATGAAATGGAAACCATTTGGCATCCTTGAACTCATTCCAGGAAATATTTTTCATATCCTAGGGAAAGGAAACATAATAAAGGTGAGTTTAAATGATTGGTAAAGGTTATGTATAATGTAAGATATTATGATTAAATAAGTTTAATCCAAATGCAAAGGTAAATGACTAAACACAAATTCCATTTAAATAATTTGACATCCATGATAAGATAAGGCATACCCAATATGGAAAGGTAAATAACTAAACACACATGACATTTAATAAATAATATGAGAATGAAATGCATCTAGAGATAGTATCATTTTCAAAATATCATGGATAAAAATAACTAAATTTTCAATGAAGTAAATGATCAATTATTAGACTCCCTGATCTAATACATCATGATACCTCTACCTTTAAGGTCGTACACAAGATATTTTAAACTATATGTACAAACCTGGTTAACTTGGTTAAATGATTTTTTTCACAAGAACTACTGATGCATAGAGGGAAAATATAATTATGGGTCACACCCATCACATCATGTCCAAATCATTCCCCCTATATCAAATATTTTATTAAATTGATGAATTATATGACTTATCAATAAATATCTATATTGAGTAAATAATAAATATTTGTTAATTTTTCCACAGTTTATCAAATAACCTTCATATTATAGATTGTATATAAAAAAGTTATATGGTTTAGTAATTAATAATATTCATGCTACAATAATATTGGTATTTAAGAGAAATTTATTTTTAAGTAAAAAATGAACAAAAAATTTATTATTTCAAGAGGGAGTTAAGAATCACAAAAGACAGTGAGATTGTACCATAACGTTTACCGTATGGTAATTTCAAATTCAAATACCCTTTAATGAAATAATTCAAATTGAAACATAAAATATTATCAATTATTCATTAATAATGATAATACATGTCAAAGGGTTATAATATACCCCATATAAAAGAAATTTGGTAAAAACATTATAATACGCCTTAGTGAAGGGAAATCGATACGAAGTCTATTACCTTGTGTATGACTCATCATGTATGTTTTTTATCTTCTGGGAAAATAAAATTATGTTAATTAATTACTGGATTGATAAAACTTTTCTGGTTTATTATTTCTTTTATTTCACTTATTACTATTTTATATACAATTACATAGTCAATTATGTTTATGTGGGGTGTTATGATGATATTTGACTTTTGTGTCAAATATGAATTCGGTATATTAACTATTACTCTAAGAGGGAATTATTTAAACTTATATAAAATAATAATAATTCTATAATTATCATATTAATACATATATCATAAATTTTATATCAATAATAAAATATTTTCTGAGAAATTAAGTACATTACAAACATGTAGAAGATGTGTCATACGTATTCATGAGTAACATTTCTATTTTTTAATGATCATTAAAAAAAGGTGATAAGTTATATTTTATCTTTATATTTTGATCATAATATCAGAAACACAATATAAATTATTTAAATATACTTATATATACATATGTATATATCATCCTTGTGTTTTTTTGATGAAAAGTGAGTCACATCAAGTTGTGAAGGCGGCAATCCACATGTACATGAAAGACATTATCATTCATTTTGGTCCAATATTTTGTTGACCTTATTATATAATTAAAAATATAATGATTTGAAATTTGAAATTTATTTTTATAATTTAAATTCACATAATTTCAAAAAAAAAATATTTTAAAATTAATCTCATAGACATGATACAAAAGTGGGATTTTAAAGAGAAAATGTACAAAAGTTTACAAAATTTTAATATAAATATTCAATAAAAAATGATTACACTAAAGTAAATTGAATTATTAGATTTATAATTTAACTAATTTAACTTAAAACCCAATTAAAAATGTAATTTAACTTTACAAATAATTTAAAAAAAATATATATTTCAATTAAAATTCTGTATTTTCGCTATTCATCGAAAAATGAAACAATTCAGATAAATCCCACAAATTCACCATAATATAATTTTGATATTATTATTCTAAAAATGATTTTATTTTTCTGAAATAAAATTTATTAAAGAGATAAAAATTAATTTTATATATGTGCAAAGTTGGACTAAATCACTTTTTAGTAAAATACTATTTTTCAAAAAAGACATTTTGTTTTTCTTACAAATGTTTTTTATTTTTATTTCTAACAAATAGTTAAAAAAACTATGTGTGTAAAATATATATTTTTCTTAATTTATTTAGTCCCATTTATTCCCAACAATTTAATATATAGGTTTAAATGATCATTGTTAAATAATAGAGTATCACATTTTGTTTAAACACGATGTCGCGTGCAATGTAAGTGATCGAATAAATAAAATTTATTCTAAAAAATATATTATGAATCATGGGGTTTTACATTATTACCTCCTAAAAAAGATCCCTTCTTCAAAATTTTAGAGATATTACCTTCTAAATAAATGTGGTTAGTCCTTTTTTATAACATCCTGTGGTTCCCACATTGGTTCCTAATTTTTTTGATTTCTCCAAAGTAGATTTACCAGTCGAGTCATATGATTACTCAATACTTCAAATATAGTATCAATAATATGGATGGGTTATTCATAGAAATATTGATCATGTTCAAATTAAATTTCTTTATAGGTGAGGACATCTATTGGGTCTGTTATGTACTTAAAATTTATATATTGAACACATCATAACTTTTTAGACATTTGGTGGAATTGCCAAATGATAAGCAAAAAACATTTAAGGAGTTAAAAGTTCCCTTTGTACTTGGGGTTGAGTTTTCCCTTTTTAGTGAACCTTATAACACCCTTCAATATAGATGATTTCAAGAAAACATGATCCCCCACTTAGAATCCAAATCCATCCTCTGATTATCATCATTCCTCATTTTCCTACATTGATTTTCTTTAATGTCCATAATAAATATTCAATTTTTTTGAATATTTATTTGATATTTTCTATTGATTTGGGGATTTTAGGAAATTCATAAATAATTTTAAGAATTCATATCCTTCTAAATACTCTTCATGAATTTTTATGTAAAATGGGGATCATGATAAAGTATAATTATAAGATATTTGTTGCGATGTTCTACATATTTATTAATATAGATCCTTATGAAGCGATCAAAAGTTAAATATTTTCTTATAATGAGTAAATATATATATTTGGTTAAAAAATCAATGATAACTCAAATTTCATCATTCATTTTAGGAGTCTTTGGAAGTCCTATAACACTTTCCATAGTAATTTCCTCCCATTTCCACATAGGAATATGAAGTGTTTTCATGAATCCTCTAGGATGTTGTCTCACAACATTAAATTATAGATAATCCAAAAATATGGACACATAATTAAAAATTTCCCGCTCCATGTTATCCTATAGAAAATGATCCCTCAAATCCCTATACATTTTATTACTACCACGGTGTATAGGGAAATTATATCACTGTGAATCATCAAATAATTACCTTTTTTAACTCATGTATATATGAAATAGATAATCTATTTCCAAATTTTAGAACACCGTCTTCCAAAATAAAGTCTGTTAATTTCCAATCATTCATATAATTAATTTTATTGTTACAGTTATCATCATCATATTGAGAAATTTTCATCATTTCTAATAATTTTCTTTCACAATAATTTGAAAAAATAGTATTGTATCACCTTACTTAATAATTTCCATATACACATTTACTAGATTTTTAAACACAGTATTTCTCTTAATGCTCATTTGGGTTATAATTCCATGATCTTTCCTACATAATTAATCTCATGCCTTATTTTCTTTTTCTAAATGGTAGTGTATTGATAAATAAAAATCCTTGAATATCTCAAGAAATTGAATTTGCGTCATATTGAAATATTTCAACGAAAATAGGTATTTTAGACTTTTATGATCCATGTATATCTCATATGTTTTTCTATAGATATAATATATACATATTTTTAAAGAAAATATTACAGATTCCAACTTAATGTCATGGATTATGTAGTTTTTTTCATGAGACTTCCATTTCATTGATGCCTATACAATAACATTATCATTTTTCATTAGAAACAACAAAGTATAATTTTTGATACATTAGTTTCAATCAAAGAACCATAATTTCAATATTGTATAGTCAAAATCAGATCATTGAACAATCTCTACTTTAGTTCATCAAAATTTTATTCACATTCATTTTTGCAAACAAAATTTACACATCTTCAACTAAACTTTGTTAATGGGTTAGATAATTAGGAAGAATTATTAATGAATATAAAATAGTAACATTCAAATATAATCAAAATATGTTTCTAAGTTATTTTTTTTATTTACCATTATTGGACTATGTTTTTATTTATATGATAAAAAATATTTCACCCTTGGAGAAAATATGGCCGATAAAAGAAACATCTTGATGATAGAAATCACACGTACTAAATTTTAAATATAACTATTTCCTTATAAGAGTATAAATAATGATTCATATGTGATTATCATGGTACTCAATTATTGTATAAAACACCAAGATATCATTAATTAATTCCATAACTAAATCATAAAGATATTCTTGAATACTCTGTTCAACTGATCTGAAAAAACAAAAGTTTCACTATTCAATCTAAATTTTGTTAATGTAAACTTGTAATGACCATACATCATCTGGGAATATAATTTTAGAATATATTCATTGTTTACTCAAAACTGATGATACCCTGAATAGAATAGAATATTTCAAAAACATATTGGGCTCTATGAAGTTGAAGTCATCAATGCGAGGTAGATGATAATTTTTCTTTACCATAATATCATTTATTTCCCTATAATCAATGAATATAATCATGGAACCATATTTATTCTTATTTAGAAGAACATGGGATACCTATAGTGAGAAACTAACAAGAATAAATCATTTATCACATAAATGCTATAGTTTTTTCATCAACTCTACTAATTCAAAAATGGCCATTACTTAGGGATTCTTTGATATTGGTCATGCATTCAGGGTTAAATCAATGGAAAACTCAACTTCATGATCTAGGGGATGTATAGGTAATTCCTCAAGACATACATAAATGTATTCCTATACAATACATACATAATAAATTTTAATATTACCTTATCCATACCTAGATTTAATTTTCCCTTATTCCTGAAGAATTTTATTCATTATATCAATTGGGGGGGTTCTAGACATAAATCTGATGATTATTTCTCTACTCAAAAGATACAAAATTCAACATATTACTTTAAAATTTAAATTTCCTTCTTATAATTAATTGATTCATCTTATTTTAAAATTAAGTCCATACCAAGTATTATAACAATGTAAACCATAAGTATGATACTAATGTTAGAAAATAGAGAAAAGTTATGTTTCATAATAGAGACTAACTGACACATCCTTATTGCACTATGACTTCCCCTGGGAATTTTGACTATCAACACCCTTCTTAATTTAGAATGGAAATGTCTAATTTTATTATAAAAATAGGAATATATAAAAGAGTGAAAGAATCTAGATTCAAAAAAATAATTAGATATATTTGAATTTTTGATTAAAGTACCTTCCAACAAATCATTGGGTACTTCCACATTAGTTGTGTTTACTGGAAAATCTTATCCTTTTCCCCTTGGCCAATTCTATGGTGGATTAACATGAATCTTCAAGAATTAATATCTATAATTCCATATCTCCCTAAAATGGAAATACTGAATATTAGTGTTTTATTTTTTCCAATTTATTTTTTATCCTAGTTTCCCATATCTCTATACTTATAAGAAACTCCAAATCCATTTAAGCATTTACTTAGGTGATTATTTCCACAGTTTTCAAAATATTGAAATAATTTTTTTTTCATTCTTATTTGATGCATTATTTTTTCATATAGTTCATATGTCCTCTTCATCTCTTGATTTCCCTTGATCATGTGAGATCTATGGAATTCCTTCTCAATTTTGATGTCACGTAAAACTATTTATTTTTTTGAAAAAAATGTTTTACATAATAACACCCTTCATAGAATTTGATTAATATATTTAAATATATTGTTAATCTAGAACTCTAGGTTGAATATGTAATCCATAACATACCTCGATAACCCTTTTAAGGTAGCTTCATTGTCAAAAACATATTTAACTTCCTTTTTATTTAATATCAGGAGATTTCACTTCATTTGAGTTTATTAATTATGAGGGAATTTTTTTAAGATTGACTCCTTAAAATCATTCCATTCTATGAGTTTTATTTCCTCTTCCTCTATAATATTCTAGACCGACTACCATAATTGATCAATATCACATTTAAGAAAATACACTATAAGTGTGTCCTTTTCCTTTTCACCACATCCCAAGCCCATAAATATCTTTTCCAAATACATAATCCATTTATCAACTACCATTTTATTAGTAGTACCACCAAATTATAGGTTCTTATATCGAATTTAGTGATCTATCATAGGTTAATATCACAATGAAATTGGGTGCTCCATCAAGAAAGGGTTATTTTTCATGACCTGATTAATCTACCCTAATATAGACATAATATTTTAAGTTCCAATACCATGTCTATTGGATTATTTAATAGAGAAACATCTACATTTTCCATGAGTGTAAATATAATTCTCTCTTAAATGAACCATTTATAAACCATGGAATATATGAGATTATCACATAAAATTGTTAATTTTATATAAAAATGTTTAATTATAAATATGATGTAACACTTATCATTAATTTAAAATTTATTTATTTTTAATATCAAAATTATAGACTGGGTTTCTTTGGGGATATATTTATTTTCAAAAACTCTATATTTGTTTATAAATAAAATTTCAATTATCTTTAGAAAATACCCTGGGAGTGTCAAACAAGTTTCATAATAAGGCCAGTTGTCCTGATCCATGTGACAATCATGACAATCTTGATCTTCCATTTATTGGAGTTAATACCCCTAGGTACTTTTAAGCTAGAACCACGTCCACATGTAGTATCTAGATATGGTTTTATAGGAAGAAAAAACAAGATAATATCATCATTATCAAAACATTTGGATGTTCATCTATAAATATCCTCAACGTCTTTCAAAGGGTTGTATTACCTAATATATGTTTCCTATAATTAGGTTCCCGAGGATTCTACTATACTTCCTCTCATACCAACTCTAGTTACCCAGCCCCTAGTAGCTTAGAGCTTGTGTCTACGTTATTAAATCGGTATAGATACATCGAGTCAAATCATGAAGGAATGATCAATTTAGTTGTTTTAAAGAACCAAATACATACATGATACCCATTTTATATTTGTATATAAAATCAAAAACATAGAAAAGGAAAAAAAATTTAATCCTTTAACGCATTTCGAGAATTCTTCTTCAAATACTAGGTAAAGTAACAAAATAAGGAGAGATTAAATCATCAGTAAGGGTTATGTAAAATTAAAGATATAATGAATCTATAAGTATAATAAATATGGAATGGTAAATAAATGAAAAAACATTCCATTTAAATAACTTTAATTTCATGATAATATAATTCAAAATCAATATGGCATGGTTAATAAATGAAAACACATGCCATTTAATCGATAATATGAGAATGAAATTTACCAAGATATAATATCATTTTGAAAATATCATGGATAAAAAAAATAAATTAATTTTAAATGAAGTTAATTCATAATTATTAGAGTTCATGATCTCAGGAATCAGGATACATCGATCGTCAATACCTTTGAAAAGTTAGTTTAAACTACATGTAGAAACTCATTTAATTTTTCCAACTAATTTGTCTCATAAGACATATTGATGAATTTAAGGGTTCTATAATTATTATGCCCCACCCATAACTACATGTCTAATTCATTCATCGTATATTTAATATTCAATTTAATTCATGAATAATATGACTTATCCACTAATATATATATTGACTAAGGGATACAAATTTACCAATATTTCCCTAGTTAATCAAATAACTTTCAAAATATAAACCATATGTAAAAATGGAATAAGGTTTAGGAAATAATAATATCAATAATTCATTAATACTCATATTTATGATAAATTAAATTTCTAATAAAAAATTATCACATGAAAGTGGTTGTTTCATCATAAATTTAATAGTCACAAAATAAAGTGAGATTATACAATAACTTTCACCACTTGGTAATTTTCAATTAAAATCAGCGTGTATAAAATAATCAAATGGAAAATTAAAATAAGATGAATCAACAACAAATAATTATATTACATGTCAAATGGGTAATATATTAACCATATAAAATAAAATTAGTGCATAATATTTTAATATACCTCAATGAAATAAAATTGAGACGAAGTCCAATACCTTGAATCTGACTCATCACATATGTTATTTATCATATAGATTAATAAAAATATGTTAAATATTTACTTAAGTAAAATATTTTTTAGAATATAATTATTCCTTTTAATTCACTGATTATTATGTTATATATAATTACTTAATCAATTAAGTTAATGTTTGTTGTTTCGATGATATTTTACTTATGTGTCAAAAATGACTTATATAGGTTGACAATTGTTTAAAGAGGTAATTATTTCAACCTCTAAATAAAAATAATCATGAAATTATTATAATGATTATAGATAAATTATAATTTTAATACCAATAATGAAATATGGTTTTGATAAATAAAGTATGTTACGATCAGGAAGACGGTAGACCATATGTACTCATGAGTAATATTTCCATTATTTAATGATCACTATGGAAAGGTGGTAAGTAAAATTTTACTTTAAAGTATTGATAATAATATCATAAATACCATATTAATTCTTTAAATATACTTTTATATATAATTCATGTAGCATGGTGATGAACATATAGTCACATCACATCGTTAAGACGGTATTCCACGCGTACAAGAACAACATTATCATCTTTTAGTGAGTGAAAGGTTAAAAACTAAAATGTTGTATTATCCTTTAATAATGATATATATTACATTAATTTCATAATTATTTCATTTATATCACACATATTCATCTAATTAATCTATATCAACTTATAAGAAAAGCGTTAGCGAAAGATGAATCAAATCGATTCTTGATGCGGTAGTCCATTGTACACAGTAGTGGTGTTATAGTATTCCCTGTGTAAAGAAAATTAATACTATGTACATGATATAATGACTCTATATGTATTATTATATTATAAATATCATATATATATACTTTATATCTGTCATCGTACACAACCTTTAAGAGGTGGTAATGGAAAAGTGAATGACATCACTTCATGAGCCGGTTGTCCACCGTATACAAGAATAATGATTTTCCAATTCATTTTATGGAGGTCAAGATTGATTTTTATTATTACCTTGACATAATAAATAATATTATATTTAATATACTTAGTTTATTATATCATCATGTTTTAATAAAAATTGAATGAGTTATAGGAAGAATTAAAATAAAAATACTCATTAAATAATGTTACCACTTCTTCACGTAACTTTCTTAACATTCACCAAAATACATCCTACATTAGATTTAATAAAAAAATAAGGCTTCTAAGATGATGGTTTGATGTTTTAGAGAATTTACTTTCTGAACCAAAAGGATTTTAAGGTGTTAATAAAAGAGGATATGGGGTGGCCGTTTATACGTGAGGTGATTGGTACACTTGTAATTTTTGAAATGATAAATGTGTACCCGCATTTTACAACTGAAAAGGGTAAAAAAAGTGTTTATTATTGATAATTAAACTATATAAGGTCAAAATATGATCATAAAATAAATTTTTGATTAGTATTTATGTAAATTTTGTTCTTATCCTTTTAGTTTAATCCTCGATAAACCCATTTTTACCATAACCGCGGTAATTAATTTTTATTAACTCCTCTATAAATTTTGGTAAAATAAATTAGTAGATCTTATTAGATAATATAAATTAACATTATTCCTATATGGAATATATTATTACAAATTCTATTCACAAAAATAAAAAAATTTAATTTAAAATTAATCTCTAAGATGCGACGTGAAAGTTGGTTTTCAAAGAGAAATTATTCAAATGATTACAAAGTATTTATAATAATAATAAATATGAAGATGATTATAATGAAACAAATTGAATTAATTGATATATAATTTCCCTAATTTTACATTATAACAAATAAAAAAATATAATTTAACTTTATAAACAATTTAAATGGAAATGTTACTTTTATTATTCATTAGAAAAATGAAATATTTCAAAAAAATACAAAAAATTAACCTTAAGGTAATTTTTATTTGATTATTTCGAAAATTAATTTAATTTTAGAAATTAAGTTTCCAAAATAGTTAAAATTTTATTTTAAATTATATTCCAAAAGCATGATTAAACTGCATTTTAGAAAAAATACTGTTTTTCAAAGAACATTTCTTTTTTCTTATAAATGATTCATATTTTTATTTTTAACAAATAAAAAATATATAATTTTGTAAACTATATATTTTAAAAAATATATTTATTCCTGCTGATACCTTCCAATTTAATGGAATGGTTTAAAGTTTCATGTTTAAATAATACAGTATCTCATTTTGTTTAAATTCAATGTTGCGTGCATCGCAAGATATCGACACAATTAAATTTATTTTAAAAGAAATATGTTATAAATTATTGGGTTGTAACATCCCTTCTAATTTTATATGATCTATATAAACCCTTCGTAGGTTTCTATAATCTTTTTGTGTCATTTTGGTCACTTGAGTATGTTTCTTCGAGCATATCCTGAGAGTTTGGGTGTGGTAGGGGAGTCCCACGCAATTTGTAGCTTTATGTTTTGACTATGGGGACTGTGGTATCCCTAAGAATTTGATTGGACTTGAGGTGAGATGTTGAGATCCCATGGTGGTTATTTTCTAGACACAATGATCTAGGGTGTCGATAGAGGCCTCATTATTTGTTAGTTGAGAGTAGATCAACACTATTATGTCAGATGTTTGGATGATGTGGTCGATGTCGTATCTTCCCATGTTCGGCTAGTTGATGGAAATGAGGTTTAATTCAGTTTATCTTATGGGAAATAGTATAAGGATGATACCTTTAGGATATCTTTGATTAGGATATAGGCTTGAGTTTTTTGTTGGTTCTCTCCTCTACTGGTTAGATATGATTATAAAGGATTTGGGAGATAATGGATGACTTAGAAGAATGAATACCCCCATGTTTTTATTTATTTCTCTCCTATGATGATGTACTATTGGATTGGGTTTTATTAGTCATGTATTCTAGTGTGATATCGATGTTTTGTATGTTGTTCCACTCCCTTTTTTATATATGGATCACACCTTGTTGGGTCTGGTGCTGGTGCCCGGTTCATTTTATAGGATATTTAGAACTGATGGGTTATATAATTGAGTCAAACAAGGTGTTCCCTTCACCAGTTAATTTCTTTCTATTGGATTCTTATATCCCAATAGATGTTCTTGTTCGTGTGAATACCTATAACTATTCCATTGGGTATATAATTTGTACCTATTTCATTAAGAAATATTGGATATACTGTATCGATATGGAAGATGAACTAATTTTTATGTGTCTATGTGACCCATATATTATAAATCCACAACCATTGACCAGAGTGGTAGTAGATTTACCTAATGATTAAGGCTTGAACCCTTGGTTGGTAGTTTTATTTTTTCTGGGTTTTCTAACTTTTTTATGTTGTTGTTTCTTTTTTTTTTCCAGCGGTTATTAGACTTTATCTAGGCTAGGAATACCATGTGTGCATTCACTTATTATGATAATAGATTATAGGCTCATTATTGGGTGGCTTACTAAGATTTATTTCCAACCCCTTGTATATGCACCTGGGTGTGTGTTCCAACCATATGTCTACTTTAAGGTTGGAGAAAAGGTTCAATGGTGGATGTGTATAGTGACCCTATATGTTTATACATATTATTAAATTATTTTAATAATAATTATCCAAGAAATACAAACTAGAATTGAAAATTATAGTTTCATTGGAAGATTTGGTTTATTATTAGAAGACATGAAAATAGGAAAAACATCATTTTATTAATCTCCATAATTATCACAGAACTCCATTTGAGATGTTATAACTTCATCGAATATCCTAGGGAGTAAAAAAACTAAATGGATGAGTTTAAAATCCCATTATGGGAATAAACATTGGAATATAGAAAAACACATGGGTTGGAAGGAATAACATGATAATATAAAAGTCATGGACCATGACTAATCATATGGAAGAATAACATATGGAATGTGGAATCATATGATTGTGGAAATATTTGAATGGGGCAGTGACATATAACATGACATAAACATGAGTCAAAGATAACTACTATGATTATATCACATGATGGATGAAGTCCCATAATGTATTAGGTTATCCTTCCTAATCCAATACATGACATCTCATGTAACTAAAAATTAACCAATCTGTTGGAGCACTATATGGATGTACTAATCATAAGAAGTTTATGAATATGTTTTCCATATAAATAATCAAACATAAGTAATAAACATAAGGGTCTCCTATAAAAATAAATGGGTATCATAGTAATGTCACAAAGAATAACTGGAGGGTATATAAAAATGATATCCATAAAATAAAGTATTAAATAATTTTTAGAAAATAATAGAGTAATAATAATAGATCATGAATAATTATGTCCAACTAAATTTATTACATGAAAAAGAGTTTTTTTATATTTTATAAATGAGCCTCTTTAACATGGTTTTAGGGAAAAGAATAAAGAGAATTTTAAGAGGATAAAGGCATAATTGTTTAAATTAAACCATAAATTTAAAAAAATTGTTTTCATGCTAAAATGTGTTATTTTATAAAAATATTTGTGTCTTAAAATATTTTATTTAGTGTATATGAAAATGGGTAAGAAGTGAAAAAGTTTCCAATAATTGGGCCTAATTATCAAGAATAATTGAGAAGGGAACCTTATCAAACTTGTATTTCACCATAAAATAAAAATGACTTGAGCTATATAAAAATATATGGAACATATAAATATAGTTTTTGAGATTTATATAAAAATAAATATGAGTTACATTAGGGTAAAGAGAGAGAAAGTGTAACCCAAAAGAAAAATTGGTGATTTGGAGAGATAAAATACCTTATGTCTCAATAAGTTATAAACTTGTAATTCATGTCATGGTTAATAAAATTAAATTAATTAATTAATTAATTAATAACCTATTCAAATTTTTTTTATTTTTTTATTTTTATTAAGTTCATTTTTATCCATTTTGATGAGTTATAAGATTCATTTTTTTGTTCTGGGAGTGTTTGTTTCGTGGTATTATGGTCAGTTCACTTGTGTATAATTATGGAATTCTTGTGGAATAGAAAAAAGACTGCATAATTGAAATGAATTTTTTTTCATGAACATAGATAAGATTAAATTTTCCCATATAAAGTTTTCCTAACATTGCAATTATTCATTTGATAAAACATTAATGATAAATGTTTAGTTTATTCTGGTTGTTTTTCCAACCATCACGAACTATTTTATTTTTATTTAATATCATGTTTATATATTTTTTATAGAACATTTAATAAGTTATATTATTATTATTAAAATATTATTTGACCATAATAATTGTTTTATGATAATCCTTGAAGGAGGTAATGAATAACGGGAACTCATTATCCACAATGACGGTTAATCGTTATTATTTGGAAAATGGTTTTAGATATTTGAATAAGATGAGATGAGAGGATGGATGGATAGATAATATTACATTAGAAATATAAAATTAAATTATATATATGATACTAGATTTATTATTCCCTAGTGGATGAATGAATTTACAAGAAGGTAGAAGAAGAAAAAAATTAAGGGATATGGTTTAAGAAAGTTACATCTTGAATATCTCCTATTGGAAGGATCTCTTATGAAACAGGGAATTGGTCTTCGGTGAAACAATAACCACTATAATTTTTCTAGAGAAGTGGAAAATAGTATGGTCTATATTTAATTCTCAAGGTGGTGAAATGAAGTGAATTAAAGCGTGCCTTTTTGAAATTGACATGAGGGGCACTTTAAGAATTTCTCAAAATATTAAAACATAATATGACAATTATAGATAAAAAAATATTACAAATGGACTCTAAATATATAGAGGATGAAATTTTAGACCATATATTATCTCTATAGTAATTATTTAATATTTATTGTATTTTAGATAATTTAATAAATTACTATTTTTATGAAATATCTTTGTTGAAAAAATTTATACAATTCTGTACTAAGACTTTAAAAATATATAAGAAGAATAAAATTGAAAAAAAATATTATTATAACCTATGAATTTAATGTTAATCAATAGAGTTCTTGAATCACTATAATTATCTCAAATTATATTTATTTAAATATATTTATTATCATATAGTTTATTTTACAATTAATTTAATAATTATTGCATCACTGTTGTATAAGAATTTAGGGTATTTAGTTATTACATAAAAAATTAATAAAATATCATAAAAAATAAATATTTAATATTTATAAATAATATTTATTGTTGAACATATATTCTATAATATCACATATTTAAAATATTATACCTATTAAAAACAATATCATGACTAGTTTAACATTATTTTAAATAAAATACTATAAAGGGATAAATGTCAACCAAGTGGATCCCAAAGTTCATGAATTCAACTAATGTAATATTATGGTCTAAAATTTGTCATCATATAGGATTTATTCAAATTTTTGGGTCATTTAATCATTCTTATAATTTTAATAAAATTGTATTATTGATTTTTCTTCCTCTTGCACAAGCACTACATCGATGTTGCAAAAGCATATACGATAATCATTTCATATATAAAAATTAAAAATAGATTGATATAATAATAAATTAATTAGGCTCAATATATTATTTTATATTCATTAATTATGAATATTTACTCATATTCATTTCATGAAAACATATTTGATTTGTTAATTTGACTTTTATAGCCAAATGCAATCATTGAACAAACGTTTGGATACGATTCATGTGATATAAGTCAAAAATTATAAAATATCTTTAAAAATCATAATTAATGATTTATATTTAATAATAAAGTCGTTAAATGACTTTTTAGAACTAATTTAATTTCTCTAATTCACCAAATTTGACCTTCTCAATGTGGTGCAGGCACTATGCCGACATATAAAATATTTTTTATATTTATCATGAAATAATAAATATTTTATATTTTATAGATTATCACTACTGGAAATAAACTATTTCCCAACGGTTCAGAACCGTTGGGAAAGCCCCTGAAACCGTTGGGAAAGGTTTTCCCAACGGTTCTCATAACCGTTGGGAAGTAAGCCGTTGGGAAAGGTTTTCCCAACGGTTTACTTGCAACCGTTGCAATAGGCCCATAGAAGTTACCCTATCCCAACGGTTTGGGTGAACCGTTGGGATAGTTTTTCCCAACGGTTCTCCCAAAACCGTTGGGAAAACCAAATGCCACACATTTTTTCCCAACGGTTTTAAACCGTTGGGAATTGGTGAAGTCTTTCCCAACGGTTTAGAACCGTTGGGAAAAGACATGCTAAAACTTATATGCCAACGGTTTAAAACCGTTGGCATACCCTATGCTGCAAATTGCAGCACCCTGCAATTTGCACAGCCCCTGTCCCCTGTCTATCACCACCAGTCATCAGGCCTCATTTTCACCTCATTTTCACCTCATTTTCACCTCATTTTCGATCCAACTATTGTACCAGTAATAAAATAAAACATACATATTCAATTACGAACAAATTCATACACATTTAACATATAATGGATCCTGAAACTATACAAATCCATAATTAAATTACAATTCATAAACATACATAATTCATATAGAATTCAATTTAAAATTTAGATGACAATTATACGTGGAATCTGAAATTCAATTCATAATATGATCGGTTTTTTCTATACCATATATTTTTACCTCAAATGATGTCCATTTTAAACAAAATACATACACCTGAAGTGATACCGGCCACACCGCACCTCATATTGAGGCGGGGTTAACTCGTACACGTCACATTTGACTCATGGATCGTTGTGCTAAAGTATCGACAGAATCCTAATGCGTTTGGTCGGTTTTCCGTATGCCAGTTGATGTTTTTCACTTAAAATGGCGTCCTTTTGAAACAAAAGACGGACACTATGAGTGGTGCCGACCACACCGCGTCTCCAATTGAGGCGGGGTTGATTCGTACACGGCACATATGACTCATGGATCGTTCTCCTAAAGTTTAAATGGAAACCGAATGCGTTTGGTCGATTTTCCGTATGTACCTAAAATGTTGTCCATTTTAAACAAAAGAGTGACACTTAGACTCATCCCGACCACACCGCGACTCAGATTCATCCCGGGTTGGCTCGTACATGTCACATATGACCCATGGATCATTGTGATAAATTATAAAAAGATTCCGAATGCGTTTGGTCGGTTTTGCGTATGCCAGTTGTTCTTTTCATTTATAATCATGTCCATTTTAAACAAAAGAGACATAGTTAGAGCGGTGTCGGCCACACCACATCTCAGATTAAGACGGGGTTGACTTGTACACGTCACATATGACCCATGGATTGTTGTGCTAAAGTATCGATAGAATCCGAATGCGTTTGGTCGGTCTTCCGTATGTCAGTTGATGTTTTTCACTTAAAATGACGTCCTTTTGAAACAAAAGACGGACACTTTGAGTGGTGTCAGCCGCACCGCATGTCGGATTGAGGCGGGATGATTCGTACACGTCACATAGGACCCATGGATTGTTCTCCTAAAGTTACAATGGAAACCGAATGCGTTTGGTCGGTTTTCCGTATGTACTTAAAATGGTGTACATTTTAAACAAAAGAGAGCCATTTAGACTGATCCCGGTCACACCGCGACTCGGATTGACCCGGGTTGGCTCGTACACGTCACATATGACCCATGGATCGTTGTGATAAATTATCAAAAGATTCTGAATGCGTTTGGTCGGTTTTGCGTATGCCAGTTGTTCTTTTCACTTATAATCCTGTCCATTTTAAACAAAACAGACACAGTTAGAGCGGTGTCGGCCACACCGCGGCTCGGATTGAGGCGGGGATGATTCGTACACGTCACATATGACTCATGGATCGTTCTCCTAAAGTTTCAATGGAAACCGAATGCGTTTGGTCGGTTTTCCGTATGTACTTAAAATGGTGTCCATTTTAAACAAAAGAGAGCCACTTAGACTGATCTCGGCCACACCGCGACTCGGATTGAACCCGGGTTGCCTCGTACAGCTCACATATGACCCATGGATTGTTGTGATAAATGATCAAAAGATTCGGAATGCGTTTGGCCGGTGCACCAGACAGAAGCAAGGGATTTCTCTGGCTCCACCGGCTGACCGGTGCTGAGCCACCGGCTGGCCGGTGGTCTGGACAGAAGCATGCTATTCTGTCTGGGTTCCACCGGCTGGCCGGTGGCCAGGCACCGGCTGGCCGGTGGTCTGGACAGAAGGTATTCCATTCTGTCTGGGCCCACCGGTTGGCCGGTGGCCAGACACCGGCTGACCGGTGGCACCTGGCAGAGGGCAAGGCCTTCTGCCTTGTCCACCGGCTGGCCGATGGGCTGGATCCGGCTGGCCGGTGACCTTACCGGCTGGCCGGTGGTCTCACACCGGCTGGCCGGTGGACTTAAAATGACGTCTTTTTGAAACAAAAGACCGACACTTTTTGAGTGGTGTCGGCCACACCGCGTCTCCGATTGTGGCGGGGTTGATTCGTACACGTCACATATGACCCATGGATCGTTCTCCTAAAGTTTCAACGGAAACCGAATCCGTTTGGTCGTTTTTCCGTATGTACTTAAAATGGTGTTCATTTTAAACAAAAGAGAGCCACTTAAACTTATCCCGGCAACACCGCGACTCGGATTCATCCCGGGTTGGCTCGTACACGTCACATATGACCCATGGATTGTTGGGATAAATTATCAACAGATTCGGAATGCGTTTGGTCGGTTTTCCGTAAGCCAGTTGATTCTTTTCACTTAAAATGACGTCCTTTTGAAACAAAAGACGGACACTTTGAGTGGTGTCGGCCACACCGCGTCTCCGGATTGAGCTGAAACCACCGTGAAACATTCTAATTATTATTCGTGACGTGTACGCGCAGACGGCACGTCAATCGGACGTGCGGTTTGCGCGGTACGGCTCAATATTAGTGTTTTAAGTGATGCGCGCGCTTCGTAAACGCGCGTGAGGGGGGTCCAAACGGGCCGAACGATGTCGGAATGGCCTGAAATCAGACGACAAATACGGGCGACTGATTAAAATAATTCAACTCCAATACTATACTACGAGTCTAGATAAAACCAACAACTAGAATAGATTAAACATCACATGTCAAGTCAAAAATGTAACGGATCAATATGTCCCACATCAGCATCACCATCTCCATCATCATCATCATCATCGCCCTCGTCATCGTCCTCCTCATCGTCATCACCCTCCTCAACGCCTTCCTCCTCGCCTTCGCCCTCCTCCTCGCCCTCCTCATCTCCATCCTCTTCCGAATCAGACTGCTCGCCATCATCATCTTCAAGCTCGACATCGGCCTGACCACCACTGGAACTGCCACCTGGTGCACCATATATAGAATGTATCGACGACATGTATTCATCAATCGCTGGGCTGGCCTCTGCTGGAAGTGTTGGACGTAGAACTTCAATAAATTTCATAAATGCACTGTTTGCCCTTGCAGACTGTTCTGCCGTCTCTGTGGCCCTTTTCTCAGCCTGTTTTGCCTGTGCCCTAACTTGCTGCAGCTCGGTGGCACTACAACTCGTACCTGAGGCAGGCCAATACCTCGTCGGGGCTATCCTAGGTCGGCAGCGTACTCTGCCAGAATGATCATCTCCCAACACCTGATGTAAGTGATCAGATGGCCCAAAATTGTCTGCTTCTTGGGCATCGAGGGCCTCTAAAGCATCCTGTTACAAATATAAATATATTGTTAAGTTACGAAATAGATATTAAAATATAAAATCAACAGATTAAAACTTACAATCTGCTGCTGAGTCGCTTCGTTGACAGCACGTCCATCCTTTTTTCGTCTACTCGAGCAAAACAGTTTTGCTCGAGGCACACGTCCTTCAATATTTTGTACTTTCCTCTACAATGACATTGAAAACAAAATTTATATAAAGACTTCAGCAAATAATTAAATAATTGAGGAAAAAAAAGAAAATGTAAGTCGTAAAGAAAACTTATAAACAATTGTCATACCTGCTGCCTCTCATGATCCGGCATCGTCGTGCGTCCTAGTGTATGGAGGTATTTTTTTGCATCAATGTTTTTTTATTTTTACCAGATGATTCCTAAATAAAATTCGATAATGAAAAGGATAATATTAATGCAAAACTTGAAAGTTATTATTTAAATACCTCAAATGTAATTCATACCTTAAACTGGGTACTCGTCCAATGAGTAATCATCTGACGATACTGCTCTATAGGACAATCATCCACGACTGGTACCGCCTCTAACTCAGTGCCAACTCTAGCACGCCAGCCAATATACAGCTCATGCTTGTAGGCTCTCCAAAGCTCGCCTAAATCCTTTAGACGTTCCATTCGTGCACCCTCACCATCAGGAAAATTAAATCGAAGCTGAAATGAAAATATTAATTTATATAAATACAAAAAAAATTCATGGCATTAAATACAACAGATTTTTTTACCCATATCTCTGCCCAAGCTCTATCTTTGACCTCATGTGGCAAATGTCTCCACGACAGCGGGCTGACGGGAATGATGTCGGAGTATTTGGAAAGCATCGCCATAAAACTCCGACATTGCTGCCCTGTTTTCTCAACCATCTGATTGTCTTCATTATATTCCACCATAACCTGTGTGCGACGGTTCCACACCGAACGCATGCGTGTACGGCCCCGCCCCCGCCTCCTTTCAGTAGATGTATCTGTCATGAAAGAAAAACAAATATTTTATCAAAACATGTTATAATGAAAATAAATATTACTATAAAAATTTGATAGGGTTTTATAAATATACCTGTGCTAGTCTGATCAATGAGTGGCGCCAGATCCACAGAACCTGATGGAACACCCTCTGGTGGAACGGGAGTCGAAGACGATGGAATATAAAAGCTCGGAGAGACAGAAGTAGAAGGAAAAGAAGATGGAACAACTGTATGACCTGATGCTGACTGGGGAGTGGGAATCATCATGGGATGTGAAAATGATGGGGCAGAATATGCAGAAGGTAGCGAAAACATGGGAGGTCTAAATATCCCGTGTGTCCCTAACGACACACCGGGATCAGAATGTGGGAAGGCTGAAATGTCAGTGGGAGGGGCAGGGTCTAGTCGGGCACGCGCAGCTCTATGTCCACCTCTGGTACGAACCCTCCTCGTACCACCGGCCTGAGTACTCGGACCAGTACTAGGCTCCTCGTCAAATAACTGTCGACGTAATGGTGGAATGCCCAGCTCCTCCATCCGACGATTGTTCTCCGCCATTTTTTTTCTTCGTCTCTCTTCAATTGGCTTCATTTCCTGCATTGGAAAACAAATATGTAATTAATTAGAAAAAGAAAATTAATGTGTAAACCAAAAAACTAAATATATGAGGGAATGAGGGGATTCATTGGTAATTTAGCTATCAATTGTTTTAGAAGAGCTTGAATGAATTTAATAAAACATACAAGTTGTAATGTTCACCAAGTTTGAAATATTGTTTGATTTGGTTTGAATACAGTTCAATTCCAAATTAGAAAATGCAATTCAAATAAAACAGCAACCAATAAACATTGAAAATTCACATAACGGTCAAGTCAGCTAAAACATATTTGTGATCAATACTAAATAAATATGAATATTACCAACCTTAACAACCCAACTCGAGGTAAACCAAAAGAATTGAGAACATGGATGAATGATTCTATATATTTCCAACCATAACTTCAGGTTCACAATCAACTCTGACAATTGAGCTATTGGAGTCATCAAAAGAAATAAATGGATTGGTTCCAATGGCAATAGGGACAGTGTCAATTCCATCATCAGCATCATCAAAAATATGTCTTGGAATTACTTCAACTAAGACACCAAATTCAGGTTGAAGTTGATCTTTGACATAAAAAACTTGTTTAGCCATTGATGCCAACACATATGGTTCTTCGGTTGCAAGAGTACGGGTCATATTAATTACTCGAAATCCACAATCATCAATAAATGTGCCATGTCTCGTCATCGAATCAAACCAATGGCATTTCATCATTGTGACTCGTCCATGAGAGTAATAATCCAATATTATTATTTTCTCAACGACTCCATAATAACCCACATTTTCAAGTCGCGGTCTACTATCTGATGCGCTGGCATAACAATCTGTTGTGGCAGTAACCATAATACCATCATGTTGTGTTCTCATGTTTTTGGCTCGTTCAGTGACAATAAATCTGTACCCATTGATAACAATTGATTTACAGTCACGAACCACGGTATTAGGACCAAAAGCCAAAGCTCTTATTTCCTCAGAGACAGAGTCAGCAGACAAACTCAATACCTGCAATATAAATGACAGCTAAACTTAAGTAAATATTGAAATAATTAATTTAAACAGTAATATTTTTACCTTCAATTTTAACCAAGCAGAAAACTCTTTGCTATGCAAAGTCTCTCTCCTTCTCAAAGATAAAGAACGATGCTTCCTATTTATCATTGTTTTATGTTCCCTGTAGATAAAAAAATATGAATAGTTTAACAGATATATATGTAAGATATACATATTCAATTTTGTTACCTGATATAGTCATCGAACAAATCACAGTTGAACAAAACTGTGCGATGTGCCATCTCCCGCTCTTCATTGCTTAATGTCTTCAATGTATATGATCCAGGAATTCCTCCTGTTTGAGGAAGTGATGGAAAACTGGGTTCAATTTGCTCATATTGTTCTTCTTCATTTCTCATTGGTCTGCTCATTCTTGTAGTAAGATCAGACAAATACATTGAACAGAAATCCATACATTCTTGAGCTAAGTAACCGTTCACGATAGAACCTTCGGGATGATTCTTGTTTCGAACATAAGACTTTAATGTGAACATATTTCTTTCAGTTGGATACATCCAACGAAAAGAAACAGGTCCTCCGAGAAGTATTTCAGTTGGAATATGGACAGTCAGATGCAGCATGCATGTGAAAAATGATGGGGGAAATATTTTCTCCAACTCACACAAAATTAATGGGGCATCTGTCAACATTTTTTGCAAGAAAGACTTCGACAACTTCTTAGCACAAAGATCTCTAAACAAATGGCACAACCGAATAACACCCACCCTTACATTATTGGACAAAAGATGACGGATTTCTATTGGAAGCAACTCATGCAGTAGAACGTGATAATCATGAGTCTTCAAAGATTTTAGCTTCAACTCTCTTCTGTTGACCCGTTTAGATATGTTGCTTGAATAGCCATCAGGAACTCTAATAGTCTCTAATACTTCCAAAAATTGTTTTTTTTCAGTAGGTGTCATCACATAAGAAGCACATGGAAGTTGCCATTTATTTTCACTGATACGCACAGGATGCAATTCTGGTCTGATGCCCCAATCCACCAAGTCACGTCGAGATCGTAAATCATCTTTTGTCTTCCCCTTGACATTTAGAAGAACTGAAAGCAACATTTCACATATATTCTTTTCAATATGCATTACGTCTAAGCAATGACGTAGCAAATTGGTTGACCAATAAGGCAAATCAAAAAAGATACTCCTCTTCCTCCAATTGTAACAGGTTTCTGTGGAAACATTCTTTCTCTTTCCAGATTTCATTTGACCCTTCCCGAACGAAAAACTGAAATCTTTCAATTCATTAAGCACATCAGTTCCAGACATACGCTGAGGTGGATCATCGGTCTCTATAGTATTATCAAATCTTCGACGATTCATTCTATATGGATGATCCTTTGGCAAAAATCGTCGATGTCCCATAAAACTGAAACTACAACGATGTTTCAGTCTTCTGGATCGTGTATTATTCATACAAACTGGACATGACAGTTTCCCCTTCGTGCTCCATCCAGACATCATTGCATAAGCCGGAAAATCATTGATTGTCCACATAAGCGCAGCGCGCATCTGAAATATGTCTTTCGAACATGCATCGTATGTGCGCACACCCACATCCCAAAGAAGCTTCAACTCTTTTATTAAAGGTTGCATGTATACATCAATATCAATGCCAGGATCAGAAGGACCAGATATGAGTATACTCATGAAAGTGAAAGGTTTTTTCATACACAACCATGGGGGAAGATTATAAATGTGTATAAAAACTGGCCATGTGCTGTGCGAAGTAAGCATCTGCCCAAACGGATTAAAACCGTCGCATG
Organism: Viscum album; assembly: GCA_963277665.1. Lineage (NCBI taxonomy): Eukaryota > Viridiplantae > Streptophyta > Magnoliopsida > Santalales > Viscaceae > Viscum > Viscum album. The sequence goes on from OY728129.1 coordinate 417,702,880, forward strand.
AAAGACCCAGCCTCACATTACGCACGTCAGCTGCAAAATCAGGATGTCGAGCATCAAATCTCTTCCATGCAAATCCATCTGCAGGATGAACCAACTCATCATCAGTCTTCTTTCTCTCGGTATCATGCCATCTCATTTTTATTGATATGTCATCAGACATAAAAAGATTCTGGAGTCTGGGAATCAATGGAAAGTGCCACATTACTTTCTGTGGAACGCGGGATGGTGTTCCATCAGATTTTGACTTCCAGCGGGATGTGCCACATTTTATACAATCATTTCGTTCAGCGGTTTCCTCCCAGAATAAACTGCAATCTTTCGGGCAAGCATGAATTTTGTTTCTTGAAAATCCAAGTTCCTCAACTAACTTCCATGCCATATAGTGGTTTGAGGGAATATCTGCATCATCTGGAAGTAAATCCTTCAAGAGGGTAAGAATGTAATCGATTGCTGTATTAGAAATCCCATACATAGTTTTCCCATGAAATAATCGGATTAAAAATTCCAGCTTTTTCATTTTATCGCATTGCCGATATACTGGAGTCGTGGCAGCATCATTCAATTTTTTCACCCTATCAATATCATCATTTTCACTAGATGCATCAGCTGTCCTCATATCGAAGTCTTCTTGAGTCGAAATCCTTTCTTTTTCATGATGACGAATAAACGGAAACCGATCATCTAACAAATTCTCCATTCCAGTCTTTTCATTTCGATCATCACCAATTTGAGATTTCGTTTTCTCCCCATTGTGATACCACAGAAAGTAGTTTGCTTGAAACCCATTTTTGGTTATGTGGTAGCTGACTTCTTCACGGCTCAACCAAGGTCTACCAACACAATTGGAACATGGGCAGTGTATGCGACCACTATCTGAAGCATTGTCAAATGCAAAATCTATAAAGCTCTCCAAATTGTTTTGAAAATCATCTGTGATCCGATCGGTTTCATACATCCAACTTCTGTCCATTCTGTAAAAAGAATTTATATAAGTCATTTTGTCATAAACAATTCAATAGGCATTAACTATAATAGAATATACATTTAAGTAAACGATAAAGGAAGAAAATAATCAAGGTATCAACTACACATGTCAAAAAAACATACAAATGTGTTATTGAAAAAATGTAAAACCAACAAGAACTTAATGTGTTATATCACATAACAGCATGACTCATCCCATAACCATATTAGTAGGGTATCATGAACATGAATAACATCAACCTTGTGCCATCCTCCTACCCTACATGACCCCAACCACATGCCACATCTTATTATAGCCTTATCACATCACACCTCATCGAAAAACACTAGGGAAATCATAGTACATCTCACCTGAAGACACATGGACAATCACATCGCATCTTGCCTAAAAACACATGGTCAATCACTTTTGAAGGAAGAGTAGGGAATGTTGTACCCCACTCTCTTGGATTTTAATGATCACAATCACTCTCATAGTGATCTAATGTTGTTTCAAGTGTTCTTGTTAATAGGCATGATTTCAGGAGCAAGAAGTGGCAAAAAAAAGGAAAAGTGGACTTTTTTCAAGTCCACCGGCCAGCCGGTGTAGGACCACCGGCCAGCCGGTAAGGGCACCGGCCAGCCGGATCCAGCCCATCGGCCAGCCGGTGGACAAGGCAGAAGGGCTTGCCCTCTGCCAGGTGCCACCGGTCAGCCGGTGTCTGGCCACCGGCCAACCGGTGGGCCCAGACAGAATGGGATGTCTTCTGTCCAGACCACCGGCCAGCCGGTGGCCTCCTCACCGGCCAGCCGGTGGAACTCTTTGGAATAGTGAGACCTACTGTCTCACCACCGGCCAGCCGGTGGCCTTCCCACCGGCCAGCCGGTGGCTCCTGGGCAGAAGCTCTCTCCACCTTCCAAGGCACCGGCCAGCCGGTGGGCAAGCACCGATCAGCCGGTAAGCAAAGTCAAACTAGCCGTTAGAGCTTGACCAGACTTGCCCACTTGATCCCCAACGGCTCCAAGAACCGTTGGCAAAACCTCTCAAATACCAACGGTTATACCAAACCGTTGGTATGTAAGTGTTGGGAAAACTCCAGTTTCCAGTAGTGAGGATCTTACATACACATCATGGATCACTATCAAAACCATAAAAACATTGACAGATCTCAAAAAATGAGTGCATGCCATCATTACCTCATAGAATTGAAAAAAGGTAAGTAACAAGCAATATATCTCACTACTCCATACTCACCCCACAACATAAGGGTCTCACATTACTAGGGAATAATTCTATCCAATACTAAATGATCTTGATCCATTTTTCATATACATATATGATTCACCTCACCAATTACTAAATATTAATAACATACAAAATTATGATTCCATTTAACTAGAGTTAAACCATCAGGTTTTACAAGGAAATTCTATATAAGTATTTGTTTACACTTTAAATAAAGAACATGAATGTCATGTTAACACTCAACATTGATTCATTAATAAATTGTATTCGAATTTTATGGAAATACCAAAATAAATTAGTGAATCAATGTACCTATAGTGGTGCACATGACCACCATGAAACAATCATAAATTTTTACAAAAACCCTAATAATTGGGAATAACGAAATCAAGAATAGAAGTATATGATTTATAAGAGCTGGAACTATATCGTTGATAAAATATAGGAGTCTAACCTGGTAGGTGCTGATCTGATGGAAGATGTGGGGATTGGGAGGTCCTTCTGCAAGGAATCGCTCCAGGAGGACATGAACTGAATGCTTCTGGAATGTGGGGAGGCCGCTGGCTCGATTTGGTATTTGGGGCTTTTTTTTCCCAACGGTTATTAAAAACCGTTGGGAATGACCAACATTTCCCAACGGTTCCATAGAACCGTTGGGAAAACAAGATTTTTCACCACTTTTCCCAACGGTTCTTAGGAACCGTTGGGAAAAACCTATCTTTCCCAACGGTTGTATGAAACCGTTGGGAAAACTATGCATTGAGGGGTTTTTCCCAACGGTTTCTATAAACCGTTGGGAAAAACAAGATATGCCAACGGTTCATTGAACCGTTGGTACACAACTGTTGGGAAAGGTCCCTTTTCCAGTAGTGTATTTTCTATTATATTTTTATTATATCATCATAATTGAGTCTTTACATAAATTTAATTAATTTGTATATCGCATTTAAGTTTTTACGATATCACCAAAGATGTAGTGTTTAAAAAAATGTATTTTTTACTAATCACCAAAAATTTATCTTTTTCAGAAAAGTGTAAAAAAATTTACCATAGAATAATTTATCTATGATTAGTTAGAAAATTAATTTCATTTTATCAAATAAATTCTAAAAGATTCCAAAATTGATTATACTTATTTTCCCGTAGAAATAAGTAAAAAATGTATTTTGATTAAAACATATATTTAAAAAATTAAATGATTTCAAGAAATTAAGTGTTTCTTTCGTAAGTATTAATAAATAAATTACGTAATATGGTCATTCAATTTCAAACTCATTAATATAATGTCTAGTTTGTAATGGTTTGGTTAAAATATTAATATTTAACATTATATCGTAGTTTGTTTAAGCTCGATATTGTGTATCTAGAATGGTATCAAATATAGTGTTGCCTTTTAAAATATTGGAATGTTTAATTCTCTCACCCTTATAAAATTTCAACATTTAAATTTCATTTTACTTATTAAGGTGAAAATAGTTGATGGATTTAATACTTAGATGATACTCATAAAAAAGAGAAACTATTAACATAGAAGGAAAAAATTATAAATGAAAAGTATATCTTAAATTGTGATTATATAAGCTTCAACATAGATTATTTAGGGTGATAGAATTATCCCTAGAGGTTATTAATAAATATTTATTTTCTCAATCCTACAAAATAACTAGTCTGTTCTCTCATACCATTTTTAGGGACCCTAACAATTTACATATATTATTACATAATTTTTAAGAATAATTTTCTATGGAATAAAAACCAATGATAAAAATTATAGTTTCTTTGTACGACAAGGTGCATAATTGGAAGACATGAATTTTTTTAAAAAAAAACTTTTATTAATATTCATAATGAACTTATACCAACCCTTGAGATCTTATAACTGTGTAGGATAACCAGGGGAATACATAAACAAAAATGATGAGCTAAAAAACCCAATAAGGTAATAAACCTAGCAACGAGGCATAAGACATGAGTTAGGAGGCATAACATGATAAAATAAAAGGGAAGAATCGCGAATAAATATATTTAATAATAACATATGAAACATTTAATTATATGATAATATCAAAATTTTAATGTGGAAGGAATGTATAACATGTCATAAACATGATTCAAAGCTAACTTCCAAGACTATATCACATGGTAGACAGCGTCCCATAATGGATATGGTTTACTCCCTAATCACATACATAGCATCTCATGAGATTAAAAATTATCCAATGAATTTGAGAAATATCTAGTTTCACCCATCATAACAATTTCATGCATATGTGTTCTAAATAAATAATCAAACATAAGGAATAAACATATAGGTCACCAATGAAAATAAATGGGTATCACAATCATGTCATAAAGAATAACCAAAGAGAATATAAAAATGGTATCCATGAAAGAGGGTATTAAATAATTTATATAAAATAATAAAATAATAATAATATATCATAAATAATGATTTACAACACATGTTTTTACATGAAAGAGAATGTTTAAAAAACTATAGAAATCACATACTTTAACATAATTTTAGGGAACTGAATAAAGAGAATTTAAAGTGGGTAAAAGAATAATTTATTTAATAAAACCATGAATTAACTAAAATAGTTTTTAATGATAAATTTATTTATTTTATAATTATTATTTTGTCATAAAATAGTTTATGGAGTGTACTTCAAAATGGGTAAGAAATTTAAAATCTCCCTTTAATCGGGCTTGCATATCAAGAGGAATTGAGAAGGGAACCTTATAAAACATATATTTATGCATAAAATAAAGATGAATTGAGATATATAAACATGTTTTAATTATTTAAATATAAATTTGGATAAATATTTAATAAGAAAAATAATTACACTGTGCTATATAGTGAGAAAGAATAACCCAAAAGAAAAATTGGATGTTTTGAGAGAGCCCTTAACTTAAGTGTGAATGTGTTATTCACTTGAAATTAATGTACTAAATAATAAAATTATATTCATTAATTTATTTATTAATAACATATTAATTAATTATTTATTTATTATATATTTATTATGTTCATTTATGGAAATTTATATGAGCTATAAGATACAATTTTGTAGTTTTGGGAGTGTTTGTTTCATGGTTTTTTGCACAGTTCACTTCTGTATAATTTTGAAAGTTATTTTGGAATGTAAATAAAACCCAATGAGTGAAATTAAATGTTATTTTTGGTCAGATTGGATTTGGATACTCAAGTGGGGGGTGAAATTATTTCCAATTAAAAATTTCTGTTTAAAAGATTTATATTAAAAATCCTCCAAATTAAATAACAATCTAATCTGTAGAGAATTTATAATATAGTAATGGTTCAGTTAGCTTCTCAAGAGATTGATTAGTTCTCAGTTAATCTAATCTAAGGATTATATTAGCTTTTTAAACTAACCTACTGGGTTACAATAAATATAAAAACTTTCTAGTTTATCTATTAGAGTAACTTTAAAATAGATTTGTATTTAATGTACTTAGCAGCGGAATATTTAAAATAGATTTAACCAAAATAAACAAGCACAACAATTTTAACCAAGAGGTTCAGTCTCAAGATGAGACTTATCCCTCTCAAACAGTTTTATATAAACTATGATCCACATCCTGGATCGGAGTTTACAACATTACTCAGACGGTCCAGGTCCTCATACCTCTACCACAGTTCTACGTGGGAAAGTAACAATAAAAATAGCTCACAGGTTTTCCAGGTCCTCAGAACTCTACCACTATCCACAGTGGGATACAAGAGTGTAAGGGAATGATTGAGTGAGGATTTAGAAATGATCTAGTTCAGTATAGGGGATAGTGTGTGCCTAAAAATACAGAGCACACACACTACTCAAAATGTAAATAAATGTAACACAATAGAGCTAAACAAATAGAGATGAGTTTAGAATGCATTATGTGTTTTGAGTAAAGATCTAGACTCCTTGGATTAATGCAAATGAATATTTGAGTCCCTCTAAAGTTTTAGTCAAGAAAAATAGAGTGTCATTTTTGTATTTGACTTCCAGGTCCAGGTTGATAAGCCTGATTATATTGAGTGTAGGTGAAATTGTTGAATCTCTTTACTCTTTAAATGTTCAGGTTCTACTGATTCTGTATGTATTCTTCCTTCTTCTTATATGTATGTAAATCCTTTTTTATCTATAGAATATTGTCTCGTATAATCATTGAAATAATGACCGACCATCGACATGTCTTTAGTAGTTCAAGGTTCCCTTATATACCTTCAGCTTCGGCAATGGGAATGATTACCTTTTTTACAGGTACGAGGTATGGTCCCCTAACATTCAATAGATATTAGTTAATTAATACTAGTTTAATTAAAAGCACCAAAGGTGACCATTGTTAATAATAAAATATAAGTAGTGTTTAGAGATATGATGACTGGTTTACATCGGTAGCTCGTAGAATCAGTAAACTTGTATCAGTGGACTCGATTCAGTAGGTCTGTATCGGTAGGTGTTACTCTTTATAACAGTAGACTATGTAACAGTGACAATGAATCTATATCAGTAGATCCTCTTATCAGTGGATCTTATATATAGGTATCATTCTTGTATAGGTGGATCTCTCCATCAGTAACTCGCCTATATCGGTAGCTGCGTATTGCGGTGTCTCTCTCTATATATCAGTAGACTTCATATCAGTAGCAGCCTGATTGTATCAGTAGAATGAATATTGGTAGGTCTATCTATCTGTATATGTTGTAAGACTTTGATTATAACAGTAGACTATATCTATCGGTGATCTTTGATTATCAGTAGACTATGTCGGTATCAGTGACTATGTGCATACCGGTGGACTTACTTTATCGGTAGGTCTGTATCAGTGACTCAAAAAACATAATACTTATCTGGTCTATGAAATTCATATCTAGATTGAGTTAGTATTATTTCAAAACATGTATAAATATATATAATCATTGACTAACATATTCCAATGATTATTTTGATATTTTTGTTAACATAATTTAACCTAGGATTATCAAATCATATTAAAACATAATTGAGATTACCAGAACAGGTGAGGTCAACAGTCTCCCCCTTTTTGGTAATCACAAATTATGGTATTATAATCCAAAATAATCATTAATATAAAAGTATAAAATACATTTGGTCTCATTTATCAGTGTGAGTAAGGAAATTTTCAAATGTATCAGAGAATAGAGTATTACATGAAAATATATCAGAGGTATGAAACCACTATATCAGAGGTAAAATTATAAAACAAATGTACTAGAGGTAAATGTATTATGCTCATACCAGATGTAGAATATATTATGCTCATATTTCTCATATTTATTTCTCCCCCTTTGTGATTAGAAAAAATTAATAAACAGAAGGTAAAAGATAATAAGATCATATATATTTCCTGGGGAAAAAATACAGAGAAATACAAAAATGAGGCAAAAAGAGTACAAGATATTTCTATCAAATGTCCTAGCCACTATTCAATCCACATCCTCAGCATGTGATTGGGATTTTCCCTTGGAAGAATAAGAGGATTCAGGCTGGGTAGATGTAGATGGAGGCTTGGGAACACCAGTGATAATCAGAGGAGGTTGAGCTACTGATACAGTGCCTTGCCTATAATGTGGAGCGATCTAGGTGATCATAGGATAGAGACTTCTGATTGCTTGAGCTGGTGTCATCTGAGGAATATAGGATGACTAAGCAGAGGCAGGAAGAGTTGGAGGTACAATGATAGGGGTACTTTAGACATGAAAAAATAGCAGTAACAGATTCCTAAAGTCCACAATGATTCCTCCTCCTCTTTCTAAAGCAGAGATAAATTCATCCTTGTTCTCCATAAACATGTCAAGATCAAGAGTCAACTCCCTAAGATTTCTTACTTGTTCTCTAAAATCATGAGTGACTGGAGGTAGTTTCATGTTCTCTAATAGAAGCATGAAATGATTGTTCAACAGATGTTTACTATAGACCTTTTGGAAATAGTAGTCCACTTTGTCTTTTACCTCTTTCTGAGAAGAAGTGTCCTCTCTCATAAAATTATGAACAATTTTCCCTATATCCCTAGTGGTAGTCACCACTTGGTTTAAGGCAGCCGAGTCTACAGAGCCACTGGTGGAAGACTTTCAAATCTCTTCTCTCACCACATCTCGAATCTTCTCAACATCCAAAGAAGTCCTGGTAGTACTTGGAGGTGCAACGGTAAAGGCTACTATTTCCTTAGAATATTTAGTCATCCCACTTATGATATTTTTCACAAGAGAGTCCTGGGTACTGACATGCTGCTCCATGGAATTCTTAAATTCCTCAAAAACTGATACCATATAGCTAACTACACTTTTTAAAAATTCCAAATATTTTCCTTCTTGATATTTAGAGTTCATATAAGGTTTCAGAGAGACAAATGATTTCTTTAGAGATTCAACATCTTCTACCAAGCTTGAAACTTTATTCTGACAGGCCTTGACTTCATCCAAAACACCAGATATTGATTCTGTACACACAGATCGAATATATGTTATTAATGATTTTTCCATTCTTCTCATCTCTTCCATAAAATATGTCTTCAGATCAGACTTCAACTAGTTTAAATCAAGTTTTATTACCATATCCTCAGGTAAAGTTTTAGAAAGGAGATTATAAGAGACATAAGGTCTAGTGATGGGTGTATCTTCTTTTGAATCAGGATAATCTAACCCAAAAACTACAAAACCTAGGTCTTCGGCCCAGTCTTCAATCTCATGAGCTACTAAAATAGAACCATGTCTGATGGGATGCTCCCCCTCAATCTATGCATTCACCTGAACATGTATATCAACAGAAGCTTGAGTAGGTAGGTCTTCATCAGAAGAATCCTCCACAACCATCTCCATCTCACCAACATGAGGTTCATTAGGAATAAGTGTAGGTTCTTCTATCTCAACTAAAACAGCCTCTTCAGGCATAACAAAATTTCCAATTAGTGGACTTCAGCTCAAAATACTATCATCTGACCTGTCAGAAACATGTACTCTATTTTCATATACTTATTCCTCGTCCTTTAGAGAAGGAAGGTCTTCCTCATCAATATGGGCTTTTTCGTTGCATACTCCCAACACAGTTTCCTTTCCAGATGATACAACTTCATCAACTGGACTTGGAGGCAAGTCTGGATCCCTTCCATTAGCTACAGAGGTATCCTCCTCATCAGTATCATCAATATACTGAGGTTCCTCTTCATAAGGTCTTAGACCTAGATCTCTTCTGTCTCTTGGCCTATTGGGGTGATCAACAGGGTTGAAATTATCATACACCTTCTCATCATCAATAACCCATTTCCTTCTCCATGGGTTCTAGCCAATCTTCATATACATACAAATTGTTCTTGTGATGAAAAAATTGTTCCTCACAACTACTGTCTCATCCTGATACTCAACTACTCCTTTCACCTTGATCATTACTGAAATCAACTTTGCAAAGAATAAATCATTGGATTTTGACTTAGGCCTGATCATATCTCCAATTTGGACCATCAACAGCCTACACATATTTACCTTTACACCATGCCTCAGCAAATGCAACAAATAAATATCTTGGTATCTCATATTTTCAAAGCCCCCACTTCTTGGACTTAGCCATGTTGAATGAATTTGAATAACAACCAGTCTTCCCCATCCATTTTAGTAACCACTACCTTTCTTTGTTTTCCACTATCGGTGAGCTCTTCCAAAGCAACCCCATAGTCCAAAATGTCACTGGTAGGAGGTATTATCTTTGAGGAATACGCAAATACACCCTCATGCGAGACTTTTAGACATTCGGCCCATTCAACAGAGGAAAAAAAATTCCTTTCCATTCACTAATGAAACCATTCTGTTTTCTTCTTCAGACCTTTCAAAACAAAAAAAATCATAAAACTCCCTAAACAACATTGAATAATGAAGTCCATTGTTGTTTACAGAACAATTGAGCCATCCTTGATCCTCCAATACTCTTAGAACCAATGACTTTCTAGGCAAGAGCCATTCCTCACTGAGTTCCTTTTCGATTACTACTTCTCTATTCTGCAAATGCGGGTTCACTGCATGCCTCCCCGACCTTGTTCTACTTTAACTGCCACTACCTTCAGGTCCTATTTTCTACTTCTTCGCAATTGGATCATCACTATCATCCCTAACTATCGGTATTTTTGTCATTTCCATCCCCAATCGAAGAGCCTATGGTCACACATAATGCGAGGGTTTGAGAAGTGAGTATTGAAGAGATGAGAGTTTGTGGTGGATTGAAATGTGACTAAGGCTTAATTTTAATCATTTAGGAATCGAAAAGAATTAAACTGAAAACAATAAGAGTTTCGGATAAAGAAAATGAAAATCAGACAGCGCATAATATATCGGTGACAATTACTGATGAGAACCCTGATGGTGAGTTTTATCTATCAGTGAGGTGTCTTTAGCGATGAGGTGTCTCTATTAGTGCGGTTTTCTAACGGTGAGGTTTTCTAGTGGTGAGGATTTCTAACGGTGAGGATTTCTAATGGTGAGATTTTCTAACAGTGAGGTTTTCTAATCAGTGAGGTTTTCTAATAGTGAGTTTTTCTAATCAGTGAGGTTTTCTAACAACGAGGCTTTCTAATCAATGTGGTTTTCTAACAGTGAGGTTTTCTAATCAGTGAGGTTTTCTAACAGTGAGGTTTTCTAATCAGTAAGGTTTTATAATCATTGAGGTTTTCTAACAGTGAGGTTTTCTAATCAGTGAGGTTTTCTAACAGTGAGGTTTTCTAATCAGTGAGGCTTTCTAACAGTGAGGATTTGGCTAACGGTGAGGATTTGGCTAACAGTGAGGATTTGGTTCTACAAAGTCTATCATTCCTAACTCCTGTCTAATGTAACTTAAACTATATGAACTTAAATTCTTGGTGAATATGTCATCTAATTGATGTTCTGTACCTATAAATTCAAGATTAATATCACCCTTCTGGTACTGATCACTCAAAAGAGGGGCCTTACATCAATGTGTTTGGTCTTAGAGTGAGATATAGGATTCTTAGAGATATTGATCTCACTAGTGTAATCAAAGATTATAGATACATGTCTAAACTGATATCCGTAGTCCAATAATGTATGTTTCATCCACAGAATTTGTGCACAGCAACTACTAGCAGCAATATATTCTGCTTCAGTAGTAGACAATTCAACAAAATTCTGCTTTTTACTACACCACGATATCAAGGACTTACCTAGAGAATGACATGTTCCTAAAGTTCTATTTCTATCTAACTTGAAACCAGCAAATTCATCATCTGAATAACTTATTAAATCGAATGATTAATCTTTTGGATAAAATAATCCTAAGTTTGTAGTATGTTTAAGATATTAGAAAATTATTTTTACAGCAAGAAAGTGTGAATCTTTTGGATTAGTTTGAAATCTTGCACACATACACACACTAAACATAATATCTGGTCGACTAGTAGTAAGGTGAAGTAGGCTTCCAATCAAACCCATGTAGTTGGTTTGATCCACTGGTTTTCCAGTTTCATCAGCATCCAACTTACAAATAGTACTCATAGGTGTATCACCTTCCTTAATTCTATCCAAACCAAAAAATTTTAAAAGATCCTTTTTATATTTATATTGATTTTAAATAATACCATTTTCATTTTGAAAAACTTGAAATCCAAGAAAATATTTGAGTTCACCCATTAAACTCATTTCAATTTCATTTTTCATACTCTTTGAGAAATCAATACACAATGCATTTTTAGAAGATCGAAAAATAATATCGTCAACATAGATTTGTACAATCAAAACATCATTGGAAATTCATTTAATAAAGAGAGTTGGATCAGAAATACCTTTAGAAAAACCTTTTTAAATAATAAATCTACTAAGTCTATCATACCAAGCTCGTGGAGATTTTTTTAAACCATATAGAGCTTTAGAAATCTTAAAAACTCGATTTGGAAAATGAGGATTAATAAATCCATGTGGTTGTTCAACAAAAACAACTTCAATTATAAAACCATTTAGAAAATAACTTTTAACATCCATTTGGTATAACTTAAAATTCAGATGAGCAGCATAGGCAAGTAGAATCCTAATAGCTTCTAATCTAGCTACAGGTGAAAAGGTTTCCTCATAGTCTATTTCTTCCTCTTGATTATATCCTTGTGCAACTAGTATAGCCTTATTTCTAATGATATTTCCTGATTCATCAACTTTATTTCTAAAAACCCATTTAGTGCCTATAGTCAAAGTGTCCTTAGGTCTGTCAACTAATTCATAGAAATTGTTTCTTTCAAATTGATTTAATTCTTCTTGCATAGCCATTACCCAAAATTCAGCATTGATTGCATCATTGATATTTTTAGGTTCTAACTGTGAAAGAAAGGCTTGTTATTAAACCTGAATTATTAGAGAAGCTCTAGTCCATGTCCCTCTATCAATCTTACCTACAAAAACATCTAAATGATGATTATTTAGAATCCTAGTTGGTGTAGTCAAGGTAGGACTAGAGATTTCAGGTTCCTCTGTAGGTTTGGTTCCAACAGAATCGGGTTCTGGAAAATTTCTAGATTTACTTGTTTTTAAAGCACGTTCACTTATTTTATCATTAAGGTCTAGAATAGACAGGTCTTCTTCAAGATTTTCAAGAGAAGACTTATGTTCATGCGGATCAGTTTCATCAAATTTGATATGTACTAATTCTTCCACACATTTGGTTCTTTTGTTAAAGACTCTATAAGATTTACTGGTTATAGAGTAACCTAGAAAGATTCACTCATCACTTTTAGAAGCAAACTTGTCAATATTATCCTTAGTATTGAGAATAAAGACTTTTCAACCAAAAAGTCTAAAGTAACTAACTTTAGGCTTCCTATTATTCCATAGTTCATAAGGGGTATTTTTAAGAATATGTCTAATAAAGATTCTATTTATAATATAACAAGATGTATTTACGGCTTCAGCACAAAAGTAAATAGGTAGGTCATACTCATTAAGCATAGTTCTTGAAATTTCTTGATGGGTTCTATTCCTTCATTCAACTACACCATTCTGTTGAGGTGTCCTAGGGGTAGAGAAATTATGATTGTAGCCATTTTGTGAGAAATAGGTTTGAAAATCATAATTTTCAAACTCACGGCCATGATCACTTATTAGTGTCTTAATCATAAGTCCACTAAGGTTCTATAGATACTTGGAGTATTTAATAAAATAAGAGCAAGCTTCACTTTTGTGAGCAAGAAAGTATACCCAATTATATATAGAAAATTCATTTATTAAGTTATAAACATAGTGGTTCCCATTTAAACATAAAATTATAGAAGGTCCAAACAAATCCATGGGAACCAAATCGAGAGGTTTAAAAGGTGAAACTTATTTCTTTAATTTGAATGAAACTTTATGTTTCTTTCCCTTTTGACAGGGAGTACAAACTTTTTCTGATGGGAATTTTAGATGAGGTAGGTATCTAACTAAATTTTTCTTAGTCAGTTTCTTAAGTGAATGGACATTGTAGTGTCCTAATATTATGTTCCATAGCCAAGAATCTTTGTTAAAATCATTTAAACAAGTTTACTTTTGATTGACTAAAGAATTTAAATCTACAACATAAACATTTTCATTTCTCAAGGCAGTAAATACCAAAGAATTTTTAGAATAAAATACATTGCAAGAATCATTTTCAAATTTGACATTGAAACCATCATCACACAACTGAGAAATTCTTTAGAGGTTCTATTTTAATCCGTCAACAAAAAATAATTTAGAAATTAAAATTGAATAAGTGTTACCAATTTGGCCTAAGACAATGATTTTTCCTTTTGAATTATCACCAAATGTGACATGTCCTCCATTAAAATTGATTAAAATTTTTAAACATGAGTAATATCCAGTCATATTCATTGAACATCAACTATCCAAGTACCATATCTTCTTATAGGAACTCTTCAGGCAAGTCTCCTAAAAAAAGTTTTAAACAGAAAATGATTTTGGTACCCAGATTTTCTTTGGTCCTGACAGGTTAGCAAGCAAAACCTTAGGCATCCATATTTGTCTAATATGTTTCCCATAACTATCAGGTTCAAAAGATTTTGAATAATGTATTCTATTTGGTCTAGTATAATATGAAAATCTAGATAAAACAACAGAATTTCCAGAACTGGAACTAGCACCAAACTGTTCATTTTTTGGAATAAATTTATTCTTAACAAGCTATCTCTGTCCAGGTTGGCATCCTAAACTAGTAGTATAATTTGGTGTAACTTTTTTTCCAAGAATTTTAGTTAGAATAATATTCCCATTTGTGAACTTCTCTAAGTCTATTATAAGTTTCTCATTTCAAAATTTATGTTGAGTATTCTCCTTTAACATTTGAGTATTCTTTTCCTTTTCAATACTAAGATTAGATTCAATAGTACTAGTTAAGGCATACTGTTTCTTTAATGACGTGTACTTATCTTTCATCTCATGACAAGTAACTTCTAAAATATTACAATATTCAAGTAATTCAGATTTATACATATTTTTATCACTATTTGAATCACTTTCATTCCAATAATAATAATCATTCAGCATAGGGGAGACAGGTACCTTAGATGTTTTAGTCATAAAACACATGTTGGCATGAATCTTTTCAGAATCAGAAGCCTCAAACTCACTTGTGCTATATTTTCAAGCACTACATGTTGCCTTCATAGCTTTCTTATATTTTCTATCCTTGTTGTCATATTTTTTCTTGTACTTCAATTTTGATAGTCAGCCTTTATATGTCCTTTCCTTTTACATTCATAACAGACTATCTCATCATATTTATCAGCTTTCTCCCAATCTTTCTTCCAATCACCTCGTTGGTCATACTTACCCTTATAGTTTGGTTTTCTGAAAAAAATTATTCTTCCTATAGAATTTCTTGAATCTCCTGGATATTTGAGTCGTATCATCATCACTATCTATATCTGAACCTTCACTTGTTGAGCTTTCAGTAGGTGTGTGAACTTTCTTCTTGTCCTTGCTCTTTGAGGCAGTAGACTTAAATTCCACTGATCTCTTCTTAGGTTCATAATCTTCATCTTTGTTTACCTGTAGTTCTTCTTCTTATATCATCAACTTAACAATAAACTCCTTAATAGCTAGTGAACTTATATCACATGACTCTCTTATTGAAACTTATGTGCCTCTCCATCTTTTTGAAAGACACCTTAGTGTCCTCATGATTTGCTCCTTTGCTGGAACAACATTTCCCAGTGAGGTCATAGTATTAATAGTCTCATTGAACCAGAGATACATGTCAAGAATAGGTTCATCAGGCCTCATTCTAAAATTTTCATATTTAATAGTGTAAGTGTTTAATCTCATTTCTTTCACATTGGTTTTTCCTTCATGAGAAACAGCCAAAGTATCCCATATTTCATGTGTTGTTTTACAAGAAAACAATCTGTTAAACTATTCATATCCTAGAGAGCAGTAAAGGGAATTCATGGATTTACAATTTTTGTTGTAATCAGATTTTGTAGCATCATCCAAAGTAGCTCTAGAAGTATTTGGAATCTCATACTCAGATTCTATATCAGTCCAAATATTAAATTCTATACTTTCTAAATGAATTTTCATTTTGATTTTCCATTCGGCATAATTAACACCATTAAATAAAGGTGGCATGTTGGTAGTAGTACCTTCTAATATATTATCCATAATTAGATTTTATAAAATATATTTAAGGAGATAAAATTTATAACTAATAGAAATTTAAGATCTTTAAGATACAACTAAAATCATAGTTGAAAAACTGAGTGTTTGGAAATCCTTTATTAATAACAAACCACTGATACCAAATTTTGGTCGGGGTGGATACTCAAGAGGGGGGTGAATTGAGTTCCAATTAAAAATTTATGTTTAAAATAATTATATTAAAAATCCCCCAAATTAAATAACAAGCTAAACTATAGTGAATTTGTAATACAGTAAAGGTTCAGTTAGGTTCTTAAGAGATTGATTAGTTCTCAGTTAATATAATCTGAAGATTAGATTAGCTGTTGAAACTAACCTACTGGGTTACAATAAATACAAACACTTGATAGTTTGACTATCAGAGTAACATTAAAATAGATTTGTATTTAATGTACATAACAACGAAATATTTAAAATAGATTTAACCAAAATAAACAAGCACGTTAGTTTTAAACAAGAGGTTCTGTCTCAATATGAGACTTAGTCCTCTCAAATAGTTTTATATATACTATGATCCAAACCCTAGATTGGGGTTTACAACAGTACTCACACTTTCTAGGTCCTCATACCTCTACCACGGTTCTACGTGGTAATGAAAAAATAACAACTGCTCACAGGCTGTCCAGGTCCTCATACCTCTACCACTATATACAGTGGGATACAAGAGTGTTAGGTAATGATTGAGTGAGGATTTAGAAATCCTCCAGTTCAGCACAGGAGACAATGTGTGCCTAAAAATACAGAGCACACAAACTACTCAAAATGTAAATAAATGAAACACAATAGATCTAAACAAATATAGATGAGTTTAGAATGCCTTATGTGTTTTGAGTGAAGCTCCGGACTCATTGGATTGATGCAGATGAATCTTTGAGGACCTCTCTGGTTTTAGTCAAGAAAAACATAGTGTCATTTTTGTATTTAACATCCAGGTCTAGGTTGATCAGCCTAATCAGCTTGAGTGTAGGTGAAATCGTTAAAGCTCTTTACTCCTTGAATGTTCAGGTTCTACAGATTCAGTATGTATTCTTCCTTCTTATTATATGTATTTAAATCCTTGTGTATCTCTAGAGGATTGTCTCGTATATGCATGGAAAGACTGACCAACCACCAACATGTCTTTAGTAGTTCGAGGTTACCTTATACACCTTCAGATCCGGCAATGGGAATGATTATCTTTTTTATAGGTATGAGGTACGGTTCCCTAACATTCAATAGACATTAATTAATTAATACCAGTTGTATTAACAGCACCAAATCTGACCGTTGTTAATAAGCAAATATAAGTAGGGTTTAGATATATGATGACTGGTTTCCATCGGTAGCTCTTAGTATCAGTATGCTTGTATCGGTGGACTTGAGTCAGTAGGTCTGTATCGGTAGATGTTACTCTTTATAATAGTAGACTATGTAACAATGAGAGAGAATCTATATCGGTAGCTCATCTTATCGATAGCTATTCTATATAGGTGGCATTCTTGTATAGGTGGCTCTCTCCATCGGTAACTCGCCTATATTGGTAGCTACGTGTTGTGGTGGATCTCTCTGTATATCAGTAGAATTTATATCAGTAGCTGTCTATTTGTATCGGTAGACTACATATCAGTAGGTCTGTCAGTCAGTCTGTATTGGTAGACTTGGATTATAACAGTAGACTCTGTCTATCAGTGATCTTTTCTTATTGGTAGACTATGTCTGTATCGGTAACTATGTGCATACCGGTGGACTTACTCTATCGGTAGGTCTATATCATTGACTCAAAAAACTTAATACTTATCTGGTCCATGAAAATCATATCCAGATTGAGTAAGTATCGTTTCAAAACATGTATAAACATAGATAAACATTAACTAACATATTCCAATGATTATTTTGATATTTTTGTCAACATAATTTATGATAGGAGTATCAAATCATATTAAAAAATAATTGAGATTATCAAAACAGGTGAGGTAAATAGTTATTAATTCACATTCATAATTATTAAATATTTCTATATATCATTTTTTACATGAAGATGATTCATCTGATAAAACATTAATGAAAAATGTTTAGTTTCTTTTGGCAGGTTTTCCGACGACCATGAACTAGTTTAGTATTATTTGGTATATTGTTTATATATTAGTTATAGAAAATGTAATACATAATAATATTCTTATTTAATTATTATTTAACCAAAATAAAAGTTTTATGATCATCCTTCAATGCATTAATGAAAAATGAAAACTAATTATCTGTGAAGATGGTTAATAACCCTAATATGGATAAAGGATTACTTTTTTGAATAAAAGGAGATAAGAGAATGTATTATTAGATGATATTACACTACAAATATAAAATTATAGTATATAAATGATAAAAAAATTATTATTACTTTCTGTATTAATGAGTTAAGGAGAAAGTAGAAGAAGAAAAAAAATTAACAAAGGTGGTTTGTGAAGGTTTTCTATTGAATAAATCCTCCTTGTAGGATCCCTTAAGAAACATTGAATTTATATTTTTGTGAGAAAAAATAAACTATAATGTTTATTGGGACGTGTAGAAGAAAATTTGGAATAGTATGGTCTATCTAGATGGCTCATAGTGTTGAAATGAAGGGAAGTAAGGGGTTCCCTTTTATTATTTTTGTGAGGGGAACTAAAGGAATTTCCCAAAATAATTAAATATCATAACACTATTATATAGGAAAAATCTTCCAAATATCCTATAAATGTATAGGGGATAGAATTATATACTGTATCTTACCCCCTTTCTCATTATTTAATATATATTTTTAATTTTTAATCTATTGAAAAAAATATTATATCTGTGAAATATCATTATCGGGGAATTTGATAACATTCATTAATATGACTTTAAAATAAAAATAAAAAATTGACTCAAATAAGAAAAACTATTTAATTATATCCTATATATGTCATATTAATATATATAAATCTTTTATTAGGTTAATTTTGTCAAATTATATTTATTTTAATATATTTAATATCTTTTATTTGACTTTTCTATTAATATAATAATTAATGCATAATCATTGTGTAAGAATTTAATGTAATTATTTATTCCAAAAAAATAATGATAAATTACCATAAAGAATGTAAATATTTTATAATTAAAAATAATATTTTTGGTAGACCATATCTTCTAGAATACAACATATTGAAAATGATATATATATATTAGAAACAATAGTGAGGCAAGTTCGGATTTCTATTAAATAAAATACTACAAGGGTCTTTGTCACGACCCCCTTCCATCAAGGATGCCCCTCCTGAGCTGGCAATGGTAAAAGGGAGATAATGACCCTCGAGTCCCGCCTCTAGTAGGCCTCGGGGTGGCGACTAGCACCAAGGGTATGAGTTTTCACAAATATGGGAGGCATTACCCTTTTTATTAATTAAGATCAGGAAAATAGGACAAGTCAACCACCAAAAAAAGGAAAAGAACAAGTGTATATAAATAAACCCAAACCAATCTCACATGCATGTTTTAAACAATTCTGAAGAAAAGTACAAGTACAAGAAATCTCAAAATTACAATACCAAAAGAAACAAGAGTACAACAACTGCAACAACTACAACTGCCCCAACTACTAGGGTCCCACATGGCCCTGGTAGTCCTCCTAGAAACCTGAAAGTAAATGTAGGGTGAGCATACAAGTATACTCAATTGGGAAACCTAAAGCTCTTGTGCACAGGTGGGGAGACATCTAATGTCCCGTGAGAACAACAGAAGAATCCAAACATAACAAGGAAATCTATCCACCCAACCTCACCAGCCACGCTAACCAAAAACACATAACATGTAGTAGTATATAAGAACAAGAGTATTGGGTACCATGCACCATTTCCCTATAGTTAGCTTCTCTTCCTAATGGCGAACATCCTGATGCTACCACACTCTTCCCGCCCACACACACCTGGGCCTCAAGAACCACAGATCCAGCCCGCACACACCTGGGCCTCACAACCACACATCCCGCCCGCACACACCTGGGCCTCACAACCACACATCCCGCCCGCACACACTTGGGCCTCACAAACCACAATCACATCCCTGCCCAAACACACCTGGGCCTCATCCCGAAGATTCTTGGGAATAGTAAACCTGCTTGAAGAGTCTTGGGCTAATACCACCCCAATTGAAACCTACCTGATGAGTCTTGGGTGTAAGGTCGGCTCAACCCATCATAGCCTATCGAAGAAGGAGCGAGAAGGAGCTAGTAACTAAGGGGAAAACACCCTCTCCCATGAAATGGGAGTGTTCGACACTAAGTACTCAACATGGGTGGGGTGCGACAAAACACCAAGAGCCAAATATATATATATATATATGTATGTATGTATGTATGTACACCAAACACACAACCCAAACTATGGATTCTAAACAGAGAAACTGAGCATGTGCCTCGACACTGCTACTATGAAGCATGCATACCAAAAACAACCCCAAACCCATTTAGGTTTTCAAGTTTCATCAGTAATAGTTTATTAGTTCCTTTACTATTGGGAAACTATCAAAGCAAATCAAGCGTTTCATAGAACAAAATCCCAGCCAACCACAAATCAAGTTAGATAAAATACAAGCAACACAACCCAACCTTTTATCATCAAACAAAACCGATTGATTGTTCCCACGTTCATTATAATTCCCCACAGTTCATTTATCAACTTTCTACTTTATTTTAATAACACAACCCATTACTGCAGCCCTGTAGCCACTATAACCACATCTCAACCACCGTATCACAAAACAAGGCTCATGCCACATCCTCTCCCCTTTAATATCATTTACCACAGCCCCGCTTCCCATCCTATTCGTAAAAACTTAGGATCCACCCCCCCTTCACACACAACGTAACCAAGCCAACAACCACATGTTCATTATTCCATTTTGTTCAACTGGGGTGATCACAATAGGGTTCCGGATTTTAAATCAGCCAACATTATGTGATTAACTGAATTCCACATTCCACAAAGTTCCATCCACAATATAGTCTAGAAAGATAGGGAAACATTTAATTGCGCAAGAAAAGGCCCCCAACGACCGTGATTTTCAGTAGGCATAAGACTATTCAATTCTCAACATAACAATAGGATAAATAAAGATAAACATATTAACTTACCCATCCCTGTTCTTTAAGCTAGTTATTATCTTTATTTATTGGTTCAAATATATCTCACGAAAACAAGAGGACACCCATCCCGCATGATGCACAAATTAGAGAGACGAAGGTAAAATCCCTACCTTAATAGGTTCTGATCACTAAGCTCCCCCGGATCAGCTTTAGAAGACGTCCATCGGTGTCCGTCGCTTCTGTTAAACCCAAAAAAAACCTCCTCAGGTGGAAGCTGGGAAGGAAAGTCCGAAGGGAAAACAACAGATCCAAGCTCAGAAGTTTTGCCTCGTCGTTACGATCTCATGGCCACTGACTGATCATAAATCTGAGCTTAGATGAAGAAGTTATGGAGGAAAGGAGCTTTGGAGTCTCTTGGGAGAGCTCTGCTCGAAGGAGTGGGGAGGAGAGGAGTGATTTGAAAAGGAGGAGATGCCCCCTCCTTTTATAGGCAAGAAAAACTAAAGTACACGACATGTACTTTCTAGTACACGGCGTGTACTCGGCCATTTCACACGGTCTTCACGCGGCTTCCAATGCGGCATTCAACACGGCACACGGTCGTTGACTGGTCAACACACAGTTTGAGGGTAACGCATACACGGGGAGGAACTACACAGCATGTAGTATGGGCTACACGACATTTTCTCATTTGTTTCCCATGGCAAAGACACTAACTCAACACGGCACACAGCCACTAACTAGTCAACACACGGTTTGAGGATAATATGTACGCAGGGTGGAACTACACGGCGTGTAGTATGGGCTACACATCATGTACTCATTTATTTCACACGGAAAAGACACGGCTTCCACACGGGGTATACCCGGCATGGTGGTACACGACATATACTCACACTACATGGCGTGTAGTTACAAAATTATGAAAAGTGTGGGAAAAGTCCATTCTACCTCCAGAACACTTCATGACCCTGTTTTCGACAAAGGATTGGGCCGGAGAGGTCTAGGACATTACATCACATACCTCTTAAAACATTCTCGTCTTCGAGAATTCAGAAACCAACCGAGAGGAACTCAACAAGATACCTCTTAGGGATATCGTTATAACAGGAACCCAACCAACCACCCCAATCATATGTGTTAGGAATTCCCTCTCCTATGTCGAGATATTATCCGCTTTAGGCGACACTGACTCACCTACACGGGTTTAATCACATCCGCATTAATGCGTCTCAATTAAGAATTGGGTCTTCCCACTTCCATATATTAGGATTTTTCAACTTACACTGCCCCCAACACCGTACAACCAACGCACTGTCTGAACACGTGGCTTGGGGAAATTCAATCTCCCATGTCGAGATATTATCCGCTTTAGGCGGTACTAACTCGCATGTACGGGTTCAATCGCATCCACATTAATGCATCTCGATTAAGGATTAGGTTTTTCCCATTCCCACACGTCCGAACACATTACACACTTCTAGAGAACAAGTAAACAAAACATCTCACAACCAACAAGCCAAGCGTTCCATATATCAAAGGTAAAATGAATAACATTAAAACAAGCTCATAAGAACAAAGAAAAACACAAGTTGAAACAACTCCGGGTACTAAGCGTGCATCTGAGCCTCCCGCTTCCATGTTCTTTCCTCGAGGCCGCCATGCCTCCACAACACACGAACCAAGGCGATGGTTCATCCACAGAGCACATTCTATTTATGATCCTTGATTATGACTGGTTGTTCCTTGAAGGTCGCGTCATCTCCCATATCTAACTCTCCCCAGTCGATACCGTGAGAGTCGTCGTGTAAGTACTGATGAAGCTGGGAGACGTGGAAGACGTCATGAACCTTCTCCAACTGAGGTGGAAGGGCCATCTGATCTGCCACCTCACCGACTCGCCTCAGCACCTCGAAAGGTCCGATGAACCTAGGGGAGATATTACTCCCCTTCCCAAACCTCTACTTCCCCCGTCGAGGGGAAACCTTCAATAACACATGATCTCCCACCTCTAACTCCAAGGGCCTCCTATGACGATCAACACAAGACTTCTGTCAGTCCTGAGCCGCTTCCATCCTCTCATGCACAAGCTAGACTTTCTTTTTGGTGCTTTGTACCACCTCTGGCCCAAGAGCACCGGTCTCTCCAACCTCTGCCCAGCAAATGGGTGAATGACATGGTCTTCCATATAAAGCCTCAAACGGCTCCATGCCAATAGTAGAGTGGAACCTGTTGTTGTTGGCAAACTCTACTAAAGGAAAGTGTCGCACCCATGATCCTCCAAAATCCGGAGCACATGCTCGCAGCATGTCCTCCAACATCTGGATAGTCCGCTCCATCTACCCATTGGTCTGGGGGTGGAAAATAGTGCTAAGTCATAGTTGGGTTCCAAAATCATGTTGTAACCCCTTCCAAACTCGTGATGTGAACTGTGTATCCCAATCTGAGACGATAGTCTTCAGAAATCCATGAAAACACACCACCCCGTCTACGTACCTCTGTGTTAAGGTACTCACTGGGCCCGACTCCTTAATTGCTTAGAAGTGAGCTGATTTTGTCTGTCGATCCACCACTACCTAGATAGCATCATAACCACCCTGAGCTCTGGGTAGTCCTTTGACGAAGTCCATTGAGATGTCATCCCATTTCCACTCGGGGACATCTAAAGGATGCAACAAACAACTGGGAACACGGTGTTCAACTTTTACTTGCTGAGGCACTAGGCACTTGTCCACAAACTCCGCCACTGCCCGTTTCACCCCGGAACACCAAAACTATTCCCTCAGGCATCGGTACATTTTTTGAAACTCCCGGATGCACCGCCAAGGACTAGCTATGGAACTCACAGAGAACTCCCTCATGCATTTCCTCCAGAACAAAAAACCTTCCATGAATAACCATACAATGTCAGCTATCCTCTGACCAACCTTTTGGAGCATTCCCCTAATCGATACGATCCCATATTACTTCTGCCTCAAAGTCTCCCCACTGAGACTCTTCCACCTGCTGCAGTAGGAGGACCGCACCATCATCTGAAACAAACACCCTCTAACACCTTCTACCCTTGCATCCAAGTGCAAGGAAGCCAACACTCCCATTGCTTTCCAAGCATCAGAGGATTCCCGAACGACTTCTTGATGAGACATCCTGCTCAAGGAATCAGCCACAATGTTGCCCTTACCTTCAGTGTAAGAGATCTTGAAGTCATAGTCTTGGAGAAACTCGACCCATCTCCGCTTCCCTAAGTTCATGTCACGCTGGGAGAAGATATAATGTAAGCTCTTGTGATCTGGGAAGACAAAAAAGTGCTCCCCAAAGAGGTAATGTCACCACAACTTCAGTGAGAACACTACTGCTGCAAGCTCTAGTTCATGGGTGACATAATTATGATCATGAGGGCACAACTGGCTAGACCCATAATAGATCACACCCTTCTTCTGCATCAGTATGCACCCCAATCCAAGGCCAGAAGCATCACAAAACTCCTCATTCAACAACCCTTCCTCTGGAAACCTGAGTACTGGAGCACTGACCAAATTCTCCTTCAGGTAGTCGAAATCTTCCTGGCACTACTCGTTCCATATGAAGACCTAGTTCTTCCTAGTCAAAGATGTTAATGGAGTAGCATCTCGAGAGAAGTATGAAATGAACCTTCATTAATAGCCTGCCAACCCCAGAAAACTATGAACTTCTGCCACACTCTTGGGTGCTGCCCAAGACAAAATTGCATCCCCCTTCGACGGGTCCACTGACACTCCATGCGGAGACACCACGTGCCCAAGGAAGTGTACTTCATGCGTCAATAACTTACACTTCGACAATTTCCCATAAAGATGGTGGTGTCGAAGGAATTCCAAGACTGCCCTGAGATTCTCAATGTGCTCTTCCTATGATCTTGAGTAGATCAGGATGTCATCAATAAACAAAACAATGAACTGGTCTAGAAACTCTCGGAAGACAAAGTTCATAAGCCCCATGAACATAGCTGGTGCATTTGTAACTCCAAACGGCATCACTACAAACTCAATGTGCCCATACCTGCACCTGAAAACTGTCTTCGAGATGTCACTATCCTTTACCCTCAGCTGATGATATCCGGATCGCAGATCAATCTTAGAAAACCAACCTGCTCCCCTCAACTGGTCGAAGAGATCATCTATCCTTGGAAGGGGGTAACGGTTCTTTACCGTTACCTGATTCAACCTTCAGTAGTCTATGCATATCCTAAGACCACCATCTGCCTTTTTCATGAACTAGACTAGAGCACCCCATGGCGACACATTGGGTCGAACAAAACCCTTCTCCATCAGATTGGCAATCTGAATCCGCAACCCCCACAACTCCGAAGGTGCCATCTGATAAGGGGCCATCGAAATCAGACGAGCACCAGGCTGTAAGTCTATCCCGAAATCAACATCATGTCGGGGGGGGGGGGGTAGAGTCACAACCTCCTTGGGAAAAATATCAAGGAAATACCCAACAACCTCTGGAACATCCACCATCTCTGTATCAGCTGTTACCACTGATACCCCGCCTAGCAAGGAAAGGGGGGGCTTCACATACCAACTTCCCACCTGATAGCTCCTCTTTCCAACAAAAGCTACACGCTGCCCATCCACATCGGAGAACATAACTCTTCTTCAAAAGCAGTCGATAACGGCATTAACAGAAAACATCCAGTCTATGCCTATAATGACATCGTAGGGCTGCATCTGTAGCTAAAGAAGGTCCCCACTAGATCGATGTGGTCCCAAAATCAACCCACATCCTCGGCAAACACAAGATACGCTGGTCTGACCTCCAACTGGTGTACTCAGCACCAGGGGTATGGAAATTCTCTATACATCTAGACCCAAAGCATGGGCTAGACCGGGTGCAACAAAGGAGTGCGAAACTCCCGAATCTAAAAAAGTAGAAACGAGAGTGCTGAACAAACAAATTGTACCTCGCACCACCTTTGGTCCTTCTAGAGCTGCCAACTCTGCTGCGTGCAACTGTCCACGCCCAGCTCCTCTGCCTCTCTGATGTCAACCACCTCCCTGACCACGCCCCGGTCAAGGTCCCTAAGGAGCACCATGAGGTCGGCCCCCACCTGCAAAGTCTGCCCTTGGAGGATCAGGGTCATGATGCTACTGGAAGGGCCTCACCGGCAACTGGTGCTGCTGAGGCGGGTGCTGAACCTGCCCACCTCCGCCGTACTGAGCTCGCGTCGGGCACCGACTCGGGATGTGCCCGAAACCTCCAAAAGAGAAACACTTCGGTCTTGGTCTCATGAAAAAGGGACGAGAACCTGAAGATCTCAATAGGAAATGATGGGTCTTGCTCCCCACTGGCCTGAATCTTGAAGGTACCATCACAGGAGACCTGCTTCTGACTACCTTCCCATTCAATGAACCCGACTGGATCCCCTCTCATGGTGCACCTCCCTACGAGTGCATCCTCTCTACAACCTTTTCCATCTTCTGTATGGCCAAGTACGTCAGAAGGGTGATGGGGGTGACAGTATACTGGATCAAAGGATGAAGCACCTCCTCCAAACGTCTCTCCCGAGACTCCTCATCCGGAAAGAGATCCAGAGAAAAGAGTAGGAGATCCTTGAACTTGATCCCAAAATCTTGTACTAACATACTCCCCTGCTGGAGGGAGAGTAACTCCTTCCGCTTCTCCGCCTTGATCATGGAAGAAAGGAATTCATCTCAGAACACCTTCTCAAGGTCATCCCATAGAACTGCTACCTCTATCCTCTCCCCGAGATAGAGCGTCCACCACTGGAGCGTCGCACCTCTCAGTTGACTGAATTCAAGGGGAACCCAGTACTCCCTTGGAGCATGTATCAAAGAAAAAGTGATCCCAAGATTTTCAAGCCACCCCTCTATCTCCATATCCGAAGTACTACCCTCGTACTTCTTGAGGGTTTGTCGTTGGAAGGAACATAGAGTCTTCTTCCACTGGCTATCTTCCTCCTCTCGGTCAATCCTCAACTGATTGACTGTCAGAATCTGTAGGACCTCGGCTCTATGAGCCACCCGAGGACGACGTCCAGGTGCCATAACTGTATAGTAATCAAAGATCGCCTAATCCCAAGTAGCAAGGAAATTTCTCAAGGTTTCATTTTATCACTTTATTTCTTTCCCAGAACACCAAAATCAAGTAAAACACAACCATGATGATGCATGTACCTTCCCTAGGGTCTCTACCCTGCAATCAATGTAGTATCACTTGGTTGTTCAGTAGGCTCAGATTCCTTGCATCGGATCACGGGGGGCCCTAAAATCCTGTGTCCTAACCGGTTTTCCCTGGCCTATGTCACAC
The DNA here is from genome assembly GCA_963277665.1 of Viscum album. Lineage (NCBI taxonomy): Eukaryota > Viridiplantae > Streptophyta > Magnoliopsida > Santalales > Viscaceae > Viscum > Viscum album. Next base: position 417,730,165 of record OY728129.1, read on the forward strand.
ACCAAGATTAGCCAACACTGTCACCCTACCATCTCATGCAATCCTCACTGTTCCTAACTCCAGACTCCATCCTATCTCTCAACCATCACCTTTGATACCATTCTATCATGACCCCCTTCCATCAAAGATTCCCCTCTTGAGCTGGCAATGGTAAAAGGGAGATAATGACCCCTGAGTCCCACCTCCATTAGGCCCCGGGGTGGCGACTAGCATCAAGGGTATGAGTTTTCACAAATATGGGAGGCATTACCCTTTTTATTAATTAAGATTGGGAAAATAGGACAAGTCAATCACAAAAAAAGTAAAATAACAAGTGTATAGAAATAAACCCAAACCAATCCCACAAGCATGTTTTAAACAATTCTGAAGCAAATTACAAGTACAATAAAGCTCAAAAGTACAATACCAAAAGAAACAAGAGTACAGCAACTGAAACAACTCCAACTGGCCTGACTAGTAGGGCCCCGCACGGCCCTGGTAGTCCTCCTGGAAACCTGAATGTAAACGTTGGGTGAGCACACAAGTATACTCAGTAGGGAAACCTAATGCTCTCGAGCACAGGTGGGGAGACATCCTAATGTCCCGTGAGAACAACAGAAGAACCCAAACCTAACAAGGAAATCTATCCACCCTACCTCACTAGCCACGCTCACCAAAAACACATAACAACATGTAGTAGTATATAAGAACTAGAGTATTAGGTAACCAACACCATTTCCCACTAGTTAGCTGCTGTTCCTAACGGCGAACGTCCTGACGCTACCACACTCTTCCCGCCCGCACACACATGGGCCTCAAGAACCACATATCCCACCCGCACACACCTGGGCCTCACAACCACACATCGCGCCCACACACACCTGGGCCTCACGACCACACATCCCGCCCGCACACACCTGGGCCTCACAAACCACAATCACATCCCTGCCCGAACACACCTGGGCATCATCCCGAAGATTCTTGGGAATAGTAAACCTGCCCAAAGAGTCTTGGGCCAGTAACACCCCAATCAAAACCTACCCAAAGATTCATGGGTGTAAGGTTTCCTCAAGCCATCACAGCCTATGGAAGAAGGAGTAGGAAAGAGCTATTAACTAAGGGGAAAACACCCTCTCCCATGAAATGGGAGTGTTCGGCACTAAGTTCTCAACATGGGTGGGGTGCGACAAAACACAAAGATACCGATATATATATATATGTATACCAAACACACAGCCCAACATATAGCTTCTAAACAAAGAAACTGAGCATGTGCCTCGACACTACTACTAAGAAGCATGCATACAACAAACAACCCCAACCCCATTTAGGTTTTCAAGTTTCATCAGTAATAGTTTATTAGTTCATTAACTACTGGGAAACTATCAAACCATATCAAGCGTTTCGTAGAACAAAATCCCTGCCAACCACAAATCAAGTTAGATAAAACACAAGAAACAGAACCCAACCTTTTATCATCAAACAAACCCAATTGATTGTTCCCTCATTCATTATCTTTCCCCACATTTCATTTATCAACTTTCCACTTTATTTTATAACACAACCCATTACTGCAGCCCTACTGCCACAATAAGCACATCTCCACCACTGTATCACAAAACAAGGCTCGTGCCACATCCTCACCCCTTTAATATCATTTACCATAGCCCCGCTGCCCATCCTATTCGTAACAACTCAAAATCCACCCCCCCCCCCCTTTCACACACCACATAACCAAGACAACATCCACATGTTCATTATTGCATTTTGTTTAACCGGGGTGATCACACAAGGGTTCCAGATTTTAAATCAGCCAACTTTACGTGAATAATCGAATTCCACATTCCAAAAAGTTCCATCCACAAAATGGTTTAGAAAGATAGGGAAACATTTAATTGCGCAATGAAAGGCCCCCAATGACCGTGATTTCCAGTAGGCATAAGCCTATTCAATTCTCCACATAACAATAGGATAAATAAAGATAAACATAATAACTCCCCCATACCAATTCTGTAAGCCAGTTATTATCTTTATTTATTGGTTCAACTGTATCTCACGAAAAAAAGAGGACACTCATCCCACATGATGCACAAATTAGAGAGATGAAGGTAAAATCCCTACCTCAACAGGTTCTGATCACAACGCTCCCCCGGATCAGCTTTAGAAGACGTACGTCGGCATCCGTCTCTTCTGTTTAACCCGAAAAAACCTCCTCAGGTGAAATATAGGAACAAAAGGCTGAAGGGAAAACAACAAATCCAAGCTCATATGTTCCGCATCATCGTTACGATCCCGTGGCCACTGACATATCATAAATTGGAGCTCAGAAGAAGAAGTTATGGAGGAAATGAGCTTTGGAGTCTCTCAGGAGAGCTCTGCTCGAAGGACAGGGGAGGAGAGAAGTGATTTGAAAAGGATGAGAGTCCCCCTCCTTTTATAGGAGAGAAAAACTAAAGTACACAACATGTAATTTCTAGTACACGGTGTGTACTTGGCCATTTCACACGGTCTTCACGCGGCTTCCAACACGGCATTCAACGTGGCACACGGTCGTTGACTGGTCAACACATGGTTTGAGGGTAACGCGTACGCGGGGAGGAACTACACGACGTGTAGTATGGGCAACACGGCGTGTACTAATTTATTTCATGCGGCAAAGACATGGCCTCAACATGGTACACGGTCGTTGACTGGTCAACACACGGTTTGAGGGTAACGCGTACGCGGGGAGGAACTACATGGCTTGTAGTATGGTCTACAGGGCCTGTACTCATTAATTTCACACGGAAAAGACACGGCTTCAACACGGGGTATAACTAGAAAGGTGGTACACAGCGTGTACTCACACTACACAGCGTGTAGTTACAAAATTATGAAAAGTGTGGGAAAAGTCCATTCTACCCTCCAGAACACTTCATGACCCTCTTTTCGACAAAGGAATGGGTCAGAGAGGTCCGATCCATTACAGTCTTAATGTCTACCAAGTGGATACAAAAATTAGTAAATTATAGAAATGGGTGATTATGGTTGAAACTATCTCATCGTATAATATTTAGTCAAATTTTTGGGTCATTAAATGTTTGTTATAACTTTTTTTTAAAATAATTTTATTGATTTGTCTTCTTCTTGCTTGAGCATTACGTTAGTGTTTCATAAGAATTAAAGGTTATTATTTAATATATAAAAATTAAAAATAAATTTATATCTTAAATATAAATTAATAAGCCTCAATAAATTCCTTTATATTAATTAATTTTTTATATTTTATCATATTCATGTAAAGAAAAAAAATTAAAATTTTTAATTTTACATTTTTTTACTGCACAAGTATTACAAAAGAATTTCTATAAGATTCATGTTATATAACTATAAAATTAGAAAATTTGATCCAAAATAATAATTTAAAAATGATATTTTATCATAAAGTCATTAAAATACAAGTCACTTTTAAATTAATACCTATAAGGCACAAATTTGGACCTTTTCAATGTTGTGCAGACACTACATCGACACGAAAAATGATTTTAATATTTATAATGAATTAATTTTGAATTTATATTTTTTTAGTTAGTTTTGTAGGATATATTTATTATATCATCATACATGAGTATTTATATAAGTTTAGTTAATTTTTATGTCATATTTATGTTTTGAAGATATCACAAAAGATATTATGTTTTTAAATAAACTGTATTTTTTACTATTCACCCAAAATTTAAATTTAATTGAAAATTACCAATATTTCACCATAGAATAATTTTTATATATTGATGTTAAAATTGAAGTTAATTTTTTCAAATAAATTTTCTAAATTTATCAATATTTAATTATAACTATTTTACTGTAGAATAAAACAAAAACTGCTTTTTGATTAAAAATTATATTTGACGAATAAAATGACTTTACTAAAAATTATTTATTAATTTATTACGAATTAATAAATAAATTCTATAAAATGGTTATTATTATAAAAATCTATAATTTAATTTATTTTTTAAAATAGTATAATTAAAATAATAATATTTAATATTATATCATGGTTTATCTAAGATCGAAATTTTGAATGTTGTACACTGTTGAACATAGTATTTCCATTTATAATAATGGCTTATTACAATGGGTTTGAGGCTAAGTGTTATTGAATCAAGTACAGCCTCTCATGTGGAGTCTTAGGATTGAGGCAGTATAGATCAAGAATCATGGAGACTAAGTATGTGGTTTGTCACGATGTTGGCAGTAGAGCCTACCATATTTATTTTTAGTTTATTTATTTTGTATATGGGGCCGACCTAGAGGGCATACATGTACAATATGTTTTTACATTATTATGAGTTTATATGAATATATGTTACATTTCATTTATTATATCATTTTTATTTATATTAATTAATTTTGTATAATTTGATTCATCCTGATGTTTGAGTTTATTTTTTTCTATTGGTATTACACTCTGACTAGATGCTATAGTCTCCGAACTCTATCTATTAGAATATCACCACTATTCAGAATCCTATAGCACTAAGGGAGGTGTTCTGGAGGCTGTGTGGTGAGATGGATGAGGTGACGTGATATGTCACTCTGAGATGATTTTTTATAAATAAATGGATAAAGTTAGAAATAGATTATATAAGAAGAAAATGGTAGAAAATTTAGTAAAGGAAATTAAATGTGAATAAGAATGAATACCTAGAAATAACCCATTACCTCAAGTATAAAACACATTTAATTCTCCTTCAAACCTCTGAAATAGGATTACTAATTAATTAAATATGAAAAAATTAAATGTTTATATCAATATTGTTATTATTTTTTACCCCTAGACTATTAACTTGTTAGTTATTATGTTCTTATTTATATATCATTAGTATGTTTTTCTCATGAAACCTTACTTACATAAATAGGAAAATAAGGGACCTCAATACACATAACTAGGTTACATACGTTAATGTAGGTTCAAATTAAAGAAAAAAAACATCTGAGAATTAGAATGTATCAATAGTTATATCAATACTGAAAATAGATTCCAATGGTAAAGTGTTTCTCGGTAAAATAATCTTTTAAATAAATTGGACTAACGATGAGGTTTTATCTTTAATATTATTAATATAATGGAAATTTTATTATTCTATAAACATAAAATTGATATAATTTGAATATTAATTTTAATATTATAATAGAAAATATATTTTAATGACATAAGATAAAGGCAATCATAAAAAACATCTATCACATAGGTGGTAGAAACTCACCATGGAGTGAGAAATATTATAAAGAAGTAAGTAAAAAATATTTATAATGATCATGAATTTATAAATTTAATATCATTATATTATAATTATCATATCATAATTATATTATTATATTTTTTTGATGGGGTTGAAGAGTTGTAATAAATGAATGAAATTTTAGAAGAAGTGTGTTGAGAAAATATACCTTCGATGGGGATGTTTCCTTGGACTACTCCTTATATACTATTTGTGTGGTAATTTAATTTTTATATAACATAGATAATGTGGGGAGAATTTTGGGAAGGAATTTAAATTGAGAATAATCTTGGGAGAAAATTTAGAAGTGGAGATGAATGGGTGCAGGATATGTATATTTATAGACATAGAAGAGAGATGTTTTTTTAATAAAATACAGATTTCATGACCCATCCCTATGGGGCACTTGTTGTAACTACCTCAATAATTCCTCCAATAGGCTAAGGGATGGATACTAGCATCGAGTAGGCACATCACTCACATGAGAGGCCTTAACCTAATGTACCTATACACTCACACACATATCCAAGACCATAAAATGTTAAAATGTAAAAAATGGTAAACCACTCATTCATACATCAAAAAACTATTATTAGAATATGAAAAAAATGTATTAGAAAGAAAAAAAAGGCCAAAAACAATCCCAACACAATGAAATTGTATAGAATTCCAACCTAATAGTATACAAGGGGACTACTATCAATGTAATCAGAGAAACACACAATGGTTAGTTTGACTCACTTAGATATTCATAGTTCGGGCACCACCTGGACTCCATTAAAAGGATGATCATCTACATAATACATGACAAGTGTATTAAAAGTCCATGTAGTTTTGCGTATAACAATACTCAGTAGGACATTTCAAAATCACTAAGCCTATAATAATAAGAATAATAGTCAGCTTAATATAGGTATATGTCTACAACATATATAATAATAATATCCATATATAATCAATAAATACTCATTGTCTCAATGTAAAATCACAACCATAATTCCAGTCTAGGAATCCTGCTCAAAGGTTCCACACAACACTCATTTAAAAGAATACACTCTAAGAGTGAGATAATAATGATGGCTTTCATTCAATATGTACAAATCCTAGGGTCTTTATATAATATTTATATTCTAGAAGTATGAATGGAATGATAAATATATTAGGATCGCACCTAAGGCCATAAGGCATACCAACAACTCAATCTGGAATAACCCATTATGTAGAGGATCAACACCCCCTTAATGTTGGTAATGATGATATCCATAACTCCATGTACGGTAAAGATGATGATATATTTTCTCACTTTGGGACTCATATAGGTATTTAAATAACATTAAACAAGATTTACAATTAATGGGATAATCATCCTATGAGTAAGAGGATATTCCATACTGACCCACAGTTAATTGATTAATGGAACACTCCCAAAAAACATGTCCATGTTGAAGAGGAAAAGGTATCTAAGCTTTATTTGAATAAGCACAAGATGTGTACTAGAAGTACATGGCATATCACTTTGGAACTAGTCCTTCACATGTATCCTGGACCAAGACCATGTCAGAGTCCATGTTTGAGTACATGGTATGTCTGACCCTGTGCACTCCTAACTGTGTCCAAGTACATGACTCTGTCCATGTACACTTGTATTTGTTTTGTTCGTGTCGAAGTACACAATTTGTTCCAACCCACGAACTCATGTTCATGTTAGTGTACCCTCTATGATACATGTTGAGCAACGAGGTCAAATCACATGATATGTGACAAGAGCCACAAACCATGTGATATTTAACATTCAACAAATACCCTAGTGTTGCATAGGTGCAGTTCCACATGGCATGTGTTCATGAAATACACTCCCTGTACTATGAGATTTTTGGGAATATCATATTTGGTTCATGTGTTTTATTCCACCCCTATGGCCTGTGATCCCACAACACCTATTTTTTGAAAAATTAAATACAACTAATTGATCCATTACATCATTGATCATCGAGTTTTGGCCCTTCAAATGCGTTTAAAGATCATCCTCCCATTATTTCTATCATCAAACACTAAATATATGACTAATGGTATCCCAAAATCTATCCATGATTGGTCATATTACGTATTAGTTTTATCTTTTCATTGATCTAAGCCTAAATTCGTGATATCGATCCATTTCACCAAGAAGTGGCTATAAAAAAATTTATTTATGGGTATTTTTATTGAACCACTAGTCTAAAAGAGTAATAATGATGAACTCACTAGAATGGTGGGAGAAATCCGAGAAACACCAATGATTAACAAACTTCAGCCTTGTTTCATTGAAATATATCCATTTCCATTATAAAAATAAATCATGAACCAAATAATAAATAATCAATTCTCCCAATAATTACCATAGATGACCCCATACCCCAAATTCTAACTCTCTTCAAATCCATCAACTGGTTGATTGATTCTCATTCTTCATAGAAATAAATAAACAGTGAATAATACACGTAAAACAATCTTACTAACTATATTTGGATCAATTGTTAGAGAATAAGGATGTTGTTTCATTGTCGTTGGCAAGATCCTCGGGCTCCATCGCACACTTATCAGTGATCCATGATCTGGTCATCTCTCATCAACAGAAGCTCCAAAAACACTCTCTAATGAATCCTGTAAATTTTTAGGGTTCTATAGCTAATAATGAAAAACAACCATAAAATAATTTATATTGAAAAATAAATTAGGAAGTTGTGTGGTATAATAAAATAAATATTTTATTTTATTTTACTAATTCTCCAACAATAGTGCACAACCCAAATGCCCATCATGTTTTAATGTTATGTCATGTCTAGGGTAAAACCACTATTAATAAGTTAATGGTGAACTCATATTTTTTATCCATGTATCCTTTTATGAGTTATTGTATTTTTTTTTAAAAAAAATATGCATGTGTATTTAATGTATTTAATATATTTCAATTTGTTTTCAATCACACCGGTCTTAGAATTGTACCATGTCTATGTGCCTAGATATGAAAATAATCGATACAATATTCCAATTTCATGATCAACTGAAGTTGAGTCTTAAAATATTCCATCAATATCTTCTATAAATGAGATGTGAAGCAAGAATCATGGTCAAAAATTATTTTCAAGGGAACTCCATGGAGTTGGAAAATATTCTACACATAGATGTATCTCAATCTCTCTACGGAACTCTAATCTCAGATAGCAATGAAGTGTGATGACATGGTGAGTTGTTCTATGATAATCGAGATGAAATTGTGTCACTTGAATGTTTGTGGTAACCCCATCAAAAAATCCATGGATATCCCATCCAACTTCAACTATAAAACCTCATTGGGTTGAGCTAAACCCACTAGAACCTGGTGATCAACCTTCTATTGATGACAATTAAGTGATCGACTGACAAACTCTTAGACTCCCATATTCATCACTAGAAACTAAAACTAACATTAGAGCTCATGGTACATATTTTTTACACATAGATGTTCCACCAAAGGAGATGAATGAAACTATATCAGAACATCCTCCTTCAATTTCACGGGTACCATTGTGTATCCTCTGAAATTAATGACCTACTCTACACATATAAAATGTCCATTAGGAGCATGTATAGAGGGTATCTGAGTATGTAGAGTCTCACAGTTAGTATCCCCAAGCTATACCTCCCAGAATCACTATACCAGAAAATGGGTAACAACCATAAACTAGAGGTAAGATGATTTATCCCCATCCACAAAGAATATCTGCAATGAGGCCAACTACTTGGAATCATCACCCAAAAACTCGGAACAATATCTCCTAAAGAATGAATTTTCTACCACATTCCCATTCCCATGTGTATATAAAATCTTGATGTAATAAACCTGGAGGACGTATATCCATCGCCTCTATATCAAGTTATGATCATTTTGAGAGAAGAAATAATTCAAACTCTTGTGGTCAGAATAGATGATTACCTGCTGAAACATATAATAGTGTCCCCATATCATTAGTATAAATACTACCAATAATAAATCAATATTGTGGGCCATGTAGTTTTTATCATGGTCCCAACTAACATGAACAATCAGAAATAATTTTTTACCTTTTCATCAGAATACAAATACTCTTGATCCCCGATGAATCATAGAACACTACGTACTTGACACTCTCTTATGGAAATATAAATACGAGAGAACTCATCAATCTCTCTCTTAACTTCTAGATATCATGATAAAACCACAATGTACAAATGAACGGATTACAATTTTAGTTTAAACCTATCAAGGGATATGATATCCTAAACGTTATGTATGATTCTCTGATAGTATCTGACCATCCCAAGGAAACTTGTCTCCATCACGCTCTTGGGTGGCTACTACTATAACACCACCTCGACTTTTTCTAGGTCCACTACCACACCATTTTCTATGATAACATGTCCTAGAATGTCTACCAACTTAATCCAAAACTAATACATTGATATATTCATATAAATTTAGTGCCCTAGGGGTACATCTAGAACCATTATCAAGTGTCTAAAATTATCATCCTTAGACGCCAAGTATATTAGGATATCGTCGATGATGACTACCATGAACCGATCTAAGAAAGGATAAATGATAGGGTTCATGAGTCCCATTAATACTATTTGGGAATTATTTACACTACAGTGAATCACCAAGTACTCATAGTGACAATAGTGACATCAAAATGTCATCTTCGATATATCCTTTTCTCGTACTCGCAATTTATGATAACCTGGTCTAAGGTAAATCTTCGACAACCATCGTTCCCCTATCAACTGATCAAAAATTTTATTGATACTCAATAGTGGAAACTATTTATTTACTATCACATGGTTTATGGGATAATAATCCACCCATAACCTCAAGCTATTGTCCACCTTCTTGAGGAAAAAAATAGTGGCTTCCCAGGGTGAAACATTGGGTTTGAGAAATCCCTTTATATGCAAGCCCTTGAAATACACCCTCAGCTCGCAAAGATCTACATGAACCATATGATGTGATGGCACAACTATCAGGGTCATCCTAAGGTGTAGATAAATGTGGAAGTCCATCTCTTTCTAGGAGAGGTATGTTTGGAATTTCCTCAAGAAAGATGTACTCATACTAGGCCACCACTATATGGAACTGAAAACTTTTAGAATCCACTATGCCAAGTGTCATTCTATAAAATTTATGAGTAATAAAACACACCCCCATATGAATTATTCCTTCCTATACTACGTGAGTTTCTTTGAAACCAAAAAGGAAACCCTGGTCCCATCACCGCATACACAACACATCCTCCACCTGAAATAGTCTATCTAGGAGTGAACTAAATATATCCATTCCATACCTAAGATAATATCATAAGGCCTCATTGGTTTTTCATGGACCACCAGGTAGTGGTGATGGTAATGGGTTAGAATATCTACCTCATATAGCTTCTCTCCCAACTCCTCTTCCATGAACACTGCCCTACAATTCTATATTCTCCTACAATTTACTGTGCCTAGAAGGCCCATCCACTATCTCCCATTACTACAAAATATTACTTTAATGGCCCTAAAAATATCTTTTATCATTGCTATAGAAGAACAAACTTCATGAGAGATATTAAAATCCGTAGGATTTTATCAGTGTTTGTAGAAGTAAAGATAAACGGTACTTTATCATGGAATTTTAATGTACTGATAAAGGGGTCATTTATCAATGTTGTTAAAGAGTAACACTGCATTGTTCCTTAATAGTACATTATAGAATCCGTGATGTGTGTTGTAACAGAACATTACAACACTGGAAACACCATCATATTTCAGTAAAATAAATAATGATACAAAAATTAAATGAAATAAAATTTTAAAAAAAATAAAACAAAAATCTATAATGGACATTTCATGCATAATTTTATGCAACTAAAAAAGTAAAAATTGTTATATACATTAAAAAACATCGATGCTCCTTTGTATTTTCATCCTGACCCCTACTTATTTAGTTTTACAACAAACCATCCCTGTACCAGCAAAAGAACACACCTATATAGAACATGATTATTATGTTAATAATAATATAAATACATAAATTAATATAAATTGTTAAATTTAAACTAAAATTTGAGTCATACAAGGGTCATTGGGAGTCAGATTGACTTGTGGTTTATTCTTTCATGTCACACCATTTATTTTTCATCTTCAAGAATTATCTCTGTGTAAATTAATTAAACCATCATAAGATTAAAATGATAAATAAATCAATTGAAAAACAACAAGTATAATGATGTGAAAATAATCATGGATTGTTTACTCGATTTTGGTTATGTGATGCATATTTTAAACTAAAATGACACTTATATATAGAAAAGAAGAACTTTGGGTCATAACAGTCACATATTGTGTCAGATTAAGGTTTCGTTGATTCCTACACATCCAAAATTAATTATAGATCATTTTCCTAAAGTATCAATTCAATTTTAATGTGTTTTCTTGGTTTTGAATACCTAAATTATCTATTTAACTATAATATCACTTTAATCTAGAAACACACACTTTGACTCATAATAGTCACTTAGTGTATAAATTATTTGTTAGAAAAATTAATAAAATCAAAAATGTATTTTTGAATTTGTTTACCAAATTATAAAGCCAATCTGAGTATGTTTTCTCAGTTTTTAGTGAGTGGAACTTTTTGAAAAAAATGTGAATTTTAAACTTGTAACAGACACTTTTAGTTATACTAGAAACATAGTGCATCATATTGATGTGTGGATGATTCTTACATGTCAAAAATGAAATCTAAAGCATCTTTATAAACTATCAAAATAATTAGAATGCATTTTCTTGGCTTTGAGTAGGCCAGTTTTCATTTTTACTAAAATTGATGTCAATTTTCAATAAAAAGACACATTTGGAGTCATACAAGTCACATCCTACTTTTGATTAAGGTGTAGTTGATTCATACACATACCAAATTACATATGTATCATTTTTCTAATGCATGAAAACAATATGAATGTGTTTTCTTAGTTTTGAGTAAGTCACATGTAATATTTACTAAAATTCCATTTTAAATTAGAAACACACACTTTGACTCATACCAGTCAAATCATGTATCAGTTTGAAATGAGACTAATTATAACAAGTAAAAATTATTTTATGAATGATTTCACTAAATTATAAAGACAATATAATCATTTTTTCTCAATTTTTTGTGAGTGACACATTTTAAACTAAAATATCATCTTTAAATTACTAATGGGAAATTTGAGTCATACTGGGCACATCATTCGGCAGATTGAGGTTATTATTACTTTTATAATTCACAAATTACTTAGGGATCATTTTTCTAAAGTATAAACACATTTTGAATGTGTTTTATTAGTTTGAGTATGTTAGTTTTATTTTATACAAAAATTGATTTCAATTTTTAAAAAAAATGATGAACTTGGAGTCATATTGGTCACATCATTCATTGGATTGAAGATTGGATGATTCTTACATGTCTTAAATGACATATTGATCGATTTACCAATGTATCAAAAAAATATTAATGTGTTTTCTCTATTTTTAGTACATCACTTTTCATTTTTATAAAAATTGGTATAAATATAAATAAAATGACATTATTGGAGTCATACCAGTCACAAAGTGCATCGGATTGAGGTTTTACTAATACATATAAAACAAAAATTACATATGGATAATTTTAATAAATAATTAAAATAATCCAAATGTGTTTTCATGGTTTTCAATATGTCGCTTTTATTTTTTATTTAAATGTCATTTTAATCCGGAAACACATACATTGAGTCATATCAGGCCCATAATATATCAAATTGAGGTTCTTATTTTACTAATGTATCAAAATAAGACAAATGTGTTTTATTATTTTTGAGTAGGTTAGTTATCTTTTTTACTAAAATTGATGTCAATTTTAAATAAAAAATTTCACTTGGATTCATATTAGTCTCACCCTGCATTGGATTGAGGTGAAGAAAATTTCTACACATCTCAAATGACTTGTGTATCATTTTCTCAAATTATCAAGACAATGCAAAATATTTTGTCCAATTCTGAGCACATCAAGTGTCATTTTTACTAAAATCGATGTTAATTTTAAATAAAAAGTTGAACTTGGAGTTATATAAGACACACGATGTGTCAGTTTGAGGTGTAGCCAATTCATAAATGTTTTAAATAAATTCATCATCATTTTACTAAATTACCAAAATAATCCGAATTCATTTTCTTGGTTTTGAGTACATTACTTTTATTTTTTACTAAAATTTAATTTTAAATGGAAACATGCACTTTGAGTCATACCAGTCACATAATTTATATGATTGAGGTGAGGATGATTCTTACACAAAAAAATTAGCTATGAATTTTTTTCCTAATGTTTCATAAAATTTAGAATTTTTTCTTGGTTTTGGGAAGGGAATTTGACTTTTTTTATAAAAATTGATGTCAATTTTAAAACAAATATGCATCAGATGTCATATCAATCACACCATGCATTAGATTGAGGTGAAACTGATTCTTGAATGACCCAAATGAGTTATATTTTTTTTAATAAAGTATCAAAATAGTCTAACTATTTTTTATTCTTTTTGAGTACACAACATTCCTTTTTTTCTAAAAAGTCAACTTAAATTGGAAACACACACTTTGACACATACCGATCACATTATGTATTGGTTTGATGTGAGAAAAATTACTATAAAACACAAATAATTTTTTAATCATTTTCCAAAATTATCAAGACAATCTGAGCTATGTAAAGACCCAGAAATTCCATATAATTTTTTTTAATTATATGTAATTTTTACAAGCCTGTGAAATCTGACGACACGTGATTCCAAGGCTATAAGTGCCTCGAATGATCTGAGAAAAATTGTTAAGTTTAAAATAGCGCATGTGAGTAGTTTTCTAAAAAAAGTTGAATAACTATTAAATGGGTTCTCGGATCAGAAATATGTGGGCACCGTTATATTCAGGATGGTAGGTTTACCCTAGGAGCGACTTATGTTTAGTCATCACAGGACTCTAGTGAGAAAACACAAAAATGGAATAATCGTAAATAAAATTATTAAATAAAATTATTTTCTTTTTAAAATTCTCATAACTCAGTAATGGTGACTTAGATAAAAAATATAAGACCTCCGCTGAACTCAGGACGGTATTCTTTCTCTAGGAAGATACAAACATTGGCTGGCATAGGCCACCAGTGGAAATTGTTTTTTTTTTGCCGTAAATAAAATAATTAAATGATAATTATTTTATTGTAAAATCCTTAACTTCTAAAGGTTAACTCAAATTAAAAATCGGAGAGTACCATTGATCTCGTGAGGGCATGTTCCTCTTAAGAGGAGCCTAACCTTGACTGGTGTTTATCGAGGGTGACTATTATTAATTTTTGATGTTTTTTAAAGGTACGTTCTGTAAACGTGCGAGCAACATTATATATATTTTGAACCGGTGCTCAGATTAAAAATATGAATTCACCATTAAATCCTTCGTGCCGAGATTTTCTTATGGGAGGCATAACTTCGACCGTAGTTGGTCGTGTGAAAAAAGTTAGTTTTTACACCTTTTTAGAGAAATAATAACATAAAAAATTTTATTTTATTTCATTTTTTCCTACCACCTGTTGAGATGTTGTGATAGGGACCACAGAGGTGGTCAAACTTTTCAATATGGGATATTAATTTACCTATTACACTTTGGTCGAATAACCACCCCTCGTGTAATTAATGTGGCACATTAATTACGTCAGTTAAATAATCTAATTAATTTCTCAGTGTGTTTCTCACTATTTTACCCTATATTTAAATGGGGCTCGAGGTAGAGTTTTTGACATGACATCTTCAAGTGAGGAACATCTAGCGAAGTGACGTGACACCTTCCACCGACAGAGATGGAATCTCGGGTGGCAACAAACCGGGAGTGACGAACGCCATTGACTTCATCAAAGCGAAGATAGTACCTCTACCACCATGATGAATCTAATGATTCTTAAGGTTGGGGTTGTCTTTTAATTCATGAAATTCCCATAATTATTCTACTCATTCTTGAATTTGTGGGTGTTCGTTGTGGGGGATTTTTAACGGGTTTTATCATTATTTTAATGTGATTTATAAATTACTCCAACATGTTATAGAGCTAACATGGATGGCATGGGCCAAAGGAACAAGGCCCAGACCCTCCACCGCTTTATTTTTATTGCATTGTTAGGAGGTGGGTTGTTCCAACATGACGGAACATTGAAACCCAGAGGCACGCAATGACGGTGACATCCCGAGAGGACCGTAGACATTTCTGGAAGAAAGAACAGACCACCAGAGCTCACCTGATGGCCCACGGAATATTCACCGACAACACACTAGCGACTGGTGCCGGTAGTAAAGGCGGCAGTCGACGCTCTCCGGTAGTGGAAGAGGACGACTTTTCTTGGCGCTGTTGTAGACCCAAAGTGGCAGCCACCAACTGGGCGGCCAAATTAGTGAGGTAGCGCATCGTCGCACACCATAGAGAAGGATTCATGGAAGGAGGGGGACCCATTCCCCTCAGGTCCCAAAAACCACACGGTGGTGCCACATGGTGCCACTAATTAAAGAGCTGAACAACTCTTCTTGAGTCTTTCAGGGAGCTAGAGGCCAGCAGGCTGGCGATCCGCACTAGCGCACCAGGCCGCGTCGCCTAACAGTTCGGGCATAGTCGTCGTTCCGGTCCGCGGCCCAATGGGCCGAGCCTGCCTTGGCCTGGCCCAACTGGGTCAGCGCATGCCAGTTTACGATGGGCCGGGTTAGAACTGGACTGGGTCGGGTTGACCCGAACCAGGTTGGGTCAGTCCGACTGGGTCAGACTGGATCCGGACCCATTCGGGCCCCGTTACACTTAAATGATCATACCTTGCGAACCAGACATCCAATTAACAAACCCTATATGGACTTGTGATACCTGGAGTGAGGCGGTCCTTTTGAGATACTCCATGTTGCTTTTTGAGAAGGTTTGAGTTTTTCCAGGTTAGATCGTACTCAAATACAACCGGGCCCTTATCATTAAAATGCATATAGCTTATAGATCGGGAGTCCAATTGATGCACTTTCTATTGCGTTGGAACCCTTATGACATGAAGAATAATTGGGTTACATACTTGTGAAAAATCATGGTGGTTGAGGTATGGCTGATAACTGGAGGAGCAGAACTAGGGTGTTTCTTATAGTGAGAATTAGGATGGCTACTCCCTTGATGACTCAAGGCATGGGTGTTCCTTAATCCTCTCCTCGGGTAGAGATGTGACTCCCCATGTCATGAGTGTGGGTTCGTTTCCCTATGATTGGTTTTTCTATCTTTGGAGTCGGTACTCCCCTATTGGACTAGGGTGCGGGTCATCCACACAAAACTCACATAGAGTCAGTGACACCCCTACCAGGTAGGGTGTGGGTCCTCCTTATACAGTTCTAGAGCAGAGTCATTACTCCCCTTCCATGCCAGGGTGTGGGTCCTATAGCTTGGGGGAAGTACTACCCAGATGTACGGGGGTGCGAGTCCCCCATAGCGAACAAACTACCAGAGTTTTACTCCCATACCTGGTAGGGTGTAGGTCCTCACATATAGATTCGGCACTCCCCTTCCATTCCAGGGTACGGGTCCTCTAGCATGGGGTCGGTACTCTCCTGAAGTACTAGGAAGTGCCCCCCCCCCCCCACAACAAACAAACTACCAACGTCGTACTCCCCAACCTGGTAGGGTGTGGGTGCTCACATATGTAGTAGTACTCCCCCATCTCAGAGTAGAGATAGGGAGAAGGTCCTTCATGGGAGTGGGAGCTCCCTCGACTGGAGGACATAGTGTTGAGGAGTGGTCCCCTTCAATTTGTTTCCCTTGGTATTACCTCTGGTGCAAGACTGTGACTCCGAGACCTCTAGTTCCAAGCACTAGAGGCAGTTCCATCCGAACGTTCCTAATGGATCACGGTCTTTCAGATGTTCAATTAGGAATGGTTGAGTTATACCTGATGAATTACATCTCTCAAACGGGTTCCATCATGGATGGCCAGTTCATGGATCATGTACCCCTAATCCTAGAGTTACGCTTTGAGCCTTCAATGGAAATCCTGGAAATGGATTGAGGTCAGGGCCTTATGTTTCTTTATGGATGAGACGAGTATATCTTGTTTGAGCTGAGCCTATTTCTTTGTGCTTTGTGATTGAGATCATGCTTATGGTTTTCCTTTGAGGAATTCTGAGATACATTCGGGGGTCTCAAGGTCCCTACTGGGTAATATTATACTCACCCCTGCTCGGGCTTCACCCACACCTTATTGTGTATTGTGTAGATGATGAGTAGCTTGGATGAGACTATTAGAGCAAGAACCAGGTGGTACAAGGAGGTGAATGGTTGATGTGGAGTGTTGTGGAGATGAGTTATACCTACCCTTTCGGTAGGATCCTTGGTGGAAAATCTTAGAATTTGTTTTTTGTTTTCATTTTTATTTGTATCTTTTCAGTTGGGATTGTATTCCAGACCCTTTACATTTAATACACACTTTTACTACTGTAGTTTTACATCATGGTTACATCTTGTTGTGTTCATGGACTGTTTGATTGTACAGGTTTAAAGGAAATGCCTTCCATTTATAGGGGTATGCCTTTTTGGTGCTAATCACCAACCCCAAGCATTTGGAAGGCGGGATTTTGGTAGTCACTACATTGGCCCTGGGGGATGGGTCGTGACACAGTGGGGTCAAATGAGTCAATTCTATTGTTGAACTAGGACTCTGATCTTTATAATGGAGTAATAATGTTAAGCGTTTTGAGTGTGCTTTTCAATTTAGGGAGTCCAGTGTTGGTATGACGGCCGACGTATCCCTACACCAGGACCCTGAATTCATATTTCTGACTCAGTGCATAAAAACACTGAATGTGTGGGTTTTGAAAATGTTTTTACTTTGATTTATTTTGAGTAAGCTCACCAAGAATTAATTTTTTTATCATTATTTATCTAGATTCTATTTAAAGATGCCTCCATGAAGACAACCAACTAGGAATCTAGTGCGTGACAATGAGGATGGTCTTTACAGTGATGAGGCTTCGGTATAGGGACCATTTCCTAAGATGGTACCTTCAGGTGGTGTCCCATCGATACCACTACCCATTGGTCAGCAGTTACTACCTGTGCTATCGGTAGAGAAAACATATAGGCTCCATGTAAAGACCCATAAATTTTAAGGAATTTTTTTTCTTAATTTCTTTGGGCTTTTATGAGTACGCAGTTTCTAACGGCACCTGATTCCGAGGCCCGGTGTGCCTGGAATCAATTTCCAAATTTAGCTTGGGTACATTCAGTGAACGAACGAGCGGGTTTTCCTAACTTTTGAACCGGTGCTCGGAATCGAAATCTGAGGGCACCGATGAAATCGCAGCGCTGGTAGTTGCTTAGGAACACCTTTTTCGAAGGTGTGTTTGGTCAGGAGGAGTTGTTAAAAATGTGAAGTATAAAAATATAGTTGTTTTACAATTATATTTTTATTACACCACTGATGGTTTAGGTGTAATGGGAAAGAAAGTTGTGAGGAAGTTGGGGTGGGGCCCACATGAGCCCCCACCTCCTTCAATTTCCCTAACACCCCATTAAACCCCCCTCTAGCATTTAATTTGTAACTCATCCTCTTCCCCTCCTTAATGCAGGTCAACTCTCACATTAAATTATTTGATTAAATCTATTCAATTAATTTTATTAAGGGTTTTAATTTTGAATATTTGGAATGCATGGCATGGGTTAATAAAATAAGGACGAACCTTATTTTATTTGGGGTTGGTTTTTTTGTGAGAGAACTTTGGGAGATATTACTCTATGTTTGAAGAATGCGAAGAACGCCAAGACTTCGATGAAGAACGCCGTCACCGCAAAGAGAGATCGATGAGCCATATCTTCTTCTCTCTGTAGCCAGTGTGTGACGACGTTCCCTTCTTGGATGTACGTCGTTTCATCTTCTCTCCTCGTCAATGAAAGGGGGACGCCGCTTCCTCCTTGGATGATCTCAATCGACGTACGGAGCTTCATCCCGCGATTACGTTTTCCGCAACGCTAGCTTCCAAGAACTTCTTCGAGGTAGGGGTTAATTTCTTTGTTAAATTAATATTTAATGAACTTCTTCGTTAAATGATTCGCCGGCTGTTATCGATATAACGGTAGGAGGTCAGACCACACAAACATGGCCGATCCTCCTCCCCTTTTTACTGTTGAATTTTCTTGTGGATTGGACGAAGGCGATGCGGTGCAGTTGCACCGCGCGAAAATGAGAGAACCACGACGATGGAGCGTGGCGCCATTGCCCCGCGCTGGTATGGCCGAAGGAGGCGGCAGCTAGGAGTGGGACGTGGTGGAGGAGTGTGGCGTCGTCACGCGGCGCCGGAACACCGAGGAGGGCTGCGACCGGGGCGGGCCGCGGCGGAGGGGCGTGCCGCCGTCGCGCCACGCCGGATGGAAGGAGATGCGGCCGGCTGAGCTGGCCCCTGGAGCCAGCTGGAGGCGGGACCCCATGGGTCATGTGGGTTCAGTTAAGGCCGGCCATAACTGGCCGGCCGTTTATCAATCAAGGGGGCAGCGCACCCCCCCCCCCACCCACGTCTGCTCAGCGCGCGGGTGCCCAGGCCGGACCACCCGCGCCGGGCCGGACCGGACCCCCATGCCGGGACAGGCCGCACTGGTTGGGCCGTACCCAACTAGGCCAGACCCGGGTTCTGGTCGACCCGGTTTGGGCCGACCCAGGGGTATCGGGCCGGGTAGCTAGGACCGGGCCCGAACCCCTGTTTTCGGATAGATCTGTTCAAATGCCCATAACTTGGGCTACTGACCTCCGATCGATGCATTGTCAGTTGCGTAGCAATCCTTGGGTCGAGACGGTCGTTTCGGTATATTAAACTCAAGGTTTAAGAAATCTTTGGGTACAACCGGGTTGGTTCGAACCCAAAACCAACGGGGCCTTTGGAGCGGAAACGGTTATAACTTGAGTTCCGTACGTCTGATTGATGTGTCGTCAACTTTGTTAGATTCCTCTTAGTGAGAATGATCTTTTGGAATAATCCACCCGAGGTTTGGACATAGTTGGAGTATGATTGGGTTGGTTTTGACTTAAAAAACCACAGGGCCTCTGGGATGAAAAAGCCAATAACTCTCAGACCGGGCATCCGATTGACACGCCGTCTGTCGTGTTGAGTTCCTTATGACGAGACGGAACTTTGGAATAAATCAACTCCAGACTATGGGTCAGTTGATGTATCGACCTCCTTGGATCGTGGAGCGGACCCACCCGGAATCGAGCATGTTGTGTGCGGGTACCCAAGAGCTGGTTGCGACTGCGACGATGATGACGACTGTACTGGGATCCTCCGTGGGTTCGGCAGCGACGGAGACCATACTAGAACCATCCGTGGGATCGACGACGATGACTACTATACTTGTATCCTATGTGGGTCTCGTAGTACTTGACTACTGTTCTTGTATCCTACGTGGGTCCGGCAGTATTTGACTCTATACTTGTATCCTACGTGGGTCTGGCAGAGTAGCTGGTCTGGTATCCTTTGTGGGTCCGACAGCTTAGCTGGTCTTGTATCCTATGTGGGTCTGACAGCTTAGATGAATCGGTGGCTACATCTGATCATCTCTATCGCCTTATGAAGAGTATACCCATGTGTGATGATTCTTGACTTTCAATCATTATCTTCGATATAATTGTTATGTTATCCTATGTGGATTGAGTTGTGTTATCCTGTGTGGATTGGTTTGTTCTATCCTGTGTAAACTATATCAAAATTGGGCTCGGATGTTGGAGCCGATCTGGATTTGATGACTTCGATATATGTAAGGGAATATACCTATGTATGGTTCGTTGTTGCTTCGTGATTCTAACTTTCCTTTGTGGTTTATCCTTCGTGGATTCTGGGAGACCTTCGGGGGTCTCGAGGTCCCTATTGAGTAGCATATACTCACCCCTACACGGGCTATGCCCGCACTACATTGTGTTGGATGCAGACGACGGACAACACTGATCGAGGTAGAAGCTCGTGGAGCTGGACGGTACCAGGAGGTGGATCACTGGACGTGACGTACACGGAGCGGATGGCTCGAGCTGAGGAGCTGAGGAGACTATCTATACCCACCCTTCAGGTGGGATTTCCAGAGGATGGCTCAGAGTTACTGCTTTACTTTTCTGCTACTGTACCCTCATTTCAGTTGTACTTTACTTTCAGTTGGGTTTGTATACTGGCCCATTTACTCTCCATCACTTACTATTGTACTCAGTTTACTTAGTGTTTACTTCTTCTTGCATACTCTGTGGTATTTGTTTTCTTACATAAAGTTAATGTCTTCCCTTATATCGGGATTTATGCCTTTGGTGCTAGTCCCCAGCCCCTGGCCTATGGAAGGTGGGCTTGGGGTAGTCACGGCACGAGTCCTGAGGACGGGTCGTGACAAATTGGTATCAAAGGAGTTCGGTTCTACCTCAGAACTCAGGACACTAATATTTATTCTATGTGAGGAAATAGTGTTAAGGGTATTGAGTGTGGTTATCAGTCCAGGGAGTCCAGTGTTGGTGCGGCGGCTGAAGTATCCATACACCAGGACCATGACTTCTAATTTCTGACTTAGTGCACGAAAAAATTGATTGCATTTGTGTTTCAAGGTTTTATTTATGATTACTTTGTTTCAACTCATGAGGTATACTATTTTGACCGTGGCACACCTGTTTCTTTTCAGGATGGCCCCACGAAGGAAGCCAGCTAGGCTTCTGATCTTTGTGCGAGACAAAAGCACACCGAGCAATGAGGCATTGGTGTAGGGCCCTATTATAGTGGAGGCACCGGCGGTACCTCTACTCGCCGAGCCACCGATGCCATCTGCCCCAGCCATTGAGAGTGCACGTCGCCTTAGTGCACTGCATGAGTTTTAGCCTCAGAGACTGCCCAGGTTCCGTGGCTAGACGGAACCTCAGGCAGCCGAGTATTGGCTGGAGGCTTTTATTCGAGTTTTCAGGTTAGTAGGGACACCAGCTGATCTCATGGTGATCCTTGCAGTGAGTCTCTTGCACGCGGAAGTAGGCAGATGGTGGAGCCTAATGCTCCAGGTGCACGATGAGGAATCTCTCCTTTGGTTGGACTTCGAGAGCCTCTTTCGCTTGGAGTTCATCCCAGCCACCCTCCGTGCGGTGCGCATTAAGGAGCTACTACAGCTGTGGCAGGGCAGCATGACGGTAGCCCAGTACTCGGTGAGATTTACTGATCTCTCACGCTATTCCACGGACATGGTACGAGACCCATTCTTCTGGGCCCAGACCTTCGAGCAGGGACGGAGGAATGAGATCAGGGCATCGATGATCTCCCTCAGCATTCTGACGCAGGTAGGAGTACTGGAGCGAGCCCTTCTCGTAGAGAGATTTCTTTCTGAGCCTACACCAGCAGCGAGACCTACCGTAGTGCGGCATATAGATGAGTCTTCTGTAGCTGGTAGTCGAAAGATGACTTAGGGGTCCAAGCGGACCAGAAAATCAGGCGGACGACCTCAAGATACTGTCTCAGAGGTGCGGGACACACGGCGCAGAGGCAGCCTTCTGAGGACCAGATAGTGCTATGCATGTGGTGGGTAGGGCCACATGGCTCGTGACTGCCCGACCCTCCATGCAGAGGAGAAGTAGATGGTTGAGGGACCACCCAGGCAGAGGCATAGGTTTGACCATAGAGGTCCGCAGGGAGCAGGTAGACGAGGCAGAGGAGATGGCCGAGCAGCAGGTGGTGGGCGACACTTTGAGGCTCTACCACCACCACCACCACCACCAGGAGGTCCACCCCCGACCACAGGGAGCTGGCGGGCAGAGGCAGCCTCAGCTTCAGGCATCGGAGGCCTGCGACCACAGCGCAACAGAGATGATTCGAGGTACTATATGTGTCTACTACACCCTTACTGTAGTTCTTATAGACACAGGAGCGAGTCATTCTCTCATTGCCGCTGCCCTTGTTCGGATCTTGGAGATTATGACAGAGTTGTTAACTTGATCCCTATGTCTAGAGACTCCTACGGGAGCAGACTCGATGATTACACACTGGTGTCGGCAGTGTGAGCTTACTCTAGGAGGTGAGATCTTTGGATTGGATCTTCTTGTAGTGGTGTCGAGGCCTTACGACGTCATCTTGTGCATGGATTGGTTATCTACATTCCATGCTCAGATCGACTGTTTTAGGCGCAAGGTGCGGTGTGTCAGCACTGATGGGAGCAGGTTCACCTTCACCGGTGAGAAGGGAGCCTTTGTAGCGTAGGATGGACTCACACAGAGAAGAGGACAGCCGACCACACATCAGTTGGCTAGCCTCATCCTAGGAGAAGTGGATGTGCGATGTCCGAGTTTTCTTATAGTGGTGGATCAGTATGCGGAGGTTTTTCCTGACGACGTTCCAGGACTACCTCCTCGCAGATAGGTATACTTTTCTATTGACATGTACCACGGGACAGCCTCGATATCCACTCCAGCATATCGGATGGATCCCTCTGAGTTTCGAGAGCTATGGGTACAGCTGGAGGACTTTCAGGGAAAGGGATTCATTCGACCCAGTGTTTCACCCCGGGCTTCCCCGATATTATTCGCCAAGATGGCGGACGGGAGCTTGCGACTGTTTGTTGATTATCGTCACCTGAACCAGGTGAATGTGAGGAACAAGTATCCACTACCGAGGATTGAAGACCTCTTTGATCATCCCAAGGGAGCACAATGGTTCTCTAAGATAGACCTCAGGTCAGGCTATCATCAGCTCATAGTTCGAGACAAGGATGTGCAGAAGACGGACTTCAGATGTCGGTATGGCCACTATGACTTCTTGGTTATGCCTTTCGGCGTAACAAATTCTCCAGAATTATTCATTAGTCTCATGAACAGGGTCTTCTAGACTTACCTCGATCGATTTTTCGTGGTCTTCATCAACGACATATTGATATACTCGACTACTGAGGAGGAGCATGCCTACCACTTTCGGGATATAATGGACACACTCCGAGAGCACTAACTTTATGGTAATATCTCGAAGTGTCAGTTCTGGATACGTGAGGCCCACTTCTTGGGAAACATCATCTCTGAGGCGGGGGTTGCAGTGGATCCTGCGAAGATCGAGGCAGTGCTAGCTTGGGAGCCACCCAGGAGCGTGATGGAGGTGCGGAGTTTCTTAGGTCCGGCTGGGTACTACCGGAGATTTTTTCCAGACTTCTCTAGAGTTGAAGTACCACTTTCAGCTTTGAAGAAGAACGGGAAACCCTTCATGTGTTCAGATCAATGTCATCAAAGCTTCCAGAATCTAAGATAGAGATTGACCAGCGCACCCATCTTGAGGATACCGGAGGAGGTAGTAGGGTACGTAGTCTACTACGATGCATCAGGGACCGGACTCGGGTGTGTCCTGATGCAGGAGTAGGCAATGATCACATATGGATCACGACAGTTGAGGCATCATGAGCAGAACTACGCTACCCATGACCTGGAGTTAGCAGTAGTGGTCTTTGCCTTGAAGATGTGGTGGCACTATCTGATGGGCGAGCACTTTACAGTCTATTTTGACTATGAGAGTCTCAGGTACATCTTCTCACAGAAGGACCTGAACCTGAGACAATGGAAATGGCTTGAGTTCCTCTAGGACTATGACTTTGAGATAGTCTATACTCCTAGAAAGGGGAACGTAGTAGCCTATGCTCTCAACAGGAGGAGGGGTATTCAACTACTTGGAGAGGAGATAGAGCATCTAGCCGCTTTGCAGATATCCTTCGTGGATATAGATGGGGTAACCTTCCTTCAATCGCTCACAGTAAAACCTCCACTTCTTCAGCGGGTCAGAGAGGCACAACGTGGGGACATTGACTGTGAGACGCGACGTGTACAGATTTCCATAGGACATACACCTGATGGTTTCTCTATAGGAAGAGAGCACGTCATCCTTTTTAGAGAACGTACCATGGTACCAGCTGCTTTACAGGAGGAGGTTCTTAGAGAGTTTCACACTTCCCCTTTGGCGGTACATCCAGGGGTAGCGAAGATGTACCCGGATCTCAGACGACAGCACTGGTGGCTGGGGATGAAGAAGGCTGTGGTAGAGTTCGTTTGTCAATGCCTCACATTCCAGTAGGTGAAGGTGGAGCACCAGGTACCATCATGCTTGGTACAACCCCTAGAGGTCCCGGAGTGAAAGTGGGACGATATATCTATGGATTTCGTGATTGGAATTCCACGTACTTTCAGTGGTCACGACTCCATTTGGGTGATTGTCGACCGACTCACAATATCGGCCCACTTTTTACCCATTAGAGAGCAGGGCTCAGTGGAGATATTGGGATGCCTATACGTTCAAGAGATTTTACGGTTTCATGGTGTGTCATCATCTATCATCTCTGATCGAGATGCTCGCTTTACTTCCTGGATTTGGAAGGGGTTGCAGGAGGCAATCAAGATGAAACTACATCTGAGCACCACCTTTCACCCTCAAACAGAAGGTCAGATGGAGAGGACCATTCAGACTCTCGAGGACATGCTCCGTGCATGTGTCCTTGACTTTTGTCGCAACTGGGAGGATCACCTACCCTTGGTGGAGTTTTCCTACAAAAATAGCTACCACTCCACCATCGGGACGGTACCATACGAGGCATTGTACGACCAACCTTGCAGATCACCTCTGTGCTGGACAAACCCTGGGAAGTCAGTACTTGTGGGACCAGAGATGGTCCAGGTCATGACAGAGAAGGTCCAGGTCATCCAGGAGTGGATGAGGACAGCTCAGAGCCGACATGAGTCTTATACGGACTGTAGACGGATACCAATAGAGTTTGAGGATGGCGACCACGTTTTCTTGTGGGTGTCACCTCGACATGGATTACAGAGATTTGGTCGGGGTGGCAAGTTATCTCTACGCTTCATCGGACCCTTCTAGGTTCTCAGCATGATAGGCGAGGTGGCTTATCGCCTGGCTCTACCACCTCAGTTGCATCGGGTTCACGACGTCTTCTATGTATCACAACTGAGGAGATATGTGCACAAACCGATGTATATCATCAACCTTGGGGAGCTGGACATTGATGATGGGGTGAATTTTGCAGAGATCCCGGTGTAGATCGGGGATTGACAGGAGCATGTCCTACGTGGACAGCCGATTCCTCTAGTGCGCATCAGGTGGTAGCACGGGATCCTCCAGGAGAACACTTGGGAGCGGGAGGCTCAAATGCGTGCTCAGTACCCTCATTCATTCCCCAAGTTTGTGATGTATATTTACGGGGACATAAACCCTGTGTTGGGAGTAATGTAAAGACCCGTAAATTTCAAGGAATTTTTTTTTCTTAATTTCTTTGAAATTTTATGAGTACGCAGTTTCTGACGACACCTGATTCCGAGGCCCGGTGTGCCCGAAATCAATTTCCAAAGTTTAGCTCGGGTACGTTCAGTGAACGAACAAGCGGGTTTTCCTAACTTTTGAAGCGGTGCTCGGAATCGAAATCCTAGGGCACCGATGAAATCACAGCGCCGGTAGTTGCTTAGGAACACCTATTCTGAAGGTGCGTTTGCTTGGGAGGAGTTGTAAAAAATGTGAAGAATAAAAATATAGTTGTTTTACAATCATATTTTTATTACACCACTGATGGTTTAAATGTTATGGGAAATAAAGTTGTGAGGAAGTTGGGGTGGGGCCCACACGATCCCCCACCTCCTTCAATTTCCCTAACACCCCATTAAACCCCCCCCCCCCCCTCTAGCATTTAATTTTTAACTCATCCTCTTCCACTCCTTAATGCAGGTCAACTCTCACATTAAATTGTTTGATTAAATCTATTCAATTAATTTAATTAAGAGTTTGAATATTGAATATTTGGAATTCATGGCATGGGTTAATAAAATAAGGATGAACCTTATTTTATTTGGGGTTGGTTTTCTTGTGAGAGAACTTTGGGAGAGATTACTCTAAGTTTGAAGAACGTGAAGAATGCCAAGACTTTGACGAAGAATGCCGTCACCACAAGGATAGATCGCTGAGCCGTCTCTTCTTCTATCTGTAGATGTTGTGTGACGACATTCCCTTCTTGGACGTATGCCATTCCATATTCTCCCCACGTCAAAGAAAGGGGGACGCCGCTTCCTCCATGGACAATCTCCATCGACGTACGGAGCTTCATCCTGCGATGCCGTTTTCCGCAACGGTAGCTTCCGCGAACTTCTTCGAGGTAGGGGTTAATTTCATCATTCAAGTTATATTTAACGAACTTCGTTGTTAAATGATTGGCTGCCTATTATCAATATAACGGGAGGAGGTCTGACCACACAAACACGGCCGATCCTCCTCCCCTTTTTACGATTGAATTTTCTTGTGCCTTGGATGAAGGAGACGCGGTGCCGTTGCACCGCGCGGGAATGAGAGAACCACGGCGATGGAGCGCAGCGTCGTCGCACCGCGCCGGTAAGGACGAAGGAGGCCGTGGCCAGGAGTGGGTCGTGGTGGAGGAGTGCGGCGCCGTTGCGTGGCATCAGAACACCGAGGAGGGACGCGGCCAGGGCGGGCCGCGGTGGAGGGGCGTGGCGCCGCCACGCCACGCCGGATGGAAGGAGCCACGACCTATGGCTGCGCAGGTTAGGGGAAGCGGCCGGCTGAGCCGGCCGCTGGAGCCAGCTAGAGGCGGGACCCCGCGGATCTCGCGGGTTCGGTTAAGGCCGGCCATAACTGGCCGGATGTTTATCAATCAAGGGGGGATGCCTGTTATCAATATAACGGGTGGAGGTTGGACCACACAAACACCACCGATCCTCCTCCCCTTTTTACTGTTGAATTTTCTTGTGGCTTGGACGAAGGTGACAGGTGTCGTTGCACCGCGCGTGAACGAGAGAAGCACGACGATGGAGTGAAACGCCGTCGCGCTTCGCCGGTAAGGCCGAAGGAGGCCGTGGCCAGGAGTGGGTCGTGGCGGAGGAGCGCGGCGTCATCACGTCGTGCCAGAACACCGAGGAGGGCTACGGCCAGGGCAGGCCGTAGATGAGGGGCGCGGCGCCATCGCGCCATGCCGGAAGAAAGGAGCCGCGACCTATGGCTGCGGCGGTTCGGGGAAGCGGCCGGTTGAGCCGGCCGCTGGAGACACTGGAGGCGGGACCCCGTGGGTCCCGTGAGTTTGGTTAAGGTTGTCCATAAATGGTTGTCCGTTTATCAATCAAGGGGGATAGCACCCCCCCCCCACCCCCCGTGTCGGCTTAGCGCACGGGCGCCCAGGCCGGACCGGCCGCCACGGGACGGACCGCCCGCGCCGGGCCGGATCGCCCGCGCCGGGCCGGACCCCGGTGCCTGGCAGGGCCACATCGGTTGGGCCGTGCCACACCGGCTGTGCTGGGCCATGCCAGCAGGGCTGGGCCGACCCAGGGGTATCAGGCCGGGTAGGACCGTGCCCGAACCCCCTGTTTCAGATAGATCCGTTCAAATTCCCATAACATGGGCTACAGAACTCCGATTGATACAATTTCAGTTGTGTAGAGACCCTTGGATCGAAAAAGTCATTTCATTATATTACACTCAAGGTTTTGGAAAAATTTTGGTACAGACAGGTGGGTTTGAACACGAAACCAACCGGGCCTTTGGAGTGGAAACTCTTATAACTTGAGCTCTGGACGTCCGATTGACGTGCCATCAACTTTGTTGGATTCCTCTTAGTGAGACGGTTATTTTGGCTTACTCTAATCGAGGTTTGGACGAATTTTGAGTATGTTTGGGTTGGTTCTGACTTAAAAACCAACCGGTACCCTGGGACAAAAAAGCCAATAACTCTCATGTCGGGCGTCCGATTGACGTGTCGTCTATCGCGTTGAGTTCCTTTTGACGAGACAAAACTTTGAGATACATCAACTCCGAAATACATGTCAGTTGATGTATCGACCCCCTTGGCATGTGGAGCGGACCCTCCTGGAGTCGAGCATGCTGTGTGCGGGAACCCTAGGGCTGGCTGCGACTACGACGACGATGATGACTATACTGGGATCCTCCGTGGGTTCGGCAGTGACGACGACCATACTGGAATCCTCCGTGGGTTCGATGGCGATGACTACTTTACTTGTATCCTATGTGGGTCTGACAGTACTTGAATACTGTTCTTGTATCCTATGTGGGTCCAGTAGTATTTGACTCTGTGCTTGTATCCTACGTGGGTCTGACAGAGTAGCTGGTCTTGTATCCTTTGTGGGTCCGACAGCTTAGCTGGTCTTGTATCCTATGTGGTTCTGACAGCTTAGATGAATCAATGGCTACATCTTATCATCTCTATCGCCTTACAAAGAGTATACCTGTGTGAGATGAGTCTTGAATTTCAATCATTATCTTCGATATTATTGTTTTGCTATCCTGTGTAGATTGAGTTGTGTTATCCTGTGTGGATTGGTTTGTGCTATCCTGTGTGGACTATATCGAACTTGGGCTCGGATGTTGGATCCGATCTGGAATTGATGACTTAGGTATATGTATGGGCATATTCCTAAGTAGGTTTGGTTGTTACTTCGTGATTGAAACTTTATTTTGTGGTTTATCTTTAGTGGATTCTGGGAGACCTTCGTGGGTCTCGGGGTCCCTACTGGGTAGCATATACTCACCCCTGCACAGGCTACACCCGCACTACATTTTGTTGGATGCAGAGGACGGACATCGCTGATCAAGGTAGGTGCTCGTGGAGCTGGATGGTACCTGGAGGTGGATCACTGGACGTGACGTACACGGAGCGGACAGCTGGAGCTGAGGAGCTAAGTAGACTATATGTACCCACCCTTCAGGTGGTATTTCCAGAGGATGGCTCAGAGTTGCTGCTTTACTTTTCTTCTGTTGTACTCTCATTTCAGTTGTACTTTACTTTCATTTGGGTTTGTATACTGGCCCATTTACTCTCCAACACTTACTATTGTACTCAGTTTACTTAGTGTTTACTTCTGCTGGAATACTCTGTGGTGTTTTGTTTTCTTACATAAAGGAAATGCCTTCCCTTATATCAGGATTTACGCCCTTGGTGCTAGTCGTCATCCCCAGGCCTATGGATAGCGGTCTTGGGGTAGTCATGGAACGGGTCCTGAGGATAGGTCATGACACTCAATGCCTTACATGAGTTTTAGTGACCGATCCCCTCAAGTTCTGAGGTGAGACCGACTCACTGGAAGCTAAGGACTGGCCTGAGGTGGTAACTAAGTTTCCATATAGCCAGGGCACTATTAGATCATATGATGGTCATGTTAGTGAGCATTCAATGTTGCTCAACAGGGTGATGTTAGGGTTTATATTTCCCCCAGCATATGATGAGGTGACTTTTTCCCTGGACAGATCTTTATAACCTTCCTCAGAGAAGGGGGTATCTTTCTATAAAAAGCTAAGTGGCATGTTTCCCCAGATCTTCTACAGCTTTGGTAGGACAACATATCGGTAGCTGAGTATTCATTGAGGAGTATCGACCATTCCACGTACTCGATTAATATGATACGGCCAGTGCATTAGGGCTCAGACCTCCCAGAGAGATGTGTTTAGGGACATCCGAGCTATAAATATTCCACTATGAATTTATACATATGTTAAGGTGCAAGAGAGAACCTTTTTGGTTGAAAAAATCTTTGGCTGAGCAGATACAACCAATGAATGTCAGTAGTGGGAAAGGAGGAAACTGATGCCAGTCTTAGAGACTTGGATGTGTAAAACAATATTTTGGTAATAGGACATGATAGGTAAAGATGAATCTATAGGGTAAGAGATGTGGAAGAGGATCTTGAAGACCAGTAGGAGGTGGTATAAATTTTGACATGTTACAACCACCACCTCAATGTGGTCCCCACCATGCTCAGGGAGCAGAGGATAGGGGAAGGGAGTAGATGCATGCGGTCAAGGAGTGTGACCCAAGGGATTCAGGAATAATTCGAGGTACGGTCTTCCTCTACTACTAGATTTAGTATTAATAGACACATGTACTAATCAATCATTCTTGTCAAGAATCTTTTTCAATACCTATAGTTTCCGGTTAAACCAATGACTTGACCCTTACGTTTAGAGATACCTTTGGGAGGAGACTCGATAATCACAGTTATGTCGATAGTGTGATATGACCCTTGAGGTGAGAGTTTTGGTTGGAACCTCTTGGTGGAAGCGTCGAGGCCTTATAATGTTAGTTTGCACAGGGACTGGTCATCCACAGTTCATTCTTAGATTGAGTGTTTAAGGAAAAAAGTTTATGGTATTTCTACAGCATTGTAATGGGTTTTTCCTTTGTTGGAGAAAAATAAAACCCTTGCAGCATGGGTTAAACTCATGCATAGGAGGGTGCAACTAATAAATCTTGAGTCGGCCAGCCTTACCCTCATGGCATTAGAAGTTTTTAGTTTTCTGTTCCCAATAGTAGTGGATGAGTGTGGGAACATATTTTCAAAAGATATTTCCATAATTACCTCCCTGTAGGGAGAGGGAATTCTGAATTGTCTTTTACCCAGCGAAAACACAAATATATACAGCTTCTTATTGAGCGGCTCCCACAGATATCTAGGAGCTGAGAGTTAGAAGGGGGAGTGGTGGTAGATGCACTCCGTAGGAGGTTTGGTTTACAACTGCTGAGTGAGGTGACAAAGTAGATAACATAATTAAAGAAACCCTTCATGGATAGTGAAGGAGTATCGTACCTCCAGTCTATAACCGTCACTCCCCCAAAACATCATCAAATTTGGAAGGCACAAATTGAGGGCATAGAATGTGAGTCCTGATGTGCTCAGATATCCTCAAGATATGCTCGTAAAGGATTTTCTGAATGTGGAGAGCACATCATACTTCTCAAAGGACACACCTTTGGTACTAGTGATGCTATGAGAGGAGGTGTTGATAGAGTTCCATATATCCCCTTTTGGTAGTACATCCTGGTGTGGTGAAGATGTACCAAGACCTCCAGTGTTAGTACTGGTGGCCAGGGAGAGGACTGAACAGAGCCGTCAGAAGTCTTATTCTGATAAGAGATGGAGACCCTTAGAGTTCATGGAGGGAGACCATGTCTTCCAATGGGTCTCACCCCAATGAGGATTGCGGAGATTTGGCCTGGGAGAAAGCTATCTCCAAGGTTTATCAAACCTTTATAGATTTATAGTAGGGTTGGAGAGGGGGATTACTATTGAGATTTCCCCCCACAGATGCACCGGGTGCATAATGTTTTCCTTGTGTCTCAGCTGACTAGATGCATGGATGATTCATCGTACGTTATCAACTAAGAATAGTTATACTTAGAGGATGGGGAGACTTTTATGGAGTTCCCAGTGGAGAGAGAGGATCGACAAAAGCAATTCCTCCGTGGATGGTCGATGCCTACTGTGCAAGTTTAGGGGAAACACGGGAACCACCAAGAGAGAACATGGGAGTAGGAGGATCATATTCATGCTCAATACCTTCATTTATTTGATTTGACTATGTTTTGGATTTCAAGGATGTAATGTCCTAAGGTTGATAGATTGTAAAGACCCATAAATTCAGTTTAATGTTTTTAATAATATTGAATTTTAACGATACTGCAAAATCTAACGACACATGATTCCTAGGCCTAGAGTGCCTAGAATGATCTTTTGAAAAAGTGTTAAGATTAAAATAGTGTCAATTATTAGTTTTCCTTAAAAATTTTAATAAATCATAAATGAATTTCTGAATCATAAATTTGAAGGCACCATTGCGTTCAGGATGGCAGTTTTACCCCATGTGTGACTTCAGTTTAGTTTGTGTAGGCCTCCAGTGAGAAAGCCTGAAAATTGAATAACCGTAAATACAATAATTAGATAAAATTATTTTATTTTTCAAATTCTTATATCTCACGAATAGTGACTCAGATTAAAAATATAAGACCATTTATGATCTTGTGAGGGTATTATTTCCTTAGGTAGATACTAATTTTGGCTAGCGTGGGCCACCAGTGGAAGTTAATTTTTTTGGCCATAAATAAAATAATTAAGTGATAATTATTTTATTTTAAAATTCTTAAATTCTAAAGGGAAATTTGAATTAAAAATATGAGAGTACCACTGATCTCGTCAGGGCATGTTCCTTTTAGGATGAGCCTAACCTTGACCGACACAGGTCCTCCATACATAACTCACATAGAGTATGATACTCCCCTACTGGGTAGGGTGTAGGTCCTCTATGTTAGGAGTAGGTACTCCCTTGTCATCCCTGGGTGTCGGTCCTCCTAATTCAGTGATACATCAGAGTCGATACTCCCCTTCCCTGCTAGGGTGTCAGTCTTCTAGCCTAGGGTCGATACTCCACTGATGTACTAGGGTGTGGGTCCCCCATAACGAAAAAACTACCAGATTTGTTCTCCCCTACCGGGTCAACCCAGGGTGTGGGTCCTCCTAGTTCAGTGCTATAGCAGAGTCGATACTCCCCTTCCATGATAGGGTGCGGGTCCTCTAGCCTAGGTTCGGTACTCCCCAGATTTACAAGGGCGTGGGTCCCCCACAACGAACAATCTACAAGATTTGTTCTCCTCTACCAGGTAGGTTGTAGGTCCTCACATATAGAGTTGGTACTCCCCTTCTATTCCAGGGTGTGAGTCCTCTAGCCTAGGGTCAGTACTACCCTGACGTATAGGGGCGCATGTCCCCCACAACAAACAAACTACCAAAGTAATACTCCCCTATCGGGAAGGTTGTGGGTCCTCACATATGGAGTATTACTCCCTAGTCTTCAAGTAGCAACAGGGAGTGGGTCCTTCAAGGGAGTTGGAGCTCCCTCGACTATAGGACACAATCTCGAGGAGTGGGCCTCTTCACTTGGTTTCCCTTTGTCTTCCCTCAGGTGCAAGACTATGACTGCTAGACTTCTAGTGTCGGGCACTAGTGCCAATTCTAGCAGAAAGTTCCCAAAAGAGCACATTCTTTCAGACAATCCCTTATGAATGGTTTAGTTGTAATTGGTGGAGTAAATTTCATAGATAGGTGCTATCAGGGAATCCTAGTTCATGGAGCGTGTACTCCTGATCCTTGAGTTACACTTTGATCCTTTTTTAAAATACTTGAGTTCGATGCCTTATGTTTCATTGGGGATGAGACGAGTATATATGGCTTGAGTTAAGTCTTTTGGTTTGTGCTTTGTAATTGAGATCGTTCTTGGGGTGTTAATTTGTGAAATTATAAGAGACCTTTAGTGGTCTCAACGACCCTACTAGGTATTTTTATACTCAGCCTTGCACGGGCTTCACCCACACGTTGTTTTGTCTTTTTCAATGATGAGTAGCTCGGCTGAGACTATGTGAGCCAAGATCAGGCGGTACAAGGAGGTTATTTTTTTATGTAGAGAGTAGTGGAGACAAGTTGTACCTAACCTTCAGGTAGTATCCTTGGTGGACGATCTTAGTAGCTATTTAATGTTTTCATTTTTAGTTGTATCTTTTCATTTGGGCATGTATTCCGACCCCTTTACTTTCCGTACACACTTTTTCTACTGCAGTTTTACTTCATGGTTACATCTTGTTGTGTTCTTGGACTCTGTGTTTGTAAAAGTTTAAAGGAAATGCCTCCCCATTCTAGGGGTATGCCTTTCCACTGCTAGTCGCCAACCCCTGGCCTATGGAAGGTGGGCTTGGGGTAGTCATGACACGGACCCTAGGGGGTAGGTTGTGACAATCTCATTTTCATGTTTTTTTAGAGTGACACCTTTTGAACTAAAATGTCAGTTTTAAAATGATAAAGGACACTTTGAGCTATACCAAGAACATATTCTATCAGATTGAGGTGTGGTTGATTCCTACAAATCACAAATGATGTATTGATCATTATCTTAAATTATCAAAACAATTTGAATATGTTTTCTTGGTTTTGAGTAATTTAGATGTCTTCATACTAAAATTAATGTTAATTATAAATAAAAATAAGCACTTTGAGTCATACCAGTCACACCGTGTGTTGGATTTATGTGTGGTGGATTCCTACACATCCCAATGTCTAAAAATATTCTCAAATTATAATGTTTCTTGTTTTTCATTGTATTTCTTTGTTGCACCTCCAACACTTTATATTGACCTGATGTTGTTAGTTGACAAAACTTTTCAGATAAAAATATAGAATCAGTATGAAGTATTGTAGTTAAAAAAGAAAAAGGCAATGGAGAACCTAGAAATATTTGTATAAAGGAACATTTTACCTCTTTTGTGGCTTCTGGCAGATAGTTGAAAACAAAAATATGACGTTTAAAAATATCTATGACAAAAATTAAATAAGCATTAGATAGAAATTATAAGGAAATAAACTTACCAATATTAGATAAAATGATGAATAAACTAATTAAATAACTAATAGTAAATCACCATTCCATGAATTTTGTATGAATTCTTGATGCATTTCCCTATTATAATTATCTCGGTTTTAGGATCAAAGTTCAATATCTCATGGGAATGATCAACTTTGAATAAGCCACCCCAACTAGAAAAAAATGATTCCACTTGTATGATAAATTAATTATTATATGAGTAACACTAAAAAAATAAAGTAAACATAAAAATGAAAAATATATTAATTCTATGAACAATGATTTTACTGTTCAAACATCCTAATTTCCATTGTTATTGAGAAGTGGATGGAACTTGATGAATGTGAAGACTGCCAACACTGAAGGGGTGAAATGTTTTTGGTTGAGAAGAAGTCTTTGGATGTTTTGGTGGAGAAAGGCTTGAAATATGGGGAAAAACTTCCCAACAAGATCAAAAGAGTCCACCTATATAAGAACAATATTCTTATATTTGAAATTATAGCAACCCAACCCTATAAATCTCAACGCACGTGTCTAATATAAATTACATTGGAATGATTAAAAGAAATAAAATCGAAATGTGCCAATCAGTTTAGTCATATTGATAAACTAGATAAATAAAAGGGTCTTTTATTAAAAACTAATACACTAATTATAATATAATTTTTCTCTTTCGAAATAAATAAATTACTAAAAGGATAACTCTGATCCAACTAGAAAATTACTTCATATCATTTATAATATGCATCTTGTATTCCTAGGGAAATAAACACAATAAGGGTGAGCTCAAATTCACAATAAGGGAAAAATAAAGATGAAGAAATAAAGAATCTATGAGAGTAACAATTATGGAATGGTAAATAATAGAACACAGATACCATGTAATCAAAAAGCTGAGAAGGAAGTGAATAATAAATTTGGAAATGTAATAACTGGAAACACATTCCATTCAAATAAATAGATAAGGAAAAATCAATGTGGAAAGGTAAGAAACTGAAACACATGTCATTTAATCAATAAAATGAAAATGAAATGTATTCCTTGATATGTCGAAGAGAAATCTCATGGATGAATAATAACTGAAATGAAATGAGAGAAATTCTTGATTATTGGATTACCTTTTTCCAAGGAACGTGTTACTTTTTACATCAAGACCATTCACAATATGGTTTAAAAAATATAAGGTAAAAATCCATCTATGGTATCTAGCCAAGTGACTAAAACCATGAGACTATAGATGCATTTAGAGTCTATGAATAACTAGGCCCTACTTGTGTCTTACAATTCAAAAACTTTCCTCATATATCGAATAATCGATTTAATAATTTGACTTTTGAAATATATATATATGTAGTAAGAGATCAATATTTATCAATATTTACCCAAATAATCAAATAAATTTCAATGTGAACACCGTATAAAAATAATATACATTTTTGACTATGAAAATATTCCTGATAAATGACATGGTAAATTAGAGGATATTAAATGTTCAATTATATTAGGAAATTGATTATTTCAAGGGGACAAAAGGAATAAATGAAGTGAATGTGAATACTATCCATGGTCAAATCATTAATAAACCATCCTTGGGAAGATTAAGGATGGTTTCATTACAATATACCTAAAGTAAACTAAAATAAAATTTTGTTGTTATTGATAAATGGAAAAATTATAAAAATATCTTTTTAAAACAATATTGTGGTAATTTTCATTGTGTTTTGAAACAATTTTTGAAAAACAATTCATTAAAAGTAAATTTTCAAAACATTTTCGTTAAAAATTAACCTTTGAAACATTTAAAGGATGTTTTGAATGAGTGACAATGGGTAAATACATACATTCCACACAAGGTAAAAAACATTCCCTTTTCATTTCTAGTTTATATCTTAATATATTAAGTAATAATTTTTTTATAATATATTATTGTTTGATAAAACTGGATATTATATGTAACACAAGACATCGAAGAAGGTTCCTCTTGCGTGTATCGAAAGAAAACTCAATGTTGTGTGCATTACCAAATATATAATATATAAAATATATTTAAAATAGTAAATATATTATAATTTTTTTTTGTATTATATTCCCTTATGTGATTGGTGTCACGTTTCATACACACTATCAAATACAATATTCATACTCTAGAATTTAGGGGTTTTACATTCACCCCACCTTAATAAAATTTCATCCTCACATCCTAAACATGATCTCAGTAATCATGGCATTAAAAATAAACTATTTTTGAAAGACCCACATCGTAAAAGGGTATAATATCACCTATTTTTAGTAAGAGATAAAGGAAACTATAATGGTCACGTAACTAGGTTCCCTAGTAGGAGAAAATAGGTGGGAATTAGAAACATGGATATGGAAGAAAAAGTAAAATAACAAAGTTCTGATTGAGAGTGATATAGAACATGTTCAGGTGAAATTTGTAGACCACACAACCATAATCCAAAGGTGTGAATAATTATCAGTGACATCATCAGAAATTATTATAATAGGACATAATTTTTGTTTCAAGATCATTTTCCCTATGGTTGAGGAATTATTTAACTATATATTATAAAATAAACATTTATATTTCATAAAAAAAATATTATTCTTTAGTTTTTCCTTGAACAGTTTCTAATTAATTTCATAGAACATGTTTTATCAAAGAGTGATGGAATTCATCAGTCTCTAAAACCTCATCCAATGATCAAAATAAACCATTTTGTAAATTTATAACTTTCCTAAAATATTATGATCCATTATATTGGAATGAAGGTCAGTGGATTTTTAGAATAATCTTATCATTTTTTGTTAATATACATGAGCCATATCTAAAATCTCTCATTATAAATATGTGAATAACTTCCTCATGTCTCCTTTTGAAATACAGTGATAACTTGAATCACCAAAAAAACTTATTAAAAACATGAATTCATCCTTATTTATTATAGAGGACACATGTTATTGGATATATTCCTTAAATCCAAAAGTTTTTTAAACTCCATTAATGAAATCATATAATACTTATCAACAAGTCATTAATTAGTTCTAAGGTAGTCAATAATTTTCCAAATAAATCATTTCTTCATCATTATCTCAACATCGAGAACATATTAAGGGTTTTATTCCCCGAAATCTGGTGTTTTATGAAAAGTTTAACTTTCTACTTAATAAGTTTTCTTGGTACCATTAAACAAATGATATCAAATCCATAATGAAAACTTATTACAGTATAATACCCATATATTCCATAATTATTATATCTAGTACATTATTGATAAAATATTCAAATGAAATAATTCTTGGAAATAAATATTAAATATTCCACTTCATATGTGATAATATCATAACTTTATCATTATCTAGTAGCATCATTTTTGGTATATTACTTTGACTCTTAAGACATTTATTTGTATAGCATCTTATCACACTAAATTTGAATCATTGTACATTGGAATCCTTTTTCTTACCCTTGAAATCATAACAATGGTGGACTTTCTTTCCAAACATGTAGCAAAATATCATTATTTTTAATCATGTAGCAGGGTGTTTCTTTCCAAAATTAGCACTTGGGGGAAAGTACTTATTTCCCTTCATACCATTATATATATTTTTCTCTACCATCCTCTTCTTAGCTTACTTCCCTTAAAATCCATAGGACTTGTATAATCTTTTACATATCTTATAGCACGTGATACTATTTCCTCATATGATGAGAATACTTAGGACCCTACTTTCCTTCAAAATGTTGGCTTAATTCCATAAAAGATATGATCCTTTTTATTATTTGGATCATGTGCATTGGTGGAGTTCCCATTCCTTCATCTAGGTATCATTTCTAAACAATTGAATATAATAGATTAGCTGCTAAAATTATAAACTATGTATAACTCAAAATATAGTATAGCGCATAACAAAAATTCATGCATCATAAATCATAGAATCATAAACATTAGTTATTATGGGTGAAACAATACTTTTAAATCCTTAATAATGGTTGGTAGATAAAATGTGAATTATCTTACAAATATCACCCAGGAGTGTCAAACTAGGTTTATAGTAAGTCATGCTGTCATGTACGAGGTTAAATCAAGTAAGTCCCAGAACTCCATGTTAGAGTTATTACTCCTACGCACATCTATTCTATAACTATATCCACATGTAGTATCCAAACAAGGATTTATTTCTAGGAAGACCCACATAATCAATACCTTAACACAATTATACGATGTTATTCTACACTTATCCTCATATTATACCTTATGTTTATGTTACTTAATCTATGTTTTCCTATATCTAGTTCCCATGGATGATACTAAACATTCTATGATACCAACTATAGTGACTCAACCCCAGAAATCCTAGATTTGGTGTTTGTTATAAATTAAACTCACATGATTATAAGGAATAAAATCCCAATGGACCGATAAACTTAGTAGTCTTGGTAAACTAGATACATAAATGAGTCTTGTATTATAAACGAATAGACTCATTACAACATAATTTTTTTCTTTCGAAATAAATAAATACCAATGAGGATAACTTTAATCCATCTTGTTAATCCATGAATATCTATCATAATGCACTTCTTGGATTCATGGGGAATGAAACATAATAATGGTGGGGTCAAATTATCAGTAAGAGAAAAAATTGAAATAAATAAAGAATCAATGATAGTAATAATTATAGAAAGATAAATAACTGAACACACATACCATGAAGTCAACAAACTAAGAAGGAAGTGAATATAAATATGGAAAGGTAATAACTACAAAAACTAGCCATCCAAATAACTATATAAGAAAAAATAAATGTGTCAAGGTATGAAACTGAAACCCCTTCCATTTTATCAATAAATTAAAAATGAAATTTATCCATATATATATCATTGCAAAATCTTATGGATTAATAAAAACTGAAACTAAACGAGGGAAATCCTTGATTATTGGATGCCTTGTTTCATAGGTATGTTGTACCTTTACTGTCAAGAGCTTTCACTTGTCATTTTACAACATATCGAGTAAAAACACATATAAGTCAGTTATCCAAATTACTTATCCCATGAGACTACTGATGCTTTTAAGGTCTATCTATAACTGGTCCCCACCCATGTCATCCCAGTCCAAGACATTCTTCATATATTGAATAATCAATTTATCAATTCGACTTATCAAATATCCATATGGATTAAGAGATACATATTTATCAATATTTACCTAAATAATCAAATAACATTCAAAGAAAACATAGTATAAAAATGATATAATATTTAGTCAATGAACATATCCATGATAAATGATATGGTAAATTAGGGGAAATGCGATGTTAAATGATCATATGAAATAAAATATTTCAAAGGGAAAAAGGAATCAATGATGTTAATATGAATACTATCCTTAGAGAAATAAATCATAAACCATATAAAAGAATATTAAATATGACATCGATATATAATGCCCCAATTGGTGTAAAATAAAGGGTTTTATCATTGATGAATAAAAATATTATAAAAATATATTTTGAAAACAATCTTGAGGAAAATGTATTTTTGTTTTGAAACCCCATTTGGACAAACTTTTCTTTGAATATAATTTTTTTAAAAATATTAATTAAAAATAAACCATTTAAAAATGAAATGTATGTTTCAATGGAATTATGGTGGGTAAATTTTTACATGTTGTACAAGGTAAAAATAATATTCCCTGTTCACAATAAACCAGTTAGAAAAATGACTTGTTAAGAAAGTGAAAAGAAGAATCCATTGAAAACATTGGTAAAAGAAAAAAACAAAAAAATTACTTTATAAAATCATTTTAAAATCATAATTTATAAATTTTTAATAAAAATGGTTTTTAGACGAGAATATGATCTCCGATTAAGATAGGAATAATGTATGGTTTTTTGAAAAAACTATTTTTTAAACTTTTTAAGTACCAAATAGTATAAAATGTTTCAAATACGTAAAAATGAAAAGAATACACATAGGAAAAGAAAATTAAAGGTTTTCTTTAATAATGATTATATAATTTAATCAAATGGAAATTATTTTTAAATATCATTAAAGTTTTTTTGAGGAAAAGAATCTTTAAAAATTCCAAAGTGTCTCATACCACTTTGAAACATTTTAAATCATAAAGATCATGATGGAATATAATTATATGAAAGTTAAAATATAATGATGTTAATTATATTTATGATATATCATGTAAAATAGAAGTATATAAAAAATATAAAACACACTAGGTGTATACCAACAAATAAGTCACAATAGAATGTAAATTGAGACGAAATCCCTTACATTTCATTCCTTTTTAGGTGAATGCCCTTTAAATTATTGTATAATAAAATTATCAGAATTATATACTTTCTTGAGAAATTTTTTCATTTTTATAACAAATTTTATTTCACTTATTACTATTTTATATACATCAACTTAAACAATTCTATTTATGTGGGTTGTTTTGACCAAATTCAGTTTATGTGTCAGAAACAACTTTGGTAGTTCAACTATAGACAAAGTGGTCATTATATAATATCTCAATAATAATGATAATTAAATTTTTATTATATTTATACCTAAATTATACATTTAAATCCAATAATTAAATATGGATACAAAAAAAAGAAACAAAGTTGTACTCATGGAGATGGTAGGTCATACGTACGCATATGTAACATTCCCATTTTTCAATGATCCTTATGAAAAAAGGTAAGTAATAATATATCATAAAAAATTACCATTATATCATAAATATCATATTATTTAACCATATATAATTATATATAGATTTTTTTATGTTAAACAAAACACATCGTGTTGAGGAGGCGGTTGTCCTCACGTCCATGAACGACGTTATCACTTTGTGTAAGAAAGGGTGATAAAGAATTTTCTATATATATACACAATATATTTCCATAAAAATTATTATGTTTCTAATATCACATATATTATGTGTATGTTACATATTTTAAATTAAAACCTTATTTATACATTCAATGTATAGTGCGAAAAAGAATTTTTGAAGTAAAAATCGGTTTTTTTAACTATTCACTAAAAAAATGAAACTTCATGGAAAATTAAGAAAAATAAATATTACATAATTTTGATGTTATTATTTAAAATTCAAGTCTATTTTTACAGTTTAAATCAATTAATTTGTCAAAATTAATTTTGAATATGGTTTCTATAGTAAAAGGCAGTAAAACCACCTTTATGAAAATATAGTATTTTATGAATAAAATTAAGTTTGTTCATATCATATGATTATCAAATATATTGGATTAATATAAAAAATATTATATTTAATATAATATAATATATATATATATAACATTAATATTACTAACTAATTTTAATTTATTTAATTTATTCGGGTAAAATAATTTTTGAGCATAAAAATATTTTTCATTCAAAATATTCCCGTTATATTCAACTAGTTTTATTAATAATTTAAAATTAATTTTTACCCAATTAATTAGTTGTGTAAAATATATATTTTTATTATTTAGTAAAAATATTCATAATTTATAGTTTATATCTTATTATGTTGAATATAAATATTTTAATAATGTATTATTGTTCGATAAAACATGGTATTAGGTGAAACACAAGCCATTAAAGATGGTCATTATTGTGTGTAATACAAGATAACTCGATATTAATTGAATTAAAAAATATATAATAGATAAAATCTATATAAAATTGATAATATATTTTAATGTATCAGTTTATTATATTTCCTTACG
Source organism: Viscum album (assembly GCA_963277665.1). NCBI lineage: Eukaryota > Viridiplantae > Streptophyta > Magnoliopsida > Santalales > Viscaceae > Viscum > Viscum album. The sequence goes on from OY728129.1 coordinate 417,773,423, forward strand.
CACTTGGTGTTGTGTTTCACACATGCTATCGAATAAAATATTTTTAATCTTGAATTTCAAGGTGTTAAAATAATATTAAAAATAAATAAATTAAACATTAATATTAAATGATACATTAAATATATGGAAATTTATTTTACTCTGAAAACATCATGATTACCTCTGTGACTGATCATAGTTTTCATTGTTGCTCTTCCTATAAAGGCATTCGAGGGAAGTTGAAGTAAAGTTATATATGAAAAATCTTGGGGTGAAAAGGTTTTGAGGTAGAAGAAATATATGGGTGTTTTGGTGTAGAAAGTCTTGAAAATGGATAGACCTCCCCAAATCTAAGAGAAGAATCCACCTGTATATGAAACGAATTTATATTCAAGTAATACTAAAAAATAAATTAAAAATAAATATGAAACAATGCATTAATTATATGGAAAATGGTTTTACTATGAAAATATCAATATTAAATCTATGACTTAAAATAGGTGATGTCGTTGCTCTTACTAAAAAGGTATTAGAGGGAACATGAAGAAAAGTGAAAAATATAACATTTCTTGGGTGATGAAGTTTTGAGGAAGAATAAGGCTATGAAATTTTTGATGAAAAAAGGCATGAATGGTGGATAAAAATAATCCAAAATTAATAAAATCTAAAAGGAATAAAGAAATTTAAATACATTTTTCGTTATATAATTTTTAGTAAAATAGAGGAGGTATAACATCACCATTATATCAACCCAAAAGGTTTCCTTTATTATAGTTTGTTCTTCGGGTGGATTGGTAACATCATCATGTGTTTAAGACATTGTCTGAATGAGTAGTCAAATATTTAATTAATATTATGTTAATGCAGTCGAGAATATATAATATTATGAGGAAAAACATAACATATTAAAAACACATTTACCATCTTATTGAATGCTCTTTATTTTTTAATGGTTTTAGGGATTTAGTTCCTCTATGGGAATCAAAATCCCCTATTTTAGTCCCCTCAAATGTACATGAAATGGTATACATTGAGACATACATGAATTGATTTAGATATCCAAATGAAAGGGTCATCCTTGATTGACTTCTCATCTAAGACAACATTTTGTTTATTCACCAGGAGTAAAATAAACCAATCCAAGTTTTCTGGATCTAATACATAAAATACTTTCACTATAATTTATTCCATTATGAATGGATCATTTATTTCACATTCCACACTAAAATTCACCTTCATGAATCCCATTTTATCAACTTTCACTACACTCATACTATTAACCCATTTACAAAATAATATCAACAATTGAAATGTTATAAAATCCAACTCACATATATGTTTGGTAATGAAAAAATATAAAATATATACAGAAATTAAGTTTCTATCCTTGGAACCATATATGTGAATTATATTTTCCACAAGAATAATGCTACATTTTTCATTATACTACAATCACCGTGTTTATTTGAATAGAATGTATAAACATTTATTACAGAAAAATATGTCATATACCATTTTCATTTAGTCCCATGGCTAGCCATTAATTCATTCTAAAATTGAATATGTATTTTCAGATAACTCCTTAAAAATTTGATCCCGGAACCATCCTACAAACTGTTGATTATGTGTATTTGATATCCAATCTTCAGCACTTTATGGATTCAAATATACAAGAACTTATTTTTTGGAATAAATTTATTGATAACCATCTTCAATACTATGTAAAATTTAAAGGTATTCTTTATCCTAATCTTCCATGTTAATCATAACAATATATCTTTCAAAGATCCCTTTACCCATAAGGTGTTTATGAGGATTAGACTTTAGAAGACTGATGTTGGCAACATCTTGTAAGAACCCGATTTTTTTTTGTGAAGGCTTTGGAATATTATTGATTATATTCCAGAGCAGCGCCTTCAGACGGCGTGCGATTCCGAGCCTCGGAGTGACCGGAATTAAATTTTCAGTGCGTTCACACTAAGAACGCCAAATAAATTGGATAACTCTGAAACTATGCTTTGGATCAGAGATCCAAGTGACAGATGGGTCCGTAATGGGGTGTTTACCCTAGGAAAGACATACAAATTTTCGGCGTAGGACGTTTGGACCCCTCGCCCACTTTCGGAACGTTAAACGGATAATTAAATTTATTAATTAATTCGTTTAATGGTGAAATGCTAGTATCTCTTAAACGGTGGCTCGGATGGGAAAATTGAGGGCACCATTGAGTTCGGAGCATGTCGTTTACCATAGGAGGGGTATAAGTTTTGCGGGCGCAGGCTGTCTATGAAAAATGGCCCCGGTGGCATTTTCATAATTTGGCGGATTTGGGCGTTCAGTTTTATAACTTTTGAATGGGGCCTCGGATTAAAATTCCAAGACCGAAGTTGCGCTTGGAGCGTGGTTTTTAGCCTAGGGGAGGCTTAACCCTGACCTCGCCGAAATTTTGGATTTGGAGCAGTCGGGCGGGCGTTTAAGTGATTTGTACTTAAACACCCCCACCACTTCTTCTTCTTCTTCTTCTTCTTCTTCCTCAAACCCTCCCCTCTCCTCCAGGCAGTGGTGCAGCAGCAGGTTCCGGCAAGGTGTAGCGGTTCCGACGGTCCGCACATGAAGCGTCAGGCTACGCCCTTCGAGGTAGGAGGTTTTGTTTCACGTTTTGATTTCCTGCAATCTTTGAGCTTAATTTATAGCGCCAAACTGTTATCCGATGGTCGATCGATGCCCATGATTGCGTAGTATGTTATATCAGCTTTCTGACGCTTGTTTCGAATTCGAAATTCGATCTACGAGGCCTCCTTAGTGGTCCGGAGAAGATTCGTGGGTTTTTGGGGTTCTCTGGCCGACATGGTGGTCCAGCGGTTTCCAGCGGCGGCGACGCGGTGGTCCGACGAGCTCCTGGCGGCGGCGCGGCAGCGGGATCCGGAAAGGGGAGCCGGTCGGCGGGGCGGCCCGGCGAACGGCCGGCCGAGAGCGCCGGCCGAGGGCGCCGACGAGGGGGCGTGATCGGGGTCACGACTTGCGACCCCGCTAGGGAGACCAAGACCCGCCACAGGCGGGTCTCCACGTGGAAAAAGACCGGCCGTATCGGCCGGTCGGTGGAGGAGGCGCCCGTGCGACGCACAGGCTAGGGGTCCTCGCGGAAGGCGGCGAGCCGCGTGCAGTGGGCCGGGGGTTCGGTGGGGCAGGACCCAGCGGCTGGGCCGCGGCCCAGCAGGCCGGCCACAGCGGGGCCGACCGGCCAGACCGGGCCGGTCCGGCCCAGGGGCAAACCCCCTTAAAAAAATTTTGGACGTCCGTACATTTTGCTACAGGCATCCATTGTGCACGCCGTCTTCGACGGTGTGGACCTGACGTCGAGGTGGACACTTTGAGGTGGTTCTGGGAGTTTTAACTTCTTAGACGATGGGCTCGGGGGCACGACACGTGCGTAAAGCAGCTAAGCGGGCTTCCTGGGAATTCTTGTGTTGGACGGCGCGGACGCGTCCGACATTCGTTTTAAGCGCCTTCAGTGGAATTGGGACCCTTGCATTGAGGCAGAGCTTACCCGGGTTGTTTCAGGCATTGAGACCAAAGTTGAGGCTTGGGCCCCACAGCCCGTCTTTTGATCTGCGAGCAGCGTTTAGCGACTTTCTCATCGGGCGTCCGTTAAGGCCGTGCGAGTAGTCAATTCTGGATGTTTTTCTGAGGGGATTGCAATGGTGCAATCCGTCCACTCTAATTTGGCACAATGGTGTGTGGCCCACAAGGGTCGTTTGGTTGTCGACGATGATTTTCCATCTCTATCACCGGGCGACCATTTCGGACAAGTGAATAGTCCACCTTGTGTGATTTTTCGAGAGGATCGCAATGGTATGATCTGTTTGTTGAGTTTCAGGACCGGGATGTGGGTCCCACGTAGAACCGCTCGTGTGCAGTGCGCTGAAATTCATCTTTTTCTCCGGATATCTGTTGCGCTCAAGTGAGCATTATTTTTGACGTGTTTTCCCGAGGGGATCGCAACGGTGCGATGAGCCCGACTGGTTTCGGGGTCAAGGCTTGGGATCATGGGACGCCGTTCTGGCGTGAGGCGGTGTTGGTTACTTTTCCATCAGATATCCGTTGGAGGCGAGTAAGTAGTCGATATTGTGTGTTTTTCCCCATGGATTACAATAGTGAAATCTGTTCAGGTTGGTGGAGCCTCTTAGGCGATCTTATTAAATGTGGAAATATGAAAGGTGCCCCGGTGGCAGTTCTTCTAACGTATTTGTAGCGGACCATTGGCGTGTGATCTCGTGCACTCCTGGGAGAGTGATTTTGGTGTTTAAAGAGATGTGGTTGACTATACCTCAGCTTTTGAGGTGGCAGGTTGGATTTGTTATGTTATTCCTTCGTGTTGATGTTGGGTGCCCTGTGCACTATAGCCTTTGGGCTAGAACATGGTATACTATGGGAGTATACGGGAACGCTTGGAGGTACATGTGGTTGTTTGTACCTGATAATGTTTGTGCGCTTGGTTGGGGTTGACTTGGGGCCACATGTCGTGTGGGCCCCATGTGCGTGACTTGTTCTGCTTTGCGTAATTTTGAATTCTCGTGACGTAGAGGGTCCCTCGGTTCTCAATTATTGACCAGCGTGGTTGAGGTTTTTCCCCTGGATATGTGCTTGATGGGTTGGATCAGTAGGGTTGAGTGGTTTTCCCTGATTTTCTCTTGGAGTTAGGTGGTTGCACGATATCCACTCCGTGTTCAGTTGGCCAATGTTGTACCCTCCAGCAGAGACTGGGCAGTGGGTCGCTTATCGACTTCTTCGGGTTTACCCTCCAGTAGGGACTGGGCAGTGGGTTGCTCACCAACTTCTAGGGTCTACCTTCCAGCAGAGACTGTGGAGTGGGTCACCCGACACTCTTAGGGTCTACCCTCTAGCAGAGACTGAGCAGTGGGTCACCCGAAACTCTTAGGGTCTACCCTCTACCAGAGACTGGGTAGTGGGTCACCCGACACTCTTAGGGTCTACCCTCCAGCAGAGACTGGGCAGTGGGTCACCCGATGACCTCTTAGGGTCTACCCTCCAACAGGGCTGGGCAGTGGGTCGCCCGTCATCTAGTTCCAGGTCTACCCTCGAGCAAGGCTAGGCAGTGGTTCACCTGGAGACTTCTTCCAGGTCTACCCTCCAGCAAGGCTGGGCAGTGGTTTTCTTGTCGACGTATTCTAGGTCTACCCTCCAGCAGGGCTGGGAGTGGGTCACCCGATATCTTATTTTGAATTACCCCTAGTAGGGTTGGGCAGTGGGTCACCTGTTGGTATTTCAGACTCAGTCCTTTATACTAGGCTAGTCTGCGGCTTTACTCAGTGACTACCGGAGCGGGACCCTTGTTTGTACAGGTCAATGATGTGACGTCTTTGACTTTGAGGAGACCTCTCGACTGCGGGGCAGTGACGAGGTGTGGTTTGACTTAACCCGGAACTCTCTCAAGTACGAGGGGTGCTTTCCCCACCAAGGCATGTCCCTGTTACACGACCTAAAACCGTGCAGGCGAGTCAGTGCCGCCCAAAGTGGATAGTGTCGAGGTGCGGTGATTTGAGCTCCTTGACTTGTAGTTTAGGGTAGACGTGCGGGATTCTGGGCATCAATGGTGTTTACTTCTGGGACTATTAGGGACTCATCTTTCTTGGGCTGAGCTACGGGATGGTTATCCCCTTTCGATCTTGTTTAGGCTTCTTTATTGAGCATATGGACTTGTATATACCTTGTTCTAGTACCCACTTCTTGGGTATGGTTACTCTCATTCCAGGATAGGCGAAGACGCGCAGGGTATGCCAGGTGCTTTCCGTGTCTATCTTCCCGTGGTTGGACGAGTCTACTCTCCTACTATAGGTAGCGAAGACTCGACTTGATGTTCATCTTCTCACCATTTCCAACTCCTTGTTTCTGGACGACTCTACCTTCTTTCCTCTTGTTGGGTTGAGATGGACTCTTTACTATACTCTTTACGACACTCCTTGTGGTACTCCTTTACTCTCCCCTGTTCGATCTACTGCTCACCCTTCGGTACTGCCTTTGTCACTCCCTCAAGCCTTCGGGGTATCCTACTAAGTATTTTTTTACTCACCCCTGCTTGGGCTTTTCCCGCACTTGGTATGCCCTTGCAGACGATGGATAGGTTGGTCCTGAATTCAGTGGAGCATAGGAGTTCGGGATCTTGGACCGTGTGCGGTGGTCGTAGTCGGGTTCCAGGTGGGGAACCCTTCTAGATATTTTTCTTTTGTTCACCTATTGCCGGGTTGTGGAACTTTTCTGGTTGGGCGTGTGTTTTTCCCTTTTCTTTTTAGTTTACCTCCAACTTTTACTTTGTACTATAGAGTTCGATGCACATTTTTGGTTTATTTATAGCCGTTGGTACTTTGCTTTTCTTTTTACTCTCCACTTTTGCATTGAGTGTGTCGCGTGTGTGTGTACAGGTATGTAGGAAAAGGCCTCCCCGAGTTGTTGTGCCTTCGGCGCTGGTCACCAACCCCTGGCCTAGGGAGGCGGGCTTGCGGTGGTTGCGGCTCGAGCCCGGGTATGGTCGGATTATGACAAAGTGGTATCAAAGGGAGGTTCGTTACTTGGGACGTTGTGCGGACGTCCCTAAAAGAGGAATTGGTTGGGGCCTAGGGAAATAGTGTTAACATGTCTCGAGAGCGGCTCACAGGGTAGGGAGTCCAGTGATGGTGCGGCGGCCGACATATCCATCCACCAGGACCTTGAAAACCCACTTGTCGACTCGGCATGCTGAGACACTCGTTGCAGGGAAAATTGGTTTGTGCATCACATAGGATTGAGTCTTTGACTGTTCTTCTTGAGTCAGCTCCCCATAGTTGTTATTGGTATATATATATATATGATCATCTGACCGCGGAACTCCTTGATGATATTCCGGATGTCTCCATGAAGACATCCAGCCAAGATATTAGCTTTGGTCCATGACGACAACCTTGTGAGCTACGAGGCATTAGTCCAGGACCCATCATGCGAGCCCCTTTCTCCGGGTGGGCGGGTAGCAGCACCCCCACCTGTTGAGCAGCAGATAGTTTCAGCAAAGCTGGCTGAGATTGAGCACGCTTCTTGAGTTCCAGCGGCAGAGACCGCTGAGGTTCAGTGGTGAGCCAGACCCTCAGGCATCAGAGTTTTGGCTAGAGACGGTGGTTCTCCTTTTCAGGCTTGTGCAGACACTGACAGATCAAAGAGTGGATTTGGCAGCCAACCATTTTCATGGAGAAGCTTGGCGTTGGTGGATTCAGGTGACTCAGTTTCTTGAGGAGTCGTCGCTTTCGTGGGGCGACTTCCAATTGATTGTTTCTTGAGGAGTTTTCCCCTCCTGCTTATGCTCCGGTTGGATTCAGGAGCTCCTGCAGTTTCAGCAGGGAGGGATGATGGTGGCCGAGTTTGTGGATAGTTTTGTAGACCGTGCACACGTTTACCTGTACTTGGTCCATGACAACAACATCCGAGTGCAGAAGTTTGAACAGTGTCTCCACCGAGAGATTCGTGATATCATAGTGCCCTTGTGCATTTCCACTTATGCCAAAGTGTTAGAGCATGCATTGGTGACAGAGAGATTCCTGTCACGTTTTGTGGTCGGTAGTGGTAGTGGGCATGATAGAGTTGAGACGTCTATCATGGCTGGCAGGTGCCGAAGGACAGGACCTCGATGCAGGTGGACTTCCCACTGCCGGTTTCAAAGACGTGGTCGTATACTACTATGGCGGAAAAGTGTAGGGCCTCAGCCGAGGGTTCCCTTCTGTGAGTGGGCTTCGGGCCATGGTCGTACACCACAGTGGTGCCGGAGGGCACCAGGATTGATCAGGTAACGGCGATGTTATGCTTGTGATGGGAGAGATCACTTGGCACGAGACTGCCCAACCAGAGATGCTGAAAACTTCGGGCAGGCAGTAGGTGCACCACCATGGTAGGGGCAGCGCCGTGATTAGAGTAGTACCCATAGGGGCGGTGCTAGCATAGGAGCAGGAGGAGCGAGTACTGGGAGACGCTTTATGAGGTCTCGTCATCACCACTAGGCGGTCCACGTCAGGCTCCTGGAGCTGACAGTTGGGACCGTGAACAGCCGCGAGCTTTGGATGTCTATGATCCTGTAGAGCATGAGGTGATAAGAGATATAATCTACAGCTCTTCTACTTCTTGCAGTAGAATTGTTAGACTCTGTGTGTGGAAATATTTCCTCCCTGCTCCTTGCTTGAGGTGTTACCAGGGTGGCACGGGGCGTCGGTGTAACCCTGTGTTGGTATGATAAAAGGCGTGAGACCTTTTCTTTAGTATATGGTGTCAAATACATCGCCTTCTGAGCATGTAAGAGAGTCGTGGTTGCGAGACATCGACTGTGAAATCTTGTGTGACCAGATATCCTTGTGTGTTCCACCATATGGATATTCTGAAGGTGTAAATCACCGGGCCTTGTTCCAGGTGTGGGCGGTGATTCCAGTCACGACATGTGACGTAGAGGTTCGGCCGGGGAGGTGAGCTACCCCCGAGAGCCTTCAGACTGTTTGAGACTGTGCAAAGGGATGACGAGTTTTCCTACCATCTTTCCCTAACCCCAAAGTCTGGAGTGGGTGCACGATGTCTTCTGTGTGGTTTACCTAAAGAGAAGTGTGCATTCTCCTATACACAACATCGGAAAGGGATGACCTCACGTGAACGGATCAATCCTTTGGTCTGTGAGCGGTGACATGGTAATGTGTAAGAGTTCTTCTGGGTACGGGAGAGCCAGGTGTGGGCTTAGTACCCAGAGTTGTTCCCTGGTTTTGCTTTTCGGGGATGAAAATATTGAAGGAGGGAATTATGTAAGAACACGGTTTTTGATGTGGAGACTTTGAAATATTCTTGATGATATTCCTGAGCAGCGCCTTCATACGGCGTGCAATTCCGAGCCCGGAGTGACCGAAATTCAATTTTCAGTGCATTCACACTGAGAACGAAAAATAAATGGGATAACTCTTAAACGGTTCTTTGGATCGGTGATCCGAGTGTACGGATGGGTCCAGAATGGGGTGTTTACCCTTGGAACGACATAAAACTTGTCGGCGCAGGACGTCTGGACCCCTCGCCCGCTTTCAGAACGTTAAATGGATAATTAAATTAATTAATTAATTCGTCTAATGGTGAACTGAGAGTATCTCTTAAATAATGGCTCAGATGGGAAAACCGAGGGAACCATTGAGTTCATAGCCTTCTGTTTACCCTAGGAGGGGTATAAGTTTCGCGGGCGCGGGCCGTCTGTGAAAAATGGCCCCGGTGGCGTTTTCGTAATTTGTTGGCTTTGGGTGTTCAGTTTTATAACTTTTGAATAGGGCCTCGGATTAAAATTCTGAGACACCGGTTGCACTCGGAGCGTGGTTTTTAGCCTAGGGGAGGCTTAACCCAGACCCCACCGAAATTTTGGATTCAAGGCTGTCAGGAGGGCGTTTAAGTGATTTGTATATAAACACCCCACCCCTTCTTCTTCTTCTTCTTCCTCAAACCCTCCCCTCTCCTATAGGAAGTGGTGCGGCAGCGGGTTCTGGAGAGACAATATTCGGCAAGGCGTAGCGGTTCCGATGGTTTGCACACGAAGTGTCGGGCTACGTCCTTCGAGGTAGGAGGTTTTGTTTCGCGTTTTGATTTCCCGCAATATTTGAGCTTAATTTATAGCGTCGAACTATTATCTGATCATCGATCAATGCCCATGATCACGTAGTACGTTATCCAATCATTTCGATGCTTGTTTCGGATTCGAAATCAGATCTCCGAGGCCTCCACAGCAGTCCGGCATAGATTCGCGGGTTTTTGGGGTTCTCTGGCCGGCATGGTGGTTCACCGGTTTCCAGCGGCGGCGGCGCGGTGGTCCGGAGAGCTCCAGGCGGCGGCGCGACAACGAATTTTGGCAAGGGGAGCCAGTCAGCTGGGCGGCCTGGCAAACAGCCTACCGAGGGCGCCGTCTGAGGGCGCCGGCCGAGGGCGCCGACCGAGGGTGCCGACGAGGGGGCGTGATCGGGGTCGCGGCTCGCGACCCCAGTCGGGAGACCGAGACCCACCACAGGCAGGTCTTCGCGTGGAAAAAGACCGGGCGTGTCAGCCGGTCGGTGGAGGAAGCGCCCACGCGGTGTGCGGGTGAAGGGGCCTCGCGGAAGGCGGCGGGCCGTGGCTCAGTGGGCTGGCCCGAGCGGGGCAGACCGACCGGACCGGGCCGGTGTGGCCCAGGGGTAAACCCCCATAAAAAATATTCGGACGCATGTAACTATTGCTACGGGCATCCGTTTTGCACGCCGTATATGGCGGCGCGGACCTGACGTCAAGGCGGACTCTTTAAGGTAGTTCCAGGAGTTTTAACTTCCGAGACGAGGGGCTCGGGGTACGACACGTGCATAAAGCAGCTAATCGGGCTTCCCGGGAGTTCTTGTTTTAGACAGCACATGCGAGTCTGATGTCCGTTTTAAGCACCGTAATTGGCATTGGGACCCTGGCACCGAGGCGGGGCTTACCAGATTTGTTTCAGGCATTGAGGCCGAAGTTGAGGCATGGGCCCCACGGCCCGTCTTTTGAGCTGCGAGCAGCGTTTAGCGACTTTCTCATCGGGTGTCCATTCGGGACGTGCGAGCAGTCAATTCTGGATGTTTTTCTATGGGGATTGCAATGGCGCAATCCGCCTGCTCTAATTCGGAATGATGGTGTGGGGCCCATGAGGTCCGTTTGGGCATCGACGGTGATTTTCCATCTCTATCACCGGGTGACCGTTTTGGACAAGTGAATAGTCCACCTTGTGTGCTTTTTCGAGAGGATCGCAAAGGTACGATCCGTTCATTGTGTTTGGGCATCAGGATGTGGGTCCCACGTAGCACTGCTCGTGTGCGGTGTGCCGAAATGCATCTTTTTTCTCCGGATATCCGTTATGCTCAAATGAGTAGTCTTTTTGAAGTGTTTTCTCGAGGGGATCGCAATGGTGCGATTCGCCCGACTGTTTTCGGGGCTGAGGCTCGGGATCACGGGACGCTGTTCGGGCGTGAGGCGATGTTGGTGACTTTTCCATTGGATATCCATTGGAGGCAAGTAAGTAGTCGATCTCATGTGTTTTTCCGCTAGGATTACAACGTTGTAATCTGTTCAAGTGGGTAGAGCCTCTTACGCGATCTTATTAAATGTGGAAATATGAAAGGTGCCACGGTGGTGGTTCTTCTACCGTGTTTGTAGCGGACCTTTGGCTTGTGATCGTGTGCAATCCCGGGAGAGTGAGGTTGGTGTTTAAAGAGATGTGGTTGACTGTGCCTCAGCCGTTGAGGTGGCAGGTTGGAGTTGTTACGTTACACTTTCGCGTTGATGTTGTGTGTCGTGTGCACGATAGCCTTTGGCTGGAACGTGGTATACTCTAGGAGTATACGGGAATGCTTGGAGGTACATGTGGTTGTTTGTACATAAGAATATTTGTGCTCTTGGTTGGGGTTGACTTGGGGCCACACGTCGTGTGGGCCCCATGTGCGTGTCATGTTCTGCTTTGCGTACTTTTGACCTCTCACGACGTAGAGTGTCCCTCAGTCCTCGATTGATGACCAGCAGGGTTGAGGTTTTTCCCCTGGCTCTGTACTCGATGGTTTGGATCAGCAGGGTTGAGTGGTTTCCCCTAGTTTTGTTCCAGAGTCGGGCGGTTGCACGATGCCCACTCCGTGTTCGATTGGCCAGTGTTGTACCCTCCAGTAGAGAGTGGGCAGTGGGTTGCTTATCGACTTCTTTGGGTTTACCCTCCAGTAGGGACTGGGCAGTGGGTTGCTCACTGACTTCTAGGGTCTACCCTCCAGCAGAGACTGGGAAGTGGGTCACCCGACACTCTTAGGGTCTACCCTCCAGCATAGACTGGGTAGTGGGTCACCCGACACTCTTAGGGTCTACCCTCCAAGAAAGACTGGGCAGTGGGTCACCCGACACTCTTAGGGTCTACCCTCCAGGAGAGACTGGGCAGTGGGCCACCCGACACTCTTAGGGTCTACCCTCCAGCAGAGACTGGGAAGTGGGTCACCTGACGACCTCTTAGGGTCTACCCTCTAGCAGGGCTTGGCAGTGGGTCGCCCGTCATCTAGTTCTAGGTCTACCCTCCAGCAAGGCAGGGCATTGGGTCGCCTGACGACTTATTCCAGGTCTACCGTCCAGTAGGGCTGGGCAGTGGGTTTCCTGTCGACTTATTCCAGGTCTACCCTCTAGCAGGGCTGGGCAGTGGGTCGCCTGATGATGTATTAGGGTTTACCCTGCAGCTGGGCTGGGAAGTGTGTCACCTGACATCTTATTAGGGATTACCCTCCAACAGGGTCGGGCAGTGGGTCACCTGATATCTTATTATGAATTACCCTCCAGCAGGGCTGAGCAGTGGGTCACCCATTGGTATTTCAGACTCAGTCCTTTATACTAGGCTAGTCAGTTCCTTTACTCCGTGACTACTGGAGCGGGAATCTTGTTTTTACGGGTCAGTGATGTGACAACTTTGAATTTGAGGAGACCTCTCGACTGCGGGGCAGTGACGAGGTGTGGTTTGACTTAACTTGGAACTCACTCAAGTACGAGGTGCACTTTCCCCAATGAGACGCGTCCTTATGAAGTGACTTAAAACCATGCGGGCGAGTGAGTGCCGCCCAAATCGGATAGTGTCGAGGTGTGGTGATTTGAGCTCCTTGACTTGTAGTTCGGGGCAGACATGCGGGATGTTGGGCATCGAGGGTGCTTACTTCTGGGACTGTTGGCGACTCACCTTTCTTGGGCTAAGCTACAGGATGGAGATCCCCTTACGATCTTGTTCGGGCTTCTTTATTAAGCATATGGACTTGAATATACTTTTTTTTAGTACCCACTTATTGGGTTTGGTTACTCTTCTTCCAGGAGAGGCGAAGACGTTTGGGGTATGCCACGTGCTTTCCGTGTCTAGCTACTCATTGTTGGATGAGTCTACTCTCCTGCTATAGGTAGCGAAGACTCGACGGGAAGTTCATCTTCTCACCATTTCCAGATCCTTGTGTCTGGACGAGTCTACCTTCTTTCCTCTTGTTAAGTTGAGCTGGACTCTTTACTATACTCTTTATTGCACTCCTTATTGTACTCCATTACACTCCCCTGTTCAATCTACTGCTCACCCTTTGGTACCTCCTTTGTTTCTCCCTCAAGCCTTCGGGGTATCCTACTGAGTATTTTTATACTCACCCCTACTTGGTATTTTCCCACACTTGGTGTGCCCTTGCAAACGACGGACAGGTTGGTCGTGACTTCAGTGGAGAATTGTAGTTCGGGAGCATGGACCGTGTGCGGTGGTCGTAGTCAGGTTCCAGGTGGGGAACCCTTCTAGCTATTTTTTTTGTTCACCTATTACTGGGTTGTGTCACTTTTCTGGTTGGGCGTGTGTTTTGCCCTTTTCTTTTTTGTTTACCTCCAGCTTTTACTTTGTACTGTAGAGGTAGATCCACATTTGTGGTTTATTTATAGCAGTTGGTACTTTACTTTTCTTTTTACTCTACAATTTTTCATTGAGTGTGTTGCGTGTGTGTGTGTGTACAGTTACATAGGAAAAGGCCTCGCCAAGTTGTTGTACCTTCGGCACTGGTCGTCAGCCCCTGGCCTATGGAGTCGGGATGGGGGTGGTTGCGGCTCGAGCCCGGGTTGGGTCAGGTCGTGACACATCTAATAGGAAATTGATATAGAATTCAATATCTTCTTCAACAATATATCATTTTAAAATACAACCTTATAGCAAACATTGATGGTTGGAACAACCTTTAAAAATCTTCATATACAATTCAATGGAGTACATCCGTCTATAATGGACAGAACCACATGGTAGAACCTATATGACCAAGTGAACAATATGGTGTACCATTATATCAAAGAATGTGGGTGGGAGGGACATATATAATTCACATAATATGTCAAAAACCTCCTTATTAATGATTGTAATCTTTATTGGGTTAATAACATTACTAAATATAGCTATGAAAAATAAGTAGAGTCCGGTTAAATGTATGCCTCACATTTTGGGGTAGAATGAAATATAAAGAAACATGCATCAAATCATTCATCAAAACATTATAGTTTTGGGATTTTAGTCTTTCTAAATTCAAATCATTCATTTAGAATACATTCTTGATATTTTATGAATACTCCTCTGAAACTTTTACACTATTAGGGAAAATAAAAAAATTGTAATTTTTTCTATATGGATATTGTATGCTGCTGGAGGAAGAAATGTCCCCCCTTTACCATTCAATGGTGCCAAATATTCCCGTATACCCATGAAAATCATGTCCAGCCTAGCCTTGATTCTATATTTTGTTTTTTGGTAACATTTATTATCATTCCAATAAAACTATCTATTACATATTTTTCTATATGCATGACATCAAAAAAATGCCCGAACTATAAAAAATTCCAAAACAATAATTTAATGATAACAAATCTCTTCCTCCAACATGATTTAATATGGTTTCTCAAAACTGGTTTAAAAAAAATGTGTTGATATATTTTAATCTATTGAATAGTTGATCATCAATTACTGGAGACGATGGTGTGCCTTTTTTTATATTTCCATAGAATTATATCATTCGGGATCTATATTTATGATATCATGGTAAAACATTCTGATGACCTAAAACATAGTCTTTGAGGAATGTTTCAACCAAAATGAGTGTGAGAATTTTTCAAAAATTGAACACCAAAAAATTCTTTTTATGCTATATCCTTATAAATTTCCATAAGAGGGGATGTCATTTATCAGCCTGTACAACATGACCCTAAATTTTAATTCTTCACTTCTATAATAATCATTATTACACTTGTATCTCACATAAATTTTAAATCATAAATCAATATGTCCTAATATACATCAATATAATTACTAGGTTTCTTTGCTATAGATATAATTAGTGAAAACATAATATATTTGTTCTTAATTCATAACCATGGTGGCAAGTTAAAATTTTCCAACATGGTGGGCCATGTATTAGGAGTATTACTCTATACACTAAAAGTATTTATTCTATCTGTAGATAACCCAAGATGAATGTTTCTCGGCTCATTTATAAATTTAGGATACTCATAATAAATTTCCTCTACTTAGGAGAATCTATTGGATGACATAGGTACCCATATCTAATTCTTATATCATAATTCCATGTCAATTATCTCACGGGTTACTGACATCCTTATATTCTTCTAAACCATGGAATGATAATAATGTACGATACATATTCTGAAGGACTTCATTCATTTTTATTATATCTATTTGCACTAGGCATAGGGCATTTTATAAGTGATTCATGGTCCTTGAGAAACAATATTCAATCATTTGGACAAACATGTATTTTTTATAGATCATACCCATTTAACATAGAATTCATTTTGTGTCATATTTTTTTAATGGTAATTCATTTTCCTCTGGTAGAATATCATTTAGGATACAAAGTAGTTCAGTAAAGTTGGTCTCAATCCATCCACTGTTAGCTTTTAAATTACATAACTTCAATATATCTATCAATGAGTTTTATTTATTTCAATTGATATACGATTTCCTCTTAACACAACTATTTAACTTCTCAAACAACTATGGACAATAACAAAGGTCGTATTTAATTGTTGTTTTCATTTCTTCCATTCAATCTTCATCATAATTTACACTATTATTCGTATAAAATGATCTATAAGAACTATTATAATCTTAATAGTTGTGAATATTCAACTTTTCCACTTGGTTAGTCTGATATTTATTGCTATAATCTATCACATGACAAATAAAATTTTTATCCAACTCTTCCGAACTAATTTTTCTTGAATTACAATAGCGTAAACATGGAAAAAGGATTTTATAAGGGTTTTATCCATGCTCTATTGCAAACATGATGAACTCTTCAACTCCATCATTATAATCTATTAAAAATGACTAGTGTGTATCCATTTTTCAATTCATATCATATTGGGTTCATAAAATATTAATTCTATATAATAAATAAATAAATACACTTAATATATTCATTATGAAAAGTGAAATTTATAGTTAATTCTAATAAGGGAAACCCAAAATTTGATTATTTCAAATAATGTTAGTATTCTTTGAAGAAAATGGGTAATTTAAATTATGAAAAGAATTCATCCATTACGGTAGGTGTTATCCTCTAAATTTATTAAAATTTTAGTGTTATAGGCAACTTTCATCCTCATAATATCATAAAACAAACATTTATCATTTCATTTTGTTGTTTGAAATGCATTTTACATCTCTTCTAGACATGCACCAATTTCTTTTGAAATACACTTAGCTATAGTCATCCATGGGATGACTAGTTCTCATAATACGAAAAGAAATATAAAATAGATGATGTATGAGTCTCAAGAAAAACATTTCAATAATAAAATTTTGGGAGAAGAAGTTGATGAGGATTATAATTATACTGCATTGTTTTCTATAAAAGTTGAAATTCCCTCACATTTGTAAAAATTAATCCATTAACACTAGTTATTAAATCTTTTCATATTAAAGGTTATATTTGGGGGTATAAACCTTATTTTCTGTGATTCAAGGGGTCTCGGTTGGCATATTATATTATATATGAATATTTTTGGCCTCTCAGAATTCAGTATTTGTAAGATAAATCACACTTTTAATATTTGCAGTCATCTAACTATGACTAGTCCTACCTCTATTAAAATGATCCATTAATTTTATCTGAAATTTCCCAAACAAATGAAAATATTAAATAAGAAATTTACAAGTAATAAGAAATCCAAATATTATAGACAAGAATAATAAACTATCATTCAATCAACTAGAACATAAAAAAATGTATTGAATTAACTGTTTTAAAAATGTGGAAATTTAATGATTGCATGAAATATTGTTAATAATTTCCAAACACATTTATGAATGTGAAGATAGAATTAAAAAATATTATTTGAACCAAAATTTATTTTATGATGAATTTATAATTGATGAAACACAAAAGCATTTAAAAAATAAATATCCTTTCAAACAAGATATTGGTTATTCATCTCATATGATAGGTAAATTGATGTAATTAAAGATTTTTGACAATTTCAAAGGGTACTTGTAATTTTATAATGGTGGATCTCTTAATATATATTTTTTAATGTAAAATATGTTGGAAAAAAGGAAATGTTAAAGAATGATCTTTTTTAGATGGATTAAAGTAAAACATACATAGTGTATACTAGATGTGTGATGAAGGAAATTAAGTGATTTTTAAGAAGTATTAATGAGTGGTATATCATTTCAAATATGGATATATTCTAACAATGGTCTCCAAAAATAGAAAAACCATATTCTAATTTGTAGCTGTTAAAAATTTATGGAAATTTTGTTTGAAAGGGGAAACTAATTTGTGGTAGTGAGAAAATGGTCATATTAGATAATGGTATATTTAAATACATGCTTAAAAAAGTGTGGGTTGAGACGTTTTTATGATAATAATATAAAGTTGATAGATATTTTTTACTAATTAGAATGAGGTTATTAATGATAATAAAAAAAATATAGATTTAAATGAAAAAACCCTTGGGCATCCCCAAGGGTGAATTCCTATTAGATATGTTCTATTAGGTGGTAATGGAAATTTTATTCAACTGGAGATCATCAAAAGTTTGTTATCCCTCAATATAGTTACAAGTTCTAATTGAAATATCTGGATGATATATTTGAAGGATTGAAGGAATGTGGGACTTTTCTAAATTGGCATTCCATTCAATATTTTCATTTCATTTAGCTTGGAACCTAATCTCACATAATATTTGGTGAGTAAATTATAGAATAAAGGCAACACATTTCACCTAAATGGAATGTGTAATCTTGAGGGCATCAAATATCCTCTCAATTTTTTCCACCAAATCCACTATCTATTTAGGATCATCTTCTATTGAAATGCTGAAGGATTATGGGGAAGAAAACCTTGATCAAGATTCTCATATCCATAAAATGATCAATTAAATCAAAATAAAATGGATATTAAAATTCTTGTCACTCTTTAAAATATAGTGAATGTGCACGGTCCATGGTCCATCTCAAATGGAATGACAAAATAATCGGTAATTAAAATTGTGTTCCCAAAATCACATGGGAACTAAAGGGTGTAGTATATTAGTTTTGGATCGGCACTCCTTCACATGAATTACTCAAGATAAAATAACCATATTTGAACCAAACATCCCCAATAAACATTGTTGACCATAAAGGATATGATTATGGTAAAGAAAGAATGAAGATAAAACATGCAGACAGATATCATTAAATAAGAAATCAATGAGTGAGGAAGAGGAGGAGAAAATAAGATACCTTGGAATGAAGCATTGAATCATCTGGAAAAAATTTGAGTTAATAAAAACTTGGTAAATGTTCGACCCTTAGATTAATTTGACCATTGAATCGTTCAAGCATTGTATTTGTTTGATCCTTGATTCGATCCTTGATTCATGTCTTGATTGGAGCTTCGATTCACTAAGGAGAAGCGTCGGGAGAGGGTGGCTTCCTAAAAAATCTTTGAGTATCGCGATGAGCTCAAAACTAGTTAGGGTTATTTGAATTCACCAGGACACATTTATTAGTTCTTCTAAAGAATCACTGTTAAAGACACGTTTTATCAGCCTAATTACTTATGCCCTGATAAAGGATTTATAATCATAATTATAAAAAAATGTTTTGTGAATATATTTATATAATTATATATATATATTTATAATAAATATATTAAAATAAAAATTGTGTGAATACATTCTTTATTTAGATATATTTATTATAATTTTACAATTATTTAAATATATAATTATTTATATACAATTATATAAATATTTCTTAATAAAATAATTTTTATATCATTATATATATAATAATATATATATATATATATTTAATAAATATATATAAATATAAATATATTAAATATATTCATTATTTAAATACATTTATTATAATTTTATAATTATTTAAATATCTTTAATTATTTATTTATATTTCCATAAATACTTTTTCAAAAAATAATATTTATTTATTTATAATTATAAATATATTTATGTGTAAATATTGAAAATATATATCTATAATTTTTTTTTAATTTTAATCATTTTTTACAATTTTTTTCCATTATTAATTAATATTTAATCTTAAGTACATGCATGTTAAAAATTATTGAAATTGAATAATTAAAAATAAGTATATGAAAAATATTGAAAATAGATAACTTTTATTTATTAAATAAAAATTAATAAATAAATATGGATATATATCGAAATTTTTGAAAACCCGACCCCCGAAAGTCAGGTGCTAGTATCTAATACCATTATATTTTCAAGATTACAAAAAATAAAATCCCAAATTTCCAAAGAGGTTTAGTAGTATTGGTAAACAAGATACATACACGAGTCTTGTATTACAAATGAATACACTAATTATAACATAATTTTTTTCCTTCAATAATAACTTAATTTCATCTAGCATATCCCTGCATATATTTCATAATACGCTTCTTATATTCCATTAGAATGGAAAAAATAAGGGTGAGCTCAATTGCTCAGTAAGGGTAATGTATAAAAGAAGTAATAGTTAATAAATGAGGATAATTATTAAATAATGGTAAATAACTAAACACAGATACCATGTAATCAACAAACTAAGAAAAAAAATTCATAAACAATATATAATGTTAATAATTAGAAACACGTGTCATTCAAATAACTTGATAAGTAAAAATCAATATGAAAAGGTAAGAACTGAAACAGAATCCACTTAATCAATAAAATGAGAAGGAAATGGATCCATAGATATGTTGACATGTAATCTAATATATGAATTTTAAAATAATCTAAATAACAAAAATTATTAATTATTGGATTCCATGTTTCCTAGGTACTTAGAACCTTTACTATCAGGACCTTTCATAAGATGGTTTAGCATATTGGTTAGAAACCCATCCAATATCCACAACTAATTAATCTAATGAGACTACCGATGCATCTAGAGGATATCTATAACTGGGCCCCAACTATATCATACCTATCCAAATCATTATTTATATATCTAATAATTGATTTATTAATGTGTCTTATAAAATATCTCTATAGATTAGAAGATATAGATTTATTAATATTTCTCCAAATATTAAAAAACATTCAGATTGAAAACCCTATGCAAAAATTGTATTTGGATTATAAAATAATAACATTCATGATAAATTAATTAGATATTTACGGTAAATTCAATTTCAATTATCATAGTAAATTGAATATATAAAGGGTACTAAAAGTAATCAAGGAATTGAATGTCAATATTATCCTTGGAAAAATCAATCAAAACCATTATAAAGAAGAATAAGAATGGTATCAATAAAACATATCCCAACATGAGTAAAAATAAAGGGTTTTTTCATTGATGAATGAAAATACTATTAAAATATTTTTCAAAACATTCATGAGGAAAATAGTATCTAGCATTGAAAAACATTTTGAGAAATATTTTATTTTAAAATAACTTTTGAGATCATTTTTTAAAAAATTAACCTTTTAAAAATGCCAAAAAAATCTTTATTGAAATGATCGTGGGTAAAACTATGCATTTCATATGAGGTAAAAATAACATTCTTTTTTGCATGGTAAGTAGGTTAAAAAATTTATTCAGAAAGCAAAAAGAAATTTCATTTGAAAACATTGGTAAAATTTTCTTTAATAAATCATTTTTAAAATGATAAAAAAAGTGTCAAAATATTTTTTGGTAAACATGATTTTATAGATAAAACATATTCTTCGAATAAAGGGATAAATGTAGTCGAGCTTTCTTTAAAACATTTTCTAATACATTTTGAATAAAAAAATGTGAAAAATAGTACAAATAATTCAAAAATCTCATGAATTAATATATGATAGTAAAATTAAAGGGTTTATCAAACAATGATCATATAATTTTATCAAATGTAAATACCATTTAAAGACCATCAAAATTATTCTTGAGGAAAATAGTCATTAAACATTCTAAAATGTCCCATACCATGTTGGAAAATTTAAAATTATAATCCCCTTGAAGGAATAAAATTAAATTAATGTTTTAAATAACATAAATATAAATGGATTAATGATATAATATAACAAAAGGGGTAGTGAATACATCACACAAAATAATTAATTGGTGAATATTACATTTGTCTCACAGATGTAAATGGTGCGATGATAATTCCTTACATTGATTCTGACTTGTCCAACATGTATTTATATCCATGAATAATAAACTTATATTAATTATTTAATTTTTTAATCATCTTTTTCAGGATTTTCATTACACTTTTTCATATTACCATGTTTTATGTAGCTACTTAAAAATTTAAGTTTACGTCGGTTATTTTAATCAAATTCAGTTTATGTGTCAAAACAACTTTGGTAAGTCAACTATAGTCAAATGGGTCATTATATAATATCTATAGAATAATAATAATGACATAATTATAATATTTATGTATAAATTATACTTTTAAACAAATAATTAAATATGTCCCTAAAAAATGAACCAACATTACTATCACAGAGACTGTAGGTCATACGCATACATGAGTACCGTTAACATTTTTCAATGACCGTCATGGAAATAGGGTAAGAAAAAAAATAATTAGGGAATGATAATAATGTCATAAATACCATATTATTTAATCATATATACTTATATATAAATTATTTTGATAAAAAAGTAATCGCATTGTTTTGAGGAGGCGGTAGTCCACAAGTCCACGAATGACATTATCACTCTTTAAGTGTGTAAAAGGGTAATAATGAAAACAATATTTATATATTATATTTATAAAAAGGTAATTTCTTCATGAATATAATATCTATTTTTTGTATTTCACATATGTTTAATTAAAACCATCTTTTATGCATTCCATGTATCATGTGAATGAATCACATCGCTTTTAGGAGGAGGTAGTCCACACTTCAACTAATGATGTTATCATATTTACAAGAAATGGAAAGAATAAAGGTATGTTATTTATAAAAATAAAATAATCATAGGAAAATTATAAATATAATATAAATCATATATAAAAATATTTTCCATCATAATTCCCACCAATAGAGGTGGTAAAGAAAGAATGAAAAATTATCATTTTGTGAGACGATAGTTCACCACACACATAAATGGTAAGTTAATTACCCATTATATATAAGTGTGTGTAAGTGTAGGTTGAAACCTTAAGATAAAAACATATCATTATATTTATGATATCGTTTTTTTATATAATCATTGAAATAAAAATATTAGAGGGGGATGGAGAATGGAAATAAAACTAAAGAGCCTGAGGAAAGATGTTACCTATTCTTTGGGTAACTCTTTTTTGATTGCACCTAAGGGATTACTTGGTTTTATTCATACCTAGAGAGAGGATTATAGGATAAGGGGCTGCATTAATTAGATCTATATGGGCAGATCATGGTCAATACAAAGTGTCTTTAGTGGTTTGATGAAGTAGGAGTGTTGAGTGTGTTTTTATAGTGGAGGAGAAGTGACACTCTTGTAAATTTTTTGAAAGGAAATTACACCCACATTTTTTCCATTTAAAGTGTCTCAAATAAGGGTCCATATACGATAAAAGGGGTGATATGGCCTAAATATAGACATACAATGGATTTTTAACAAGATTCTAGGTCATTTATTCCCTTAATATTAATGTTAAGTCATCTTTAAGATAATATTCTCTTAATTTTTGTAATTAATTTTAATTACAATCACTATTATTTTTGAAAAAAAATAATTTTAAAATTTTAAAAATTAGAAATTGTTCTTATTCCAAATATGGAATCCATTTTAAAAAATTCTAATCATATAATTTGAAAAATTAATTTAAATTTAATCCCACAGAAGGGGAAACAATGTAGGGGTTTAAAGTAAAAATGTTCAAATGTTTACTATGTTTATATATCAAATTTCCAAGTGAGATTGAGTTAAATTACCAAAATAGTATTGAATGATATAAAATTGATCTAATTAAGTTTTAAAACAATTAAAAATATAATTTAAAATTAAAAATAAATTATATGAAAAATGAGTTTATTGTTAAAAATCAAAATTTTAATTATTCATTAAAAAATAAAATATCATAGAAAAATAAAACAAATCACCGTAACATAATTTTTATATTTCACATTAAAATAATATTTTTATTTTGACATATACTTTTTATAAAATTTCCAAAAAATATATTTAAAATGGTTCTCTATTAAAGGATGGTAAAAGTGCCTTTATTAAAATATAGGTTTTTATATATAATATTTTTTTTCTTATCTTATATCTATCAAATAAATTGGATAAAAGTAAAAATATTTGATTTAATATATATATATAATATTAATATCATTCAATAATGTTAATTAATTTAAATTTTTAGTATAAAATA
The DNA here is from genome assembly GCA_963277665.1 of Viscum album. Lineage (NCBI taxonomy): Eukaryota > Viridiplantae > Streptophyta > Magnoliopsida > Santalales > Viscaceae > Viscum > Viscum album. The sequence goes on from OY728129.1 coordinate 417,796,819, forward strand.
GTTTTTTGAGCATAATAATTGTTATCTATAAAAATATTCCAATCTTTTTCAATTAGTTATTTAATTTCTAATTAATTTTTTACCAATGAATTGGTGTTTTATTTTCATAAACAATAAATTTTCATAATTAATTTAATAATATTCATAACAACCACCTTATATATTATTATATTAAATAATATTACTATAATAATATATTGTTGCTCAGTAAAACTCGGACTTGTTTGTAAAACAATATATCAAAGAATGTATAAGCTAACTCAGTATTGCATGTGTTGAAAGATATAACATATATTTAATTTATTTAAAATATTAAATATATTATAAAGTCTGACTATATTATATTCTATTTCACGCTTGGTGTTTTTGGTCATACATGTAATCAAATATAATTTTCATTCTTTAGAATTTTATCTCATTACATTCTCACCACGTTAATTAAATTTTGTCATTGAAATTTAAACTCAGTCTTTGTGAAGTATTGTTTGATATTTTATATGTTTTAAATCCCAAATTTTTATAACGGTTCATAATAAATGATATTTGAAAGATAGAATTGGAAGAAAAAATGTCACACAAGATTACATATAACTTGGTCGCTGAGTAGGAGAACATTAATGGAATGTAAGGATATGTACATGGAAAAAAAGCATAAATATTTATAGGGAGTGATTCTGTTCACCAATCACGAAAAATTGAATTATTAATAGAACATTAAGGTCCTCAAATCCATAAATATACAATTATTTATAAGACTATTATTTGAAAATATATTAACATATTAGGAAAACATTTGTTTTATGATATTTTTTCACATGTTGAGAAATTAATTTATTATATAATAATTTTTGAAAATTTACTTGCATGATATGTTTTAATTTACTATGAAAAATTCCATATTTTTGTTCTACTTCAATGAAATTCTATTTCATTCCTTACTTCATGAAATGGATATCCATAAACAACCTTTGATTCTTAAAGTAATAAACTAAAAATTTAATGGATTGTAAGGCCCATAAATGAATAAAAATTCATTAAATTTTTCTATAATTATTCTAAAAATAAAATATGGTTCATAAATTAATCTCTAAAATGAAAAATTTATGCAACATGTTCATAATTATTACTTATTCATCAATTTGTTCAACTAAAAAATGAAACATTAATCAGGACACTACGTAGGACAATGGATGGAGTTAAACCTTTATAATCCATCGATTATGGGTTCAAGTCCCATAGAATTATTTGATTTTATGGGTTTTCATACTAAATATTGGTTGTACTTTCTTAAAATCATACTAATATAATTTCCAAAACAAACATGAAAGACATCCTTGAAATATGCTTAATCAAAAAGTAGCCTTTTATCTAAGGTTTTCAATAGAATCCCAATAAAAAATACTTCATTAACTTATTTTTACATAGATCCTTCCTTGGCCTAGAGAATATCCTTTATAGGATTGAATCTACTTGGTTAATATATAGGTTCCCCACATTTTTAGAAATGTTGAACAGATGGATCCTTAGGAAGATCTTTGTTTCTTTCCATTGTAATCATCATTTCTACTCGTTTTTTCTTTATGTCATTCTTTCCCATACATAATTAATTTCCACATTCCATTAAAACACTTTCCTAGGTGTCTCATTCCACATTTCTTTCATGAGAGAAATCGATCCATATACTCTCCATGGTCTCCACCACCTGAGCTCTTTGAAAACTTCTATACTCTCTTATTTAGTGAGTTAGGGTGTTTGTTAAGGTATATTTTGTTAACCATATTCCTGTAAAATAGATTAGGAATAAGCATGATACCTTTAGCATCTATCCACACCTAATTTGGTTTCTAGTTGTCACCACCTTTTCCTTTATCTTCAAAGTTAACATGACTCTATTTGGAACCAACCATTGACTAAAACCAGAAAGAATAATCTGAGTAATAACAATCGATGAAATAAGTATAATGATTTATAGGTTATATAAATCATGACACCATATCTTCAATATAAAAAACCATAGGTTTAACCTAGGTTATTCATTTTAAAAATCCTTCATAATTAGTTTTAAATAAAATTTGAGTTGTCCTATGCATATCCGTTAGGATTGTCCAACTAAGTGTGGGGTAAGTCCCATTTTTATGTACCATGTTAGGATGAGTCAAGATCAATGCACCCTGTCAGGGTTTTTAATAATAGGCACATCTATTCTAGATTGAAATCCCCTTTTATTATCTAGATAGGTATGTATTTCTAGTAAACCCCATTTAATCTATATCATACCAAAATTTTGGGATTTTCTTCTACACTTATCCTCAAATTCTACTTTATCTATATGTTCTTTAATCTATGTTTTCCTAAATAATGTTCCCAAGGTTCCTAATAATCTTCTTTTGATACAAAATATAGTGACCCAACCCCAAAGAACCCATATATAGTGTCTACTAGTATTACATTAGCTGGAATTCAAGGAATCAAATTTTTGAAGGACCGATGATTTTTTGTAGTCTTGGAAAACCAGATATATAAATGAGTCTTGTATTACAAAAGAATACACTAATTACAACATAATTTGTTTATTTTTAGGACAAATTTATTCTATCTAGTATATCCATACATATCATTCTTAGTATGCTTCTTGGGGAAATGAGAAAAATTAAGGGTGAGATCAAATGATTAGTAAGGGTAAAGTATAGTAGAAGAAATAATGAATCTATGAGAATAATAATTATGGAATGTTCAATAAATTAAAAAACATAGAATGTAATAAAAAAATTTAGAAGGATGTGAATAAACAATATGGAAAGGTAATAACTTGAAACAAATGTCAATAAAATAAGTATATGAGGAAAAAAATATAGAAAGGGAAGAAACTGAAACACATGTAATTTAATTAAAAAACTAATAATGAAATGAATTTATAGATATTTCATTTCAGAACCTCATGGATGAAAATTAACTGAATGTAAATGAGGGAAATACTAAATTATTAGACAGCATGTTTCCTAGTATATGTTACCTTTACCATCAACTCTTTTCACAAAACAATTTAGCATATAGGGAAGAACCCCATCTAATTTGTGTAACTAATTCGTCTCATGAGACTACCAATGCATCAAGGGTCTATCTGTAACTAGTCCCCACCCATGTCTTACCTATCCAAGTAATTCCTCATATATTGAATAATTTATTTTACAATGTGCTTTATCAAATATCTATATTGTGTAGCAGTCACAAATTTATCAATATTTAACCATATATTAAAAAACATTAAAAGTGAACACAATATGTAAAAATGGTATATTATTTAGCATATAATCATTTCCATGGCAAATGATATAGATATTTGGGGTAAATTTGTTGTTAAATGATCATAATTAATTATATATTTAATGGAACTAAATGGAATAAAGGAGGTCAAGAGTAATAATATCCTTGGTCAAATGTAACGCCCCGACCCCAGCTACCCAGAGTCGGTGCATTACTTCGTAACATTGGCATGATCACAAAAGATCAAGTCTCGAAAGACCGATTAGTTTAGTAGCCTTGGAAACACTAGATACATTCGTAAACGTTACATTACATCATAAAGTGAAAAACTACAATAACAAAGTCTCCATAGTCCACCCTCATATCTTCTTCTCACAATCCCTACAGGCCATTCATAAAATACTTCTTCACATCCTGGAAAATATTAAAACATTGAAAGGGGTGATCTCAGATGCTCAGTAAGGATAACAATATTGCGGAAGCTTTCATAAATAAACATAAACATTTAAGGCAATGTATAACTAAAACAAAGGCCTTTTAAACTTGATCTTCAACATAATATGGCAAAAGTAAAATGAGATAATTCCATTTACTTCTTCACATGGATATTCTACTGGTCGAATAATCACATGAAATATCATTAACCACTTTCATAATGAGGGAATGTATAATACCAGACATTCTAAAACATGTTGTCAACGCCTCGGCCAAGACGTCTAAAATGATTAAGGCCTCGGCCAAAACCATAAATAAAATTGGGAAAGGGCCTTGGCCAATTCCACGTCTAGTTGTCTCATGAGACCTACCGATGCATCGAGGAGCTATAGCGGGCTCCACCCGTCACTTATTAAGTCCAATACATTCCTCATATGAATAGGTTTAAACATATCATAAACCATAACATAATCGTATCACATAAAACATGCATAAAGGAAACATAACATTTCCACATTTCAATCACAAGATATCAATACAACACATTGATATAATAAAACCTCTTTCAAAACCATTTTCAATACCAAAATAAAAGAAAGTTAAAACTTTGTATTTATTTTTCATTAAAAAAATGATGGCTTGTAGAGGAAGCTGAAACTCAAATAATGGTCACGGCGGCGGAGAAGTCATTGTCGCCGCATAACTATGGAAAGAAAAACATTCCCTTTTGTCGTTTAGAAAAACTCTTCGTATAAAAAAGATTCCTCTTGAATAAACGTAAAAGTCAAAGGGGTTTATACACCGTATAAAGAAAATTGTGTATAAAACCAAATATGCCTCAATGAAATGAGATTGAGACGAAGTCCTTAAAAAGATCATTTTTAAAATAAAATAGATCTATTATGTTTATTCACTATAGGTACACATAAAGAATGTAAAAATACAAAATAGGACATAATAATATCATGACATAATTTGAAAGTAGGAGATTAACCCAAAGAATGGAAGTTGGGTTAAGAAATTCCCTTACCTTGTGTCTGACTTGACTCAACCGTTCTTTAACCTCCTGAATAATAAACTAGAGTTAATATCTACCTTATTAAGAACCATTTTCAATTTCATTATCCTTTTTATATCACTTATTACAATGATATGAACATTATGTAATTATTTAAGTTAATAACGGTCGTTTTGTCGATCTTTGGTACTTGAGTCAACAATAAACTTATTATAATTACAAGTTGTTTATGTTGTAGAATATCCATTATCTCCAGAATTATATTCATGATTTAGATGTCATATATGTCATATATATCCAGTATATACATTCATTTATAATATTACGTAACATTTAGAGATAAGAAATGAAATGCACCGTTCATGGAGACGGTAAGCCGTACGTACGCATGAACGCTACTTTCATTTCTATTTCATATTTAATGGAATGAAATCATAATTATATAAAGGTATAATATAGTTCCAGTATAATATCATATATAATATCATTTACTCCATCCTTTATACATCCCACATATGGCATTAACGATTCACATCACTTTGAGGGGGCGGTAGTCCGCACTTCCTAAAATGAAATTATCGCGTTTTACCCATAATGGAAATCATAAAGTATGCCATAAATGAGAAATAAAGAAGCATAAGTAAAACATAAACATATTATATATCATATATAAAAATAGTTACATCTTAATGGCCACCTTTGAAGGTGTTATATGAGTGTTGAACAATCATCGTTTCGTGAGGCAGAAATTCACCATCCACAGAAACCGTATGTTCATTAACCATTAGATGTAGGTGTGTGTAAGTGTAGATCGAATACTTATTATAACAACATACTATTATATTGAGGATACTGTTGTTGTTACAAAAGAAATTAATAAAAAGAGTTTAGGGGGTTGGAGAAGAAAAATAAAGCAAAACAACATTAGAGAAGACATTACCTCAAAATCGGGTAACTCTTTTTGATTTGAGCCAAAGGCTTACTTGGGAAGAGTTCTGCCCAGAGTGAGGCTTCTAGGAGTAAGAGAGGGATGTTGGGAGAGTATTTGGGCAGAGGTTGGCCGAGCAAAATGGCTTGAAGGTGTGAATAAGTTGGGAGAGGTGGGGGCCTTTTATAAGTGGAGAGGAGGGGCTCTTTTGGAAAGATTGAAATGTTACATTATTACACAATGCTTTTCGGATTCTAAAGGTCCCAAACTTATATAATTCGAGGATATGGTGATAAGGGTTCGCAATATCCTCATCCAATTGGCTTTGGACAAGTGTAAGCCTTGGATTTTGCATTATCTTCCCATTTTATTTAAATCGTTAAATAATGAGGTCATCGCTGCATCATCATGATGTCATAAATAATGTAATTTATTCAATGTCTAAAAATTATTAAAAAAATATTATGATGTAGGAAATCGTTTTAGATTTCTAATGAATATTTATAATCAAAATTTGGACTTGTGTAACCCCACTTAAAAACTGTTTTAGTAAAACAACTCATGTTTGTGTCAATTTAATTTTAACATTAAATAAATATATATTAATGTCATTTTCCAACTAAAGTGGCTCCATGGGGTCCCCAAGTTGACCCATGGGTTGTCTTGGTTGGCCATGACTCATCCAATAGGAGTAGGACAAGTTTCATGCTCATCTCATATTATTATAACATTATTTGTACCTTAAACTACACTAATTACCTCTAATCGCGATTAAGAACTTAAAAGTTACTATTCACCAAAAAATTATTTTAATCTCATTGAACCACATTTTACTTCTTAATGACAACCATGTATGTCAGATTTTTGAAAATCAAATCACAGAAGTGGTAATATTTCATTTAAACAAAAAATCAGTTATTTAACTACCACTTAGTGGTTTCACTATTCATCAAAAATTGAAGTTTTTCAGAACAATGCCAAAATTTCACCCTAAGCTATAATTGATATTCCAAATTCAAAAAAGATGTCTATTTTAAAAAATTCCAATCATATAAGTTGTATTAATTAATTTTATAATTAATTCCCGCTGTCACAACAAATAGCGTGTTTTTAAGAAATAATTTATATCAAAAGATTGACAATTGTTTTTGTCCAATTTTAATGTTAAATTAATTCTAATGACCACCATTGGATAAAATAGTAAAAATATATTCTAATTATACTTTAAAACCACTAAATAGTATAATTTATCACTATAAATTATTTTGATTAAAAAAGTTGTTTTTAAGTATTTTTCACAATTCATAAAAAATTAGAAGTTCTCAGAAAAATACCAAAAATTCAACATAGGCTAATTTCAATATTACGAATACAAAAATGAAGTCCATTTTTAAATATAAAATTTCTATAATTTTAAAAAGTGGTTATTACTATTCATAACGGCTACTTTGATTAGTCGTGGTGTTTTAGAACTCGAAGTTGTGTACAATGCAAGCTATTGCATTATTGAAAGAGAGGCGTATCGTGGAAGCTCGGGGTGTTACATTCTCCCCTCCTTCAATAAATTGCGTCCTCGCAATTTGAAATTTTTCTTGGAAAATAAAAGGTTGAAAATAGAAAATACCTTTGAGTAAAACCCACATCGGAAATAAGATTAATAAAATTTAGCCTTAATAACAGGGAAAGGTAAATGAAAAAGTAACCACCCAATTATGATCTCGATTAGGAGAACATTGGTGGAAATTAGAGACATAATTAGAGGAAAAACGTAAATATTTTTAGGGAGCGATTGGGGTCATCAATCACAATCAAATGTCAAATTGAGGGCCTCAAAGCCTTCAACCTATGTTGATTTAAAATATCATCAGTTCAACAAGACATAAGGTATTAGGATAACACATTTTTTTGTTTTAATATCCCTTTACTAAAGTTTAAGAATTAATTTATTCATTGAATAAGAGATATGTATATATATATTTATGCTTGACAATTAGAGTTTCAACCTTCAACTCATCTTTCACTCAAAAAGATAATAGAACTCAAAAATATTATACTTATCCTAATTGTATAAGGTTCCAAATGTTAACACATACCATTTAGATTAGTAAAATTATTTTGTAATAACCAGGGACTTCCTGTAGGCTAGTGGTAGGAAATAAAGGCCTGTCTCACTATGATTGTGGGTTCGATTCCTGCAGCTTTGTCCGACGCGACGGGTTATGCCCCACCCTGCAGGTTATCCTTTTTCCTAAAACTATAGTATTATAATATTCCAAAAATAATCTTCAGAAATGCTTTAACCTTAAACAATACTATCCATGGTTCAACTTAATCCATTCCAACCTTAATAGTTATCCAAAATACCTCCGTCCAGACTTTCTCTAAAGGGTCGTTAAATTCCAAAATCAATTGTAACCTCAGATTCCCCAAACAAAGTAAAGTTTCTCTTATTGTCACGTACTAAAAATATGATTACCTTCATCATATTAAATCCTTAATGAAAAAAACATGTACTGCAGTACAATCCTTATATATCACATTATTCTTATAACCATAATCTAGTTCTTGAGTCCAAAAACACAAATACAATAATTATTCCGCTTCAATTGTAGTCACAACATAAGATTGGCCTTGATCCCTTGGCCTTTTCTGAGGTAATTTTCCTCGACGCTTAGGACATTCATTTGCATAATGACCCATTTCTCTACAATTGTAGCATTCAACTTTGACAGCCTCTTTCTTTCCCTTGCAATCACGAGCCTGGTGACCCTTTTTTCCACATTTATAACAAACTCCCATTCCTTTTAGGCACGTACCAGGGTGATTCTTCCCACAATTATCACATAATGGAAAATCCTTCTTTCCATTTTTCCCTTTATCTGTCTCTTGTTCCACCGTTCTCTTCTTCTCTTTCTTTACTTTGTTGTCATAAGACTTAGAGAATTCCTTTTCTGTCTTGATAGCACACGAGACAATATCTTCGTATGATGAGAAGGATTGTGATACTAAAGCTCGACGGAGAAATGGTTTTAACCCATCAAAAAAACGATCAATCTTACTTCTTGGGTTACGTATATAATCGGAAGCATGCCTCGCTAACCTTGTAAAGTTAGCCTCATACTTTGCGACATTCTCATCCTCCTTCTGCCTCAGACTCAGAAATTGCCTTTCCATATCTGCTCGATGCTCACGAGGAAAGTATTTTTCTAAGAAAAGCTCTTTAAACTCCCTCCATTCCATATTCGATACGTCATCATCTTTCTTTGTGTTTTGAATCAGCGACCACCACTGATCGGCATCTTCAGTGAGGCAGTAAACTGCCATGACAACCTTCTCCATTTCACTACTCCCCAAGGCATGAAATATTTTCTCTAAGGAATTTATCCATTACTCAGCTACTATAGGATTTGAACTCCCATTGAAGGTTGGTGGTTGTTGCCTCATGAATCGATCTAACATTGATCCTCCACGCTGTGGATCAGGGTTCTCCATACGGGTAAGGTTATTATTCATAACCTGAGTAAGTTGTCCCAGTATGGTGATTAGCTGATCGGAACCAGTTGCATCACCAGCCCCACTATAATTATCTTGAGCAGGAGGGAAATCCCTACATGGAGTTCGTGCATTGATACGGTTTCCATTTCTTCCACTAGGCGCCATTTCTAAACAATTGCGTAAACTAGATCAGTTTATGAATCAAAATACATAATCCCATACTTATAAAACACTTAACATAAATTGAACTATTTATGGATATAATCCATAATCATAAAAAAATTTTCTTTGAGGAATTATATAGTCATAAACCTTTCATAATGATTTGTAAAGAAAATAAGAGTTATCCTAAGCATATCCCCCGGGAGTGTCGTAACCAAGAGTGCAGCAAGGCTCGTTGTCGTGCACCAGTTCCCGTTCGAGTCTAGCTCAAAGCGGTGTTTTCGGGTTTTACCCCTAGGTACATCTGTGCCAGAGCCGCCTCTACCTACTCGTATCCAGACAGGGATGTATTGCTCAGAAAACTCATAACATCTCTATAATACCAAAATTCTAGGAAGTTATTCTATAATAATCCTCAAAGTCTATCTTCGGGCTATGTACTCTAATCAGAGTTTATCTAAATCTAGCTTCCAAGGTTAGTACTAAACTGCCTCTGATACCAACTATAATGCCCCGACCCCAGCTACCCAGAGTCGGTGCATTACTTCGTAACATTGGCATGATCACAAAATATCAAGTCTCAAAAGACCGATTAGTTTAGTATCCTTGGAAACACTAGATACATTCGTAAACGTTACATTACATCATAAAGTAAAAAACTACAATAACAAAGTCTCCATAGTCCACCCTCATATCCTCTTCTCACAATCCCTGCGGGTCATTCATAAAATACTTCTTCACATCCTGGAAAATATTAAAATATTGAAAGGGGTGAGCTCAGATGCTCAGTAAGGATAACAATATTGCGGAAGCTTTCATAAATAAACATAAACATTTAAGGCAATGTATAACTAAAACAAAGGCCTTTTAAACTTGAACATGAACATAATACGGTAAAAGTAAAATGAGATAATGCCATTTACTTCTTCACATGGATATTCTACTGGTCGAATAATCATATGAAATATCATTAACCACTTTCATAATGAGGGAATGTATAATGCCAGACATTCTGAAACATGTTGTCAAGGCCTCGGCCAAGACGTCTAAAATGTTTAAGGCCTCGGCCAAAACCATAAATCAAATTGGGAAAGGGCCTCGGCCAATTCCACATCTAGTTGTCTCATGAGACCTACCGATGCATCGAGGAGCTATAGCAGGCTCCACCCGTCACTTATTAAGTCCAATACATTCCTCATATGAATAGGTTTAAACATATCATAAACCATAACATAATCGTATCACATAAAACATGCATAAAGGAAACATAAAATTTCCACATTTCAATCACAAGATATCAATACAACACATTGATATAATAAAAACTCTTTCAAAACCATTTTCAATACCAAAATAAAAGAAAGTTAAAACTTTGTATTTATTTTTCATTAAAAAAAATGATGGCTTGTAGAGGAAGCCGAAACTCAAATAATGGTCACGGCGGCGGAGAAGTCATTGTCGCCGCATAAGTATGGAAAGAAAAACATTCCCTTTTGTCGTTTAGCAAAACTCTTCGTATAAAAAAGATTCCTCTTGAATAAACGTAAAAGTCAAAGGGGTTTATACACCGTATAAAGAAAATTGTGTATAAAACCAAATATGCCTCAATGAAAGGAGATTGAGACGAAGTCCTTAAAAAGATCATTTTTAAAATAAAATAGATCTATTATGTGTATTCACTATAGGTACTCATAAAGAATGTAAAAATACAAAATAGGACATAATAATATCATGACATAATTTGAAAGTAGGAGATTAACCCAAAGAATGGAAGTTGGGTTAAGAAATTCCCTTACCTTGTGTCTGAATTGACTCAACCATTCTTTAACCTCCTGAATAATAAACTAGAGTTAATATATACCTTATTAAGAACCATTTTCAATTTCATTATCCTTTTTATATCACTTATTACAATGATATGAACATTATGTAATTATTTAAGTTAATAACGGTCGTTTTGTCGATCTTTGGTACTTGAGTCAACAATAAACTTCTTATAATTACAAGTTGTTTATCTGGTAGAATATCCATTATCTCCAGAATTATATTCATGATTTAGATGTCATATATGTCATATATATCCAGTATATACATTCATTTATAATATTACGTAACATTTAGAGGTATGAAATGAAATGCACCGTTCATGGAGACGGTAAGCCGTACGTACGCATGAACGCTACTTTCATTTCTATTTCATATTTAATGGAATGAAATCATAATTATATAAAGGTATAATATAGAGCCAGTATAATATCATATATAATATCATTTACTCCATCCTTTATACATCCCACATATGGCATTAACGATTCACATCACTTTGAGGGGGCGGTAGTCCGCACTTCCTAAAATGAAATTATCGCGTTTTACCCATAATGGAAATCATAAAGTATGCCATAAATGAGAAATAAAGAAGAATAAGTAAAACATAAACATATTATATATCATATATAAAAATAGTGACATCTTAATGGCCACCTTTGAAGGTGTTATATGAGTGTTGAACAATCATCATTTCGTGAGGCAGAAATTCGCCATCCATAGAAACCGTATGTTCATTAACCATTAGATGTAGGTGTGTGTAAGTGTAGCTCGAATCCTTCTTATAACAACATACTAGTATATTGAGGATAATGGTGTTTTTACAAAAGAAATTAATAAAAAGAGTTTATGGGGTTGGAGAAGAAAAATAAACCAAAACAACATTAGAGAAGACATTACCTCAAAATCGGGTAACTCTTTTTGATTTGAGCCAAAGGCTTCCTTGGTAAGAGTTCTGCCCATAGTGAGGCTTCTAGGAGTAAGAGAGGGATGTTGGGAGAGTATTTGGGCAGAGGTTGGGCGAGCCAAATGGCTTGAAGGTGTGAATAAGGTGGGAGAGGTGGGGGCCTTTTATAAGTGGAGAGGAGGAGCTCTTTTGGAAAGATTGAAATGTTACATTATTACACAATGCTTTTCGGATTATAAAGGTCCCACACTTATATAATTAGAGGCTAAGGTGATAAGGGTTCGAAATCTCCTCATCCAATTGGCTTTGGACAAGTGTAAGCCTTGGATTTTGCATTATCTTCCCATTTTATTTAAATCGTTAAATAATGAGGTCATCGCTGCATCATCATGATGTCATAAATAATTTAATTTATTCAATGTCTAAAAATTATTAAAAAACTATTATGATGTAGGAAATCGTTTTAGCTTTCTAATGAATAATTATAATCAAAATTTGGACTTGTGTAACCCCACTTAAAAACTGTTTTAGTAAAACAACTCATGTTTGTGTCAATTTAATTTTAACATTAAATAAATATATATTAATGTCATTTTCCAACTAAAGTGGATCCATGGGGTCCCCAAGTTGACCCATGGGTTTTCTTGGTCGGCCATGACTCATCCAATATGAGTAGGACAAGTGTCATGCTCATCTCATATTATTATAACATTATTTGTACCTTAAACTACACTAATTACCTCTAATCGCGATTAAGAACTTAAAAGTTACTATTCACCAAAAAATTATTTTAATCTCATTGAACCACATTTTACTTCTTAATGAAAACCATTTATGTTGGATTTTTGAAAATCAAATCACAGAAGTGGTAATATTTCATTTAAACGAAAAATCAGTTATTTAACTACCACTTAGTGGTTTCACTATTCATCAAAAATTGAAGTTTTTCAGAACAATGCCAAAATTTCACCCTAAGCTATAATTGATATTCCGAATTCAAAAATGATGTATATTTTACAAAATTCCAATCATATAAGTTTCATTAATTAATTTTATAATTAATTCCCGCTGTCACAACAAATAGCGTGTTTTAAGAAACAATTTATATCAAAAGATTGACAATTGTTTATGTCCAATTTTAATGTTAAATTAATTCTAATGACCACCATTGGATAAAATAGTAAAAATATATTCTAATTATACTTTAAAACCACTAAATAGTATAATTTATCACTATAAATTATTTTGATTAAAAAAGTTGTTTTTAAGTATTTTTCACAATTCATAAAAAATTAGAAGTTCTCAGAAAAATACCAAAAATTCAACATAGGCTAATTTCGATATTACGAATACAAAAATGAAGTCCATTTTGAAATATAAAATTTCTATAATTTGAAAAAGTGGTTATTACTATTCATAAGGGCTACTTTGATTAGTCGTGGTGTTTTAGAACTCGAAGTTGCGTACAATGCAAGCTATTGCATTATTGAAAGAGAGGCGTATCGTGGAAGCTCGGGGTTTTACATCAAATCATTCATAAATCATCTAGAGGAAGAATAAGGATGTTATCAATAAAATATATCAAAGTGGATTAAAAATAAAAGGATGTTGTCATTGGTGAATTTAAATAAAATAAAAATAACTTTTAAAAATATTCTAAAAGAAAATATCCTTTTGTTTTGAAAAACCTTATAATTGAAAATCAATTTTCAAAACATTTTTTTAAAAAAGTAACCTTTTAAATATTCAATATAATATTAAAAGAAATGAAGGTTGGTAAATCTATACATATAGTACGAGGTAAGAAGAAAATTAATTTTTTACTGTAAAAAGGATATAAAATAACATTTTTGGGAAAGAGGCAAGAAGATGTATTAGAAAATAGTTTTTGGAAACCATTATAGAAAACATGTTTTTTAGAAGCAAACCAATTCTCTGAATAAAGAAATAAATAAGGTTAGGTTTTCTTAAACATATTTTCTAAAATATTTTTCATATAAAAAATTATAAAAATGGTACTAATACATGAAAAAGGTCATGGATAAATTGATTAGGGGAAATGAAAGGGTTTATTGAACAATTTTCATATAATTTCTTCAAATCCAAATATCATCAAAAGATCATTAAAGTTATTCTTGAAGAAAATAATCTTCAAACATTCTGAAGTGTCCCATACCCCTTTGAAACATTTTAAATCATAAAAATAATAAAAAAATTAAATTAAACTAAATTTCTAAATTTAGTAAAGATAAAAGTATTAATGATATAATATATCAAATGGAGTATTAGATACACCACACTGAAGAAGTAATTGGTGAATTTGACATTTTTCTCAGATATGTAAAAAGTGAGATAAAAATCCCTTACCTTAAGTATGTATTGTTTCATGTGTATTTATATTATTGAATAATAAAATTATTTTAATTATTTACTTTATTATTATCCTCATTAATTTTAATAATTACTTTTATTTCACTTATTACCATGTTGTTTATATCTACTTAAACAATTAAATTTACGTCAGGTGTTTTGACCAAATTCGGTTATATGTTAAAACAACTTTTCTAGGTCAAATATGGTCAAGGGGTAATTTTATAAAAATAAGGAATAATAATCATTAAATAATTATCAAATTTATATATTTTTTATAATGTTAATACCAATATTTAAAAATGGTTATAAAAAAAGAACCAACAATACAATTATGGAGACGGTGGGTTGTAGGTAGGCATGAGTAGCGTTACCATTTTTCAATTATCATCATATATAGAAGATATGTAAAATTAATCTTTCCATAATGATAATTATATCATAAATAGAATATAATTTAGTCATAAACAATTATATATATAATTCTTTTTATGTGAAATGAATCACAACATGTCGAGGAGGCGGTAGTCCACACATCCACAAACAACGTTGTCGCTTTTTATGTGTGTGAAAGGGTAATAAAGAATAATATATATATATATATATATATTATTTAAATAAAGATAATTATTTCATGAATATAATATTTTTATGTCATATATGTTTAATTACAACCATCCTTTTGGCATACCATGTACCGTGTGAACAAATCACATCGCTTGGAGGTGGTAGTCCACACATCCACCAACGATGTTATCGTATTTACACAAAATGGAAAGCATAAAATTATGTTATATATAAAAATTTAATAAGAATAAATACATTACAAATATCAAATATATCAAATATAAATATATTTTTCATCATAACTCTAACCATAATAGGTGGAAAAGGAAGAACAAATAATAATTTATTTTTGAGGTGGTAGTTCATCTTACACATATATAATAAGTTTGTTACCCATTAGATGAAAGTGTGTTTAAGTGTTGGTTGAAACAGTAAAATAAAATCCCATAAGTATTTTTAGGATGCTTCTGTGTTTATACAATCATGTAATAAGGAGAGTTGAGCGGGAGGATAATGGAAATAAAACTAAAGATAATGAGGAAAGATGTTACCATGATTTACTCAAAAATAGATGATTATAGGATTATGGGGGTATTTTTATCTGAAATATTTGTAGATCATGGTTGAGACAATGTTTCCTGATAGTTTTGAGGAAGTGGGAGGGTTGAGTTCCTTTTTATAGTGGAGGAGTTCCACTCCGATAAAATTTTTAAAACATTATTTTGATTCCATGTGTATCAAATAATTTTAAAAAATATATTCATGATATTATAGGTTGTAAATATGGACACCCCATAGATTTTGTAAATGTTTCTAGGTTATTTTTGCATTTAATTTTAATTTTTAGTCCTCTATTAAGATAATTTTTCCTCTTAATTGTTGTAATTAATTTTAATTACATTTTCTAATAGTCTTGGTAAAAAACAATGTTGAACATATTATAAATTAAAAAATATTCTAATTCTATATATGGAATAAATTTTTACAAATTCCAATCATAGAAGTGGAAGACAGATATTTAAATTTAATCCCAGAGTTGTGATAATAATCTGGATTTTTAAAGAAAAATGTTCACATGTTTTTTGAGTTTATATGTCCTATTTCAACTTCAAATTGTTTCCCATGACCTAAATTTTATTAAATAATATATCATTGAAATAAATAGGCATCAAAACTAATAAATAAAATAACTTATCCTTATAAATAAATTAGACAAAAACTTAGTTTGAGTTAAAATTCACTAGTATTCACACTTCATTGACAAATGAAACTTCACAGAAAAATACCGAAAATCACCCTAACCTAATTTTTAGGTTTATATTTAAAATATTAAGTTTATTTTTAAATATAATATTTATTAAAGTTCCAAAAAAATTAATTAAAATAGGATTTCCATTAAAAAGTGGTAAAAGTGCCATTATAAAAATATAGTTTTTATGTGTAATATTGGATTTATTTTTACCTCAGGCCTATAGATTCTATTAAATAAATGAAAAATATATTTGATTTTATATATAACATATATATTTCATTAATACCATTAACTAACTGTAATTAATTCAATTTATTTTTATAAAACAGCTTTGCAAGCAAAAGAATAGTTTTCTATAAAAATATTGCTTTTATTTTAAATTGATTATTATATTCATTTCTAATTAATTTGTAACCAATGAATATATTTTATAATTTTTTAAAAAATAGTCTTTCATAATTTTCTTAATATTATTCATGAAGTCTAGTTTATATCTTATTATATTTTATAGTAATATTTTAATAATATATTATTGCTCAGTAAAACTCGGTCATACGTGTAACGCAATCTATCGAAGAAAGAATTTATTGAATTTAACAAAATCTAACTCAGTATTGCATGAATTAGAATCTACATCATAGATTAAATTTATTTAGAATATTAAATATATTTTAATGTCTCAGGATATTATATTCCCTTACGCACTTTGTGTTGTGTGTCATATATGCTATCGAAGATAATGTTCTTACATTAGAATTTAGGGGCATTATAAAAATTAAATTGAATACATATTGAATATATCAACACAAATAATATAATTAAATATAAAATAATTAATATAAAAAGATTAAATTAAAAAAAACATATTAAAAATAAATTAATACAAAACTGTTATAAAATTAAAAATAATAATTAAAATTCCCCGTGATTAAAGATGGGATGTATTAAATGAATATTGTTATAATGAAATTCAAAAATGAATACTAAAATTTGAATAATCTATATAAATATTAGGCTTGTTTGTTTCTTTATAAAATTTCATTGATTACATAAATATTTGTGTGTGTGCAATGTATATAAATATTATTTAATGATGTATATGTGAAATAAGTGTAACACATGTATGATCTATGTTAAATTTAAAAATCAAACAACATTCAATTATGTCCATTACTCGATGTAATTAGTCAGTATTTTTAATTCATATTAATTTTTAACTATAAATATTATTCACTAAATATATTCCTATTTATTGTAAATCATAAATATTTTTTATTATATAAATAGTATTTATTTACTTTCACATATATCTATATATTTGATATATAATATTATTAACATTTCAATAATTATTTAATTAATAAAATGTTTAACATTTTTCTCAATATATATATTTTTAAATTTTAATTGTTTAATTTTTATTTTATATAAATCTATATATTTAATATATACTATTTATTAGTATTTATATCTATACATAATATAATCAATTTATTCATTTTTTTCAATGATTATTTAATTAATAAATAATTTAAAATATTTTTAAAATTCTCATTTTAATTTTTTATTTTTTATATATTTCATTTTAGTCGGGCCATTATCACTGCTAAAAAAGTGGTCCTAAAGGATCCCTTTCTGAGTGCTAAACATATAGCACTGATAAAGGAAACCCTTTATCTGTGTTAAAAAAATACCTAACAAAGGGTCCCATTTATCATCACAAAAAAAGCATTGATAAAATTAACCCTTTATCAGTTCCTTTTTTAGAACTAGTGAAGGTAACCTTTATCAGCACTATTTTTAGCACTAATAATGGTTTGCTTTATTAAAGGCCTATTTTATTTTAGTTTCCTTGTCAATTAAATGACAGGTTGGACAATATCGAGTAGATGTACCCTACTTCACAAGAGCACCATTGTCTCTCCTTGGGATGAATAGAACCATCCTGTGATCCCTGAACCAAAAAACATGTGTACAATGATCGCATTATGAAAAGTATTACACTTCTAGGTCCCCAAGTCTAACATCATCTCTCATATTCTGAAGTCTCTAATCTTGTGTGCCCACTTCCAACATTAACAATATGCATATACTCATCCATGTAAATCATGAACACCAAGGACTGTTCTAGCACCCCATGATAGGTATGAATTCATATAGGTATGAAACTAGCTATGATGTACCTATTTAGTCCCCTCTCAAAGGCTTCAGATTAAAATAACTGATCATGAACCATATACATCAAGTACCTAGAGAGGTTAGTGAAGCTTGTTGAATACTCATCTACTATCATACTGCCCGTGCAGAAGTTTTAGAAGATTCTATATTAAAAAAACCCTTAACATAGCTGGAGAGAACTATTATATGAAAATGAACTCAAGCTCTGACCATTCTAGAGTTTTATATTCGTATGGCTAGGTCATTAAACCCCACCATCATCCTGTATATCCATGGATTATGATTTCTTCCAGGTCCACCATATGATCTTCTGACATCCTAAAAAGATGGAAAACATACTTCACCACCTCATGCTAGTACTCAACTACTCATGAGTTGATATCACATTAGAACATGAGGGGTCTCTATCACTGAAACTCATAATGTGTTCTCATCATACGCACCACATCTCCTAGTATTTCAAGTACCATCTTCTGGTCAACTGGTGGTGGTATAATTGGTGTAACACCTTGAAATAACTCCTCCATAAAATGTCCCTATATTGATGACTCATCACCGAGGGGATCATCCTTGTGATCCAGATTTTGAATCCTAGTTTGAATAGCTTGTAGAATAATACTAAGATAGACAATATAAACTACGATCAATGATTATATCTTGATAGATGACTTAATATGGACATGGAAACCACCACCCATTCGTATATGATGCATTTACCAATGTTTTACCTAGAACCAGTTTCCACTTTTACCAAGTCAAAAGGTAGGTGATCAGAGTCCTTGTGTATGGATACATCGACCACCACACCAACACTAGAGTCCCTAGCCTGAAGGATAAACTCAAAACACATAATAGTGTTACTCCGAACCAATCTCAAAAAATTCATTCCTAAGGTATAATAGATTGATCTAACATAAATCCATCCTGAACCATCCCAACATGACCCATGTTGTAACAACCCCAATCCAACCTCTAAAAGTACGGGGGATAGAGACTAGTGTAGAATAGGCATATCACTCACATGGGATGACTTAGCCTAACATACTTGTACAAACAGACACACATATCTAATCCCATATAATCCTAAAATTTAAACCAACTGAAAAACAATTTATGAATTAAAAAAATCCTCTATCATGGTATGAAAAAATTACAAGAAATAAAAAGAAAAACTACAATCCCACTACAATGAAATTGTAAACTATTCCGGCCTACAAGTATAGAAGGGATTATTTTCAAGGTACCCATCAGAACACACCAAGGTCAATGTGGCTCCCTAAGATATTCCTAGTCCTATCCACTTTAGGAATCATTAAATGGTCGATCGTCTGAATAATACGTGACACATGAAAAAAAACCCATGATGTGGTGATTGTAGCAGTACTCAGTAGGTCACCCCAAAATCACTAATCATAAAACAAAAAGAATAAAAATCAGATCAACATAGGTATATGTATAAACAAATACAAAAATAATATCAAAATATACTCAATAAATTAACATTATATCAAGGAAAATTTAAATCCATAATGTTCTTCCATGAGTCCATCTTGAAGGTTACACATAGCACTCATCTAGGTAAACACTCTCCATGAGTTAGATAACACTAATATTGTTCATCTAAGATGTAAATCTCACCAGGTCTCACCATAAGAAGTATACACTTTAAGTATGAATTGAAGGATACATATATAAGGATCACACCCAAATCCATGAGGTATGCCAACCACTCAATCTGGAATAATCCACTAAGTAAAAGATCATTGACCGTGTTGTGTTGGTCATGATGATACAAAAAAATCCAGTTAGGGAAAAGAATATGACAGATTTTCTCACTCAAGGCCTCATAGAAGGATTAAAGAAACTCTATTTGAGAATTCCTACTCATGGGATCTCTTTCCTATGAGTAGGACACAAATCTTTACAAACCCATCCAGAATGAATCAAGGGAACGTTTCTTAAAAACCTTGTCCAAGATAAAGTGGAACATGGATATAATCTTTCTTTGAAGGAATACCAAATGTGTAATTTTAGTACACAAAGTGTCCCTTTTTCACTTGGTCTTAACCTTGTTTCATGGACCATGCCCATGCCCACATCCTTGTCCTAGTACGCAGCGTGTCCAAGCATGTTTAATGCTAACCGTGTCCAAGTACATAGCTCTGTCTGTGTATGCTTGTCTTGGCCATGTGTGTTTAGAAGTACATGGAATTTTTGAACTCATGTAATACTTTTTATGTCCATGTACCCTCTAAAATACACGAAAATATTCAAGTTCGAGTCACACTCTAAGTGATAGGGGTCACACGCCATGTGATATTTAACTTTCTGTGGAAAACTTATTGCTAAACAGGGGGTCCCATACTGGGTGTGTTACCAAAATACACATCATGTAATGTAGGATTTTCAAGAATCTCATATTTTTTCATATTACATCATCCACTCCTCCTATCATTGATCAAGATACAACTATCACTAAAAATAATGAACCTGACAAGACGAGCCTTTCGATTGTCAATCCCTGGTTTTTGGACCCTCAAGTCCATTAAAATATAATCCTCCCATTTCATCCACTATCATACACCAATGATATGAAGAATGGTATCTTGAAATCCATCCTTGATCAGTCATCCAATATCGCAGTTCAATCCCATCATCTATCCAAGCCCAAATATTTGATATCAATCTGTTTCACCAAAAAATGGGTGTGAAACTATTTATTTACCAATATTTTTGTCAAACAATTATTCAAAAAGAATACTAATGATGAATGTAAAAAAACTGTGGGAGAAATACATAAATATCCATTAGAATGAAAAATGATGTACCAAATAAAAAATAAAAAATTAGGAAAATAATTCTCAGAGATAATCCCATGCCCACAATCTGACCAATCCACATATCAATCCATTGGTTAATTGATTCATGTTAACTGTAGAAATAAAATAATTGGTAATAATCAAAATAATATAACCAGAACACCTCAATTTAGATTAATTAATAGATAATAACATCTATGTTTCATTTTCACTAGAAAGATCCCCAGGCTTCATCGCACACCGATCTATGAACCACAATTCATTCATTGCTCAATAATGGAAGCTCCTCCAATGCTCTCAAAAGGATCCTCTCTATTTGAAGGGTTATGTGGATAATGCGAAAAATCCACCATAATAGATTTTATATAGAAATAAATTAGGTTGTGGTTTCATATAATAAAATAAATAAATATTTTATTTTATTTTACTAATTGGCATGTGACGTTGCTCAACCCGAAAACCTAATGTGTTCTATGTTTTTGTCACAGCTAGGGTAAAAAAAATGCTACAAGCCTAATGAAATTCTCATATTTCTAATCCAATCCTTCATTTAAAAGTTATTCTATAAAATTGTGTGATCATGAATTTAATATATTTAATATATTTTAAAAATTAATTTCAGTCACACCGAGCCTCATAATCTTTAGTCATCTTCACGCTTCGCACCCAAAATAATCCATATAAATTCCAAAATAAAACATGGAAAATCAAATTCATTACAATTGATAATTTTATAATTTATGGTAGATACTTATAATATAAGTGATTTATGTGAATAATAGAAATGTTTGATTATAAAATTTTTTATTTTTCATTTAAATACTCAAAAAAATGATTTGTATCACTAAAATATTTTATATAATATAATGATTCGAAATTGTTTTTTTTTAAAAATAATTTTTTAGACTCTAAAATTTCAGATATGTATTTTTAAATTCAAATTACTATATTTAAATAAATTATTTTACTTATTCAATAAATTTTAATTTTTTTTAAAATATTGAGTTATTTTGATATATTTTGGATGTCATAAAATTAATGATATAAGAATTATTAGTTATATTAACTAAAAAATGATTTTTTTAGAAAAATAAAAAAAAATCACCCTAAATAAATTCTATCTTGATGATTCTAGAAATAAAGTGTATTTTATTGAAATAAATTTCAAAATTAATTATATCAAATTTTTAAATTTAATCATAAAATTAATATTAATTTAAAATATGGAAAAATAGTTTTTTTAATAATCTACACATACAAATACATGGAGTTATATATTTTTAGAAATCATTTTATGATAGTATAATATATATATATTAACACATTTTATTTATGGTGTGTATTTTTTACAATCTATTTTACTATTTTAATGATTAAGTTACTCTTCTAACATCCATGTTACTATTCCATTGGTCATATTGGTATTATATTGATTATATTTTGTTTATAAAAACTATTAATATCTTACATTACCTTCTTTCATCACTCAGTACAATTCTTCTCGAGGTTATCATTTTTTCATTTATAAAATTAGAATTATATTTATAATTTTTTGTTTCATTTTTATAGTGTTTCTAGGTGTGATATTTCTAGGAGACTATGATGCACTAGAATTTCGAATTCTAGTTTTATTATTTACTAGTGTTTATTATTCCATTACACTATTTTGAATTTAATAGATTGTTTGTATCCTTCATTTTTAAGGTTGTTTATTGATGAAAAATGACAATGTTCATATTTTATGGGGTACATGTGTTTTTTAATATAACATGTACTTAAATATGACACACATATCTATTAAAGAGGCTATTTTCATTTTGAAAATTTCATGTTGTTACATCCCTGTGGAAATTTCATCCTATAAATTTAAACTCAAATTATAAAATGAAAATATATGGGGTTAAATTTCTTTCATTATATCATTTGGTTCCGATGATTCTTTCTCATACTATTAGTTTCTTGATTATAATTTGTCAAAGAGATTTCAAAATTTTTAAAAAATTTTCTCTATAATCAAATATCATTACTATATTCTCTTCAGTAGAGAGATCACACTGTAAATCTACCACATTCATATTCAGTACATATGTAGGATATGTTATGTACTTTCATAGGAGGAATATATCATGTACTTGATATAGGATTGGTATAAGTACTAATTGATAGGAAATATCTCATATATGATCAAAGATATTAAAAGGAATTATGTATTGGAGAAAATAGTATCTTCTTCCCAAACATCATGAATCTATACTATTGTGATATGTAAAGGATCACATTATCTCTATCCCCTCACTCCTAGACTTGTTGATGATTTTCAACATAGCACTTAGATAAACTTTTTTATTCTATGATATGTTTCAAAATGGTTTTCACCTTCTATTCAATATCTTTAACTATTTTAGGTCTCAATAAATTGAACTCTCTTACATTATACTATAATGTTTTTTTATACCTCTTCCCATCCATAGATCAATAAAGACCCATCTTGATGATTGAGTGGAAAAATTATTTTAATGGAAATCGAATATAGGAAGATGTTGACCGAACCACCTTTAATGTCCATGGAGTAATCTCTCAACATATCCTAAAGTGTTTGTATAATACTTTTATATGAGTTATCAGTATGTGTGTGATAGGATATACTAATGTTCAAATCTATATTCAATAAATTTTGAAAATTTTCTATGAATTTGGAGATGAACCATATATGTCATTTAGATACCATTAATAGATGGGTTCCATGTAGCCTAAATACTATTCAGATGTATATCATAGAAAGATAATTAATTGATAATTTTTACAAAATGGAGATAAATGTACCAATCTTTGTAAAATACCCATTACAACACATATTTATTTTTTAAATTTTAATGGATTTATAATACCTATGATAAAATCCATCATGATGTTTTCCCATTTACATGTTTTCATAATTATTGGTTTTATTACCCATTTTTAATTTCATCACTATTCCATAAATTTTTATAATACTATGAAATTAATGGTATATTTAATAATTTCATATTTATATTATACCACTAAAATTTCTCTCAATGGTCAGTATACATAGTTGTGCTCCCTAGGTAGATAGAGAATATTAATCTATAATAATTATCTAGTATACTATTATTTATCTTTATATCTGATGATATATATAATATTATACAAAATATTATAAATATATCATTTAAAATGTTCAGTGATTAGGATTTCCCATCCTTATTTCCTCTACATTCTTTTATATCTCCACAGTATCCATTTTAGATTCCTTAATATTCACGGTGATAGATGGTAGAGTAATCATTTCATTAAGGTGTGATATTTGACCTCCCTTTATTATTACCTTATGTATCATTAACATTTCTAACAATATTGGATCCTTTTCATTCTTCATAATAAATATGGTTGTAGGATATCTTCTAACTACCACATTATTCACCTTTCTTGGAGAGCAATAGATTGACCATTCATAATCACTGATCAGCTCTAACCGTCTTTAATGTCTCATGTTTGCCTCCTTTTGTGTCAATACATACTTTAAAAAATTATTATAAGCATATATGTCAAAATTCTCTACATAGACATGAAATATCTAATTCTTAAATTTAAAAATTACTTTATCCAACTATAGATTATGTGTTGGATAAGTTTTTTCACATCTTTTAAACTATCTAGTGTTATATACTATCAAATTATCATTTTACCTGAATATACAACCCAATACAATCATTAATTCATCTCTTCATATCAAAACCACTTCTGTACTTGAGGGTAATATGTGTACAAGTGAAATTATTAGAATCTTCTTGAACTCTTTGAACCACTATTCACATTCATCTATCAAATAAATATTTAATATTTTATGAGTAATCTTAGTTAGTCGGTGAAAAATCCTGAGAGGTTTCTCATTAACCATTGACATTACCAAACTAATATAAGAGAAACAAGGATCTATATAGTATATATTCATTTAAGATATAACTATATATTCTCTCTCTTTTAAAAGATCAAAATATATCCCCATGATAATGATATCATAAACTTAGAATGTGACTTCCTATATCTATAATCCACAGTTATTATAGATTCTGTACAACTTATCCTTTTGAAAATTCTTTAGTGTAGTACTCAAGTGTTGTACATGTTTTAATTTTCTCATAGAGTATATCATAATGTCATATATAAATACATCCATGAATTTTTTAAGGTGATAGTAGAAATATGAGTTTTTATGAGTGAAGTACTTAAGTCATTTTCGAGATTTAGAGACCCAATACTTTATAAAGGATAAAATGTTAATTTAACCCTATTCAATAACCATGTAATTTTTTTGAATATGTATTTTGAATCTATTATGTGGTTTTTCCCCTTATATATAATTTGTTTAGATTCCAGGATAGATATATTATTCAGTATATTTAATATTTAATGAATAATAAATAAGTATTATTGTAATTTAAACAATAAATCTCATAAATAAAGATTTATATGGGAATTTTGACTTTATGGTTGAGTCAAGAATGAGGAGTTTTACCAAGGTGAGTTATAATATTCATTCCTGTATCCAGACTCATATTGGGTCATATAATGGGTATCTGTTTTAGTTTAATAAGGTGTCTTAATAACGCCTAACCCTTATCTATCACCCTATTATCTCAAATGATGATTGTTCACCATGTTAAAACCATGGACTGAGAGAGAGGGGTGATCAAGGAGGAGTCTTTTTCTATGGAATATTTATGGTGTGAATTGGGAGGTAGAAAACATGAATCATGGATCAGAGGCGTAAGATCATGAATCTTTAGAAAACCTTTGTCTTGTTATTTTTAATTATAGCTTTCAATGAATTGAATTTATCATATATTTCTTCTAATTGGAATTCTATTTATGGGTGGTTTTCTTTTGTTTAGTATTGAATAATTCTTTTTAGAATTGTGGATGATTGGATTATTCACAGGGTTACTGGATAAGTAATTTATAACTACATTTTGTTTAGTCCTAGGAACACACATTTTGTATCTTGTTGTATAATCTTAGATAGAATAAGTGGGTCCCCTTTTATGTATTCCCTATGAACATTCCATGTAGAGATTTCTATTGCATAATATGGGGTATGTTTATTTACATGTACATACACCCCATGTGAGGTATATAGAATGTAAAAAATACATGTCATGTCAAGATATGGGACATGACATGAATTTCAGTATATGAATAGTTACTGATGTATCTTACATGTAGGGGATTTCATTAATTACAATAGGCAGGATGAGGTACATGCCCATGTTTTGGTTTCAGGAATATATGTCTTGTATGATGTCGGACAAGCCATGTACCTTAATATCACATGTTGTGTAACATGAGTATATTCCAAGAGTTAGGATTTGGGTGTACATGTAATGTACTCCTAGTACACATTGTATACTATCCTTTTTTGGTTATTTTTATTTCATCATAGTGGATCTTGATATGGAAAAATAAGTAGACCATTCATGGAATCTTTAAATGCATACTATGATGGTGGGGTTGTTTTTCTGATCTAAGGTCCTTAGTAATATGATTTAATGCTCGTTAATAATTTATATAGCCTCTTAGTTTATAAAACTAGATTTTATGAGGTGATATAATATGGGTGTGAGAAATTTGGAACACACAAGTAGAGTTCCAACAATAGATATGGATCACTTATATTTTTATAAATATTAGCCCCCTCTAAGGTTTTTTTGGACATTGTAGGTCTATAAGGGGTAAATAATTTGGGATTCTAGGGTGTTATATAATCGTGATTGATCCCATTTTTGGAGGATATTTTGGTGGGTCTTGAAGAGTATATGGAACTTGAAGAGACTTCCTATCATCCCATGCACCCGAAGTTATCATCAGGTCATGTCATTTGGATTTAGAAGATATGGATGATATTTTCCACTTACTCATATCAACATTTACATTTAGGATTCAATTTAGATGGTATGAGTCTCATATCTTGGTCATTTCTTCTCGATTTGGGACTACGGAATATGTAGTGGAGATTACAGAGTATTCATGAGGTTCCTTATACTGGATCATCAGTTTCATTGATTGTCTGGTGTGTGTAGTGTGGAACTAATATTTCTGATAATTTTCTTGAATTTTATCTTTTTATGATTTTTGGGTCATCCCTTGAATTTATGGATTTGATACCCCCCTAGTTTTTGCAGTGTGTGGGTCCTCCATGCTTGGAAATGTTTCCTTGGAGAAATCTCTTGAGCCTTGGGAAAACTCATTCCTAGAAAGGGATAGTACTATAGTTGTGTAGTTTCATGCATAAATGAGGAATAAGACTCTTATGGAAGTTTGACAGTGGTTGATCAATTTGAGTAGTATGATTGGTTGTAGATGTGGCGATGTTTTAGAGAACGATACACCCTCTAGTCAGGTGTGTACTCTATTGGGGCATGGGTTTCCCCCTAATGATTATGGTTTGTGTGAAATTAAGATAATGGAAATGGATGGGATTAATGGATTATTTTGATACTTATATATCTTTATATCATGGAATTTATCAGTCCAATCATATCAGTGTTATTCATTGGAGGTGTTGGGTTATTCAGGTAGTAGTTGAATTTTTTCCACTAATTAATATTCCCCCATTGAATGTTTCTATTATGTAGGAATTCTATCATGGGTGTTATAGTGGATTATATGGTTCTTAACCATACATATCTTTTTAGATGTGGTTTGGTGTATATTTTTTCCTTTGGATGGGCCATACAGAACTAGGAACTAGGGGTGATGTTCTTTATGTGTTGTGACATGGGCCCTACTCTAAAAATTACAACATGTCAAAAAAATCTTGATATATTCTATATGAATATAGTTAGTAGTGTAATTTCTATATATGGAATAATTAATGTTTTAGTGTTCCTTTATTCAGTAATATCATTCTAACATGATCCAAGAGTTTTGTTGGGAATGATTTGGATAGAGTTCCTCGCCCTTTGGAATGATGGATATGATCTTATTTGTGGGGTTGAGCAGGGATGTATCTTCCACTATGTCCAATGGATAGAGTGGGGTCTTACCCTAGGGAGTGATCCGTTTTTATAGATTACATGATTAATTTAATTTATAAAATTCAAGGTATAATCCATATAAATCATATATATACTTGGATAATATTATTATTGGGGGATGGAGTGTTAGTTTCTTCCAAAGTGTCACCTTTTCCTTATTGAGTTTGGGTAATTTTTTGTTCGTCCATATCTGTGAGTTAATATATAATGTCTTGTATCTTTTTTTCAGGTCATTAAATTGGGTATTTTTATACTCACCCCTACATGTTATTCATGATTAAATATCCTATTTATTTATAGATTGAGTACAAGTTGGTGTCTACTTTGACTTAGTGGTATTGGGTAGGAGCCCAGAGGAGTATGTGGGATTAAAATATTATAGTGCTTAGATTACTATGGGTATGAAAAGGATAAACATTTCATCTAATTTTAATGAGTTTGATGTTATTCCTAGTGTTTTGGGATTTTTACATTTTCCATTTTTCATTATATTTTCTATTGTATAGCCCTGGTATTTTTAGTAAATTTATGAATTCATATTTTCATTTCAATTAGATATGCATGTCATATGTTTTTGTTGATTTTTTTTGTTGGGTAGTGATGTATACTTGTCAGAGGTTTGGGGTAGAACACTCAGTGTACTACTAACCCATGCCGAGACTTGTTTGGTTCATTCATGTAAGTGTTTTATCAGAGCTAGGTTATCCTAAAGATAAACATTATATATATATATATATATATTTCCTTTTTGATATGGTTCGATGGATGCGGGGAAAGAAATTTTAAGGTGCTTGAGTATTGTTTGCAGACCAGGGAACCCATCTAGTGTGTAGTGGTTGATGTATTCTTATACAAGGAAATTGATAATATGATTTACTAACATTAGTGATTTTATAATTAGTTAAAGGGTATAGTTGTGTAGGTTTTTGAATCATATAGCTTTCTACAAATTATTTATTTCATGGTGTGAAATAAAAAATTTGGTGTCAATGTTGTATAATAAGAATATCAGTTTCCCTCATATATATATTGTCTACATGTTTGAAATCTACCTTCTATGAATGTCAATATCATCATGATCAATCAAAGACACATGGTGTTTCTGGAATAATCTCTCTCAATACTTTGTTGATTGATATTATCTTCATGTAGGGATTGTATTTCTACCATTTTTACATAATTCGTAGGATCCAATATCATTGAAATAAATATTCCCCCTATCAAAAGTGATCAAATAAGATTTTAGATCCTTCATTTGGTTCTGTACCCCCTTGATTTAGGCTTCTTCAAGTGAGGTGTAGGTACCCCATATGAGGTCAAGGAGTTCAATACTTCCCCCCAAGATATATGTTCCATGACTACTATTCCTAGGGCATGGGTTGTCTTCTATGGAAAGGGGTTGATACTATCTTGATCATGATAATGTAATGAATACAATACTACTATGGGGTTGGTACTCCCCTGTGGGTCAGACGTAGTACTCTACAAATAGTGATTAGATTATTTTTTTGATTCAGGATGCGGTTCTTATATAAATGTCATTCGGTACTCCCCATGAATACTAGAGTCAACTAGCATTCAGGGGGAGCATGTTCTCTAAGGGTGGTGTAGGTTCTCCCATTTGAAAACATATGTTTGAGCATGTGGTTAGTAAGCTCTTGATCCTGAAATGGATTGTACTACCATAATATAATGGGGTTTCAAATCTCCTTCATGATAGGGCATTTTCCCCCATCTATAGGAAACATCAATATATACAATATAGGGTATGATTATACAACCCTTAGGACATGATCTTTTTTCCCCAATCAGGGTCATGGGGTCCTCTACTAGTGAGATCAATACTTTCTCATATTATTTATAGACACTTAGAATGGTTTAGGTACTTCACTCTAATTATAAGATGTATAGTAGTTTTTATTTTTTTGGATTATTGTTATTGATCACTTTATCATGAGTATATCACAATATGATTCTTAAAAGAGGCTGGTGTAGCCTGTTAAGATATATTTTTTGACAGTATTGAGCATGATGAGGTGGATATCATGCTTGGGTGGCTTGGATAGATGGGATTCTTACACCTCATTCATGTAAGGAATCCTTAGTGTAAAGACCCTATTTCACAGGTTGTATGAAAATGATGAATGAAGGTGATTCTACTAGGTTTCATAGTGTGATTTGTGGACAGTTCAATCAGAAAGTACCTGACATGGTAAATTTTGATTTATATCCCTTATTAGAGTGATAATATTTTCAGGTTATATAATTTTATTTACAATTCATATTGCTTTTTAGTCAGCTATATTTGAAGTGGGAGTTAGTATTTTAGTAGGGCAACCCCTTGAAAGGTTGTAACTACTTCCCTCACTGGTTGGAACGTTTTTTAATCCAGCTGGTGTAGTTGTTTAATAGGTATATACATGAAGTTGTAAATTAAGTTATGTTCCCTTTACCTTTGAGATGTATCATATTGAATCAAGGGACTGAGTGGTGACTATTTAAAAATACCCTAATTTATTGGATTTCACATATCTCAAGTGGGTGATGATTTATAAGCCTACCTAATGTTCAATAAATTATTAATTCAAGCACATAATATTATATGTATTCATTATATTTGAAGTATAGATATGATATATGAAATTATTTGTCTTGAAAGTAGGTATTTGGTCTCTCATGGGTATCATAATAACCAGTTAATATTTATATATATTCTTGAGCCACCTTGGAGTTGTTTTGAGAGTTTAGTTGAGATATTACCTATGATCTATCATCAGATCATCACATATGATCATGATCGTGGGAATTCTAAATTTTAACAGAGTTTTAAATTGGGTTCAATAGGGATTAGAACAATTCATCTATAACAGATAAGAATCATGGTGAGGTCAATTGTGTGGCCATATCATCCCTTATTCTTTTTAATATGGATGGGTGTGAGGTCTTAGTTAACCTTATACCCTGATCCATAAACTATCAACGCATTTACGTATATCATTTTCTGAGGAGGATCACAATTATCTGCTCATGTGATGGAGTGTCACTCTTGTTGAGATCCCCAGGAAAGAAGCTGATGTTAATCGATGTCCCTATTTGGCCGTATTTAGGGCCATCCTTCTTGAATTTGGGGAGCATGAAACCACTATGAGAGAGACCTTGATTGGAAAAGTGTATATGATTAATGTTGTTGGTTCGTGGAACTACTTTATGATGGATTGGTTAAAATATAACTATGAGAGGATAAATTATGTAGGTGTAAATATTTTGGGATGGTTGTAAAATGAGATCTTTTCTTTGGTTGAAAGCCTCATATATAATGGTTGGAAGATAGATGTTTTTTGCGGGGGAAGTAGATCTCTTATGAAACACCAATATCCAAACTTTGATAAGGGAGTGTATTTTTGAATGAGATATATTCAAGATCCATACCTAGTGAAAGGATTTTTGAATCTATGGGGAAACATTTGGTGGTGTAGTATCATCCCCTATTAGCTTGGGTTTTTGGGATTTTATAGAGTTTTAGTAATTTTTCCCTTACCAGGGAAAAAATTCATTATGTTTTAGATGATGTAGAGATTCAGAGTTTTTTGGGAGGGATACATATCTCATTTTAGAGTTTCAGACCTTTGGACCTTACTGAATGGTAAAATGGGAGTTTCCCCCAATAAAATATCCTTAGAAACATGTTTTGAAAGATTTTTTATTGAAAGATATTACATTTACCCTTGGTCATAAATTTTTTCGGGTTATAAGATTGGTAGATTATTACGGATATTTAATATTTAATAAATAAATATTAATTTTCTTTTTGGCTTCAAACATTGATATTTCCTTAATAGAGATCCAAATGGAAATTAATACATTGACTTTGAGTCCAAAATGGGGGGGGGTACCAAAGTGAGCTATAACCTTTATGTAAGAACATGAACTCAAATTGGTCCCATTTAATGGGAATCGATTTTAATTTTATTAGGGATGTTAATAACTATTGACCATTTAATATCACCCAATTCATTCAATAGATATTCATGCCTCACCATTAAAAATGTAAATTGAGAGAGAGGGTGATAAAGGTGGATCCTTCTACCTTATAAGATCAATAATGTGTATCAAGATGTTTTGACCGTGGATCTCTAATTAAAAGGAATGTGATATTAAAATTTTGATGATATATTGTGATGTGAACTATTTTATTTTCTATTCCAAGTCATTTTTAATTAATTATGTTACTAATTAATAACCATTAAACCTTTTATCACCCCTATTCACTCAATGGATGTTCATTTCCCCAATAAACAATTTAAAATGAGAGAGATAGGTGTGATCAAGGAGGATCCTTCACCCAGGGAAGATTAATGAGGCAGATCGAGTTGTTTGGACCATGGTTCTCTAATTAGAGGTGTGTGATATTGATGTTTTGATGATATATTCTGATGTATTTTTATATTTTCAATTCCACCTAATTTTCATTTAAAAATTGTCTCTATTTATTATTATGGGAATACAATTTCCTATTGGTTTTCTTCTGTGTGGAGATGAGTTTAAATTTTGGAGAATTTGTGATGATTGGTTCATTCGTGTGGTTATTTTGCCTAAAATGTATAACTAAACAAAACGTATAACCAATAAACACATAGAGTGAGGAATTGGTTGTTCACACTACATACTTTCATTTTCAGTTGGGTTTTTTCATATTTCCACTTCATCAATCATGATTTAGAAAAATAACAAATCCATTCTAGGTGTCATTACTTGTAGAACATGGTGGTGGGGTTCTCTTCTTGATCTGATTCAATTTTATAGATTATACAGGGATAATAGATTATTTATTTAGTCTATTGGTGGATATTATCATGTTTTAGTAGGTTATGAGAACCAAGTGAATGAATGGTACAAATCATAGGTAGTATTCTATATTTTAATATGGACCCATCATGTGTTTTTAGGGATCCACATCCACAAGCAATTTGTTTGTAGTTGGGAGTCCACATATGGTGGAGAGTTCTGGTTTCTAAAGAATCATATAATCATGAGAGATAATTATTCATGGTTGGATAATTCATAGGGTCTTAAGGCAGACTCAGAACTTATAGGGCCTTCACATATTCCCATGCCACCCAATTTAGCATTAGTGAATGTGAATTTGATTAATAAGATAGAGTAGGTAGTTGTCCCTTACCCCTCATTTTAATCATCCTCTATAGCCAAGCATCAATTTAGATAGTATTTGTCTCAATTTAGATAGTATTTGCCTCATCTCCCCCCATCCTTGGAAACAAAACTTCTCTTTATAAAAAGTATATTTTATGTGATAAATTGAATTTATTATTATCTCTTATATAAAAAACATATAAGATGAAAGTTAAATATTTTATGGAATATATAATATTTAAAATATATTTAAAATCATTAAACAATGTGGTTTGATAAATTTATTGTAATAAAACACACGTGTGCACATAAAAATAGTGTTTTCAAAAATATTCCATTATTTTTGAAAGGCTGTTCTTTTAATTTATAATTAATTAGGAACCAAAGAATTATATAAACATATAAAGACCATATTTTTATATTTCATTTAATATTATTCATACCATTAATTCCAATGGTTAGGTGATAAGTATAATAGTATTTATATAGTATTTCATATTTGGTTTAAACTTGACATTACATGTAACAGAATATAAACTCATAATTGTGTGTAACACAAGACAAAAATAGTATTTTGTGTAAAACAAGATAAATTAAATGCTTCATGTAACCAAAAATATCAAAACAGTTAAATATTTTTTTAGAAAAATATTTCACAAAATCTGATAGTGTTACATTCTACACCACTTAAAAATAATTTCTCCCTCGAAATTTTTCTCAATCATAAAAGGTTTAACATTTAGAAATTAAATCATAGAAACCCACATATTCTAAATGAATAATAAAACTTCATTAAAGAGGTGAATATGCAACCTTAATTTTTATTGAAATTATCCCATAACAATGTTTCCACATAGTAGAACATGGGTGGAAAGTGATGATTTGGATATGGAAGAAAAACATAAATAATTTTAGAGAGTAACAAAGATAACTAATCATAAGAAAGTGGGTGATCCACATAAGGTTAGTAATAATAAAACCATAACCCAAATAGGTGTGGAAGGTTCACTTATATCACTAAAAATTATGATAATAACAAAAAATTTGATTACAATGTCATTTTTCTAAAGATAAGAATTTTTCACGAGAAGATATACTTACTTGATTTCATTCCATGTCACAAGAACAATCTCACCCTTGGGTTGTGCATTTCTTAATTTTGACCCATCTCTTACTCCAAGAAATGAATTTGGATTTTTTATTCCCAAACCACTAATAGTTCATGAGATCCTTAAATATAATAATAATTCATTATGAATATATTTAGTTATCATCACAACAACAAAAAATTCATAGGATTTCAAATATTCATAAATCTTCAATCGTAATGTAATAAAATAATATCTAAAATCTAAACCAATGTTAAATATAAATCACTTCAAAAATGGTGCACCTTTTGACCCATCCAAAAGTTTAAAATTTAAAAAATTATAAATAAGGTCACTAAATATCTTAAGATCAGCTTCCCATTGATTAAAAATACATCATAATGTAACTCTTGATTGTCACATTCCAAACATGTGAATACTTTCATAATGCATTGCCTTGAAATATGGAAATGACTTCATTTATCGTAAAACCTTATTGGAAACATGAATTATTCTGCATTACTCACATAGAACGTAGATTATTGGATATATTCCTTAAATCCAAAAATTATCTAAACTCCCTTCATGATATCACAAACCAAAATTTAAAAAATATATTATTGGATATATTTCTTAAATACAAAAATTATCTAAACTCCCTTTATGATAGCACAAACCACATTGTAAAAAATAATAATTAATTTATTCTAAGGTATCCTATGCTATCCAATTTACTTTTATTTTTATCCCACATATCTTTATCCAAAAGAACACAATTTTCATAACATCAGGAACATATAATGGGTTAAATTCCATTAATAAAAATATTGACGTCCAATCAAATCCTTTTTCTATTCCATTGATACCATTTAATATATTCTTGAAACTCTAAAATGAAAAGCTACTATCAAACAATCCATTGATGCTTCATGATTTTAATATGAAAAATACCACTGATAAAAATATAATTCTTTTAATACCAATATAGTAATACATCAACAATTCTACTTTATTCATACACTATTAACCATGATTCTTCTTCTTATTACTTAACAATTTTACCTTTCATATATAATTTTTAGTCTCTTAATATTTATAAATACAACCGTTACTATTATGACCTTGATAATTTTCTTCATGGTCTTTCCCCTTAGAACATAGACATGCATAATTCCCATACATTTAACTTTTAAAACATTAAATATTTGGTGGTATCTAAGGGATACTAATATTCTTATCCATTTCATTAATTAAACACTCATTTTTCTTTTTTCTTTTTCTTACTTTGTGACATTATTTTCCATAGTCAAAACATATTCTCATTCCTCTAAGACAATCACTATGTAGATTCTTCCCATCATCATGACACATTGAAAACTAAATCTTCATTCCTCTATAGTATCCACTACCTGAACTCTTATCAAAATCTCCCTTTCTCTTATTTGGTGAATCTAAGAGTTGGTTAAGGTATAAATTTTTAATCATGTTCCATGAAAACTGGTTAAGAAAAATCATAATTCCCCTTACTCCAACCATTATCCCATTTGACTAATCATCAGAATTTTTTTTAACATTCAATGTTAACCAAATTCCTTCTAGTTACTTCCAATGACTAAAACCAGAAAGCATAGTTTGAGATACTTATCATAACAGAAAACCACTTAATCATGAAGAATCACATATATGATGTTTAAATCATAAGAAAATTAAAATAAAGTGAATATTATGATTAAAATAATTTATCCATGATCATCATCTATTTAAGTCATTCATGATGGAATAAATGGTTTTTGAATATTCAAATCATATCCACCAGGAGTGCCGATCCAGGTGTGCAGCTAGGCTTGTTATCATACCCCAGTTCCCAATCGAGTATATCTCAATATAGTGTTTTGGGGATATTATCCCTAGGAATATATATTATTGATCCACAACCACTTTAATTATCAATAAAATGATTTAATTTCTTAGAAACCGGTCACTCTATCATTTTTCAGAATTCTAGGACATTTTCCTATACTTTAACTAATCCTTAAAATTGTTATTAGAGACATCCCTAGAAATATCCTTAAACATATCCCTACAGATTTCACTAAAGCATTATCATCCTTGTTTCAAATGGTTTAATAATCCTTTTATTTGATAAAAAATATAACATACCAATATTATCATACATAGATATTAATTAATTTTTATGGATATTCATTAAATTATACAAACAAATGAATGAGGACTATAATAGTTTATTGACTTTGGAAACATAGAACACAATATAATAATATGGTGATTGATAATAAATGTTTTGCACATAAATATTCCAATTTAGTATTCCTCATATACATCCCCTACATGAATCCTTTCTTTATAACATGGGGAAATGAAACATAAGAAAGGGTGAGTTGAGATTCTCATCAATGGTAAAAATTAGAGATATCAATATATTATCATATGAAAGCATAAAATGAACATAAATGTATGAGAAGATGAGTATAACATTTGAAAAATATACCCTACCTAAAAGATATCATAACCTTCAATCATGGAATAAATATTGGCAGTTTATAAGACATAAATCATAAGACAATCAAAGAACATGATTCATGAGAGTAAAACATTGGCATAAAGTATAGTATAATGGCATACACATAAGCATAGAAAATAATTTATATATTATTAAAGGATCACTGTGAATGATATAATATTAGAATGTGATCAATAATTAAACCATTATAGTAGTCAGGGTTCACTCCCTAGACCATAATTATGGAGAATGTTCGTTAATAAATTGAGTTCACACCTCATTCAAGTCCTATCTATATCCTGAGATATAAATCATTACCCAATGCATTGGAAGGAGATATAGGTCTCGCAAATCACATAATGAAAACCATATTTATACATTCCAAAATATCATAAATATTAATAATATCATAACATAAGAAAATAAATGGGTATCATAAACATTTCATTATATCACTTCCTATGTAAAAGTAACAGGTTTTATAATCATTTCCTCATAGAATAACCCATGAAAAAAGTGGGTTTCATAAACATAATTCCATCAATAAAAAATCATTTAGAGAAATAATATGAATTTTATACTTGTATTTTGTAACTATTAAGGTATTGTTAACAACAACCGATTTCATTATAGACACAAAATAATTTTGAAAGATCATTTATAACTTTTCAATAAAAAATATCTTTTAGGCTTTATAAAATTATTTTTAAAACACAAAACATTTTGAAAACATTTTTATTTCAAAATATCATTGAAAAAATATTAATTAAGATCTTCAAATCATTTAACACATTTCTCAATGAATATATTATTTACACTTGGAAAAACACTTTTTAATTCATAAAACATTTTGAAAACAATATCTTTGAAAATAACCTTGAAAAAATATAACAGAATACTTGAGAATAATTTAACACAATTTTAAAAAAATAAAACATTTTAAAAATACTTTACTTTAAAATTATCATAAAATATAATTTAAAAAAATGAATTTTTTTAGAAAACATGGTTTTGGAATTAAACCGAATTTTTATCAAATAAAGAAATAAAGTTGAATTTTCATAAATCCATCATCTAAATCTATTTAAATAACAATGAGTGTAAAAATGGTATAATTACATGAATATATCTTTAATAAACATAGGATAATAAAATTTTTGAGAATTATTCAGATATTTATTATCATATTTTATCATTTGAAGCATAATAAAAAATAATCCCGATAAATAATAAGATTGTAACATAAAACCATTACCACTTTGGTAAAATTGATTGAATAAGACCCATGAAGGAATAAAATAAAATTAAATTTAAAATATAATTATTATGAATAAATTAATGACATTAAATATCATATGGGATGTATATTCGACTTTTGAAAGAATATAGGTGCATAACATAATGTATATCTCAAAGAAAGAAAATTGAGACAAAAATATCTTACCTAATGTCTTGACTTCTGCCACACATGTTCAACATTATTCATAGTAAATATAATATTATTAAACATTTATTAAACTAAAATATTATTATATATATTATACCATATATTATTTTCTTATAACCTTTTATTAAACATTTATTTATAATTTCATGTTAATTTCATGTTTTGGGTTATAACCGATTAGTTTTTTCATATATGTTTTGACTTGTTATTCTTGATCCTCTTAAATATACCATGATTTATTCATCTAAATAATTTAAACCATTAAATAAATATCATATATATTCATTATATATATATTTATATTAATAAATAAAATTTATTTGTAGAAAATGAAATAAATAATTTAGGGAGACGGTAGGGCGTACGTATGTATACATGTTTTTTCCATTTTATTATTGAATTAAAACAAATAAAAGTCAATGATATATATTAAAATTACTGAATCATAGTCATTTAATATATATATCAAAAAAATTATTAAACTCATCTTTAATACATTCCATGTAAATTGTGATTGAATCACATTTCTTCGCAAGGCGATAGTCTGTCGTACACAAAAATAATTGTAAAGACCCGTAAATTTCAAGGAAATTTTTTTCTTAATTTTCTTTGGAATTTTACAAAAACGCAGTTTCTGACGGCGCCTGATTCTGAGGCCCAGTGTGCCCGGAATCATTTTCCGAAGTTTGGCTCGGGTACGTTCAGTGAACGGACGAGCGGGTTTTTATAACTTTTGAACCGGTGCCCGGAATTGAATTCTGAGGGCACCGATGAAATCGCAGCACCGATATTCTCTTAGAAACGCCTCTTCCGGAGTTGCGTTTGCTCGAGTGTGGTTTTTAATTTTCGGGCTTAAAGTTAAGAAATAAAATAATTTTGCGACAACTTTATTTTATTTCACTTAAGCCGCTTGGAAGCCACTTGTAGCCACTTAAAGGCGGCTTGAACTGAGTTGAACCAGATAGGATGCTATCCAGAAATATCCTACCCCCTTGGTAGGATATTTGCGAGGTGGGGCCCGCACGAGCCCCACCGTTTCTTTCCGCTAGGAAACGCACCCGCGAAAACCCGTCTTAATGAAAGTCAACTGACGCGTTTCTTAAAATCTTAACAGACCATTTAATTGGGCGGTTTATTTCGTGAATTAAATGGGCTGTTTCTTTCGTTGAATTAATTCAACGAATTGATGAATCGTTTCTTAACCAATTTTCAAATTCGTTGGCGTAATAATAAAATAAGGCCAACGCTCGACCTCTGGTTACTTGCGCATTGAGAAGATTTGAGAGGACCCTTGTATCTTCTTCTCATTTGCGAAGAACGCGAAGAACGCGAAGAACGCGAAGAACGCCGAACCCGGAAATCGACGACGCTTCCGTCCGAGACGTTCTTCCCTGCTCCGATCTCCGATCACCGACCGTTGAGGTGAGTGATTTCGGATTTCCTCGCAAGGCTCTTTTCTTTTGGTTTTAAACACAGATTTAATTATTTATAATTTAAATCTGTTGTTCTTGGTCCATTGAGCTCGCCGACTCAAAGCCGGATTCCGCGACGACGCGACGCCTTCCCGCGACGACGCGACGATCCCCCTCTTCCGCGACGAACTTTTCCGCGAAGAACGCCCGCGCACGACGATCAAAGAGGTAGGTATTTATTTTGGGATTTACCCCCCCCCCTTTTTATTTATTTCTGTGAACGTTCTTTAAAAATTAAAGAACCGGAATCAAAGAAACAATTTTATTTTATTAAAATTGTTGGTTCATGTGTTGAACATTTTATTTTCTCCCGTTGATTATCTCTAACGCGGAGGGTGCGGGCCAAACGAACACGGCCCGACGACCCTCCGTACTTCTTCGTTTTGTGCGGATTTGGTGGGCGACGACGGAACGTGTCGCAACGGATGTTTGATGATCCCGCAGTAAAGAACGGAACCCAGGAGGAACAACGGCGCAGATGGGAAGGAAAACGGGCCACCGGAGCGACTCCGGCGGCCCGCGGAAGCCGATGGCGGCGCGGGTCATCGGCGCGGCGGCGCCGGCGGCACCCCGCGGGCGTCCAGCGCGACACCCCACGGGGTTGTCCCGCGACCCCCCGCGGGTGTCCAGCGCGGCACCCCGCGGGTGCCGCGGGTGTCCAGCGCGACACCCCGCGGGTGCCGTGGGGTTGTCACGCGGCACCCCGCAGGTGTCCATGGCGGCACCCCGCGGGTGTCGCGGGGTTGTCACGCGGCGCGTCCGGCTGTCTGGCCGACACCCCGCGGGTGCCGCGGGGGTGTCACGCGTGGCGGCGGCTTTACCCCGCATCGGCTGCTCGGCCGAGCCGAGCCGGACCGGCCTTGGTCGGGCCGGGCCGGGCCAACCGGGTTGGACCCGACCCGGTTCGGGCCAACCAGGGGGGGTCGGCCCGGGCCCGGACCCCCCGTCTTCGGACGACTTTCGTTCAAACGCCCGTAACTTGAGCTACGGGCCTCCAAACGACTCGTCGTCAGCGGCAACGCAATCGTTGGAGCGAGTCGGTCATTTCGGTTTATCGCACTCAAAGTTTCAGAATAATTTGGGTTCGTCCAGGTTGGTTCGTACACGAAACCAACCGGGCCCTCGGAGCGGAAACGCTCATATCTTGAGCTACGGACGTCTGATTGACGTGTCGTCAGCTTTGTTAGTTTCCTCTTAGTGAGACGGATCTTTTGGCTCACTCCGCCCGAGGTTTGGACGCAAGTGGAGTACGGTCGGGTTGGTTTTGCCTTAAACACCAACCGGGCCCTGGGACGAAAAAGCCAATAACTCTCAGACCGGGCGTCCGATTGACACGTCGTCTTTTGCGTTGAGTTCCTCTTGATGAGACGGAACTTTTGGCATCCTCCACCCGAGTTTTGGATGCAGATGGATAGTGGCCGGGTTGGATCGCACTGAAATCCAACCGGGCCCCTGGAACGGAAAAGATGATATCTTTCAGACCAAACGTCCGTTTGACAAAAAGTCAGCGGAATTGGTGATCACGTTCAAAAACGGTCCCTATGAGTATACCTTGTGAGTGTTCGGGGTATAGTTGAGTTACGGCCGGATTGGTTCGCTCACAAAACCAACCGGGCCCCTGGGACGAAAAGGCTAATAACTCACAGACCGGGCGTCCGATTGACGCGCTGTCTGTTGCGTTGAGACCCCTATGACGAGGTGGTCCTTAGAGATACTTCCTTGCGGGACTTTGTGATACTTGGAGTATTGACCAGTAGCTCGTGGAGCGGACCCTCCCGGAGACGAGCGGGCGGAGCACGGAGACCGTGTAGCTGACTGAGACCCGACGACTGCTGATCGAACGACTCGGTGTGTGACAGAGGTGCGCTTGGTTGTAGCGGCACATGTGAGCGCTTGGTTGTAGCGGCAGACCCACGACAGAGGTGCGCTTGGTTGTAGCGGCACATGGGAGCGCTTGGTTGTAGCGGCAGACCCACGACAGAGGTGCACTTGGTTGTAGCGGCACATGTGAGCTCTTGGTTGTAGCGGCAGACCCACGACAGAGGTGCGCTTGGTTGTAGCGGCACATGGGAGCGCTTGGTTGTAGCGGCAGACCCACGACAGAGGTGCGCTTGGTTGTAGCGGCTCATGGGAGCGCTTGGTTGTAGCGGCAGACCCACGACAGAGATGCGCTTGGTTGTAGCGGCACATGGGAGCGCTTCGTTGTAGCGACAGACCCACGTCAGAGGTGCGCTTGGTTGTAGTGGCACATGGGAGCGCTTGGTGGTAGCGGCTGGCCCGCATTACTCGATAGGTGGAGTACTACAGCAGTCTTAAGTTAGTGGGCAGTACCTCGATGTTGTGACAGGACCACTGTACACTCCAGAGACGGAGCTCTTCAGCAGTTACAGTTTCGATGATGAAAATCCTGGTTTGAGCTGAGACTTTTGACCTTGTGTTTGCCTCATGATTGAGATGGGTTACTTGATAACTTAGGTATATGTATGGGCATATATCTAAGTAGAGGTTATCTGTTGAGATCTTCTAGTGGTTATCTTTGTTGGTTTTAGTGAGACCTTGAGGGTCTCGGGGTCCCTACTTAGTATCGTTATACTCACCCCTGCACGGGCTATGCCCGCACTACGTTGTGTTGGTTGCAGACGACGGACAGCGTTGATCGTGTCTGAGGCTTGCAGAGCAGGACGGTACCTGGAGGTGGACCACTGGGCGGGACGTGCTCGGAGAAAACGGCGGGACCCGAGGAGCATTGGAGCTATCTGTACCCACCCTTCAGGTGGGATTTCCAGTGGACAGCTCGGTGTAGCGGCTTTTACTTTATAGTTGCTGTTTTCCCTTTCGAGTTGTACTTTACTTTCAGTTGGGTTTGTATACTGGCCCATTTACTTTTCCGCACTTCATTTGTACTCTGTTTTTACTTAGTGTTTACTTTTCCACTTGCTTACTCTGTGGTGCCTGTTTACTTTACAAAGGCTATGCCTTCCCTTTTTACCGGGATTTTCGCCTTGGTGCTAGTCGCCAGCCCCTGGCCTATGGAAGGCGGGCTTGGGGTAGTCACAGCACGGGCCCCGAGGACGGGTCGTGATAAATTGGTATCAGAGGTGGTCGGTTCTACCGGGGACTCTGATCTTTCTTCTATGTGAAGCAATAGTGTTTAGCGTATTGGGTGTGGTTATCAGTCCAGGGAGTCCAGTGTTGGTGCGGCGACCGACGTATCCGTACACCAGGACCCTAACTTCTGATTTCCGACTTAATTCACGAAAACATTGATTGCATGTGTGTTTCAAGTTTTCCTTGTGATTACTTGTGTCAGCTCACCAGGTATCCTGTCATGACCGTGGCGCACCTATTTCTTTCAGGATGGCCCCACGACGACAGCCAGCTAGGATTCCGAGAGTGGAACGTGATTACAGCCCACCGAGCATCGAGGACTCGGTACAGGTCCCTTTGACAGCTGAGGCACCGGCGGTACCTATACACGCCGAGGAACCGATGCTACCAGCCCCAGCCGCTGACGATGCACGTCGCCTTAGTGCACTGCATGAGTTCCAGCACCAGCGACCGCCCAGGTTCCGCGGGGAGACAGACCCTCAGGCCGCCGAGGACTGGATGGAGGCAGTTGTTCAGGTTTTCAGATTAGTGAGGACACCAGCAGACCTCATGGTGATCCTCGCAGCGAGTCTCCTGCACGCGGCAGCAGGCAGATGGTGGAGCTTGATGCTCCAGGTGCACGATGAGGCCTCCCTCATCTAGACGGACTTCGAGAGCCTCTTCCGCTCAGAGTTCGTCCCGGCCACCCTCCGTGCGGTGCACATTCAGGAGCTTCTTCAGCTGCGGCAGGGCAGCTTGACGGTAGACCAGTACACGGCGAGGTTCACTGACCTTTCTCGCTACTCGACAGACATGGTACGGGACCCCTTCTTCCAGGCCCAGACCTTCGAGCAGGGATTGAGACACGAGATCAGGGCATCGCTGATCTCCCTCAGCATCCCGACCCAGGCAGGAGTGCTAGAGCGATCCCTTCTGATCGAGAGCTTTATGGCTGAGTCTACAGCGAGGCCTACTGCAGGGCGGAAGGTGGCGGAGTCTTCGGCAGCAGGTAGCCGACGGATGACTCAGGGTTCCGGCAGACGACCTCTGGACACTGGCTCAGCAGTGCGGGGCACACAGCGCGAAGCCAGCCTTCCGAGCGGCAGACAGTGCTACTCGTGCGGCGGGCAGGGCCACATGGCTCGTGACTGCCCGACCCGCCCTACCGAGGAGCAGCAGACAGTGGAGGGTCCACCCAGGCAGAGGCAGAGGGTCGACCGTGGCGGTCCGCAGGGAGGAGGCGGACGAGGCAGAGGAGTTGGCCGAGCAGCAGGTGGTGGGCGACGCTTTGAGGCTCTTCCACCACCACCAC
This sequence comes from Viscum album, assembly GCA_963277665.1. Classification (NCBI taxonomy): domain Eukaryota; kingdom Viridiplantae; phylum Streptophyta; class Magnoliopsida; order Santalales; family Viscaceae; genus Viscum; species Viscum album. The sequence continues at coordinate 417,841,171 of OY728129.1, forward strand.
CAGGCGGTCCACCCCGACCGCAGGGGACATGAGGACATGGGAGATCTCATCTTCAGGCAGTTGAGGCCTACGATCATGGGGCTCCGGGAGTAGATGGACAGGAGCGGGACTAGCTCCAGACTTGGAGACTTTTGCTCATGTTGCTTCTAGTTTTGTTGATGTATGTTTGTAGATTCTTTGTGTCTTTGTACTTGAGCTGCAGTAATAAAAGAAACTTTTTCTTGTGGCATTTACTTCCATGTCCTCTCTTGTGTTGTTACTAAGAGGTTCCAGTTTTGACTGTTGACTTGACCCTCACTTGTGAGACATCTACTGGAGGAGACCCAGTTTCCACACACTGATGCCGACAGTGTGACTTAACCCTTGGAGGCGAGAGTAACGGTTGGATCTCTTGGTAGTAGCGTCGAGGCCTTAGGACGTCATCCTTGGTATGGATTAGTATCATCCATGCCGGGATTGACCGTATTAGGCGAAAAACGTGGTTCATCCAGGGGATGAGACCAGATTTCTCTTATCGGCAAGGAAGAAATCATGGCAGCTCTAGTGGGACCAGAGGTGGTCCGGGCCACGATAGAGAAGGTCCAGGTGAGCACATGGGAGCGGAAGGCTCAGATGCGTGCTCAGTACCGCCTTTGTATCCCTAGTTTGTGTTGAAGCTTTACGGGGACGTAAAGCCCTGTGGTGGGAGTAATGTAAAGACCCGTAAATTTCAAGGAAATTTTTTTCTTAATTTTCTTTGGAATTTTACAAGAACGCAGTTTCTGACGACGCCTGATTCCGAGGCCCGGTGTGCCCAGAATCATTTTCCGAAGTTTGGCCCGGGTACGTTCAGTGAACGGACGAGCGGGTTTTTCTAACTTTTGAACCGGTGCCCGGAATCGAATTCTGAGGGCACCGATGAAATCGAAGTGCCGGTATTCTCTTAGAAACGCCTCTTCCGGAGTTGCGTTTGCTTGGGTGTGGTTTTTAATTTTCGGGCTTAAAGTTAAGAAATAAAATACTTTTGTGACAACTTTATTTTATTTCACTTAAGCTGCTTGGAATCCACTTGAAGCCACTTAAAGGCGGCTTGAACTGAGTTGAACCGGATAGGATGCTATCCAGAAATATCCTACGCCCTTGGTAGGATATTTGCGAGGTGGGGCCCGCACGAGCCCCGCCGTTTCTTTCCGCTAGGAAACGCACCCGCAAAAACCCATCTTAATTAAAGTCAACTGACGCATTTCTTAAAATCTTAACAGACCATTTAATTGGGCGGTTTATTTCGTGAATTAAATGGGCTGTTTCTTTCGTTGAATTAATTCAACGAATTGATGGATCGTTTCTTAACCAGTTTTCAAATTCATTGGCGTAATAATAAAATAAGGCCAATGCTCGACCTCTGGTTACTTGCGCATTGAGAAGATTTGAGAGGACCCTTGTATCTTCTTCTCCCTTGCAAAGAACGCGAAGAACGCGAAGAACGCGAAGAACGCCGAACCCGAAAATCGACGACGCTTCCGTCCGAGACGTTCTTCCCCGCTCCGATCTCCGATCACCGACCGTTGAGGTGAGTGATTTCGGATTTCCTCGCAAGGTTCTTTTCTTTTGGTTTTAAACACAGATTTAATTATTTATAATTTAAATCTATTGTTCTTGGTCCGTTGAGCTCGCCGACTCAACGCCGGATTCCGCGACGACGCGACGCCTTCCCGCGACGACGCAACGATCCCCCTCTTCCGCAACGAGCTTTTCCGCGAAGAACGCCCGCGCACGACGATCAACGAGGTAGGGATTTATTTTGGGATTTACCCCCCCCCCTTTTTATTTATTTCCGTGAACGTTCTTTAAAAATTAAAGAACCGGAATCAATGAAACAATTTTATTTTATTAAAATTGTTGGTTCATGTGTTGAACATTTTATTTTCTCCAGTTGATTATTTCTAACGCGGAGGGTGCGGGCCAAACGAACACGGCCCGACGACCCTCCGCCGTTCTTCGTTGGGTGCGGATTTGGCGGGCGACGACGGAACGTGCCACAACGGATATTTGATGATACCGCAGTAAAGAACGGAACCCGGGAGGAACAACGGTGTAGACGGGAAGGAAAACGGGCCACCGGAGCGACTCCGGCAGCCCACGGAAGCCGGTGGCGGCGCGGCGGTGCCGGCGGCACCCCGCGGGTGCCGCGGGGTTGTCCCGCGGCACCCCGCAGTTGTCCAGGGCGGCACCCCGCGGGTGGCGTGGGGTTGTCACGCGGCGCGTCCGGCTGTCTGGCCGACACCCCGCGGGTGCCGCGGGGGTGTCACGCGTGGCGGCGGCTTTACCCCGCGTCGGCCGCTCGGCCGCTCGGCCGAGCCGAGCCGGACCGGCCCTGGCCGGGCCGGGCCGGGCCAACCGGGTCGGACCCGACCCGGTTCGGGCCAACCAGGGGGGGTCAGGCCGGGTCGGCCCGGGCCCGGACCCCCCGTCTTCGGACAACTTTCGTTCAAACGCCCGTAACTTGAGCTACGGGCCTCCAAACGACTCGCCGTCAGCGGCAACGCAATCCTTGGAGCGAGTCGGTCGTTTCGGTTTATCGCACTCAAAGTTTCGGAATACTTTCGGTTCGGTCGGGTTGGTTCGTACACGAAACCAACCGGGCCCTCGGAGCGGAAACGCTCATATCTTGAGCTACGGACGTCCGATTGACGTGCCGTCAGCTTTGTTAGTTTCCTCTTAGTGAGACGGATCTTTTGGCTCACTCCACCCGAGGTTTTGACGCAAGTGGAGTATGGTCGGGTTGGTTTTGCCTTAAAAACCAACCGGGCCCCTGGAACGAAAAAGCCAATAACTCTCAGACCGGGCGTCTGATTGACGCGCCGTCTTTTGCGTTGAGTTCCTCTTGATGAGACGGAACTTTTGGCATCCTCCGCCCGAGTTTTGGATGCAGATGGATAGTGGCCGGGTTGGATCGCACTGAAATCCAACCGGGCCCCTGGAACGGAAAAGCTGATATCTTTCAGACCAGACGTCCGTTTGATGAACCGTCAGCGGCATTGGTGATCACGTTGAAAAACGGTCCCTATGAGTATACCCTGTGAGTGTTCGGGGTGTAGTTGAGTTACGGCCGGATTGGTTCGCTCACGAAACCAACCGGGCCCCTGGGACGAAAAGGCTAATAACTCACAGACCGGGCGTCCGATTGACGCGCCGTCTGTTGCGTTGAGACCCCTATGACGAGGTGGTCCTTCGAGATACTTCCTTGCGGGACTTTGTGATACTTGGAGTATCGACCAGTAGCTTGTGGAGTGGACCCTCCCGGAGACGAGCGGGCAGAGCACGGAGACCGTGTAGCTGACTGAGACCCAACGACTGCTGATCGAACGACTCGGTGTGTGACAGAGGTGCGCTTGGTTGTAGCGGCACATGGGAGCGCTTGGTTGTAGCAGCAGACCCACGACAGAGGTGCGCTTGGTTGTAGCGGCACATTGGAGGGCTTGGTTGTAGCGGCAGACCCACGACAGAGGTGCGCTTGGTTGTAGCGGCACATGGGAGCGCTTGGTTGTAGCGGCAGACCCACGACAGAGGTGCGTTTGGTTGTAGCAGCACATGGGAGCGCTTGGTTGTAGCGGCATACCCACGACAGAGGTGTGCTTGGTTGTAGCGGCACATGGGAGCGCTTGGTTGTAGCGGCAGACCCACGACAGAGGTGCGCTTGGTTGTAGCGGCACATAGGAGCGCTTGGTTGTAGCGGCAGACCCACGTCAGAGGTGCGCTTGGTTGTAGCGGCACATGGGAGCGCTTGGTGGTAGCGGCTGGCCCACATTACTCGATAGGTGGAGTACTACAGTAGTCTTAAGTTAGTGGGCAGTACCTCGGAGTTGTGACAGGACCACTGTACACTCCAGAGACGGAGCTCTTCAGCAGTTACGGTTTCGATGATGAAAATCCTGGTTTGAGCTGAGACTTTTGACCTTGTGTTTGCCTCATGATTGAGATGGGTTACTTGATAACTTAGGTATATGTATGGGCATATATCTAAGTAGTGGTTATCTGTTGAGATCTTCTTGTGGTTATCTTTGTTGGTTTTAGTGAGACCTTGAGGGTCTCGGGGTCCCTACTGAGTATCGTTATACTCACCCCTGCACGGGCTATGCCCGCACTACATTGTGTTGGTTGCAGACGACGGACATCGTTGATCATGACTGAGGCTTGCAGAGCAGGACAGTACCTGGAGGTGGACCACTGGGCGGGACGTGCTCAGAGCGGACGGCGGGACCCGAGGAGCATTGGAGCTATCTGTACCCACCCTTCAGGTGGGATTTCCAGTGGACAGTTCGGTGTAGCGGCTTTTACTTTACAGTTGCTGTTTTCCCTTTCGAGTTATACTTTACTTTCAGTTGGGTTTGTATACTGGCCCATTTACTTTTCCGCACATCATTTGTACTCTGTTTTTACTTAGTGTTTACTTTTCCTCTTGCTTACTCTGTGGTGCTTGTTTACTTTACAAAGAAGATGCCTTCCCTTTTTACCGGGATTTTCGCCTTGGTGCTAGTCGCCAGCCCCTGGCCTATGGAAGGCGGGCTTGGGGTAGTCACGGCACGGGCCCCGAGGATGGTTCGTGACAATAATATTATCATATTCCCACAAAATTAAAATAAAGAAGGTTTGTGTGATATAAAAATTAAATATACATAATAAAATAATAAATTACATATATATAATATATAAACAATTAATAAATCATTATTACTATCCTTGATAGGTGGTAATTGAAAAACGAACGATATCAGTTCACGAGGAGGTAGTCTAAATTTCACGTGATGGCTGATTTCGTAACCCATTTGATGGAAGTGTGTGAGGTTTTGGGTCACACAATTAATGTAAAAAAATCTCAATATAAGGATTACATTGATTTTATTATATTTTCATGGTATAATAATAATGACATAGGTGTAGGAAGATATAAAATAAAAATGTTCATTGATGAACATTACCTCTTCTCTGGGTATCATGCTTATGATTGCAATAAAATCTACCCTTGGTTGAATTTATGTACAAAATAATGATTATAGGATGATTTTATAGAAGTAGGAATGTTATTTGGGAAAATATTTGTCGATAAAAATATATTTTGAGGCATGAAGAAGTGGGGAGAGGGATTAGTATTTTATAGTTGAGGAGGAGTGGCATTCTAGTAAATACAAAATATTATTCACTATTAGGAGGTCAGTCGTTCCAAAAGTGTCTAAAAATATGATAATTAAAGTTGTCTTGGGATTATATGGTGTATAAAACCCTCTATAAAAAAAATTAAACACATGTTTTAAACATTTTATTCCTTAACTTATATGTATCCTTATTTTTACCATTTTTGTTGTTTCACTATAGTAACTAGTTTTCAAACATTAGGGTTTTATCCTTTAAGAATAAATTATACTGACCATTAATAGATAATTTTATCCCACTAATTATAAATATTAAATCTAATATAAAAAATATAAATCATATGTGTTTTGTAAATTAATTTTATCATAAGAGCATGTAACATGAAAACACACCTCTTTAACCATAACAATGTTAACTATGTTTTTACTATTTAACTTTCAATATAGTCATTATAATAAAAAAGTTTTTAAATTAATGAAAAAATATTTTATATTTATTAATTTTTAAAAATAAATTGGAATAATATATTAGTTTTTTTAATTTTGAAGGATTTATTAAAATATCATTTATTGTAAAATAAAATCAATTTCTATTTTGACATTATTCATTTAATTGTAATTTTAAAAATGTCAATTAAATGTTGTAATTATAATATATTATCTTCACACCTATGTATAATGATATATTCATATCCAAAAATAATTTAACATACCAATTGAATAAATTTACTTAAATTATAATATTTTTAGTATAATTTTGGAAATTAACTCTTAACAAAATAATTATTGCGTTGGAATTTCATAACCATTTAAATTAGTTATTTAGTCACACAAAAATTAAAATAAATTATAAAGGCAAAAAATCATTTATATTTCGAAAGAATATATATAACTAAACATAAGTATTTTCCCCCTATCCCAAGGCGTTATAAACAAATATCTTCTTTGTCTTTTTCTTTACTTATGTTATTAAATGGTTCATATTCAATGGAAAGTGGTAAGAAATTTAAATATTTTAGATATTATTAATTCCAATATATATAAAAATTAATTGATTAAATTTTAGATAATAACATAGTTAATTTTCACTCTTATCATTCTAGTTTAACCCCATATAAATCGATTTTTACATTAACAATTGTAATTATTTTTTAAAATATTCACTATTCATTTCATTAAAAAAATTCTTCTTTTCTTATTAAAAATTAAAAAATATTATAATTCCAAATATGGAATCCATTTTTGTTAATTAAATTCACATAATTTAAAAAACATATTTTAATATTTATCCTATAAACACGACAAGAAAGGTAGTTTTTTAAGAGAAAAAGATCAAAAGTATAAAATTTTTTTATATCAAATATAAATAAGAAATTGTTTAAAAAGAAATAATTTTTTTATTTTATATAATAATGAACTAATTTTTATTTAAAACCATTTTAAAATAATCTTCAACTTTATAGATAAATTAAACTGAAAGGGAGTTTTCAATTAAAATTCAGTATTTTCACAATTCACCAAAATGTAAAATTTTTCAAAAACATCCCAAAAATTCACCCAAATATAATTTTGATATTAAAATATAATATTTTTTATATTATAAATTTAATTTTATAAAATCGATAAAAAATAATTTTTATAATAAGTGTGCCATAAAATGGTGACAAGATTCCTTTATAGAAAAATTAAAATTTTAAGTGAAAAATTATATTTATTATTTTATCTTTTCTATAAAACTTATAAGAGGAGTGTAAACAATTTTATTGAGCATATAATATATAAATTTAATTTAATAATCATTAAAAAATTATTTGGTTAATTTATTTCTATAAAACAATCTTGCGTGTATAATTTTTTTTCATAAAAAGATGTATTTTTCTTTTCAAAAGGGTTTTATTATTATTTATAATTAATTTTTCACCAATTAATTGTATAAAAATGTGTAAACCATATTTTTATAATTTAGTTAATCATATTCAGACACACCATTCTAATTTCTAGTTGATAACTATAATAATCGAAAAGTCTGTCAGAGGAAGAATTCCCCTAACCATCTATTAAATGAAAGAAAAGGTATTGAACTGCAAGACAAAGGACGATGACGAGCATCTTGCCCACATCCAGACATCAGTTCTAGCATAAACAAGATTATTACATATCATAGTATTCATATTCTTCACCACCACCATAGTCAGGAATTTCCTCTCTAGTAGCTGATTCCCATTCGAAATTCATTTCATATTTCTTCAAGAGATTGGCATACTTCTCTCTGAGCTTCAGCTCTTCCAATGATAAATCCTCTTTGTTGGAATGTGCACGACCTTTCTTATACAAAGGTATAGCTCCTCTTTCCTTATTAGATGAAGACCTAGTGTTCACCAACTTAGGAAGGTAAGAGTAATCTTTCCTTTCTTTCCTCCTTGATGGCACAGACCTAATTCTATCACTGTCAGCTGCCCTGCTTCGTCCGCCTTGAACAATGTCACTATAAGAAGGTCTGACGATTCTGTTATTATATTTTTCACTATCAGAACAGCTTCCCCAGTTTCCAGTTCTCTTCAAAGAGGCATAATTATTGACTTTTTCATCCTTCCTCTGCAAGACATTTTCTACAGAATCCAGGATCCCTCTCATTTCACAGTTATTTTTATGTTCAATCGATGCAGGAGATTACCTTGCCACAATGCCACAACCATCATGAAATTCCATCTCAAAATCATTCAAACCAGACTCCACATAGTTATTGGGAGTTATGTAAATCATTTCAGATATTTGGGGGGCCACCATCACAACGGGAACCTCCTCAGCTTCCAAGCTTGAAAACCTGTTGCATGTTACATAACAGCCTTGCACCTCATGCCTATTACCCGGCTGCAATAGAGAGCAGTCAGCACCACTCTCCATCACTGACAGCTTTCCAAACCCAAGTTCACTCTCCAACCTCTCAAACACTCGCTTCACTGACGGGTTATCAGAAACATGCATCTCTTTCACTCCACTTCCATTCGCAGTATCATTTATTGGGTTCCCCTGCCACATTTCCTGCACCTCCACGACATCTAACGATTCTTCAGCCACTACTGCAGCCAAAGATTCATCAGCCACTGTAGCCAAAGATTCATCAGCCACAACATCTCCATTTCTATCTCCTCCAGCACAAGAACCCTCATTGTTTCCCTCCATCCCCAATCGCACCATCCCATGATCCTCACGTCCAACACTTGACTTCCCTGCCACTACATCACCAGACCGATTCTCTCCAGCCCAAACACCATCACTGCTACCTTCCACTATAAGATACACCAGCCTAGGATCCTCAATCTCGGAATTTTCCTTCCTCACCATCACTGAATGACTCTGGATCCTCTTCCCATTACAGAAAACCAACTTCATGTGGACAAAGCATAAACAGGACGAGTTGTACTGTATTCAGGATTCGAAAACAACCTGTTGTTTCCACCTAAACTCTTTACCATATGTTATCCAAACTCAATTCACTAGAGACCTCACAAAATCAACCTCAACACAGATCCATAGACAAATTGGATAACACACCACCTTAGTGAGAAGATCTGATCACAAGTAGTGCCCCACCATATTCCCAATAACACACCGAATGGAAGGATTCTGAAAGGAAAGGGGTAAACCAGGGAGTCTTACCCACGTCTCAATCGATAAAGGGTCGCGCCTCATGTGAAAATCAAAGCTCCAACGGAAAAGGTAGTATGAAGAGCCCTTGCATTGCCGAGGAGCCCTAGACTAGGAATCAATAAAATCCTCTTCCGAACGAAACTGGATCATGAATTTCTTCTGTTAAAGCAATCCAATGACTGCACGCTTCCGCAAATTCCAAGCTTCAGCAACAAAATGATCAAACAAATCAACCGAAGGCCGATTGAGCCGGAAGCATGCAATCAGGGTGAACATTTACAAAGACATGAAAAAAATCCCCTTACACTGATCCGAAAATGCTTTGAATACTTATTATATCCTTATATATAATCAATTCAAGTAAAGAAATTTGTTTATTTTGAACTAATTTTCTATATATTTGAAATTTTCATTCCTTTTAATTGATTTACTATTCACTTATATTTATAGATCTTTAAGATGTTTCTTTTATTGTCTCTTTTTCACATCACAAATATGACATCGTTCATTATTGTGTATTTCTTAGTTCCAAGGGTTCAATGAGTTTCAATAGAGAGATCCTTATCTACCTAGTAATATAATGTATCAATATTTATGTCTATACTAAAAAAGGATCCAAATGGTAAAGTGTTTCCAAATAAACTTCTAATTTTAGGAAATTAAACTAACTATGAGTTTTTATATTTAATATTATTAATAAAATGGTTCATTTATAATTACAGAATCATAAAAATGATTTAATTTTATCATAAATATTTTTTATGTTCTGGAAAAACTATTTTTAAAACTGGTAGATAAAGCGAGTGATAAAAAACATTATCTCTCTCATAGGTTGTATCAACACACCATTGCGAGATAAGTATTTTTAAGAATGCGTTAAAGGGAATAAAAATAATCAAGACTTTTTATTTTAGTGTCATTATTTTAGAAATATAATTTTTGAATAAAATTGTTAGAGTTTTACTTTGGGGTTCAAGATGTGTAATAAGTGAATGAAAATTTAAAAGAAGTGTGATGAAAAAATTAACCTTCATTAGTGACTCTCGATGGAATACTCCTTAATAATTCATGGAGTGATATATTGATTAGAAAATAACTTAGAAAATGAGGTTATAGCTGTTTAGGGAGAGATTTTAGTATATATTTTTCTTGTTAGAGATTTTTTCTGTGAGTAGGAATGTGTGGAGGAGAGGAGTATTTATAGGTGGAGGACATGGGTGTTTTTTTAATATAATATTGAGTATTTTATAATTTTATCAATATATTGTGGATATGGATCATTCATTGGAATAATAATAGTGTCTGATTATTAAATTATTTTTTTCATTTAAACACTTTCAAAACATAATAGTTTTATTACAATATTTTATTTAAAATTAGGAAACAAACAATGTTTTTTTTAAAATAAAATATAGTTTAGGATTTAAAATTGTAAATATAGGTGTATATATTCAATATAGTGTGTATGAATAAATTATATTACATATTTAACCCATTTTAATTTTTAATAAATATTTTAAAAATTCTTGAGTCAATTTTAAATCATTAAGATGGCATAAAACTTGTGAAATAAACAAAAACAATATTTTTTCTATTCATAAATAATTTTTATTATTAAGAATGATACCATAACTTCTCTCTAAGATAATTTCATAATGGTGATTCAAAAAATTACCTATGTTATAAAAAATATTAGGTAAATATAACATTTAAATCGTAACATAAGAATAATGTTTTTTCTAAATATTTATCAGTTACATTATTAAAAATTTACCCTTAAACATAAATTAAGTTATATATTTTGTGAAATTAATTTATAATATTCTATTTTTTATATTTAATTATTTTATTCACGTGAAATATTGTTCATAAATCATTCTAATATTTTGACCATCATGTAACTGTACAAATGACCAAGTTTCAATTATAAGGGTTATATTGGTATTCAAATTGTCATATTGGGTTTATACTTCCTACAAATATATCACATTAATTATATTGATCAATGAAACTAATTATACTCAAGGGTATCTATTCTTTTTTAGAGTTTAGTTTATATGATTGATTATTCTAACAGGCTGCGATACACTAAACTTCTGAATAAATTTTTTTTATTTACAGATGTTTGTTATAATATTATATTATTATCAATTTAATAGAATGTATTTAACAATTATGTGTTATTTTATTTATTTAATAAAAAATAATAAACATTTTTAATGTATGCATGTTATTTATATTATAACATGTACTTAAATTTGACACACATATATATTAAAGAGGTAATTTTCATTTAGAAAAGTCTTGGTTATTAAATTTAAGTCATACTTCTGATGATTATAATGTATTGAAACATTTTATAGAATATTTTAAGAGTCAATATGATGTCTAGAGTATTTTATATAAGTGTCCATATTCCAATATCATATTTTTTGATAAGGGTGATTAAATAAGTAATTGAAGTTTATTTTGTATAATAACATATGATTCAAAGATAACATTTCATATTATAAGAATTATATATTTTATCTATTGAAAACTTATACAAATAAAAATGAAAATTGTTGTTCCAAAATAAAAATTTCCATTATAAGCCACTATAGAGGAAAATTGAAACCATAATTTATATCACATAAGTGGAAAAGAGGTGTCTCTAGGCATTGGATAATGTGCTAAATAATGATTATAAATTATAAATTATTATTTCACTTAAGATAAGTAATTAAATGAATTATATTGAGTGGCTTGAGAATTTTTCTTTGATTTATATTGAAAAAAATATTGAATTGATATGTAAAAGTGTGTGTCAAAATACTAAATTTTGTTGTACCACCAAAGGAAAGTTTTTACAACATTTTTTAAAAATTTGTATTCTAAGATGTGTTCAAGGAATTATTTATATAAATATTAATTTTTATTTTATAATAATCATTTAAAGGTGTAAATTGTGTATTTATTTACTTATGTGTGGATGGAATATATGGAATAACATTCCCATTATGGTCTTGTCCAAGGTATTTGTATTGATGTAGATGAATAAAAGGTGAAGACTGGTAAATTAAAAGAGGCGAATTAAGATATAATAATGGATAATGCATATTTTTTGGAAGATAAAAATGGAAATAATATGTTATAATTGATTTAAAGATAGTGTTGTATAAGTAATGTAGTATTTAGTTCAGTGTAATACTCAGATTAGAATATAATGAAAGAATTATTACATACTATAATATAAGACTTTGTAAATGATTTGAATATACCTCTACATAAGATAGTGAAAAATATTTAGGATTATTAAATTTAAGTATATATCATATAAATAATTTGGTGTATATCATATTATATATTACAATTCTATGTTTTCAGTGAATAATGCAACTAAGAATATCATATGTGTTGATATTAAGTTATGTAGGTAGAGATGTAAATGAAATATGGTTCATTATTATGTAATATTATGTGTTTTAGAATGTACAAAATATATATTCTAGGTGGCCCCATTAAACAAGGACAACAATAATGATGAAATACATATTGTGACTGATTTGTTCATATATAATTTACTCATCACACATTATAATGGGAGTTATCATAAGAGGTGACTGAATAAACATGATGTTGATAATGGAATAACACAACCCATGATATAATTATATATTAAAATAAATGATAATATCAAATCATTTTATGAAATAGAGAGGAAGTATTTAATTGAATTTAAAATCCATACATCACATATAGTGATATGATTATATCATTGTATGAGCTTATTGGATCTGAAATGTTTTTAGAATAAAATTTATGCATTCTATGGATAAATATATAATAAATGTTCATTAAATTAATCTTGGAAAGAGGAAGTTTCATGAATGGAATGCATGGGTAAAGGGGAATCATAACAGGCCACATAGAAAGGATAAAGTAAAAATAGTGTTTTTTTCCTTAAATCATTGTATGAGTTAAAACATAATAGAGTTTAGTCTCTCAAGTATTGGAGATTTTTATATGAAATTAAAAATTATTTAATGACTTTTTTAGACACATGAAAACCATTAATGGGGAAGTTTGTCATTGATATCTCTATTATATATATATACATATTCATATACGTTATATGCGAATTTATTGGATATTAATTTATTAAATAAGAGATTTGTGTCTTATATTAATGTTTTTATATTCTTTTGACAAGAAAACATTTATAACTATGTAATTGAAATAATGGAAATTGAAGAACATAAAGGCACTTCACAACAAGTCTCTTTATATCTTGGTGAAACAATGGAAATATGATGGATATGAGTTCATTATTACACATCATGAATCTTAATTACATGACTTTTCTTCCATGATAAAAACACCTATGTGTTGAAGGACAACCTATGGATCTAATTTACCAGATGTGAACTAAGTATGTGGTGTGAATCCCATTTAAACATTATGAAAGAGTTGAATATGAAACCAGATGAATATATACAACGTACACATTTCAAACGATCTTCAAAGTTCAAAACCAAAATCCCACTAAAGATACAAGCCACAAAAATAAGAAGATCCAAGATCCTTGAATACATTTTTGGTTCTAAAGTACATAATTTAAATCCCAGTTACATTTCATATAAATTTTTAAGCATAAGTCTCTTGAATCACACACAAAAAATTAATCCTTTAGACATCATGAACCACTCGGGCCTATAAATATCAGAGCATCGTTTCGTAGAAGGTAGTTCAGAATGACGTGGCTAAACCTCATATTTTATTCTTTTTTCTATCATGATTTCTTTCCAATTTTTTTCTATTTTATTATTTTAATGTTTTATTCATTTCATTGTTACCACTTTTCGATTCAAAGACTCGTTATTTATGCGTTGTTGTCAAATTCTTGAATGCTATTCCATTTGTTAGTAAATGGAAAGTTGTTGTTGCGTTCTTTGTTTTTTTTCAATTAAGTTGGTATTTAATTGATTATTCATGATTTTAATTTTTGATTGATTTGATCTAGTTCATTTATTTGTAATTATGATCATGTTTTCATCTATTTTATGTCCTCCTTTTAATACCACCATGCATGACTAATCCACTTAGGGTTAGGGGTTGAGTGTCTGGGTATTTATTAATGTAATTAATCTATAATTCAAAACATGGTAACCCTATAGTTAGAAATTAGATAAGTTTTTTTATCCCATTCTTTTTCAACTACCATGACCATAGGAGGTGAAATTGAAGGACCCTGACCTAATTAATGTTGATAAGGATATGTCCATTAACCTATGAGACATTTTTTAAAAGAATCTAATCTTCCTTCACTTAGGTTTTCGACTATCTATAGACTAAGGAGTAGTTTCTCAGTTAGGTAGATTTGATTGGTTGGAGCAAGACCAATTTGGAACCTTTACGTTTCTTTTCATCCTAATCCATAGGTATATCCCATGTTAGATTTAGTATAATCTTTTTCCAAAACCCTGATGTTGACCCTTATACCTTTTTTATTTACTAATTATAACCCATATTATTTAATTATTTAAATAAAATTATACTTAAATAGAAGCGAACTGACCACTAGTCAATAGTATTCTACTATATTCCCCGATCTATGTGGGATTGACCCCATACTTTCACTTTACCATTCCTTTGTAGTTAGTGCAGCTTGGGAACAAAAATTTTCTAACATGATCCTTTCAAATTATTTAATAAAATCTTTCAGTCGGTCAGTCATCATGAAACATACTGACCATTTGGAAGATTATTATAATAAAGTAATATTCTATAACAAATAAAGTTAGTGGATTATAAATTATAGTTGTGATTTTATTATATATAATGAATTTCAATAGGCTTGATGAACACATATATGAAATACAAAGAGAGAATAATATCATGGGAGAATTAAAGAGAATATATTATGATCATGGTGTAATATACTAAACATGTAAAGGATAATTATTATCTATGAATATCTTGCAAAAGATAATGAATTATCCAAGAAGAAGGGTGATCAACCAAGAAGACTATTGATTAGTGAAAACAATCATACATGATGATTGGAGTAAAAAAGATGATTTGACTATTTTAGGATGTGTAGCCAGCCTATTATAAAATATGACCACATGTGATGATCCTACCATAGTGGGTCTCAACCAAAATCATGAAGAGGTAGGATAAGAATAATTAGATATATATAAATGAAATGAGGTTACATAGTGAGATTCCAAGGATATCCAAAAAGAAAAAAGGTGAGGTGATACAAATTATATATATTCATTCATCCATCCATCAATTAATTTATTTATTCAATAAAAGTGGAGATTACAAAACAATAATCCAATGAAAACCACGGAGAGACCACCTAGGGAAGGGGAAGCTATAGAGCCCACAAGCACTTATCTAAGGGTAAATTCATTAACATACTTATCACTATATCTATATAATGGTTTGAGGAAATGATACATTAAAGAATAGTGAGAGTGTATCATAGTGGAATTAATTTAAAAATTCATTAGGCTATAATATAGGGGTGGTATCTGTAAAAATTTTATGAAACATTAAGTTTTAGTTATCTATGAATGGAGTATTGATCATTTTCATAGTTTATAAGAGGAACATATTGGCGTATTAAAATAAAAAATATGTTTTAATAATATTTATTTATTTATATGGTTTGTTTTTAAACAATATGAATGGTTTAATAAACATGAATAAACATATATGATCATAAGAGTTTCCCCTATCACTATGACTTCAAGATTCTATTAGGAAGTGTGTAATAGTTTTTAAAATTAAGTAAGATTAATTTATGGCGATCACACCCTTATTCACCACATATCAAGGTTATTTATTGTATGAATATACTAAAATATTTGAAAACGATAACAAATATTTAACACTATAAAGTGTTCATAAATCAAAGGAAACTTGTTATGATTCTCAAAATCACTATAATCTTTTATCATTCCATTTATGTGATTGTATATCCTTATCCTGACTCACTAAAATTTTTTAGTTATCACCCCCTCAAGACCTGATCTTATATCTTATTCCAAATTGGTTTCATATAAAAAAAGACCTCATTGTGTATAAACATTTTACACATCTCAAACATTAGATTTTTTATTGTAAATTGTCTCATACATTAGATTTGAATCCTTCACTTTTCCTTAATACACACGTTTAATGCATATGTTTTATACAAATAATTTCCTTCAATTAGATACCACCAATGATAATTTTTAAGAATTTTTTTTGGGATATATTATATACATGCTATGAATTTTTTATCAATTATTTTAATTTTTATCAACTAATTAAAAATTTAAAATTCCAAGAATACATTTATATACTTAATGTTTTTAAATTTTCATAGTTTTCATGAATTTTCTTCACTAATGCAACACCATTCATTATGTTATTAGTATTTTTGATCTTCTAATTAAATAGGTAATATTTGGGATTGTTTTTCATCATAAAGTCGCCCCAATACATTTTTTCTTCTATTCATGAGATACTATTATAACATGGATTTTTTATCCACTAAATATTTTGGGTTCTCACATCAATAGTGTATGTACTAAATGAATTACTATATATTATAAAGTTTATTATACTTTGAGAAGATTGGGGATTTACAGAACGATCAATATAAATGATATATTATTATTATAATGTAATAAAATTGTATTTTTAGGCCCTGAAATAATTTATTGTAGGCATACAAACATATTTTTCAAGATTTATATTTATTCATGGTTTACATGAATCTATATAGATTATAGTATAATATATTGTTATAATTTTATTAAACCACTATTTTTTTATTATATTCTTTCTTATATTATCAAAATGATGGGACCGGAATGATGGTGGTAGGGCCTTAGGTAGTCTAGAACACATAAATCCCAAATAACAAAACTCTTCCCTGAAAACAATTCATCAATAATGAGCAAGCCACAAACTATTTCCAAATAGAAAAAAGTAAAAAGAAGTGAAACAACATATCCAAAATGTGATGGTCACCATCATCAAAAAAAATAAATTCCTTAGGTCCTATGTGACAGATTTTACCTATTAATCCAATTTAAATACCATTTTCCTCCAATGATTGACATGTCCACCCTCAGTCTCCACTTTTATAGACACCACCAGCTTACATGATTTGCAGAATCAGAATGTTATAAATAATCACTAACTACTATTAAAAGGGATAGACCACTATCACTACCAATAAATACCAAGAACTATATCATGATATAAAAAAACAAAAAAATGAAAAAAAAATAGAAACCCATACTTTTTATACATAATTATCTCATCATTGTTTATGAATATTAAATACTTAACATTACGATAAGTTCCAAAACTATAATGGTAAAGTGTTTTTAGAGACTATATAAACAATATTAATATTTAATTAAATATATTAAACATATACCTTAATGATATTCCCATATAGTACTCTTCTAAGACATACACTACTTAAAAAATATTCTCCATAACATTGGGATGGGAAACATAAAAAAAGGTGAGCTTATATTCTTAGTAAGATTAATTAAGGGAGATATTAATGATCACTAAATCATAAAATAATCATTATGGCATGAAAACATGTGATTAAAATTTTAAAACCATATTATTCATTTCATAAATCTCAATCCTGAATCAAGGCATAAATCTTGGTAGTTCAAAATACGTGAATCATAATTTAATCAAAGAACACAATTCACGAGAGAATGAAATTGGAACAAGAAATAAACTTTTGGCATAAAAATAGGCATAGAAAAATCATTTCCTTAGTCAAGGATCACTTTCAAGAATATAATAGTGTATCTGGTTAATTCCACATTATTTTTTATCTTGGATCAAGTTTCACTCCTAAGATTATCATAGCGGAGAATGTATATTACAAAACTAGTTCACTCCCCATTGCAGTACTTATTGTCTGATGATATAATGTTATTTACCAAATTAATTGTGGGTATGAAAAATTATAGGCCTAAACATTGCATAATTAAAATAATAAACATTTTTTCTTGAAGATCATAATAAATTCAATATATCATAGCCCATGGAAAAGAAATGGGTTTCATACAATTTCCAAAATTATTCATAGAATAACCCATGGAAAATAACCATATTTCATAAACATCTTTCTACAATAATCATAAATCATCAAGATAAATAACAATAATGGTAACATTGGATTTAAATCCTATTAAATTTCAAGTAAAATCTAAAATATTTCATATTGGATGAAAAATTCCTTTAACAGATCACTCGGAACATTTCATGATGAAAATACATCTATCACATTGAAATAATATATGTAAAATCCAAAAATAGAAAAAATATTAAAGAAAACATCTTATTTGAAAATAAACATAGAAGATTATAAATTAATATTAAAAACCTTGGGTGTTCATGATAGTGGTAAATTCTATTCATATCGTTTATGTCAAAACAAATACTCCATTCACATTTTCAGTAAAAAGTCAAAATTAAATCAATCAAAAAAGCATGAAAATTAATTTTAAAAATAATTAAAAATTAATTTTGGTTAAAATGAATTTAAAATATCATATTTTAAAAGTAAAAATATTCTTGAAACCATTTTTGTAAATAATGAATATGTAAGAAAAAGTATTTTCGATTGAGGAGATAAATAAATTCGATTTCCATTAAAAATATTATTTTGGTATCTTGAGTAGGTAAGGAGAGGAAAATGAAAGGAAAAAATGTAATATCTAGAAAAAATATTGGATAATAAAATTCATGAGATTATTTAGTGGTATATCCAGACAATTTATCATAATAAACTTAATCATAAATAACCCCGGTAAATACATTAATTGAAACATAAAACCCTTACCTTAAGCCTCATATTTATTTGTACAAATTAGAACCTCCTATAAAATAAATATTGATTTATTAAAAAAATATATCATAAAAATATTAATATATATTATATAATATTTTATTTATTTATAAAATCCTATCACCTATTTATTAACAATTATTTAAAAAATCACTATTCTAGGTGATAACCCCTTTGTTTTTCATGCATGTTTCAGTTCAACAGTATGATTACTTAAAAGTTTATCATATTTCTATAATCTATATAATTTTAATAATTTAATTATTATTATATTTAATCATTTTAAAAAAATTTAATACTATTCATATTAATTAGTGATGAAAAATAAATTAAGTCACTTCACAGAAACAGTAATTTGTACGTACACATGAGTGATGTTTCTACTTTTCAATGGATGAAACAAAAAAGATTAAATAGTAATTATTATTAATATAACCACAATAATATCATTGATAAAATATATATATTTTAAATAGATTATTATAACCATCTATGTAAATTGGTGATTAAAAGAAATTACACCACTATGTGGAGACGGTAAGTCGTATGTACGCACTTTAAATGTTTTCTATTTTCATATGATGGAAAAAAGTGGATAATGGGTTTTAAATAATAATTATTTATATTTAATACAATTAATTAAATATTTTATCACATATACCATATATTTATACAATTTAGAATAATAAATAAAATTAAATACACTTGGTTAAAATATATACCACATTGTTAAGAAACCTATTTTGGATTACACCTTAAGCCTTGAAAGTATAGTCTTTTGTAAAGAAACAATGCTCTAGGATGTGTTCAAGGAATCTAGGAAAATATTAGGGTAGGTAATTTCTTGACTATAAGGATCAAACATTATTACTAATTATGGAGTGTAGGTTCCCTTTTATAAGTAGGGGAGGTGCAATATTGGAATTACACAAATTATTAAATTAATATAAATTAATTTTTAAGAGAAAATGAATCCAAATTGATATATAAAAGTGATAATATTATTATGAGTAAAAACGAATCATCCAATAAAATATTTACTAGGTTTGGTTATGTTTTCACCCTTATCACTTTCCTTTAACCCCTATTTACTCTTTTGAGAATTACCACGATATCAATGTTTTTTACTATTTAGGGGTCGAGAAATTTACAATAAAATGAAAAATGAACCATAAATGGAATGTTGTGGATATTTGTAACCATATCTCATTAAATTTTATGAATAATGTTTATTTAATTTTAAACTATTTAATAAAATATTTTTTATTATGAAATATAATTAATGTAATATTTGGAAATACATGAAATATTATAAAGTAATATGTATCTAACTCATATAAAATGATTTCAAAATATAATGTTTTAAATTATAATTAAAATATGGTATTAATAGAATCATCCAATAAAATTTTTTCTAGTTAAAATATATTTGTAATCCTTATCTTTTGGTTTAACGCCTTGGTTTATCAATTTTAACCTTAATCATGTTAATGAATTTTTGAATTTTAAAGGGTTATAATTTTAGTTATAAGATAAACATTTTCCCAAAAATGTATACGGGTTGAAATTATAGACCATTTTTCCTCATAATTGTTCTCTTTACATATATTTATGATTTTTATATAATTTAATAAAATATATTTAACATAAAATACTCTTAATTTCATTTTAAGCACTATTCAAATAATTTCACTTAGAAAATAACATGATAAAAATGAAATTAGAAACTAGAACTCTAAAAAATATATAATATTTCTTATATATATACATATTAAAAATTATTGGGATAATTTAGCTCACCCAAATAATATTAAATTTTATGTTTTTAAAATTATTTACTTGTTTTTTATAGTGCTTGCACAGGCATTGTGTTCATATTACATAAGAATTTATGGAATGTATTTCATCACTAAAACTAAAAAATTACCCTGATAAAAAAATTAATTACTATTAAAAAAAACATAATATAACCAAAAACATGTTTTTACCCCTATCAAAAAAATTTGTAGATATTAAAAGTAAGACAGTGACATTTTTGACATTATAATTTACTTAAATATTATAAAGCTAAAAAACAATGTTAAATGGAAAAAGGGTCGTATTTTCAATTTTTGGATGATTATAGATGAAATAGGGTCATCCAATAAAATAAATTAATCTGTATGAATTAATTTAAACCCTTTCCACATTTTTTAACCCTAATTAACCCATTTTACAATTATAGTGGTCATAAATATTTAATGTATTCACTATTCCTAATGAATAAAATAAAAGGGAATCGATTACCAAATTTAGAACTATTTATTCCAAAATATTGAATAATTTTATTACGATTTAATTTTATATAAGTGTAAATAATAAATTTTAAGATAAAAACACAATGAATTTTTTTTTTCAAAAAGATAGATTGTTAAGTATAAAAATGTTTTTATGCCAAACTCAACCATAAAATTTATTAGAATAAACTTAATTTGATTTTTAATAATTTAATATAACTAATTTTAAATTTAAATTAACTAAAAACAAAATTATATTTAGTAATTTTTTTAATCAAATAAAATTTTCAATAAAAATTACTATTTTTTCAATATTTACAAGAAAATCTATATGTTCAAAAAATTATAAAAATTTAAACACAATATAATTTTGACATTATAATTTAAAAAATAATATTATTTGTATAAAATAAATTTTTTAAAATTTATATACCATAATTATATTGATATCTTTAAAAATAATAAAAATAATTTATATGGAAAAAGTAATCTCAAGAGTAAAATGACTTAACTGAAAATTGAGTGCTTATTTAATGATAATTTGTCAATATATTATTATTTATTATGACCTTTATATATATTTCTGAATTTATTTACTTCAATTCATAGCTTCCAATTCAATGAATATGTTATAACTATCATAAAATATTAATTGTTCTTTATATGTTAAAGCTCGTTGTAGCATGTTTCATACGATATCGAACATAGTGTTATTTTAAAAAATTTGAGTCTTACATTATCAAAACATAATAAATTTAATCCTCTAAGTTTGATCTTATAATGAGTAATAAAGTGTTTGATATTTGAATTTTTTTTGAATGCCCATATCAGAAAAAGGGTTAATTAAATTTCCTCTTGAAAATGGGGAAAGGGAAATAAAAATGTTGTCTGAAATATTACACAACTAGGTTTAAAAATAGAAGAAAATTAGTTGGAATAAAAAATATAGACATGTAGGAAAACATTAATGTGAAAATAAGGATATATACTGATAGAGAACATTGATCATAAGAATGTGAATAATTAGGATAATGTTAATGAACAAAAAACAATAAATTAATGATTTGTGAAATGGAACATTGATTCATCAGAAATGAATATAATAGGAAAAATATTTTGTTTCACGATCCTTTTCAAAACATTTATGACTTATTTTACCATATATTCTATGAACAAAAATAAACATACTTACTTTACAAGTATAATTTCATCCATTAATCAATTTCCACAACAATCTCATCATTTTCTGAAAATGATGAGTTTTAAAGGTGAATTTAATTTTCATTCCTAAAGAAATGATATCAAAATATAATATATCACATAATACTAAAAAGTATATAAATATATTACTCATATATTTTAATAGTAAATAACCAAAAAAATCACAAGGATAGATAATATACAAAATTTAAAAACCTTCATATGAATTAATAATAAATTTTCCTCTAAAATTTCCACAATAGCACATAAGTTTAAACATATATCATTCCATAAATAAATAACCGTATATCCTAAATTACCTATATAAACTCAATATTAAATAATGTTTTATCCTCAATAGTGATCTCATTCCTTTCAACTTACATTCCAAAAAATTTAATTATAATCTTCCCAAATAAAATATCATGTTAAATTGCATGTTAAACCTAAAGGTTAAATAAACCTCAACCCAATGAAAAATCTCCTAAAATAACATTAATCACCATGATAAATCACAATATAATCTTATAATGCACTGAAATTATCCAAAATGTCATGAATAAATTTAGATACTAATCTGAAAGGTAATCCTTAGATTATCCATAAATATCTTTGAAAATATTACCTTTTCAATGAATCACTTTTGAACCATTAAGATTATTTATATCCCATTATCAAATACACCATTATTAAATTAACATAAAATAGTATATTAAATCCATTGGTTATTTAAAATTATATATAGTATTATTTATAAAACATTAAAAAATGTTCAAGTCCTATCAAAATCCAATAACATAAAACTTCAATTAAAACTAAATAGTTGCAAAAAAATCCAATATTCCCCAATAATCCAAAAAAAGTTATTTTTACAAAGATCACATAAATTACTTCTTTAAAACATAAACACTAAATTAAAAGGTCCTAAATACTATCCAATTTACATCATCATATTTTTATCCAAAAGGAACATTATTATCTCGACACCAAAACCTATTAAGGGTTATCAGTCCTTTAATCATGTCCCCCCATAAAATATACCTTATAAAAAAATATGATTTCAAATAATTAATAAAACAATATTTTCGAATAGCCCTTATATGGTTAATGATTATTATAAACATAATATCATTAATATAACACTTATAAAATATAATTCTAGAATAAAAATACATAACCATTTAAATAATTTCACTTCAATTATTATAATAACATAGTTTCTTCCTTAGTCAATGAGTTAACTCCAAGATTAGGGAATTCACCTGGATATTTTCCATGTTCTTCAAACATGATAAATTGAAAAATAAATGGTTTCTTAGGATGAACTTTATATCTGCCCATATACCTTTGTATTTTTATTTAAAAATTACATGTTCTATTACTTTATTTAAAAAAATCATTATGTTCCTTAGAGTCATTTTCAAGACTTGTACTTCCCAAAAACATGAAACAAAGGTATATTATTTGTCTTCACTCAATGGTATTCCTTAATCTCCATTTATCTTTTATTAGGTGTGTTAGTAAACTCACCAAAGTTGAGATTGTTAATAAATTAACGAGATATCTGATTAGGAAAAAGCATAATGTTTTTTCTTCCAACCCCTATTTTGTTTGGTTTATCACAAGTAAAATCCTTTAATTTCTTATCAAATTTATTTTTAACTTGAATCCTCCTAGTTCCAATGGTTTATTAAAACCAAAATTATAATGTGAGAAATAATATTCATAGTGGTGAATCATATAGTCAATAAATATTATTCATTGGATATCTGATTTTTGAAACCTAATTTTTAATTATGATACATTAGGATTAACTGAGCCATCCTTGGTTATAATCTATTCAAATCCATAAAAATGGTTCATAATAAAAATGTGGGTTAACCATATAATATCACTTAAGAGTTTCAAAATAAGTGTACAGTAAGGGAACACTCACAGTATAGTTGAATAATGATTGAGATTTAAACAACCAACTACTTTCGAGGATGTTACCCCAAGATGTATCAATTCCAAAACCACTTCTATTTATTGTATACATATGGGGATTTATTTCTAGGAAAACCACTTAATTTCAACCTTAATAAAACTTTATATTCTTATCCTATACTTATACATATACCTAGAGTTTTCCTTAATGATATATAATCCAAACCTTCAATAATTAACTAAACCCTACTATGATACCATCTATAGATACCCATTATTTATATATATAAATATCACATCATTTTATAGGAATATTCAACACATAATATTATAATTCACGCTATAACCAAAAAGGTTTAGTGTATTTGAAGACTATATACACAATATTTATACTTTAGAAAATATTTTCAACATCTATAAAAAATATGTTCTATATGGTACTATTCTCAGACATAGCCTACTTAAAAACCCTTTATTTATAACTAGGGGAAAGGAAATATAAGAAAGTGTTAGCTCAGATACTCATTAAGGGTAAACAAGGGAGATATCGATGATCACTAAATAAAAAAATGATAATTAAGGTACGATGAAATCATCTTAATATTTCAAAACCATTTCTTGAATATCCTAAATCGTAATCTTGAATCATGTAATAAATATTGGATGTTTATAAGACATGAATCATATAGTAATAAAATAACTGAATCCATGGAAGCATAACATTTTTAAAAGACTAAAGTTTGTGGGATATACATGAGAATATAAAAACATTTCATTATTCAAGTATCACTTCCAATACTATCATAGTGGATTGGGTTCTCTCTCTAGTCTATTATATCCTTTATCAAGTTTCACTAAAAAGACTATCATAGTGGAAAATTTTCATTACTTAACATGGATCACTTTCCATTAATGTCCTCATTATCTCATGAGATATCCACCTTTACCCAATTCATTTGAGGGTAAATAATATCTGGACCACCCATCACATAATTAAAACTTCAAAAATGTGTTCAAAAAGATCACAAAACATATATCATATATATCATGTGGAAACTCTATATGTTTTATCAAT
The DNA here is from genome assembly GCA_963277665.1 of Viscum album. Classification (NCBI taxonomy): domain Eukaryota; kingdom Viridiplantae; phylum Streptophyta; class Magnoliopsida; order Santalales; family Viscaceae; genus Viscum; species Viscum album. The sequence continues at coordinate 417,866,293 of OY728129.1, forward strand.
GTTTCAACATTTCATTATATCATAACCTAGGGAAAATGAATGGGTTTCATAAATATCTTATCATCCTAATCATAAACCATCAATATAAATAATAAATATGTTTCCATTGAAATATTATGTAAAATCAAATGATGTTATATTATATGAAAACTACATTTTAAGGATCACTTAGAATATTACTTGAGGAAAATACATTTTTTAATTTGAATTCATTCATTCAAAATATAAAAATTTATGGAATATTAATGATAAAAAATTCTTTGAAAATAATCTTAAAAACTTTTAAATAAATATTAAAATATTTGTGAATTCATTATGGTGGGATTTTTTTATGTAGTTTATATTAAAACAAAGAATTCATTTCACATTTTTAGTAAAAATTAAAAAAAGTCCTCATTCAAAAAATAATAAGAATATTCCTTTAAAACCGTTTTTTCAAGATTCAATTACAGGTAAAAATGAATTTAAAAAACATTAGTTTAATATTAAAAATATTCCTGGTAATTTTTTTAGAAAACATGAATGGGGAAGAAAATGGATTTTTGAATAAAGTGAGAAAAAATGTTATTTTTCGTTATGAATATTATGTAGGTATCTTTATTTCTTAAAGAGAGTAAAATGAAAGTAAAACATGTAATATTTAGAAATAAGCATAACACAGTAGGAATCTTCTGTAGATTATTGAGATGATAATAATGAAATTTCATGATGGAAAACTTATTCATAATCAATCCTCATAAATGATGGGATTGTAATAAAAATACTTACATCAAGTCTCATCTTTGTTAGATCTTTTATAATAAATATAGATTTATTATAAAGATATTAAATAACTATAATCATACATATCATACCATATATGATTTAATTATAAAATATTATCACTTCTTTATTAATAAATTGTTATAAAAATAATTATTTGAGGTGATAACCGCTTCATTATTCATGCATGTTTTAGTTTTATAGTTATAGTCTTTATACTTTGATCATGGTTCCATGATCTCTATAATGTTAATAATTTCATTAGTATCATATTTAATCATTATATATTATTTTATAACAATTCATATAAATCGGTGATGAAATATTAAATACATCACTTCAGAAAAATAATATTTTATATTTATAAAGGAGTGATTTTCAACTTTTTTATAGATTTAATGTGTAACACCCCAAGATTTAATAGTATTTTATCTCTTCAAAGTATTTTAATAACCTGTGCTACACGCAACACCGGGTTCAAGCACCCCATGACTAACCAAACTAGTCGTTAAAAAAAGAGGTTATGAATAGTATTAAACACATTTTAAATTTTAAATATCCTATATAATTTTGACATTAAACTTTTGTGTTTCTTGGACATAATATAATAAAAATTCAATTTTTAAGATACTAGAGGTATTTTTTAAAAAATGCAGTTTTTCCGCCTTTTAATGACAAACCCTTTTTAAATACAATATTTGACACTTTTATATATTCAATTTAGTGAAATTAAATTCTTCTTTATAATAGGGACATAAAATTTTATTTTGGATAAATGTTTGGTACTTTTCTGATAACTTTCTTATTTTGATGAATAGTAGAAAGATACTAAATTTTAATTAAAAACTAATTTTTAATCAAAATAATTTATAGTATTAAATTATAAATTTGAGTGGTTTTAAAGTATAATTAGAATATATTTTTATCATTTATTATAATTTAGATCATTTTATGTAATTTCACATTTAAACTAGACAAAAACAGATGTCAATATTTTGATAGTTATTATTCCTTAAAAACATGCTTTATATTTTAACAACGGGAATTAATTTTAAATTAATTTCTTCAACTTTTTTGTTTTGAATTTGGAAAAATGGATTCCATATTTGGAATCATTAGGTCCAAATTTTTTAAATAGGTTACTTTTATTATTATTCATTTTGATTATTTACTTCAGTAAATATTTTACTTACCATGGTTAATGGGTAAAGCAGGTAAATTAGGATAAACAAATAATATTATAATAGTATTAAATTTCCCCAAAATGTTTCCTATTCCTATTGGTTGATACATTTACAACCATTGGTATCCTTGGGTCGATTTTGGGACCCCATGAATCCACTTGAGGGTGATAATGACACTTTATATTAATTAATTTAAAGTAAAGACAAAAATGACACAAACATATATCTTTTAGTAAAACAATTTTTACATGGGGTTATATAAGTTATAATTTCGACTATAAATAATAATTATAAATATAAATAGATTTCCTACGTAATTGTATTTTATTAATAATTTTTAGACATTATATAATTAAATTTATTTATGACACAATAATGATGCAGTAATTACCTTATTAATGAATGAATCAAATAAATTGTATTGTAAATATTAAAATAAATATAATTTGAAAGTTTTTATGTCATACATGATTTTTATATGTGAATATAACATGTTATAATTGATTCAATGTATTTTTTTCGAAGTAATAAAGTTGGGTTGACTTTCAAAAAAAAAACAAAATACTAAATAGTTTCAAAATTGACATAAATGAGTTTTTTAAAAAAATATTATATTATTAAATTATATAATAGTGCTAAAAATATTATGTTCTGAAAAAGAACTTATATAATGATATGTATATTATTCATTAACCACATGGGGTTCTCTTGGCTTGTTATAGTAAGTTTATTAACCATTTAATATAATACTACAAAGAGACATGGTAAATGTCAAACTATTTAACAAAAAGTTAAATCTAAAATATAAGGTTACTATGGTGGGATAAACCTATCTAAAACCTATTGTTCGATTTTTTTTGGACCCATAACCACCTTAAATTCTAAATAAATCATTTTTGAGCAATTATCAACTGAAAATAATTTTATTATAAAATAATATTTCAATATTTTCCTAAAGTGACCCTCACCTCTCTTATAAAAGGGTAATTCCCCTTCTCTTAATTTCACACCCCCAAAGCCATTTGGTTCTTCAAAATCATACCCAAATATCCTCTCAACTATCCTCCCTTAATCCAAGAGATCTTACTTTTATTATAAATCCAACCTAAGGATCCCTTTGAATCAACTCAAATGGAAACACCCGAAGAAGAGGTAATAATTTCACAACCATCTTTCAATTTCTTTTCTTCTTCCACCTCCTATTTATTGGTTGTTTACGTACCAAAATAATAACTCCAGTACCTTCTACATAATTTTATATTATTATAAATATTCTACAACCATATTTATTATTCTATTCATCCTATTAATGAAAAAGTCATCATACGTGTGTACGTACGGCTTACCGTCTCCACATCGTTGTGTAGTTTGTTATTCAAACACTTCATTTTTTGGATGGGTAAAATAATGAGTATAAATAATGTAAATAATAAATATAACATTATAATGATTATATATATATGATATAACATCCAATTATATACGATTTCACCATCAATATAATGATATTGTCACTCGTGCATACGTACGGATTACCGCCTCCACAAACGCAATGAGATTCATTCTCCATCGTAATCATTCAAGTATAATTTTCATTTTATGATTACAAATAATGTTTATGAACATAATATAATTCTGTATATTAATAAAATACATCATATCCATAACACACATGGCTTACGTAACCAATGATATAAATGAAAACGAATCAATTAACATCTGAAATGATGATACTACAAAAATATTATTAAAAAAAGAAATATTAGAAGATCATATATGATATCATATTTATGTATGTGATTAATTTATAATTTAATAACAATGATTTAACTCATATAAAAGAGTTTAAATTTCCCTCTACTAAGGAAAAGTACAAGGTAAGTGGTATTTTATCTCACTTTTAATTCTGTGAGATTTCCGTTGTTCGCCACTTATTTTTTGCATGTGGTGTATTGTGTACTAAAATTTGATATATCTTATCATGATTCTTTTTATGTTCATGGAATTATATGATTAATTTGGTGGTTATTAAATTTCAGTCATACGACTTGATTGATTACAACAGGGTAAGGGGTTTTAATCTCACTTCTTATTTCCGTGAGATTCATACTATATTTCCACTATTTCCTTTTGTGTGGTGTATGTGATGCCCATGAATATATTCCTTATGTAATATAAATCAATTTATGGGTATTTATATTTTCATTGTATGATCCTTCTTTGATGGGGTGTATGTTTCGTATTTCACCAAATTGGTAAGGGAATTTCTAATTTTGATATCCACTCATTGGGTTTAACGCAAACTTCATTGATTATTTTAATCCAATATTATGTGTGAAATCACTATTTATTTATTTATGTAGTAATTTACACTCACCTTTGTGTGGATATTTATTTTATACACATAATAAATCCATTGATAAATTTTCAATTCATTGATATGAACTTGATAAGAGTAATCTTAACTCATTTTTTATTTATTGAGTTAAACATCCAAGTCATTGGTGTTCTTGTTACAAGAATACGCGGGAATGTCCTCTAATTGTTTTACACTGAATATACAATCATTTTTAGTGTATTTATATTTTTTCACACATAATTATGCCATTGATATATCCTTGACCTATATATACAGTCTTTATAAGATATTTCTTCTCAACTTGCATTACATTGAGACTTCTTTGTTTTTATGCGTCAATTCACTTTTAATTGGTGTATATACTACACATTGACATAATATATCACGAATCCCTTTATTTTCATGATATTATTAGGTTTTTATTACCTCAATTATTTGTATTCAAGTGTCTCTCATTTGGTTAGGAACTCTAACTAAAATATCATTTTAAATGTTTTAAAATTTTATTCTTATAAATCTTTTTCATTAATATCCATGTTTTAAAAATGGTTTTAAGGATTTATTTATATGGGAATTAATGCTTTAAAATTAAAATTCCTTTTAAAAGTTTAAAAGTGGTATGGAACACTTTGATTCAAAAATCTATTTTAAACAGCTTCTTGAAATATAGTGATACTTTTAAAATTTTTCAAGAAAAAGGGGGATATTTTTCGCAAATGGCTTTGATGATTATTATCATCAATGTCAATATCCTTAATTATTCATGATTGAAGTTAAGTTATTATAATACAATCTTCCATATTGTATTGAATGAGTTATGTCTGATTGTGGATATTCTATTTTTATACCATTCATGGTTTATGGTTAAAGTATTGACATTTTATATGCTTTTTTAATACGAATGTTTATGTTATGTTTCAACATTTTCATATAAGGAATGCATTGGACTTAGTAAGTGATGGGTGGAGCCCGCTATAGCTCCTCAATGCATCTGTAGGTCTCATGAGACAAACTAGTCTCTTGGCACAAGGCCTTGACAAAATATTATTTGTAGTCTTGGCACAAGGCCCTGACTATGTGGTTATGAAGTTTGGTATTATGCATTCCATCATTGTGAAATTAGCTTTTGATATTTCATGTGATTATTTGACTAGTAGAATATCCATGTGAAAAATTAAATGGAATTTTTTGATTTATACTGGCCATATTATCTAGATGTTTATGTTTTAAAGGCTTATGTTTTAGTCTTATACATTGTCCTAAATGTTTATGCTTATTTATAAAAGTTTTTGCTTTATTTTTATCCTTATTGAGCATCTGAGCTCACCCCTTTCTTCTGTTTTATTTTCCCAAGATTCCTAGAAGTGTATTATGATTGATAATCAGGGTTAAGCTAGGGGATTAATGGAATTATCAAAGGATCATTTATGTTGTGTTTTATTTTATAATGTATAATGTAACATTTATGTATGTAATATATTTTCCAAGACTGCTAAATGGGTCAGTCATTCGGGACTTGTTCCCTTGTAATCATGCCAATGCTATGTAATAAAGCACTAACTCAGGGTAACTAGGGTTGGGGCGTTACAGAATGAATAAAAGGTAAATAATAATTCCACTCTATAAAACCATAATAATATTATAAATATAATATATATTTATTAAATCCATTATTATAAACATATATATAAATTAGTGATGAAACATGAATTTCAATACTACATGGAGATTGTAAGCCGTATATACACTCAATAAATTTTTACTCTTTTTATAGGATGGAAAAAAGGTAGAAAATGTTTGTTCAATAATAATAATAATATTTAATTATATTCAATATATGTAACTCATTATTTCATATCATATAACATGTATTTATAGGGGGCGGAATAAGAAATAACATTAAAGACACCCAACTATGAGATATTCCTATTTGTTGAATAACTACTTTTGGAATACACCTTATGCCTTGAAAGAATGGTATTTGGTAAAGAAAAGAAGCTCTATGATGTGTTCAAAGAATCCAAGAAAATATTAGGTTGGGTAATTTCTAATCAATAATGGTCAAAAATTGTGAATAATAAAGAAGACGACATTCCCTTTTATAAATTGGGGAGGTGAACTATTGTAATTACATAAATAATTAAATTAATATAAATTAATTTTTATGAAAAAATGGATATGAATTAATAAATATATAATATAATATTATTATGAGTAAAATTAACTCTTCAAACAAATGTTTAACTTTATTTAGTTATGTTTTGACCCTTGTCTCTTTGTTTTAACCCCTATCAACTCTTTTGATAATTTCTGAGATGTTAATTTTTTTTACTCTTTTGGGTCAAGAAATTTACAATAAAAAGAAATTTGACCCATAAATGGGAAATTGTTGATATTATTTAGCATATCCTCCTCAATTATATTAATAAAGTATTTTTATGAATTATAAATCATTTAATAAAATATTTTTTATTATAAATCATCAGTAATGTAGTATTTGGAAATACTTGAAATATTATAATATAATATGTCTCTAACTCATGTAAAATGATTCCATAATAGAATGGATTAGATTATAAGGAATATATGGTATTAATTTAATCATCCGATCAAATGTTTACTCGTTTAAATAAATATTTAAACCTTCTCTTTTGGTTTAACGCCTCGGTTGATCAATTTTAACCTTAATTGTGGTAATGAGTTTTTAAATATTAATGTGTTTTATTTTTAATTATAAGATGTATATAGACTCATAAATTTCTAAGGGATGAAATTTTAGGCCATTTATCGTCAACATTTTTCTCTATAATTATATTTTTTATTTTTAAATAATTAAATAATATATATATAATAGAAAATACTATTAATTTCATTTTAAGAACAATTCAAACAATTTTACTTAGAAAACAACATAAAAACAATGGAATTAGAATCTTATCCTTTAAAAATTATAGAATAATTCAGATATATATGTATTTATATTCAAAATTCATGTTATAGTTTACGTCATCCAAATAATCTTACTTTTAGAGTCTCTAAAATCATTTACTTTATTTTTTTACTTCTTGATTATGCATTTTGTAGATATTACAAATGAATTAAATGAACTTATTTTGTTAATAAAAAAATTACATGATAAAAAAATAATTAATATTTTAAAAGAAAAATTAAAACAATGCATAATTTTGTTTACCCCTATCATAAAAATTTTGTAGATATTATAAGAAAAAAAGTGACATTTTTACTTTATATTTTAATTAAATATTATAAAAGTCAAAATAAGTTAAATGGAAACAAAATATCATATTTTCAATTTTGGGTGTTTATGGATGGAATATAATCATACAATGAAATAATGGAAAGTGTGTGAATAAATTTGAAGCCTTATCACATCAGTTGTACTCTAATTAACCCATTTTTCATTTACTGTGGTAATAAAAATGTATTCTTGTTTCTATTAATTATTAAAAAAATAAAAGGGGACTACTTAGAATATTAAGACCTATTTACTCTAAAATATTGAATCGGTTTATCAAGATTCAATTTTATATAAGTGGAATAAATTATGTTTTATATAAAAACCCAATGAATAATTGTGTTTAGGAAAAATATATTGTTAAATATAATAATTGTTTTATGCCAAAAGCATCCATAAAATTGATTATAATATATATAATTTAATTATTAATAATATAATATTACTAATTTTTCTTTTAAAACATTAAAATAATATCTTCTGTAATTTTTGAAAATAAAAATATGGTTTTCAATAAAAATCAGTATTTTTCACAATTTACAGGAAAATCAAACATTTTAAAAAATATAAAAAATTCAACCTAATATAATTTTGATATTTTGATTTAGAAAATAATATTTTTTTATAAAATAAAATTATTAAAATTTCTATACAATAATTATAATATTCTCTCCTAAAAAACAATAAATCCCATTTTTCATCAAGAAGTATTTTGAAGAATAAAATTACCATATCAGGGATTGATAGCTTTTATTATAAGAGAATTCAATCAATGATATGTTTTTATTCCATGATCCACCAAAATTGAGAATTTAATCTTTGATCATATCCTCAAGAATCTGAATAGCCCACTCAGTATGACTCTCCATCTATAGATGATAAGTAATGTTCAAACTTCTCTAATAACCCCTCACTTTCAGAATACTATTCTAGAAATAGGATGTAAATCATGGGTATTGACCAGAAATAATGTTTGATGGCCCACCATGCAGCTTTATAATATCATGGATGTATAGGTTTCTGTGATATTCTATTTTTATTAACCCTGTGATATGAAGAAAATGAACCAATTTCAATATTTGGTCAATAATAAACCAAATAGTATTCTCCCAACTAGAAGATTAAGTAAATCCAGTAAAAAATTCTATTGAGATCACATACCACTTACACACTGTATGGGAAGTCATTCTAATAACCCATAAATATTTTGGTGTTGGGATTTATTCCTATAATAGGTAAGGCAGTGAGACATAAACTCAGAAACCACCCAATACATCTTGTACTAGCAATACTAACATTTGAGTTCATTAAACAAGTCAGTACCCTCATGGTGTACTACCCAACTATAACAATTCACACATTCCATCACCTCCAACCCCATGATCAATGGAACCACTAACATATTTTTAATGAAAATTGAACCATTTAGGGATTGAAACCAATCATTCAAGGCTTCCCAGCCATTTAGAAATATAATTATACAATGAATATCCAGATCTTCTCCCTACTCTATCCAAATTTCATCAAGTATGTCGGGTGTGAATTTCACAGTAGATAAGAATATATGATCAGAATCCTCTTTCAAATTCAAATGAATCTTTACAAATAAGCATATCAAATACCACTCATATATTGATTCTTTAATAACATTAGTGGGATATGTCCATCTTAAGGTTTCATTAACTAAATTCTCTTACCATGGATTTTAAAAAAATCAAAATCAAAGTTCTATAGATACTCAACCCAACACATCTAATAAATATTCAAGTCCCTATATAAAAATATGTACTTCAAACTTTCATGATTGGTATACATAGTAAAATTTTACCCAACGGTATAGTGGTGACATGTTTTAAAATCATGCATCATCGCTACTAATTCAAGGTTGTGGGTGGGGTTATTATTCACATAAAGTCATAAATGATGAGAGAAATATACCAAAACATTATCAAAATATATCAAAACACATCCCAAAATCACACATGATGGATATTAATATACTATAGACTAACAAACCATAAAACCCTGATATCATCTTTTCATTCATTAAAACTATTCAATCTCAAGGTTGAGAAGGTATAAGAGATAAATATTGGGTCTTAGATCATACATTGGAGTTCACTAAGAAGAATCCACCTTTATTTTGTGGTGACTAAAATCCTCATGAAATTATAAAATAAATTAGTATAATTAAATTCTTCTTTTATTTTTAAAAAATTCTAATACATTAAAGGATATATTTTTCAATTAAATAATATAGGGATTGTGAGGCGACCCGAGATAAATAAACACACTTATTTCATTATTTTACATCAGTAGCCATTAAATTAAAAAATAGTTGCACAAACCAGAGAAATGAATGTTTAGGGTCTTGAAAGGATATCAATGTTAATAAATTATTTTACAATGCTCGTTAACATTTATTTACAACATCAAAACTCTAAACCACCTTCCAAACATCTCACATGTAACACACATCTTTGTATCTTGGGGAATGAAAATAGAAAGATTTGTTGAGGTCAAACATTCAATAAGGGAAACTATTAATATTGTTAAGATTATAAATGTTGGATAAAACATGAATAAGGTAGAAATATTTGATAAAAATTACATAAAATAAATATTAAAAATCATAAATCCTGATTGATCATTAAGAATCATTTCCTAAGAACATAAGACCAAAAAAATGTCCTTGGAATCAAGGCATATAAGAATATAATAGAAATAAAAAAGAACAAGAAATCATAACATATGATAGCACAATATCTTTAGAACATGGTAAATCAAAAAAATGTTGTCATATAATATAAATAAGTCACATTTAATAGAAGTGGAACAAATATAAGAATATGAAAACATTATGAGAAAACTCAATCATGCCCACCCTTCAAATTATGAACAACTCTAAGTATGTACGCCATTACAATTATAAAAAAAATCAAAGTATATCCACCTTTTAGATTATGAAAAAATCCTATTTTTTTGTATATAACACCATAAAATTTTGTGAAATATTTTTTTTGAATTAATTTAATATTTTTAACATTTTTCATTTCACACAATATTGAAAATAGATTTTATTATATAGAATAAAAATTGTTTGGATTGCATTATATGAAACATCAAGTCAATATTTTTTAAAATGAAACACTTCCAATATCTTTTATTATACGCAACACTATTATTGTCTTATTTTACACATAATGTTGAGTAATTTTAATAGCTCGCATTACACGTAAGACCAAGCTTTACTGAACAATATAATATTTTTAAAATTTTATTATATAATATAAAAAGATATAACATAGCTATAAAATTATTTATTATAGGTAATATTAAATAAAATATGATAATATAAGGTTTATAATATGAATTAAACTGTTAACAATTAATTATAAATGAAAATATATACCAATTGATTATAAAAGAAAATTGTTTTATTTTTATGCCCTCAAAGTTGTTTTTTTCAAAAAACTAAATTAGTTATAATCATTGAATGATATTAATTAAATATAAATGTTATATATTGAATAAAATATTTTTTTATATTTATCGAATAGATTTTATTGGTATAAAATAATAAAAAACCTAATTTTACGAATAAAACCCTATATTTTTTCAAAAGGTAAATTTACCGTTTTTAATAGATAACCCATTTTATTAATAATTTTTGACACATTTTAAAAAAAATTATGAAAAAAATAAAAATCTTATTTTAAATAGGGATATAAAATTTTACTTTGGTTGAATTTTTTTATTTTTGGGATAAGTTTCATGTTTGGATGAATAGTGAAAAATACAAAATTTTAATTGAAAACAACATTTTCATCGAAATAATTATAGTTTTTAATTATGTATTTGGTTAATTTTAAAGTATAATCATATAGTTTTATTAATATAAAACAATATAGGTCATTTGATTCAATTTAACCTTGAATTTGGATATAAAACATGTCAATCGTTTGGACATTTTCACATTAATAACATATTTTCTCATTCCATCAATGGGATTAATTTTAAATTAATTAATGAAACTTATATTTTATGGAAAAATAGATTTCATATTTTGAATCTATGGGTCCAAATTATGTAAATAGGTTTCTTTTATTTTTTTCATTAGAATATTAAATTTAGTAACATTTTAATTACCATGATTAAGGGTAAATCATGTAATTATGGGTAAAAATGATATTATAATGACTATAAAATTACAATAACACTAGTAATATATTAATTGCATGATTTTTTTTCAACGAAAACCTTCATTTTATAGAAATTATAACCTTTATAAGCCTTTTTTATGAGAGTATGACATTTAGAATATATATTCAAAGAAAAGTTACTTTTTCACACATTTTTAACAAATGAAAAAATTTTAATATGAGGATATATAAGGGATATGTTTTAATATAAATATTATTTTCAAATATCAAATTATTATATATATTATGGTAATTCATTTATAATTTTTATTGGTAAAATAATTACCTTAAATGGTGATACAATGATTCCACAATAATTGTTTAATTAAGGGATAATCAAATAAATGATATTAAAAATATTAAAATTTATCTTATTTGATATATCTAATGTCATATAAGAACTTTATAGATTAATTTTACATGTTATTTTTTAGTTAAAGGATCTGTATCTAAGATATATTGTTGTTATTATATTTTTTAAAAAGTAAAGTAATGAATAGTTTCAAAATTGACACACTACCCATGAATGTCTTTTATGAGTCTTATGTACAGGATTATGGTATTTTAATATATTTATATATATAATTTTATTTCATTCATGTATAGTTAGATTCTAATGATTATAATGTGATGAGTATTTATTTCATAATTTAATCAATATTTGGGATTGTTTTGTTTTAAGTCTCTATTGGGGAATATTTATCTTCTAGGTTATTTTTTAGAGAAAACCGCCTTTAGTGAATCAAAAATGAACTGCCTCTTTTCTATTTGGGAATGAGGGAACCAATTAAAATAATGGAAAAATGACTTTATCAAAATGTCAAAAAAATATGATATGAAAAAAAGAAGAAAATGTCCAAACAGGCATTGGAAATCCTCATCGCCCCCTCACCAGACATTGCCAAAGTGAGATCAGTTAGGAAAATGCATCACCCCCTCCTCCAAGAGTTTCCCCGTGCTGATAGTACAATTAGTCAGAGAACCTCTCAAACCCACAATGGAATTGGAGGAGTGCTGGATGAAGTGTGCCAGCACACCATTCTCTCTTTCAAGTCTCTCACACGACAAAGCATGAAAGGAACTTCCGACAATGTCAACCTGATGCAATGCAAAATAATGACTGGAACCACAAAGTAAGTTTCATGGTGGGGAACCCATTCATCCATCAATGTGATAACACATGGTTGGATAATGGGTGTTAACACACCCATCCCTTTTTGAAGACCTCTCGCCTTGCAGCACCAAAAATGGAGTTATGCACCAAATTCAATAAGGAAACCCAATTTCCATAAAGCGGTCTTCTCCTCAAGAACTCGTAGAACCAAGAAGACATGAAAATCAGTCCAGTGTAGAGAAAGACTAGAGGAATCACACTACCTGCAAAAAATAAGATAAATATACACAACTTAGAATCAGGAAACCTTCAATGGGATTCTGCATCCACATCCATAGAAACAGATACAGAAAATTGCATCCCAACATTGGATCTGACCTCTAATGTTCGGAAGAATATCAGTGTTCAAATCAGAACCAATTTATTAGAGACAAAATTTCTAATAAGAATCAAGAATACCCAAAACATCCTCAATTATCTCGGCCTTCCATCAACAAATCCACAAATGTTTTGGGGGACAACAAACCGAACAACCACATAAACCATCCTTAAAATGAGATCAAGAAGAAATTGAGAACCACCCCCTGTCCTCAAAAAACCTGCACTCAAAGCAACCAACAAGCTGTAATCTTCACCACCGCAATAGAAAAAAACTTCAAATAGGAAAAATGAATAGGAAAATGTATCAATTCCATAGATTTAACGTGTTTCTATCCTGTGAGGCACCAGAAAAAATGAAGCCTTGCTAAAATCTTCAAATCCCGCCAAAAAACCAAATCTTAATAGATCTAATAACACCGAGGGTATGAAAAATTCCACATTGGATGGGGGATATTGAATAGAATTACCTATATAGATGAGTCTGAATTGAGCATAATGCAAAGAAACCACGAATCTCCCTACAAATAAAAATACAATGGAGAGTGGGAGAGATAAGAGATGTGAAAGAGAGTCAAAGAAACCCTATAGGATGGTATTCACAGAGAGAAAAAATACCCAAGGGTGTTCACAATCCAGGAGAGAACGACACCATTCCCTTCTTTTATTTATTACTCTTTCCTCTTTTATGTCCATGTTTCGTAAAAATGTTTTGAAAAATTATTTTACTATTCACTTATGTATTTTTAGATTCATTTTTACGGTTTTTGAATTTTTACTATATATTTTGAATATAATCTTTTTCTATTTTCCAAATGGCGTACTTTGTGAAAATTCAAAAAAAATAGTCTGAAAGGATTGTTTTTTATCTTATAGGGCATGAACGGATTTTTTCATCATAAAATATTAATTCTTTGAATATTCCCTTACAATCATACATATTGTTTTCAAGGAAATTTAGGTTTTTTATAGGTTCCCATCATTTTATAAAAAATAAATTGTTTTCAATACAGATAGGATATTTTCCTCCGTATTTATTTCCATGCGATCTAGCAAAATTATTTTCCATCTAAGATAATGGTATTTGGTGTGTTTTACTAGGATTATGCTTCAATGCCACTATAATTACTCAATTTTTTAATGCTTTATTTTTATGATGGAATGATATTTATGAAACCCATTTCTTTTACATGGGTTATGTTATGATTAAATGATAGTTCTAAATCCAATTTCATTCCATGGGTTTCGATATGATGAATGATTTATGTATATTTAGAAAATATATGTATGGTTTTCATTATGATATGTGTGGGACCTATATCTCCCTCTAATTCAATGGGTAATGATACATGATCTAGTTTATCAAATGTGTACATGGGATTTTATCCTAAGCCTGAAACAATATGGTACCCTGGATGTCATACAAAGCATGCAATAAGAGGGTTCAAAGGAGGTCATCCTAATCCCTAAACCAGAAGGCACATGGGAGGCCATCCCAATCCCAAATTAGGTAGACATGTTATTAACCCAATAATAACATACTATGAATATATTTTTAGAAATAATTGTCATAATATATTCAAATCTTGTGTGTATTCCACAATTTCGATGTCAAGTACAATTGTTATACTCTCATGGATCATGTGCTTGAAATATATTATGATTCGTGTCTTATAAACAACATAACATTGTGAAATGAACCATGTATATGATCTTTGATATATAGGGTGTGATCTTAAAATGTTAATCTCATGTTTTCATACCTTTATGTTCATGTTATGCTTATATATCTTCCATGTTTACCCTTACTAAGAATCTAAGATCTCCCTTTCTTATGTTTCAATTCTTTAGGTTATAAAGAATGGTGTTAAGTATGATTGCTAAAGGGTAATATCTTTATGGGAGATGTTTAATATATTTCTCTAAATTATAATAATTTGTTCCATGTTTCTAAATTCACTAACATATTGTGGTCCTGAGACATGTGCTTATAAAAAAAATTAATATTCATTTAAAAAGTGGTAATATACAAGTACATAAATCCTAGTTTGTTATAGTTGGAATCAATAAAAATATTCAGTCAACCTTTGGAAACTTGGATGATAAAACATTAGTGAGATCCCTATAGATATTTATAAGTATATTTCTAGGGGTTTCTATATGGATAAGTCCAATGATGAGTTAATGTTTAGGAAAATATCCCGAATTTGGTAAAGTATAGAGTGAGTGGTTTCCTTGAATTACATACCTATTTAGATACTTCAAGTGGAGGTGAATCTAGAAAAAATATATTTATGGGTAATAAAACTGATAAGGTGTGTCAGGAATAACTAGAGTGTAACCTAGTACACAACAACATGCCTTGCTAAACACCTAGTTTAACACTCCCAGAGGATATTATTTGGAAATTCATAAAAACATTATGAATCATATTGAAGGATTTAAGTGGAATATTAATATTAATAACCTTGGATAAACCTAATTTGTCATAGAGTAATGAAGTTTTCATAATTTAGACGTCTTATATAAGGTTTTTCATTATTATGTGGTTCCTCACTATGATAATTGTTTCATACACAATGATTTCTAATTTTCATCAATAGTGGGAACCATAATGAACAAGGTTATCATTGAATGATATATAAATTTTTTTGATGATAATTGAAATTGTATGTTCACTAGAGAGAAGGATGGTGTGATCATTCCTAGTCAGTTTTCGTGAAACATGATTAACAACGTGTAACATAACAAACTCTGAGACTCACTAGGAAAGAGAAGGAAAGAGTTCGCTAAAAGTTTGGGTAATAGAGACCATGGAGTAAAAAATATTTAGTTTTCTTTCTTAATAATCTATAAATAATCACCAAAGTTAATGACATAGAGGAATAAGAATATGTTTTTATTGTGTAAAATAATGACACAAAAAAATTAACAACAAAGTAAAAAATAAAGGGTTTTGTTAATAAAATGGATCAGAATATTGGGATCCTTAAGAAATCATCAAAGGTTAAATGATTTAGGTTAGGAATTAATGGTCATCTTGAAAATAGATTTCCCAATTGTAATGTTCAAGAATATTAGTATCAAGGTGGAATGAGTAATGGTTATATTGTTGTTGATGATGAGAGTATAGATGAAATGTGAAAGGAAAGAGGTATTAAGTAATATGATGAGGTATAATTCTTATAGATTATGATAGAAGTAGAATAATTGAATTTTTAAGGTTTTTTTATTCATGGATTATGATATATGAATGGTGAAATATACATGTATTTTTTAGTTTATGACCTTCATTTAGGATATACAATTTCTTGTTGAATATTCATGATGGACTGGAAAATTGAGTTAATTGAAAGGTGACATTTTAAATAAGGGATGATAAACCTTACTATGTACCTTATGTTAAGATAATGTTATTTTAATAATGATATGTTGGATATGAATAAGTAAATTTGATAGAATTTATTACCTTGGAACTAATTAAGGACTTGTTGAAAATTTGTTATGCTATCATTGATGATGTTTTCAACATTTTTGCATTTAAGGAATATGTAAAATATAATTATTAATAAATAAGCATGCATGTTTTCAATAATAAATTACCATGTTTCAAAGTAATACCTGATAAAGGAATTCACATGTTTAGTATTAGACAACCAAGAGATACATTATGAAATACAGGGGATCAATGCTAAGATGTTTTTGAGAAATTTGGTGCCCTTCTTTCTAGAGTCGTGGACATTAAAATTTTGTAAGTTTTATAAGGTTAACCCTTTATGTATTAGTTCATGTTAAACATCAGATAATATTTTATTGATTAATGTATTATCTCACCATATGATGATTTATGCATATTGAACAAATTTTACTAACCTTTTGTTGTGAAAAATAAAGATGGAGTATCCTAGCATTCTATTTCTCTAACTAATGAACTATTTATTCTTCAAGAAGGAAAAATTCACCTTCATTTATTAGGATGAGAGATGAAGTAGATGTTGATTGAGGAAAAATAGGTATGGTTTTCCAGAAACAATGTATGTATACATTTTCATGATAATTATTCTACATTAGAAAAATGATCTAGAAGTAAAATTTTGTCCAAATACCTTCATTTTAATACCTCAGGTGTCACAAAGTACTTATTTTGGATTATATTATTTTATGTTGGAGCAGGCTTGAGCTCCAGAGGTTAGTGAACTCAAATTTCAGTTTTCAAAGGGCCTTTTGGGTGTCGCACAGTTTTCCCACACAGTAAATGAAACCGTGCGATGCCCATGTGGCATAGATCTATTTGAAAAAACCATTATGATAGACCTTCTCAAAGTTTTCAAAACATTGTGGCCTCCTATAGGTTCTCATGCGAGGAAGCTTGGCTAGGCAGCGGCCTGCGCACTGTTGGCTCATGGTTTGGAAAACCGTGTGGCAAAACCACCTAGGTTTCTAGAATTTTTAAAAACTAGGATTTTATTTTATTTTTTATTTTATCCTTTTCTTTATTTATATACCCTTTATTTTTTTCCTACCTGTGTGTCGTGAAATGGGTACGCCTCTTCCTCCTGGCCACGCACCCCCTCCCTCTTGTTCACTTCATCATTCGACAATTTCTTCTGGTTTCTTATCGAATTTCACTTGGATCTTCGAGGTATGTTCATCTGCGTTTGTATCATAATTTGATTTGGCCGATTTTCCCCTATCTCTCACTCAATCACATTTAACAAAACCTTATATTTTGGGTTAATTTGATTATTATGGTTTCTTCCATTGATAGTGAATGTGGAAGGTCTCTCTGGTCGACTTGGTGCGTGTTCCAACATATCCTGCTGTAGGAAAAGAGGATTGGCTTGTCTTAGAATGTTCATGCCATCCGGGTAAGGGTTTTATTTCCACTGATGTGCTTCACACCTTCCATTTGGCGTCCTTTTGTGATTTTGGGTTTCTAGAATTTTTTTAGGGCATTGGTGGTTCCTTGAGGTGTTGAGCGCCCATGTATATGTATGTGTGTGTATATATATACACCTTTCTTGCAAATTTTCCCTCATTGGCAAGGGGGAAATGTATAATTGTTTAAGGGTATATATATATATATATATAATAATTCATGTGTGTGTTTAAGTGCGAGATTATCTTCGTCAAAGGATTTAGGTTCCAAAGGCTTCCGGTTGGATGTTCTCCTCTATAGATAATGGTGTCACTATGCAATTTGTTTCCATTGGAGCTCTAAATGCGTGCTATTTATATTTCCATTGATACAAGTATAAATATATTGGTAGACCTATGTTTATTTTCATCTATTTTATTATCCCTTGGTCTTCGCATAATTTTTTGGTTTTGTGTAATTATTATTTATGTTGTAAAATGGTATGTTTGGTTGTGCTAAGATTTTATGAAATGCATTTTATTGTTTCAGTGGTTTTATGGTTGGTTAATGGGTCTTAGCCCGATTTAGTTTTTATGGGGTGAAATTTTTATCATAAAAAGGCATCTTGTTTTTAATTTGAGGTGCGACCTAAAACAGGTTAAAAATGGGGTTTTCACTTTTATTTCAAATGGTGGTTTGAAATGTGTGAGTGGTTTAAGTTTTGTAGAAATGACTGTTTGGCCTCTTTAAATGTTGTTTGATGGAAAATGGTTTTCCATGGGCCATTTTTTGTTTCAAAATTGATTTCCAGGTGCGGCGAGTGGATCTGTATGTTTTTTGGAAGCTTGGGTGGGTTTTCCTTTGATGGAATGATTGATGGCGTTGTGAAATGAAACATGGTTTAGAAATGGGTTTTTATGCATTCATTATGTTCGTTAAAATGATAATGAATGGCTGCATTGTAAAAATACTCTATTATGGGACTTTATGCCAAATAGGTATTAGAGTGGTATCCTTTGGTGTATAAAGTGTGTTTCCTTATCATTACTAATTGTTTGGTTTTATGAGGTAAAATAAAGTTTTCTTGAATTATTTGGTCATGCTTGAGTTGTGTAATTGGTCACCCTAGCGGTATCTTATTGTTTTTTGGAGTACCCATGGTGGAGGAAGACATATTGACTTAATGAATTAATTAATTGAACCCTCATAATCACCGTGGGATGGATGGATGATGTTAGGGTTGGGATTGAGGCTACCCATGGGGGTGCGTTGTGTTCACGAACATGGCATCAGGTTGTTAAATATAAAAATGGTGGTAGTTAAGCAGTTAAACTACAGTTTTTATGTATAATAGTTTAACATGGTTTATGAAAGGAAATTTTGATAATTGAGTTGAATTGGATAAAATGGGTTAATGAGAAATGATTTGAAATATATGTTTGTGTTATTGGGTTACAGAATAAGGGTGATTCATATGAAATGTGTTTGTTATGAGTTGAATTATGTTTCATTGGTGATATGGTATATTTTGTTGATGGATATATATATTAGCATGTGAACATGGATTGGTAGGGAGGGTTATTTACTTGAGGATCTATGCCCATGGGTCAAGTTGGAATGAGGCTCTAAAATCTACCCCACAATGCATGAGCTAGGGAAGGGGACGAAGTTATATTCCTCTAATGGTTACATTCTACCTGGACTAAGGATTTGAGGTGAGGATAATGTGATTTTTATGATGTGTTGATCCCTATTGAGATAAGGACTTGGTTAATTTATATTATTCATGGTAATTGGTTGGCTCCAGCTATAGTGTAAATAATGTAGTGTCTATCCCATGGAACATATAATGGAAGTAATTCAGTAGTGAAAATAAGTATAGGTGATGAAATGGAATTAATGAAGAAGATGAGTGAAGTGAGTATGGTAATTAAATAATAACTTGTTATTCTTGTATACCTTATCAATCACCTAACACATGCTTTGTGCTTTCTATCTTGTGGCCTAGAGGTTAGGATGACCGAATATGGCATTCCATATTCCATCAGATATTGCTGCTCAATTTGGGTTTGTGGGTTTTCTTGATTTATTTTTTAGTTCCACATTTGGCATGATGTGTTGAGATATGTTTTTGTCCTTTGTTTTTGTGGAGTATGTGATGATGTTTTTGTCCTCCTTTTCATGCTTGGTTAATATTGTTGTATGATGTGCCTAAGTGGGGTTGGGTTGTTTTTTACCCTTGTTGGAAATGATTTAATGTGATTATTTTCCCAAAATAAAGTAAACAGGGTGTTTGAAAAATGATAATGATGTGAGTGGTTTTGATAAGGTTTCTTCTGATGGATTTCTCCAAATGTGTGTTCTGGGTATTGGAAAGTAAATGGAATTTTTTTTGGAAGTTTTCTATGGTTTTTGTGTTGTTTTTATTCAATATGATTATGCATGTAAATACTACTTTTTACTTTTATTTTCAAACATGCATTGATGACTAGCCTTAGTAAACACATTTCATAGTTTTAGATGTTTGTGGTGACTTACTAGGCTTTTAGCTCATGAATATATCTTTCAAGTTCTCAGTTGGATTCCTATTGTTCTTTTGGACTGATGTGGAGGAGATTTGGGTGGAGATATTTTTGTTTCTGGGCTTGAGTTGGTTAGTTTTCCTTCTTTCTTTCTTCTAGTTGCTTCCTTTAGTTTTTTAGTTTCCCCTAATGCCTTTTTATTTATTATTTCTGGTTCATTTTATTTAATCTATTTCCATTTTTATTCTTGTTTGGGTGAAATCATTCCCAAAATATTTCTGATGATTCCTAGGCACTAGTTGCAAGACTGTGGGAATCAGGAACTCCCTTCAGGTTTTGTGGAATTTTGGATCAGTTTCCAGGTTAGATGGAATACTAGTCCAGGACGATACAAAGTGGTATGAATGTGTTTTTTTAGAATTATTTTTATTTGGGGATGTTTGGGAAAAAGGGATACTAGGGTTAACGGATCTTGCAAGGTAAGGACAGGGAGAGTCTAGCTATCTCATGCCTATCCTAAACCTCAAGCTGCTGGAAGGTTGGGTTTCTAATCATGGATTCAAGTTGTTTTGGGATTTTTTTATGGTTTGATTTGACTGATTTATTTATCCCCTTTAAGTATGTTAGTGATATTGGGGATCACTCCTGGTCCCGGGGTGGAAATGAAGGATAACATGAGCTGCAGTGTTGGCTCAAATGGCCTAGGAAACCATGTGGTGCCCATGCAATCATGTCTGTCTCTTATGTGCAGTGTGTTTCATGGTTGTCTTGTGGTTCCCCAACAATTGGTCCAAAGCATGAAGAAAACTATTCCCTTTCTGTTTGGCATGTTCTGGACTCCTCTTGATTTTCGATTCCTCCAAGAGTGGCATCCACTTGTTGGAGGTGGACTGAGGAGTGTTTTGGGATGTTGTTCTTGTGACTCTTATATGGGTTTCTGTGTAGTGATTGTGTGTGTTTCGTTGCAAAATATTTTATTGAGAAATAAAAACTGTTTTGAGGAAAACATCTATTTCCAAATTGGTTTTTGGAAAATTATAAGGGGTGAATTTCCTTTCTTTTTAAAAATGATTTCTAATAATGGTTTCCTTCTTGTGACATGGTGTTTTTGAATGAATTGTGAGTTTTGAAGGGGAATACTTTGGTGATTGGTTTTCAAAATGAAATTAAATTGTGGATAAATTTTCATGTGTTTTTTTTATTGGTAAATTTGTGGGATCGAAAAAGATTTTTTGGTTTTGAAGTGGAATGTTTGGTTTTGAAAAATGTCTTGGTGAAGGGTAATTTTTATGATAATTTATTAATGAAAAAGATGTTTTCAAAGAAAAGTTATTTTTGGTAATGAATTGTGTACTTATTTTGTGAGTTTTTGTGTGAATGCTTTATGGATTGATGTTTCGTTTTGGTTATTTGATTTAGAAGGAATTGAATGGATTTTGTCTAGAGAAATGGATTTCTGAGGTCCATGTCTAGTGCCATTGTTCTATCCCCTAGAATAGTCAAAAGTGTTTCTTCAGACTCAATGATTATCCTTAAACCAAGTGGAGTAGTGGATGTGAAACATTACTTGTTAGAGATGTTAATTTTCATCTTTCCTGTTCTAGTTCAGTTTAAAGAGGTGAGTTGTGTTATAAAGACTTCCTTAGAGTGGTTATGGTCTCGATTTGGAGCTCGAGTTGTCATTTTTTAGATCATGAGGATGTTGCACCCATTTACACATCAAGCCATTTAGGTGATCATTTCATGGGACAAGGGAGAGGCCTAGGGTGCATAACTAGGTAACTAGGGTGTTTGATCTACCAGATGAGTTTGGTATACTAGTTGGAGTTTTACTATGGCTATTTTGGATGCACCACGGGGGGATGATCTGCGCTTTAAACCCTAGGTTATTTGTGTGTGTGTTTTCCCAAGTCGTGACCTCTTGTTTCCTTTTGGGACATCTTATTTCAGTTATTTTCTCATCTATTGTGGGGGTGTTATTGTTTTATAATGTGTATCTTATGGATTCCCGGTGTTTGTGACAAGTTATCATGATATTTTTTTTAGTACCACCATTCTAGAGGAACTCCAAATGGTGTGGAGACCATGTTAGAGGTTCCTTTGAGAAGTAAGTTTACATTATTGAGGTTCTTATTCCAGTGACTCTTGGAGACATTGATATTTTATGGTTCATGGGAGCTATCATTTTGAATGTATCATTTTTTCCTTTGAAGTTAATCCTTATAGAGTGTTTCTTTTGGTTATGTTCTCTATGGGCCGTTCGTGTTTCTTTCCCTAAACCTTCGATCAATATTTTCTTGGGATAGAAAGTGGTGTGGGGGATATTTTAATACCCTAGGTGTCACAACATATTTATTTTTGGATTATTTCTTTTGAGTAGGCTTGAGCACTGAAGGTTAGCAGATTGAAATTTTAGTTTTTGAAGGGCCTTCTGGGTGTCACATAGCTTTCCCACATGGTTAAAGAAACTATGTGATGCCCATGTGACAGAGATCCATTTGGCAGAACCATTCTGAATGACCTATCCATGGTTTGTGAAACTGTGTGGCCTCCTCTTGGTGCATGAGTGAGGAAGCCTGGCTAGGAAGTGGATCTCGCATGGTTGGTGCATGGTTTGGAAAACTGTGTAGCCAAATCGTACAAGTCTCTAGAAATGTTAAAAATTATGTTTTTATTTTATTTTATTTTTTTCCTTTTCTTTATAACTTCTCCTCTTTATTTTCATCCTCCATGTGCATCGTGCAAGGGGTGCACCTCCCACTACTTGTTTATGCACCTCCCTCCCTCTCTGTCTCTTCTTCATTTGATGATCACTTCCGGTTTCTTCTCGAATCACAATGGGATATTCAAGGTAATTTCATCTATGTTTGTCTCCTCCATTGATTTGTCCGATTTTCCCCTCTCTGGCACTCTATATCTTTCATCCAAACCCTAGATTTTGGGTTAAATCAATTTTTGTGGTTTCTTCTATCGATAGGGTATACGGAAGGTCTCTCTAGTTAACTTGGTGTTTGTTCCAACATCCTTCATAGTAGGCTAAGAGTTCCGGCTAGATCTTCTCCTCTATTTAGGTAGGTGTCACTATGAATTTTGTTTTTCTTTTGGAGCTCTAAATGGATGTGATTTATATTTCCTTTGATTCATATAGAAAAATATTTGTAGACCTGTGCTGATTTTCATCTATTTTATTATCCCTTGGTCATGGAATAATTTGTTGGGTTGGTGTAGTTCTTACTTATGATTTTAAATGGTATATTTAGTTGTGCTAGGATTTTATGAAATGAATTTTCCATTTGTAGTGTTTTTAAGGTTGGGCAATGGGTTTTGGACATGTTTGGTTTTTATTGGGTGAAATATTTTCTTAAAAGGGGAACTTGGTTTCAAATTGAGTTGAGACCTAAAACAGGTTAAAATTTGGGTTTTCACATTTATTTTAAATGGTGGTTTGAAATGTGTGAGTGGTTTACATTTTTCAAAAATGTATGGTTGGAATATTTAAATTTTGTTTGAAAACAAATGGTTGGGCTTAGTCCTTTTTTGGTTTCCCAATTGATTTTTAGGTGCAGTGAGTGGCATTATAATGTTTTAGGAAGCTTGGGTGGGTTTTCTTCTAATGGAATGATGGATGGATTTTTGAAATGAAACATGTTTTTGAAATGGTATTTTATGAATTCATTATGTTTGATAAAAAATCTTATGAATTTCAGCATTTAAGAATGCACTTGTTTATGGGAATACATCCCAAATGGGTATAATACGGGTATCCTTTTGTGTACAATGTGGGTTTCCTTGTCTTAAAGGAGTGTTTGGTTTTATGGGGGAAAATGAAGTCCTCTTGACTTATTTGGTCATTATTGAGTTGTGTAAATGGTCGTGCTAGTGGTCTCTTGTTGTTCATTGGAGTACCCTTGGTAGGGGAAGACATATTGACTTAATGGATTAATTATTTGAACCCTCATGATCCTTGTGGGATGCATGGAGGATGTATGGGTTGGGATTGAGGCTACACATGGGGTTGTGTCATGTTCAAAAACTTGGTTTTGGGTTGTTAAATATGAAAATGGCGGTACTTAAGAGGTTAAACTATAGTTTTTATGTTTTATAGGTTAACATGGCTTATGAAAGAAAATTGTGAGAATCAGGATAAATTATTGAAAATGGGTTAATGATAAATGATTTAAAAATGGTGTTTGTGTTAATGGGTTATGGAATAAGGTTGATTCATATAAAATGTGTTTGTTATTTATTGAATTATGTTTGCTAGGATATATGATATAAGTGGTTGACGGATATATATAAGCATGTGCAAATGGATTGGTATAGTGGGGTATTGACATGATGATCTATGCCCACGGGTCAAGTTGGACTGAGGCTCTAAGCTCTACCCCAAAATGCACGAGTTAGGGAAAGGGATGGAGTTATATTCCTCAAATGGTTTCATTCCACCCGAACTGAGTCTTCGGGGTGAGGATAATGTGATTTTTATGATATGTTTATCCCTAGTGAGATAGGGACTTGGTTGATTTCCCTTATGATTAGTAATTGACTGGCTTCATCCTTAGTATAAATAATGTAGTGCCTAATCCATGGAACATGTAATGGAAGTAATTAAGTATTGAAAATGAGTATAGGTTATGAAATGAAATTAATGAAGAAAACAGGTAAAGTGAGTATGGTAAGTTAATAATACCATGTTATTCATATTTACCTTTTCAATCCCCTAACACATGCTTTGTGCTTGCCTTCTTGTGGCCTAGGGGTTAGGATGACCGGATCTGGCATTCCAGATTCCTTGAGATGTTACTTCTTGATTTGGGTTTGTGGGTTTTCTTGATTTATTTTTTATTTCCATTTTTTGGCATGATGTGTTGTGATATTTTTCCCCTTTTTGTTCGTTGAGTATGTGTTGATGATTTTTCCTCCTTTTCATGCCTGGTTGATATTGGTGTATGATGTGGCTAAGTGGGATTGGGTTATTTTTTACCATTGTTGGAGATGTTTTAAAGTGATTCATTTAACTGAATAACGTAAATAGGGTGTTTTGTGAAATGAAAATGGTGTGTGTGGTTTTGATAAGGCTTCAGCCCATGGCCTTCTATAAATTTGTGTGTTGGGTTTTGGAAAGTAAAGGAAAATGTTTTTAGAAGTTGTCTTATGTTTTTGTGTTGTTTTCCTAGAGATTATTATGAATGTAAAGACTACTTTTTTACTTTTATTTTCAAACATTCATTGAGGACTAGACTTAGGAAACCTATTGAAAAGTTTTGGTAGGTTTTAGTGAATTACTGGGATTTTAGCTCATTCATTTATCTTTCAGGTTCTATGTTTGTTTCCTTTTGTTCTTTGGGACTAACATAGAGGATATTTGGGTGGAGATATTTTTGATTCTTGGCTTGAGTTAGTTAGTTTTCCTTTTTTCTTTATTGTTGTTGCTTCTTTAGTTAGTTAGTTTCCAACTGCTACCTATTTATTTATTATTTTGGGTTCTTTTATTTATATCTATATCTGTTGTTATTTCTATTTGGGATAAATCATTCCCAAAATATTTATGATGATACCCAGGCACAAGTCGCCAACCCATGGGGACCGGGAACACCCTTCGGGCCGTGTGGAGTTTTGGATCGGGTGCTAGGTTAGATAGCATACTGGTCCATGATGTTTCATTGATATTTTTAACTGATGGCATTTTAAATAATTATAGATTTATAAATTTTAGGCCCTCAACATTCCAATGATCATTCAATAGTTTGTGATTAATGGCCTCAATAAATCCCCATAAATTTTTACTCTTTTCTTCCATATCCATATTTTCACTTTCGACCTATGTTCTTCTATTTTTAAACATATTTATATGTTACTTTGTGTAAATTTTATGTTTCCAACATTAATTTTTTAAAGGAAGTTTTAGTATTATTTTTTACGATGTCAGTTTCTATGAAATGAACTTTAATGTATTTAAACATTGATAACCTAGATGAATTTAGATGATGAAATAAATTTTATGGGGGATATAATATAACACCTTTATATTTTTTGAATAATTTTTTCGAATTAATTTAATCTCTTTTATGTTTTTAATTTCAAACAAAACTGAAATTTGCTTTTGCCATATGAAAAACACTCTATTTGGAATGAGTTATATGGAATACCATGTCAATAATTAACAATAAGAAACACTTCAATTAACCCGTGGTATATGAAACACTATTCTTACCTTATGTTACACATAACACTGAGTTCTTTTAATAGCTTTCATTAAATGAAATATCGATATTTATCGAACAATGGTAAATTTTTCAAATATTATTATTTAATATAATAAGATATAACAATGCTCCTAAATTATATATTATAAATAGTATTAAATAAATTATTAAAATATTATTTTTATAATATTAATTCATTGGTTACTTATTATTTACAAATGAAAATATATACAAATTGTTTCTAAAGGAAATAATTTTATTTTTATGCTCCCAAAGTTGTTTTTTCGTAATAAATTAAATTAATTACAATTAGTGAATGATATTTATGAAATATATATGTAACATATTCATTAAAATATTTTTTATATTCATTCAATAGATTTCATAGGCATAAAATTATAATAAACCCAACTTTACATATAAGACCCTTAATTTTTCAAAAGGGTAATTTTACCGCATTTTAATAGAGAATTCTCTTTAAATATACTTTTTGACTCTTTTAGAAAATTTATTTTAAAATGTAAACATATTATATTAATTTGGGATATTAAAATTTACTTTCATTGATTTTTTTTATTTTTCTGATAAGTTTTATATTTTGTTGAATAGTGAAAAATACTGAAATTTAATATAAAAGAACTTTTCCATTGAAATAAATTATTGTTTTTTATTTATAAATTTGATTTGTTTTAATTAATAATTAGAAAATAAATTATCATTTAATCCAATTTATGTCATTGGAATCAAATTTATAATGAATTTGGATATAAAGACATGTCAATCTTTTGGATATTTTCACTTTAACAACTCACTTTCTCATTCCCGTTAACATGGTTAATTTTAAAGTAATTTATAAAATATATGTGTTTTAAATTTTGAAAAATGGATTCCATGTTTGAATCCAGTGGGTCCAAATTATTTAAATAGGTTTCTTTTATTTTTGGTCATATGAATAGTAAATTAAGTAATATTTTATTTACCACGTTTAACGGTAAATTAGATAATTATAAGTAAAAATAATATTATAAAGACTACAAAATTACATTAAAAATTTTCCTAATTTCATTGGATAACTGTTTTGTGACTGAAATCATACTTAGGGTGAATTTATAATCTTTTTATGCCGCTTTTATGAGATTATAACATTTAGTAGTAGTAGTAGTTCATTTTTTATTCAAAAAGAAAAGAAAGGAAGCAAGACCCCTCAAGGGGGGCAGAAA
The DNA here is from genome assembly GCA_963277665.1 of Viscum album. Lineage (NCBI taxonomy): Eukaryota > Viridiplantae > Streptophyta > Magnoliopsida > Santalales > Viscaceae > Viscum > Viscum album. Next base: position 417,894,354 of record OY728129.1, read on the forward strand.
TGGTGAAGCCCGAGCACATCCCCCAACACAAAGGAGGCACATTCTGCAGGGAGAGAGAGGGGAGAGTTATAGAGGATGAGAGGGTCATCACTTCTACCCAAGCGGGCTAGGGAATCTGCTGCAAAATTAGCCTCCCTCCAGGTGTGAGACAGACGAACTCCAAGTGGGATTCCCATTCTACACCTTCTGATGAAGTATGTGAGTTACCACGGAACCCCACACCACCCTTTTATAATCTTCACGAGGGTCTCCGAGTCCGTTTCTATTTCGGACACGACCATCTTCTGCCTTCTGCATACCAACAGACCCGAGACCAGGGCCTGCACTTCCGCACACAAGGAGTTGCCAGGCCCATAGTATGCACTAAAGGCGACGAGAACAGATCCAGAGGAATCCCGTAGCACACCTCCCCCCTCATGATCCCTCCCATGCATGACCCATCAACGTTAAGCTTAAGTCCCTCAACCGGCAGCTGCCATCTAACCCACTGACCACTCTTATTTTTTCGAAAACAGGGGCGATGAAGAAGGTTGTTAATCGCAGTAGTCGTCGCTCCGCCTCTTATCTGAGAAGAAATCTCAAAAATGAGAGCCTTGAGGCTAACCTGTAAAAACAGCAGCGTCCGAATCTCACCTCTCCGTACCTGGTTACGTGCCTCCCAAAGAACCCAACACAGGGCCACAAGGATGATTGTTCTAACCAGCCGTTCCTGTTCAGAAGCCCCCGCACCGGAAAACCAGCACTCCACATAATCCTGTAGCGAGAATTCTCCAACGCCTCTGCATGGGTTATACGTGAACAGGGACCAAAGATGAAGTGCCCATTGACTCTGAAAGAACAGATGTTTTGCCGTTTCGCACATGTGATTGGTGCAACAGAAGCACCTCGAGGCCAAAGTAACACCCTGGAGTTGAACGCTGTCCTCCGTAGGTAGCGCTCTGTTTCTGATCCTCCAAAGAAGGAAATTCATTCTAATAGGAATATCTTTGCACCAGAGCACTGGATCCCAAGCATTAGAGCTGCTACTTGCCTGGACGATACTCCTGAAACCTTGTGAGGAGAACCTCCCTGAGCTAGATGTCGAGAAGCAGCATTTGTCGGGTTCATCACTCATGACAATGTTCTCGAACACAGCCAATTGGTTATCGTTCAAAGAGGTATTTATCAAGTCGAAATCCTCACATGCAGTACTGAAGTTAATATCCGGGGAAGGACAGCCGGGGTAGTGCAGGGGTTCCCCCGACTAGTTCGTATCCCAAAAATTGATATTTCCAGCACCGATGACCCACCTTGCATGACCTGACAAAGTGTCGATGAGGGAGAACATACATCTTTCCAGCCTCGTGGAGCTGTAAAGACCCCTTGCTTCAAGCCCCGGGTAACGTTCTTTAAATAATTTCGCCCACAGCGATTCCCCGACGATAATATCCCAAGCGAGACGTTCCTGCAAGCTTTGGAGTGTACCATGTATATCACGTAAGCCAACACCTCCTGCATCCACTGGTCTGGAAAGACGTCTCCAAGAAGCCCAGTGAAACCTTCCCTCCTCCTTGGCGTCCCACAGGAAGGAGTTGAGGATGATTTCCATCCTCTCCACCGTACCCTTAGGAGGATGGATCACCGAAAACACGTGCATGGGAATAGACGTGAGTACATTGTTAATCAACGTAATCCGTCCGCCAAAGGAGAGGAGCTTATTTTTCCAGTTGTATATTCTGCCGAGAATACAATCAAGAATCGTAGAGAAATGAATCTTCTTAACGTGGCCACAGGAGATCGGAACCCCGAGATATAAAATGGGAAAAGTCCGTCTGTAACAACCCAGAGTTTTCTAGAAAACCCTTAAACTTGAAGCTGGGCATTTATCAGAAGTGAAGAAGTGACTTTTGGCGGGGTTGACGCACTGCCCGCTCCATTTGCCGTAAGAGGAAAGGGAGTCCATGAGAGACTTCAACGATCTCTTCCTGCCATTGACAAAAATCAGAATATCATCCGCAAACATAAGATGAGAAATGACAACACCATTCCTCCCCCGGAAGGGAATCATGAGACCAGTGTCCATCCTGTGCTTCAAGTTTCTTAAGAGTGCATCTTGGGCGATAACAAAAAGAAGCGGGGACAAGGGGTCCCCTTGACGAACACCGCGAACAATCTTGAAGAAACCAAATGTCTTGCCCATTAAAGCAATGGAAAGCCACGGGGAAGAGTAACATCTAAAGCAAATATCACAAAAAACCTCGCTGAACCCAAAGCTCCGCATGACCCATATGATGAAGCTCCATTCCAGCGTGTCATACGCTTTGTTCATATCCACTTGGAAGATGACATTATGGCCAACCAATTTCCTATTGATGTCCTGAACCAATTCATTAGCAATTCCCACCGCACCCTGAATGTTCCTGCCTTTGATGAAGCCATGCTGTTCCATTGAGACTAGACGCGGGAGAACCTTATCCAGCCTACTAACAATAACAGAGACAAGAATTTTATAAGCGACGTTGCAAAGATAGATAGGCCTGTACTGGATAATGAGAGTAGGATCCTTAATTTTTGGAATAAGAACCAGTCTGGATGCAGAAATGCCCCTAGTGAGCGAACCACCCTTGAAAAAGTCCTGGATCGACTCCACAACAAGATGTCCAAAAATCTCCCAAGCGAAACTGAAAAAGCTGGCTGGGAAACCATTAGGACCAGGTGCGCTGTCCTGGGGCATTTTCCTGAAAACCATCCGGATCTCCTCAGCCGAAGGGATGGAAGAGAGAGTAGAGTTATCCTCCTGGCTAACCGTTGAGGGAATAAGGCTGAAAAAGTCCTCCGAAGTGCGAAACCCCCTCTCGAAGGGAGCCGCAGACTCCCCTGCCAATATCTTCTCAAAGTGATCCATAGCAATCATCCCCGCAGAGTTCACATATGAAGTGTAGTCTCCGTTTTCCATTCTCAGGTTGATCTTTGAACTTATCCTCTCTTTAATGAAAGCATGGAAGAAAGCACTGTTTCGATCCCCTTCCTTAAGCCATCAGATCCGAGCTTTCCAGTGCTGCCTTCAGCATTCACTGTGGTTCCAGACCTGAATTTGTTAGGGCATGGTCCAGTGCTAGAAGAAAGTGTGGCGCCTGGCGTTTCTCCCTTTCTCGCTGGTCCTGGGATTGTCATTTTGGCCGAGAGTCCTCCACAGATGCGGTTTGGGTCTCCTTCCCAGGACTCCCGCTGCCTTTCCAGAATCCTACCATCCTTCAGTCCCTGGGAAACTCTTTGAGATACTTTCTCTGCATGGACGTGGCTACCCTGTCCCTCCTATCCACGGGCTCCCCCCGCATCTGTGTGGAACTCGACCTGGCTAAGTGTTCGCCCTCCTCGGTTATCTTACAGGCCAGCGACGGTTTCTCTTGGAGACAAAGGGTCAGGTTTCATCATTCTTTAAAGTTCTGTGTGCATTTCGGGCTTCATGGGCACTGGGTTGCGGACTGTAGGAGGGTGAAGGGTGGTGCGAGCTCATCCCGTCAACCGCCTCCGGTGAGCCCGGGTCAGGGTTCACCCGTCTGTAGATTGATTTGAAATATTATAGTTAAAATGGTTTTACCAAATATATAATTTTGTTATGATGCCTTTAAAAATTTAAGTGCTGAATAGTATCAAAATTGACAATATTGATATTCTATACTATATAATATTTTTTTAAATGATATAAAATTTATAAAAAACTCCATTTCTTTAAAAGGATTTTTATAAGTCTTAATATTTCATCAATGATTATTTTATTGGACGTTTGTAATTTTATATTAAATATATCCACCCTGAATGTGTAAATTTAATGATATCACTGTAAGAATTACAAAGTTTAAATAAGGGTTACATCTAAAAGATAAAGATGTCAAAAATAATAAATTTTTTTATAGATTTAATTTGATGAAATTATTTAGACCAAAAATCATAATATATTACAAATTAATATTTTTTTGTGCGTTTGTATTGTAAAATTAATTTATACTAATCTAATAATTTGAAGGATTCCAAGAGTGCCCCACCCCTCTCTTGTAAAAGAGAACCCACGCTTCTCCTTCCATAACACTTAAAAAACTATTTTTTATATACAATATCTATCCAAATTCGTTCATATAATCCTTGACAACATTCTATAGGCCTTATCATAGAAATAACCACCTTTTTGAGGAGTTAAGGTGGTAACCAAAGTAGCTATTTCAAAGAAGAGGCAATCACTCTAACTGATAACTCTATTTTTCTACTCTTCTATACCTCAAATAAACCTATGATATATATCATGACATATTAAATTAATTATTATATATATTCTTAAATATTATTATTATTATTAACACACCATTATAAATATCCTTTCACATCAAACAAGAAGTGAAAGTATCGCGTGTGTGTATGTAGGGCTTACTGTCTCCATGTAACGATATAGTTCATTTTCCATCACCACTTTTATGAGTGGGAATTATGATGGGTTTAATGTTTATATATAATATTTAATTAATTATTATTATTATTTAATGATAATATCAAATCTAAATTTTTACCACCTTAACTTTTGGGAAATGATAATGTCACTCGTGTGCACGTATGGCTTATCATCTGCACGATGCGATGTGATTCGTTTTTCATATATATTTTACATCAGTGGTAATAAGGAAGAATTTTATGAATATATATATATATATAATTAAAATGATTCTATAATTATAATATATCATATAAATTACTTTATTTTAACATGACAATAGAATGAAAATAACATTCATGTGTACGTATAACCTACCTTGTCCATAAACAGTGTATTTTATTTTTATTTGTAACTTATATGAATCACCAAGAATACAGATAAACTGAATATATCTATATATATATATATTATTTATATCATGATTATAATTCTGTAGATGATAAAATCATGATCTATGTAATAGGACCAAGGATAACAATTCAAAACATGAACGAAAAACAAAGCGGTTATTACCCAAAACATAACTTTAATAAATAATTGTTAATAAGATGGTAATATAAAGTTATAAGTAAACAATATATGGTATTATATATATTAATATGGTTCTTTGGTTTATGTATAAAATGATTATATTTATTATACAAGATTTTTGAACATATACGAAGGAATCCCAAACTTAAGGTAATATATTTACGTCTCACTTTTATTTTTGTGGGACACATTCCTTATAAGATACTCATTCCTTATTTATGGTGTATATACTACCAATTATTGTATTTTATAATTATTATCCATACTGTTATTTTATTTTAATATCTATATAATTTTATTTCCTTCATGGGTCATATTATTCTAGGGATTATAAAGTGATGAGTATTTATTTCAAAATTTCATCAATATTTGTGATTGTTTTGTTTTAAGTCTATGTTGGGGAATGTTTATAATCCATTTCCATGTTTTATAAAAAAAATAAAAAAATATTTTAAAATCATCTTAAGGATATTTAAATTCGTTTTTACCTTTTCTTTTACTTTTTTCTGCACGGTTTTAAATGAATCTTTGGTTGTTTTCCAAAGGACGTACTTATGACCTTTCTAAAAAAAGTAGGAAAAGAATTTTTTTAACATATATGAAATGAGTGGAATTTTCCTCTATCATGAATAATTACTTATTTTAAGCTCCGTTTGCAATATTTCATGGTTATTTTCAAATAATGTTTTTATATAATTTCTCATCATTTTAAGAAAATAAATCATTTTCAAAGCATAAATGATAATTTTCTAAAAAATGGTTTTCAAGTGATCTCTCAAAATTATTTCCCATATAAGATGACATTATTTGATGTATTTTACTAGGGGTATGATTAAATTATTCTATTATTATTATTTTTATAAATGGTTTATTATTATGAGGGGATAATATTTATGAAACCCATTTTTTTCCATGGGTTATGTTATGATTGATTGATGTTTATGAAACCAATTTCATTCCATGGGTTCTTATATGATTAAAGATTTATGTTATTTTGGAACACATATGTATGGATTTTATTATGTGACGAGTGGGATCTATTACTCATTACAATGCATTGGGTAATGATAAGTGATCTAAGATCCCAAAAGTGTACATGGGAGGTAATCCTATTCCCATAACAAGATGGTAAATGGGATGTCATCCAAATCCCACAACAAGAGGATACATGGGAGGTCATCCTAATCCCAAAACTAGAAAGTACATGGAAGGCCATCTCAATCCCAAATTAGGTACATGGGTCATTAACCAAATCATAACATACTATGAATGTCTTGGTAGAAATCATTGACATTAGATATTCTATGATTGTGGGTATGCTATAATTTTCATGTCTTATGACCTCTTTATAATCTCATGGATCATGTGATTTAATTATATTATGATTAGTTTCTTATAAATTATTAATCATTAGTACATTAATGTATATGATCTTTGATATACAAGGTATTTTCCTAAACTTTTATGATCATGTTTTAATACACTTATGTTCATTTATTCTTACATGCCTTTCATGTTTACCCTTAATATTCATCTGAGCTCACCCTTTGTTATGTTTCCTTTCCTCAGGTTATTATGAATGTTTTTAAGTTGAAAAAATAAACGATAATTTCTTTATGGGATATTAATAAGATATTTCACCAAATTATAAGAATGTGTTTAATGTTTCTAAATGCACTAAACCATTATGGTCCTTGGGTATTTGTTTGTGGAATTTTATAAATATTCATCTTAAAAGATGCAGTATCCAAGTATAGAAATCATGGGTTATTATAATGTAAAACCTTTAGACTTTGAAAAAATTAATTTATGTCCGTGTATCATTATCTCATGTTATTTAAAACGTTAACAAATTCATTGGTGGAAAATATATGACCCCACCCATAATCCATAAATACAACTTCCACATAAATTAAAATCATTCATCTTACACAAGTATAAAAATAGCTCTTGACATCCGGGTGTTAGCATAATTTATATAACAGCCAATGTAGAAATGGTTTTTACATCTGTTATTTTTATAACTAAAATAAAAACCCTTCCCTATTTTTTAACATTTATATAAATAATCAATTTTGAAACCCTAATATGAGAAGGATTTTAACTTTAGTTACAAATATTCCTCACGTTGAAAGTATAATTTCAAAAATAATGTGGTATTTTTATTTTAATTTTTCCATAGAATGGGTATCGTTATTTACAATTCCCCCTAAATTTTATTACATTATCTGGAAAACATAATTTAAATTATAGAAATTATCATTCTCTCTCTATAAATTTTTTTTTTCCTCTTTGATCAAAAAAAAATTCTTTTCTTCTTCATTTTAATACTTAAACATGGTATTTATTCAAATAATTTATTGTATTTTTTCTACATCGATAAAATTTTTTGATGATTTTTTAAGGAATAAGAAGAATTCTTTTGATCGAGTTAAGAAAATGAATATTTTTTGTGATTTTTACTACGTTAAGGGAAAAATACATATCAATCACCATTTTTCTGCCACATGAGTTATTCCCTAAAAAACATGAATATTTTTAAATAACAAATCAATCTAATAGAAACAACAACAATAAATTTAAATCCATGTTTCAAGTATAATTTACATTTTTCATTTGGTTTCTAAAATATTAAGTCAATGTTTCTGATGTTATCAGAAAAGTAAGTATTATGTATCTATATTTCAAAAGAATAATGTACTTTATACCTTGGTTATTAGAATATCTAACATGTAATTTGACATTTTATGTTATTTTTCCAAAAGAAGAATTTTAAAAGTATAACATTTTACCTTTTTTCATCTATTATCAGAATAATTGATATCAAAATACTCAAAAATAAATTTTTTCAAGTCCTTTTATGAAAATAAATATTAAAATTCCGAATTTCAATATATCCCATATTAAAATAACTTTTTAACTAAAGTTAAAAATTAAAAAACCAATGTTAATTTTCTTTTTAGCACTTGTTTTATCAGAAATTACACATAGAAAGAATATTGTTTTTATAACATTTCAAAATTTTACAACATGAAATGAATGATAAAAAAATTATTTATTTTTATCAAATATATAATCACAAAAAATTATTATTTAAAAACTGAAAATATATGGTTACTTATTAACCATTATTAAATTGTAGATTAATCTTTTCAAAATGGAGGAGAAATCATGAAATGAGAATTTTTCAAAGAAAAAAATTCTTAATATCATCTTCAAAAGACATGATTTTTAGGCCACATTCCAAAAAAATAGTTTTTCATATAAAGATTATACATCATTAAACATTAACTTAAAAAAAATTCCAATAAATATTCCTTTAAAATAAATAAATCATACGTTAAAAATGTGATGTAGAATAGAATAATATAAAATCCTAGAAATGAAAATCCTTTTAAATATTTCAAATCGCCAGTATTTAAAACTCACATTGTTACAAGACTAAGGAATAAATTGTTTTAAATTTAATGGATGGGAATATATGGGTAGTAGAATAAAAAATATATTAATTTTCCATGTTGTAAATTAAAACATTGTAAGGTATTAAAAAATTGGATATATAAAGAAACCCATAAAAAAGAGATAGGAATTACACTAATAAAAATTAAATTTTCCTGGAATAATATATTCATCAAGGAAGAATAATTTATTTTGAAACATTACTTCCTTAAAAAATGTTGTAACATCAATATATGGTAGAAGAAATCAATCTTTAAAGACTATTGTCAAATATGAGTGATTATGGCCCACAAAAAATAGTGGAGTCCTGAAAAGAACTTACCTTTATTCTTTCTTAGTCTAATGTGCTCAATATTCTTTATAATAGAAATAACTATTTTAATAACTTATTTTTAAACCTTATTCATATATATATATAAACTTTTTAAAACCTAAATGATAATCATTTATTACCAAAATAATAGTTGGATATTCCATATTTTCATCATCTGATGTTTTTTGTTCGGATAGTTTAATTTGTACGAGATTTGTATTGGCGGTGATGATTCATGATTATAGACTAAAATTTATTCATTAAAATATAATTATAGGTACTAGAATAGATTTTCTATATTTATTTACAATGTTATAATTTAATTTCTTACGTATTTTTGTTACGATTCTTGATGATGACGTTAGTGATGATCTTTTTTTGGTAATGTTAATGAATAGGGAGTCTGTATCTCTACTAGAGGGTATATATTACAATTAAAATTGAAAAACTAAAAAAATAACTATTTAATTATTATGGAGATGGTTTTCTAAAATAACATAAGAAACGTTTTTTAGGATGGTTGGGGGATAGTATAAAATAGATATTTAATTTGTATAATAACCTTTTAGAATTTTATTAATAACAATGTTATCATAATTTTATATATAGAGTAGGTTTTATGTGTTAGATTAATAAACTAAATAATAAAAATTGGTTGATAAAATTACATCTCTCTTATGTTCTCCCTTTGGAAACAACTAATGGACCCTTAGTTTGGTATTTCTTTAAAAACCATGAACTCAATGGCATGGGGAGGGATTTTATAAGATACTATGGTAGAGTTTTTATAGATATAATTCTTTTTAAATGGTCTAATTTTTTTTAGGTGATACACTTTCATATGTAAATAAAATGAAACTTTTTTAAATATCCACTACTTTTTTAGGGATGGTATTCCACTATTCAAAGTTCAATAGCTCCAAAAGTGTAAAGTAATTATTTTTTGGGTGATATTTGGTTGAAAAAAAACACTGACACTATTTTTCACATATGTTTTAAAAACGTTTCAATCCTTTCACCATTTTTTTATTTTACCATTATGGTTTTTACCTAGGGAACTAGTTTTTACTAATGTAATCAATATTTAAATAAAAAATGTGATGTAAACCTTATGAATAAATATTTATGTTATTAACCTAAATTTATCCTCCATATAATCTAATAATATTTATAAATAATTTAAAATTTTCTTTTAAAATTAAAAAATATATATAATTATACTCTTTTGTAGAAAAATATTGCATTCAGAATTAAGTGTTCTTAATCTTATTTAATATAGATTATGAATTTAATGAGTGTTAAAATATTTTTATATAGATTTAAACATTATATTAGAATCAATTTTTAGAATTGATCAATTCATTTTATTAGATAAAAATTAAATAATTTTAATAAAACAATTCATTGAAATTAATAGTTTTACCATTATCATGATAATTAACATTAATCCTAGTAATAATATTTTCATGACAAAAAATTAAATTTTCCTTATTACCAAATATAAATTTTTTATCTAAAATATCTAATTTATATTTTTACAATTAATCTCTACAATTTATGAAAAAAAAATTTAAATATAAGTGGCTAAAAATATTTTTTACAGTAAAATTGTACTAAATTTTCCAAGATGTTAAACATGGGTTTTATTATTTCAACATTTTACATTTTAAATAAACAATTTTATTGCTTAAAAATATGTTTGGCCTAATAAAATTTGTAATAAGTTTTTATGTAATAATTATCTCATGATAAACATATAAACATTATCATATTAGAAAAAATAGCAATTTTTTACTATTCACCTTAAAAAATTATATTATTAAAAAAATCAAAAGATAATATTATTATGATGAATTAAAAAATTATGTTTATTTTTCCAAATTCAATTTATAAATTTTATAAATTTCTATTTTAAATGGGAAAACTATATATATTGTAAAAAATATTTTATTAAAAAATTCCTTTTAAAAACATTATGTTTTCTTAATAATAACATCCAGATATTTTAGGATATATTCATTTTAAAATAAATTTACTTCATTGATAACATTCATACATGAAACTCTAAGTCTAAATAAACCTTAGTATATTATACCGCCATAAACCAACAATTATATTTTTGGGTATGAATATGACTGACTAAATTATGGAAACAATATTTTTTACACATGTATAAAATAAATTCATTGGTTATAAACTAATTATAAATGATAATAAAAAAATATGTATGTAAAAGTGATGTTTTTCTAAACAACCATTTGTATGTGTGCAATCTATTTTCATATTAATAAATTAAATTTATTATTATTATTGAATGGTTTTAATTGTCATGACTCGTTCCTCAGGGCCCATGACGTGACTACCCCCTGCCCACCTTCCATAGGCCAAGGGATGGAGACTACCATCTGAAAGACATATCCCAAAAATGGGAAGGCATTTCCATTTTAACCTGTACAGACACACAGACTAGAATGTAACAATATGCAACCACAAAGTAAACTGTTGTAGTAAAAGTGCGTTGAAAGTAAAGGGGATGTAATACAAGCCCAACTGAAAAGTACAAGTATAACTGAAACTAGAGATACAACTGTAATGTTAAAAATAGATCCTAGATTGTCCAATGAGGATCCTACTTGAAGGGTAGGTATAACTCACGATCAGTAGTCCATGCGTCATGTCACACCAAATAGTCCACCTCCGAGAACCGTCTGGTCCAGGCTCCCTCAGCGTCGATGAATGATGTGCATTTTCTACACAACACACAATATGGCGAGAATATAGAACATTTAGGGGTGAGTATAATGACACTCAGTAGGGAACTCGAGACCCTGTAGGTCTCCTAGGGTTCCACAAAGTAAAAACTACAAAGCAAGACATCAACTCTACTTAGGTATATGACTATACATATACCTATGTTATCAAGATATATTCATCTAATACATGAGGGAATAATACCACAAAGGTATCACTATGATGGTAGAAATACCACACAGGTAACACCACTGATATAGAAGTACCATACATGTAACACCACTGAGACAACACCACAATGTTAGAAGTACCACATAGGTAACACAACTAAGACAACACCACGAATGTAGAAGTACCACACAAGTAACACCACGAAGATAGAAGTACCTCACAGGTAACACCATGAAGATAGAAGTACCACATAGGTAAAAGACCTAGCTCAGAATTAGGTATATCTTAATTAAATAATTACAGATGATTAGTCGTAACCTAGATCATCTTATTCTGTTAAGAGGCACTACTTTTGACCCACAAAAGATTGATAGATAACTAACCACTACTGACCCACATATGATCTAACCCAGACATTATTGGTATACGCTAACCCACTCAGGATTGATGAGTGCAGACTGACATAGGATCTAATAGTAGCGGACCCACACATGATCGATAGATGTTGAACCACACAGGATCGATGTTCCTTCTTCACGTTACTGTCGGCCACAGGATTCCTCACACCCAGTGCACTCGAGTTCCGTAGAATCTGCCCCTCAATATATCGGGCATACCTTGACCTCCACTAGTAACCAAAAGGACCGCCATGTCATAAGTGTTCTAACGCGATAGATGGTGTGTCAATCAGACGCTCGGTCTGTGAGTTGTAAGCGTTTTAGTTCTGGGGCCCCTGTTGGATTCAGGTTCGATCCAACCCAGTAATACTACAAATATATTCAAAACTCAAGTGGAGTATACAAAAATAACCATCTCAATCCAAGGATCCCAACACCACAGACAGTTTGTTCAATGGGAATCTGGTTCTGAAGATATGGCCCTTTAAGTGTTTCTGGGTCTGGTTGGGCCCGAGTCCAGTATGACCCGATCAGACCGACCCGACCTAACCCAGTCTAGGATGGGCCCTGGCTAGCTTAGCCCACTGGGCTAAGGTGTATCCCGGCCCGCAATGGGGTGGCCCTAACTACTAGGGTGGCCCGCTGAGCAGGCGGCCCAGACGTGGTGAAGCGCAGCCCGCTGGGGGCTCGTGCAAGGTGGCACAGGGTAGCAGCTCCCCTGATTTCCCAAATGTCCTAATCCATTCAGTTGGTTTGGTGGACCTACCAGTAGGGGCCCACCCTATCTGGCATGGGGGGGGAGAGACACCCCATGGTCTTCTGAACTTCCCAGAGCCTGTTCATATCCTTCGTTGAGGTGGCTTGCGGGACCCACTGAAGCAGGTCTTACCGATCCTGACACAGCAGACCAGTGTTGCAGTTGTCTTCTCTAGCATCACGTGACAGCGTGCCGCTGCACCACCCACAGCCGGCTTGTGTGTCAGTCACCTTCCCCGACTCTATCGTGACTGATGATCTGCGACCAGAGTCCTCTGGTGGTGCGCCGGTCTCACGACCCTATTTTTCCGTGGCTGGCCGGTGTGCCAAACGCTTCCCTGGACCGCCGCAGCTGACAAGTCATGGGCAGTTCGTACGGAGGCGTGGGTGCATCGCCTCTATCTTAAAGGTCAGCCGGTGCCAGCTGCTGCATTGGTCCTTATTGGCGCTGGTCACTGGTACCGCCGCACCGGCGGTCCTCCACGGAAAATGAAAGGGGTAGCAAGGTAAAAGAGGGTTCGGACTGGGTTCGGTAAGCCCTCACCCTTCATTTTATCCTGTAAACACTATGGATATAAAGAATAAACAAACTCTTGGAACTTAAAAGAAAAGTTAAACCATATCCCAAGAACTAAGGAGAAATGCCTGTGATTGAGGAAGTGGGTTGGTGTTCACCATCCTCGCAACTAGCTTCTAATAACGTCTCTTGATCATTAATCTTTGGTTCTGGGTTTCAGTGTCTCTCATCGTTTCTTGCCAGAACTGGATCCATTCTCCAAGGGTGTGGTTTTTCAGCACTTTACTTGTACTTCGTTGCTTGGGAAAGCGGTGCCGACACCTCTCCCCAAACTCCATATAAATAGGAGAGGGGAGGATAAGAAATGACGTCGGGAATTAATGGGGGCTCATTAATTAAGAACCTTCCAAATTTCTCAATGACGACATTACATAAGATTGAAAGGTCTAGAAATTTATTGGCTTGACATGTTTCGAGTCCCATGTTGTCGTTTTTCCATTGGAAGAAAAGAAAGTACATAATTTTAACTATGTTTTATTTATTTTTATATAAAATGTCCCAAATAAATTATTCAGACCTATTTCAATCAAAGTGAATCCTCCCTTAAGAAAATCCCGGTACTGTGGATTAAATGGTGCCCTTGCATTTTTAATCTGAGAACTGGTTCAAATGTTAGAAAACTCATCTCAAGCGTTTACTCAACGTACCTTAAAATAGTTCATAAATTCATTAGAAGCACACCTGACCTTGTAATCATGCCCCATCAATTTTTTCATACTTGTAATAATTCCATATAATTAAAAAAATTACATGGAAACTCCATGTCATTACATTATCCCCACCTTAGGTATTTCGATCCCTGAAATCCATAACATAGACTAAGAAAAAAATGGGAGTACTGAGCATGAATCAGAGCCTCCCACTCCCAGGTTCTCTCCTAGAGGTTTCCATGCTACCAATGAATGCGCACTAGAGGTATCAACCACCCACAAAGGACTCACTATTATTGATCCTAAATCTTTACTATAACCTCTGTAAACATCTCCCCATCATCAAAGTTTAGCTCCCCATGGTCTATGATGTGAGATGGGTCATGCACATATCTCCTCAGCTGGGATACATGGAAGACATTGTGCACCCTCTCCAACTGTGGTGGAAGTGCCAAGGGATATTCTACCTCTCCAATCCTCCGTAGTATCAGAAATGGTCCGATAAACCTCGATGATAACATGCTATCTTGGCCGAATCACTATGGTATAAAACAAGGAGAGACCCGCAAGAATACTTGGCCCCCCTCCATGAACTCCAATGGTCTATGTCTCATGTCAGCATAAGACTTCTATCTACTCTGTGCAGTCTTCATCCACTCTGGAATGATATGCACATTCTCAGTGGTATCACGTACCGACTCTGGACCCATAAGTGAGGACTCCCCTGGGTCCGTCCAGCATAGAGGTGATCTGGAAGGTTGATTGTATAGGGCCTAGAATAGGGCCATATCGATGGTGGAGTGATAATTGTTGTTGTATGTGAACTCCACCAAGAGAAATTGATCCTACAAACTATATCCACAATCTAGGATGAAATCACGAAGCATGTCCTACCGTGTCTGTATGGTCTGCTCTATTTGACCATCCGTCTGAGGATGGAAGGCGATGCTCAAATGTAGCTCAGTCTTGAACACCTCCTGTAATTCCTTCCAAAACTAGGATTCGAAATGTGTTTCATGGTCAGATATGATCATCGATGGAACCCCATGAGGTCGTGCAATCTCTTGTACATAGAGGTGTCCCAAGCCATCTATTGAACCATGCTCTCTGATAGGTAGGAAGTGGGCTGACATGGTGAGTCGGTCAACGATCACCCAGATGCAATCATATCCCCTAGACTTATGTGGAAGCCCCATAACAAATTCTATAGATATTCCATCCCACTTCCACTCTGGAACCTCTAGTGGTTGTGCTCAGCCTACTAGAACCTGATGCTCGACCATCACTTGAAGACAAGTGAGGCATCGAGAAACAACCTCTACCACTGCTTTCTTCATCCCTGGCCACTAGTTCAGATGTCAGAGGTCCTGGTACAACTTCTCCACACCAAGATGTACCTCCGGAGGGGAGGTATGGAACTCACTCAACACCTCCTCCCATAGTGCCACTGGTACCATGGTACATCCTCTGAAGATGATGATGTGCTCCCCACCTTCTGAAAATCTGTTAGGTACATATCCTGAAGAAAACTGAGCATGTAGAGCCTCGTATTTAATGTCCCCAAGTGGCGCCTCCCTGACTCGCTGGAGGATTGGTGGAGTGACTTTCATAGATTGGAGATATGTTTCTCCATCACTGTCTTTGAAGGATATCTACAACGCGGCTAGATGCTCTGTCACTTAACTCAACAACTACATACTAGACCACCTACTGAGTGAATTTGCTACTATGTTCCCCTTTCTAGGAGTATATACTGTCTCAAAGTCATAGTCCTAGAGTAACTCTATCCATCTACATTGTATCAAGTTATATTATTTAAGGGATAAGATATACTTGAGACTCTTGTGATCAGAGTAGAATGTAAAACGTTCGCCCATCATGTAATGCTTCCACATCTTCAAGGCGAAGACCACTACTGCTAACTCCAGGTCATGGGAAGCATAGTTTCTTCTCAGTCCACATCATCTATAGTGAGATATATTAAATTTCCACTCACTCTTACATTAGGACACTTCTAAGTCTAGTCCTTGATGTGTCGCAGTAGACTACATACCCAACACCCTCTTTGGGTAGCCTCAAGTTGAGGTCACTCTTCAGTCTCTGCCTCAGCTCCTAAAAACACTGTTGGCATCTCTCCATCAAAACGAAAGGCTATCCCTTCTCCGATATTGCTAAAAAGGGTCCCAAAACTCTGTAAAATTCAAGCATGAATCTCCAGTAGTATCCAGCCAAACCTAGGAAACTTTGCATCTTGGTCACACTCCTAGGTGGCTCCCACACAAGTACAACCTCTATATTTTCCAGATCCACTACAACTCTAGCCTCCAAGATAACGTGTCCTAGAAAGTGGACCTCTTGTATCCAAAACTAGCACTTCGATAGCTTTCCATAAAGCTGGTGCTCTCAGAATGTATCCAAAACTATCTGCAGATGATAGGAATTCTCCTCCTCTGACACTAAGTATATCATGATGTCATCTATGAAGACCACCACAAAGTGATGGAGGTATGGCTGAAAGAACATGTTTATGAGTCCCATGAACACTGTTGAGGCATTGGTCATGACGAATGGAATAACCAAGAACTCATAGTGTCCATACCAACATCTGAAACCAATCTCTTTCACATACTCATCTCATACCAAAGTTGATGATAGCCAGATCTAAGGTCTATCTTCAAAAACCAATGATCTCCCTTCAGCTGATCGAAAAGATCATAAATCCTTGGAGGTGGATACTTGTTCTTCACGGTCACCTGGTTCAGGGGCTGGTAGTCCACACTGAGTCTTAAACTCTCATCTGTATTCTTGGAGAACAAAATCAGGGCTAGACATAGAGAAACATTGGGCCTTATGATCCCATTTTTCTATAAGTCCCCCAACTGTACCCGTAACTCACAAAGCTCTGCAGGATCCATCTGATATACTGGTGTAGATATTGGTGTCATCCTAGGGTACAAGTTGATTTAAAAGTCTACCTCTCTACATGAAGGTAGTCCCGGTACATCATCTGGAATGACATCATCATACTAGTCCACCACTACGGGATAGCTCGGACTCTCAACATCAACTGCCCCAAGGGTAAGGTTGTCCAACTACTGTGTGATTGGATGCACCCTCCTCTGGGTAAATCCATCCTGTGTTGCAAAGGTTCCCTTCTCGCTGGTGAAGGAAAACCTGATCCCATCCATGCGAACACACCGCACTTTGTGCGTAATATAGTCAATAAGGGCATAGACTATGGATAACGAGTCCATACCCAAGATGACTTCATAAGGCCTCGACACCACTACTAGGAGATGACAGCTGAAGCTCTCACCTCCTAGTATAAGCTCTCATTTCTAGTACCAGTGTGTAATTGTCGAATCCTCTCCTATAGGGGTCTCTAGCCGTAAGGATTGAGACAACATCTCCACTGGAATATCTAAGCTATGAACGAGGGATGTGGAAATAAATGAGTTACCGGCACCTATGTCTGTAAGTACTGTAGCTAAGGTATAGTAGACATAGATTGTTCCTCTAATAATCTTTGAAGTTCCACGTTCGTAGGCCTTAGCTTCCTAGATCTGAGCTCATTCGTATTCACATGATCCCTGTGGTTGGGGTGGACTACCTGGAGGTGGTGGCAGTAGAACCTTGAATCGCCGCCCACCTCCTACTACACGACCAGGTCCTCTTTCACTTCCATATACAGCCTACGAACCTCCCCGATCGAATCTATGTCTCTGCCTCAGTGGTCCCTCGACTGTCTACTGGTCGTCCGTATAGTGGTTTAGGCAGTCGCATTCCATGTGACCCTCCCCGCTGCCTGAGTAGCACTCCCTACTTTTAAAATGTCCTCCTCTGTCTAGTGAGGCCCACACCACCAAACATGTATCCTGAGGTCATCCACCAGATGGTCTGGCCCACTTGGGCCCCTATTTCATTCTCCTACTACCTACTGTAGATTACTCTGCTACCTGACATCTGGTGGTGGCTCTCGTTTTTGGTGCCAGGTCAGGTAGGAAGCTCTCCACCAAAATTGCTCGCTCTAGTACCCCAGCCTGCATTGAAATGCTGAGCAATATCATCTATTATCTGATCTCCTGTAGGAGACCATGCTCCATGTTTTGGTCCCTAAAGAAAGGGTCTTGTTCCATGTTGGTGGAGTAGGAGGAGAGATTAGTGAAGCTTGCTGATTATTGGTCCATTGTCATGCTGCCTTGTTGAAGGTGAAACAACTCCTTTATACACATAGATCTTAAGGTTGATGGGACTAACTCTTCCCTGAAAAGGCTCTCGAAGTCTGCCCAGATGATAGTCACCTCATCATGTATCAGGACATCAATCTCCAACATCTCTCGGTTGTTTCCTGAAAAATAATGGCCGATAGGATCACCCTAAGGTTAGCCGATGTCCCAACACAGAGGAATACTCTGATTATAGCCTCCAGCCAGTCCTCAGCCACCTGCGGGTCCATCTCACCTTAGAACCTTGGAGTCCTCTATCGCTAAAACCCATGAAATGCCCTCAGTCGGCATGCACCCTCTGCTAGTGGGGCTAGTAGAAATGGCTTCCCAATGGGTAGTGGTATTGTTGTACACCACTCGAAGGTGATAATGTCCTAAGAGGGACCTACAACAAGGCCTCACCGCTTGGTGGATTGTCATCGCGTACTCTCTCTGTAATCCTAGTTGGTTGTCTATGTGGTGGAATCCAGAGAGAAAACTGGTGTGCCAGGGTCAATAAGTTATACCTGGTGAGCTGACATGAAGAGAGAATAAGAAAAAAATTCCAAAACACATGCAATCATTGTTTTCGTGCAGTAATTTGGAAATCAAAAGTTAGGGTCCTGGTGTATGGATACATCGGTCACCACACAATCACTTGATTCCCAAAACTGAAAACCACACATGTAACACTTAACACTATTGCCACACTGAAAAGATTAGATTCCTATTTCTCTAATGGAAATGTAACCTATACCAATGGTTTTGAACGTTTGGTATAGGCCTCCAAACCGTTGGTATAGCCTGTACCAACGGTTTGGAGAACCATTTCCAAGTATGACGTTGGGATAGGTATATACCAACGGTTTTGGAAACCGTTGGTATAAGTAATATGAAAATCTATACCAATGGTTATGGAACTGTTGTTATATGTATTTCAAAAAAAAACATCTGCTGGGATTTGATCCCAGGACCCCTAGTTTATCATTTAACGACTTAACCACTAACCTAACATGAATTTTGTGAACATAATTACATAAATATATATATGTATTCTCATAATTATTTTAAATTTGGATTTATATAATGTTCTCGGTAAGAAGATCTGATAATAAATCAAAGGACCTATACCAACGGTTTTCAAAACCGTTGGTATAGGTCCTTGGATTCTAGATGCAATTTTGGGTGTAAGGTTGATATATGGGGGACTTTTTCCAACAGTTTGGCCAAACCGTAGGGAAAGGTGGACACAAAGTGGACTTTTCCCAATAGTTTTGCCAAACCGTTGGGAAAGCCATACCATTTCCCAATAGTTTTGGAAAACCGTTGGGAAAGGTGGCCTCAAAGTGGGATTTCCCAACGGTTTGGCCAAACTGTTGGGAATGGGGACCTATACCAACGGTTTTTACAAACCGTTGGTATAGAAGCATTGGGAAAGGTCAAATTTCCAGTATTGGGTCTTCAGTAGAACTAACACTTCTGATACCACTTTGTCAAGACCTTTCCCTCGGGACCCGTGTCATGACTTCCCCAAGCCCGCATTCCAAAGGCCAAGGGAATGAGACTAGCACCAGAAAGGCATATCCATAAAATGGAAAGGCATTTCCTTTTTAACCAATACCGACACACAAACTAGAATTCAACAAGATGAAACCACAAAGTAAACTAATATAGTAAAAGTGTGTTGAATGTAAAGGGATTAGAATACAAGACCAACTGGAAATTACAAGTACAACAGAAATGTACAGAATCAACTGTAAAGTAAAAAATAGCTCCTAGATCATCCACCAAGGATCCTACCAGAAAGGTATGTACAGCTCATGATCAATAGTCACTGCATCATGTCACGAAAAATATTCCACCTCTGAGCACCGTTCGGTCTTGGCTCCCTCAGCTTCGATCAATATTGTATGTCATCTGCCCAATACACAATAAGGTGCAGGCACAACCTGTGTAGTGGTGAGTATAAACTACTCAGTAGGGACCCCAATACCCTGTTGGTCTCCAAGAGTTCCACAATGGAAAAACCACACAAAAAAATACAACAACTCTACTCAGGTATACTCCCATACATATATCTAAGTTATAAAGATATACTCATCTCATACATGAGATAAGAATACCAAAAAGGTAACACCATGAAGGTTGAAATACCAAAAAGGTAACACCATTAAGATAGAAGTACCACACAGGTAACACCAATGGGAAACACCACAAAGGTAGAAGTACCACATAGGTAACACCACTAAGACAACACCACGAAGTTAGAAGTACCACACATGTAACACCAATAAGATAGAAGTACCGCACAGGTAACACCAAAAAGATAGAATTACCACACGTGTAAAAGACTCATCTCACAATCAGGTATAACTTATGTACAGAAGTATATATGATTAGTCATAAGATCGATCAACTTATTCTGTTAAGAGGAACTGCTTCTAACCCACACAGGATTGATAGGAAACTAACCCCCGCTGACCAATACAGGATATAACCAACTCAAGATCGGTATGCCCTGACCCATACCGGATTATTGAATGTTGACCCACACAAAATCTAATAGTAGTGGACCCACATAGTATTGATAGATGATAACCCATATAGGATTGATGTTCTTTCTTCACATTATATCCTGCCACAAGATTCCTCGCACCTGGTTCACTCGAGTTCCATAGAATCTCCCCCTCGAGATATCTGTTATACCTCTACCACCACTAAGCTCCACAAAGAAATAACCCAACGGGCAGCCAGGCCATAAGGGTTCCAATGTGATAGACGGTGTGTCAATCAGCCATCTAATCTGTGAGTTATGAGCGTTTTAGTTCCAGGGGTCCGGTTGGATTTGGGTATGATCCAACTCAGCCATACTCTAACTGTCTCCAAAACTCATGTGGATTATACCAACAGAACCATCTCTATCCAAGGATCCCAACTCTGCAAATTCTTCATCAAACATACGTCTAGTTCTCAAGATATGGCCCTTTAAGTGTTTTTGGGTCCGGTCCGACCCGGTCAGACTGACCCAACCTGACCCAGTATGCATTTGGCCACAGCGGGCTCGGCTCACTGGTCTAGGGTATGGCACGCCCCGCAAGGGGGTGACCCACTCGGTGCGTGGCCTGGCCATAGTGAAGTGTGGACCACTGGGGGCTCGCTCTAGGTGGCATGAGGGAGAGGCTCCCCCAATTTCCAGAATGGCCTAAGATGTTTGGTTGGTGCGGCAGCCCCACTGGCTGGGACCTGGCCTAACTGGTGTAGGGGGGGCGAGACCCCAAATCTCCCGAATGGCCTGAAGTCTATTCGTCTCCTCCGTAGTGCCAGGGCCATGTGGTGCCACCAGGTGTCATATGATGCATGATGGAGTGGGCCATGTCAATCCCAACGTGGCCAGTCGTTGGGTCGGTCATCTTTTCTAGGGGTGCGTGATGGCGCACAGCTCCACCACCCAAGACTTGCTAGTGTTTTGGTCGCCTTCCCCTAGTCCGCTTTGGCTGACGAGCTGCATCCCGAGTCGTCTGGCGGCGTGCTGGTCGCGCCACCCTCTCCTTCTGCGGCCGGTCGGTGTTCTGGTTGCCTCCCCTGTCCTCCGTGGCTGACAAGTCGTGGCCGGTTTCTACAGTGGAACGGGTTCTCCTCCTCTTTCCACATGGTCGGTTGGTGTTGGCCACCACCTTGGTCTCTATCAGTGCCGGTCACCGGTACCGCCGCGTCGGCAGTCTTACATAGAGATTGAAAGGGGTAGAGAGGTAGATGAGGGTCTGATCCGGGTTCGTTAGGCCCACGCCCTCTAAGATACCTTGTAAACATGAGGCAGATAAATAATCAATATACTCTTTTAATTTAAAACCAAAAGTAAACCCTACCTCAATAATGATGGAGAAACGCCAGCAATTGAGGAAGTGGGTCAGTGTCCGATGTCCTCTCAACTAGCCTCCAACGACGTCGCTTGATCGTCGATCTTTAGTTTAGGGTTTCGGTGTCACTCACTACCACTTTCCATATTCGACTCCATCCTCCAGAAGTTTGGAATCTTAGTAATTTACCAGCACTTCGTTCCTTGGTGATGTGGTGATGACACCTCTCCCCAAGCTCCATGTAAATTGGAGAGGGGGAGGATAAGTAACGACCTTTGGAATTAATTGGGACTCATTAATTAAGAACCATACTAATTCACCAATGACATTGCAACATAATATTGAATGGTCAATCCATTTATTGGATTGACACGTTGCTCGTCCCACGTTGTCATTTGTCTATTGGAGTAAAAGAAAGAAAATAAAAATTAACTATGTTATTTTTATTTTTCTTTAAAAAGTCCCAAAACATAAATTTTTCTCCTGGCCTACTACGGTCAAAGTGATTCCTCCCTTAAGAGAATTGCAATACTGAATATTCAACAGTGCCCTTAGATTTTTAATCTAATTACCATTCAAAAGATAGAATATTCCACTCATGCATTTACTAAACGTACCTTAAAAAAAGTTTAGAAATGTATTTCGGGCACACTGGGCCTCGGAATCACACTCCGTAAATTTTCACAGACATGTAATAATTCCATATAATTAAAAAAAATTACATGCAAACTCTGGGTATTTACATTAATGAAATTTATATATTATGTAGTCAATAAAAAAAATTAAATTTCATTTAATATTTTTTTCAGGGAAAAAATATATCCATATTTATGCCTAAAATGAATTAATTTAAAAATTGATTTTTTCAGAATTTTTCACACTTATTTTAAAATAATTTTATACCACTTATATAAATTTAATTGTGAAAAAATAATTCTATATTGGGAATTAGGAGCTCCAAATTTGGTAAATAGGAACCTTTTAATTTTGTGATTTATGATTGGTAATCATTTTAAATTTTATCACCTCAGTAAAGTATAAATCGAGTTAACCTAGGTTAAAACTAAATGTTAAGGTTACCATTTTTAATCTCAATTATTAATTTATAAATATACGAACTTATCACCTTATTCTAGAAAGTTAATTTTTTAAAGGTCGCTTTTCCCAGAAAATATCTATATAATATTAAAATAAAAGAATAATATAAAATGTCACTCTCTTACTTTTAAATATATCCTATGTGTTCACAATGGGAAAAAATAATTTTGTACAAAAATATTAATGGTTATTTTGATAATAATGATAATATTTTCTTTCTGATAATTTATAATTATTTTTATTAATTATAAAATGACCATAAATTCTTACGCTACACCGATACTGCATTTCTCCAATTAATATAAAATTAAAATGAAGGATTTTAAAAACATTACCAGTAATAAAATATTTGTGTTTCATATTTTTTCATGAATTTTATAGATTAATAAAACATATTAGTATTGTTTTAAATTATTATATTCAAATTAAATGTTTTTCTAAGTGTCCTTAATGTTAAATTAAACTAATAGTTTTAAAAATGACATTAATGATATTTTATGAAAATAATATTTTATTAAATGGATTAAAACTAATAAAAATAGTGAAGTGGGATAATTTCAATAATATATTTTCAAAAAATTCATTACCTTTACATTTTTGATCTATTTTTCACCTTATAAGTAAAATTATAACCCTTTAAGAGTGAAAAGGTTAAAATATGTTATCTAAGGGGTTAAACAAATGATAAGGTTTAAAACACCACTTAAACCAATCAAAATTTTATTTTCTGATACTATTTAGATCATATACTACCTTATCTTCAATTATATATCAATTTTGAATCATTTTTCTTGAGAATTACTTTTTTCATTTTTATCTTTCAAAAAATTTCAAGAGTTCCCTTCCCCCAGTTATAAAAGGGAACCCCTCCTTTCTATTATTTACAAAACTATGAGCATTATATCTTAATAAAAAACATCCAAATTATATTTTAGACATCCTTATCCAAATTCTAGATATTTTTTGGTTCCCAAAATACCTAGGATCCATGAGGCGAAATATAAAAGAGTTATATAAAAGAAGAGGTAATCTCTTTAACCGATCACTTTCTTTTTACTTCTTATATTACATCCTATAAATATGTGGTATTTATAAAAATAATAATAAATTCAGTATTCAAAATATAATAAAATATATTTATTATTATCAAATCACTATTATCCATATTGTTTACCATCATATGATAAATGAATGTATCACTCATAGATATGTATAGTTTACTGTCTCCACATCACGATACAATTTATTTTTCATCACAATATTTTATAAATGGTAATTATGATGAGTTTAGTGATTATATATTATATTTAAAAAATTATTATGATTCTTAAATTATAATTTCATTTATATCTTCTTATCCTCCAATTAGTTGTAAAATGATAACATACCTTGTGCATATGTGTGGACTACCACCTATACGAAGTGAGGTGGTTCATTTTTCATTAAAAATATATATATATATAATAAGTATGTATTTTATGAATATATATGATTTATATTATATAATAATGATTCTATAAATGTGAATTATTATTTATCTTTATTTTCTCCATCCACTAAAAAATGAAAACAGTGTTTACGTGTACATACGGCCTACAATCTCTATAAATAGTGAAATTCATTTTTCTATATCTATATTTTATGGATTAATTTATAAATATATATATAATTAATATATATGATATTTATTTCATCATTAACATTATTTATATAATGTAATCATGATCCAAGTATAAATATTGTAACTACCAAACTGAAATTTTGAAGAAAAATTGAAATAGTTAACACCCAGAATAGATGATTTTTATAAGAAATTATTAATAAATTGGTGAATGTTATAAATAGATAAAATATTATATTATAATAATTTAAATTATTCAGGTATTAAACATTTAAATTTATTATACAAGCGTTTATATCACTTTAGAAAAAAGTGGAACTCGGGCTAAGGGATTATCATCTCAAATTGTTTTATTTGAGAAGTATGTTATGTTTTTCACATGTCTTATTTTTTTTGTAAGTAATTAGCTTTAAAATTTTATATAAATAATTTATTTAAATTAATTATATTTAAATTTTCAATTGAACTTATTATATCATGGGTTTTATGATTCAATAGATACCAGAGCGGTAAGGGTTTTCTGCTACGATCTCATTGTGTATTAGTATTGTTTATGATTATGTTTTAGATGATAAAATCTTAATATATACCTCTCTTAAAACTATTTTAGTTTAGTATAATAGGTTTATTTCTCTAAATTATATTTGTTTTCTTTCATTTTTTTCAATTTAAGTAATCAAGAGACTGTAAGGATGTTTTTATAGAAAAAAATTACTTTATTTCTCTCTTTGATCAAAAATAGTTTGTATTCTCTATCTCCATTTTCTGAAAATGTTTTCAATATTTTTTTAATATTATCTTAATATTTATTTAATCTATTTTAACTGTTATTTTATTTATTTATAAAAAATATAAAAGTAATATTCTTTTTATTTTCCAAATGAGGTACATTTGTCTTTTTATAGAATATATAAAATGAATATTTCTTTTAATATAAAATGAATGAATGAAATTTCAAACCATAATAACTAATAAATAATTTAAGGATTACTTTATAATTTTCCATGATTATTTTCAAAGAAAATATTTTCTTTAATATTTTCGAATGTTTTATATTTTAAAGAAGTGATTTTAAAATGAAATATTTATTTTCCTCAAGAAATATACCAACTGATATTATAGGAGAATTTTCTTTTATGATAACATCCTTTGATATTAATAATGACCTTATTGGGATATGATCCAATGATATCATCCAATTTAATTATTTGTATGGATTATAATGATGATGATTTTAGGAATATTGTACGAAACTCATTTCTTCTCTTTATGTTAATTAAGTTATGAAACCTATTTCTTTTACACTAGTTATGATAGGATAAAATGATGAAATATTTATGGTACCTATTTACATTTCATAGGATAGGATTTCAAGAATGATTTATGATTTTGGGGAACATATATGTAATATGTTTATTATGTGACTAGTAGGCCTGGAATTATATATACCTTCATGTATTGGGTGAAGATGGATATCTTATGAGACAAATAAGAATGAAATGAGAAGTGGTCCATGTTTAGTAAGGGACTCTTTCAATTATGATAGTCTACTAAGTGAACCTTAATTAATATGATGGGATGGGTATTAAACACAATATAATATGATAGTCTTGGAAGTGATCCTTGATAAATAAGGAAATGATTTTCTATACTTATTTTTAAGAAATAAATCTATGTATTATGCCAATGTTATTCTCTAAAGTATCATGTTCTCTAATTATTTTATGATCCATTTCTTATGAACATCCATGTTTTTTTAATTAATTGTGTTGATGATCTATGATATTCAGGATATGGTTTTCAAATATTAATCTCATGTTATCACATCCTTATTCTCTTTTGTTCAAATATGACCATTTGTTTTTCATTTTCTACACATACTGGGAATCCAATCTCACCTTTTATTATGTTTTCACTTTTCCATGATATTAAGGTTTTTTTATGTAATATGTTTATAAGAAGGGTGAAATTTAAATAATTATGTGGGATATGGTGTATATATTTTATGAACATGATTTTTTAACTAATTTTACAAAGGAACTAGATTAATACAATACTAGTATGGAATATTATGTTATATAATGAATATTCATCTAATAATATTTAACATCTTTAAATGAAAATTACAGGTTGTTGTAAGTAGTATTAGAGAATGATTTAATGAACCTTTGGAAACTAAGATGATAAAAATGTTGTGAATAATTGTAGGATAATAACATGTATAGGATAATTTCCTATGTTATGGTAAAAAAGACTGTATTTTTATTATCTAAACATTCCTATAAAGATTCTATAAGTGGATGTGGTTTTGGAATAGGTTCATCTATGGGAAATAACCACAAAAAGAGTTTCTTGAGTATATATTGTTCATTTTTCTAGTGCATAGTGAGTGTGCCCTTACAATGAACATATGTTCACACTCCTTGGGGATATGATTAGGTTAATACACATCTCATTTACAAACCATTATTAAGGGTTTTAGTAGATTATGATCATGGATAACCTAGGTTAAACCTAATGTTTTATATATTAAAAAAAGGAGGCAGGATTTAGGCATTCTATGAATTATTTTTCATGATTAATCGCTCATATCAAATATGCTTAACGGTTATTCTACCAATTTTTTTACTAATGAGATGATGATATAATGTTAAATTTCATGTGGTAATAGGTAAGCTTGGATATTTAAGTACCATATTTGATTATAGATCTTTTTTATGGAATTCTAATTAATATACTCAAATATTAATTGTTAGATTATCAATGAAGACCGATAACGATATGATGACTTTTTCATAATTCTAGTCATCCTATTTGATTGAATTTTTTGAGAATATTATTCTTATAAATATTGTTATTCACCCTATATTTAAATGTGATTCTATTTTGGTCCTGGATCGTATTTATTAATATAAAGTGTACATTAATTATTCAGGAAGGGATGTCGGATTAGATATTCCAACCCAACATATGATCATCTATCTATGTGAAGATAAATATGAACTTACCATTGAAATTGTATCCATTATATGGGTATTGATTCCTATTATAAATTGGTGTTTATGTCAAATGGTTTGAGCGAAAATCAACATTGAATATATACATATTGTGTGGAACTTTTTCAATGTCTTTTAGGAATAGTTTTCTAGTCCTTTTTTGAATCATAAAGTGGATTTTTCAAATTAACCTATACATAGTGCTACAAAAATTTCAAAGACTCCATATAAAATAACCCAGATTGAGTCATATAAATTAAAGAATAAATTGTTAGTTAATTTTGAAAAGGGATTCATTTAGCCAAGTGAATCACAGGGGGTACACCTTTTTCATAATAAATATGATTCTATTCATGTCTACATTATTTATAAGGAACTTAAGAATATAACAATCTAGAATAAGTATCCTTTGACCTGTATTGAGAATTTTTTGAACAACTAACTTGATATCAATACTTTTCAAAGATTGATCTTCATTCTAGATACCATAAATTGAGGTTTGAGAATGAGTATATAACCAAGATATTGTTCTATATAAGGTATGAACATTATGAATATATAGTGCTGTAATTTTTTATTACTAATTGACATGTTATCTTTATGTATTTAAAGAATTGATTCTTTAGATACTACTTTGATCAGTTTTTGGTAGTCTTTATGGGGGATATTTTTATATATTAAAAGTGTAAGGAAGAATGTGAATATCACTTGAGAATTATACTAACGAACCTAAAGAAGGATAATTTGTATAAAATATTTACTATGTGTCTTTTTTGGATAAAAAAAGATTCATTTTTGGTTCATATAATACCAAGAAAAGTTATATCAGTGGACCCATGAAATGTAAATGTTATTAAATGTTGTCTAAGGCCAACTAAAAACCTTAATGGGAGAGGATATCAATTTTCATGAGACTTATACCAGTTTTAAAGGGTCACAAAATGTTTATGAACCATCTTTATCTTCATTGTTATCTCCCAAACCAAACTTGGTCCAATCAATAAATATTCACTATCCTCATACCAATAAAGAGTAGATCTATAAAAATGTTCATCAAACCTTTTAAGGGTGTCATTATGATGTTTTACATGTAATTTTTATGATAATAAAATTAAACTAGCACCAAGTGGTTCCAATGAGGCAAAAATCAGTGGGTGACATACCCCCACCTAAAGTATCAAGTGGATGGGAATCTGGGCTTTGGTACCTACCAAATGGCCCTAGTTTTTGGTTCGTATTTATGTAACCTATGTATTTTGGAATTGGGAAGGATCAGTTAGGATCTACGATGACCGTGGTAGGGTGATGAAACTAGTAATGGTAGTTGGCGGGGGTGAGGCCCGTTGATGATGAGAAATGATGGGATAGGCTAGATGGCTCACTCATGATAGTGGTGACGGAAGTTCCTAGAGGTATGTTGCATTGATGATGAGGTGATGGTGAGTTAAGAGGTAATTAATTCTCAAGAAATATGATTATGCTACGATGTTCATGGTGATATTCATTAGAATTAGTTGTTTTATAGGGATAAAATTAGTAGACTAGATGAATATGCTTAGTGGACACATAAATTAGACCATTGTGGGATGGTTAGGGAATTTGGACTAGTTCTAGATCATGTGGGTTATAGTTCCTTTATTCCATTAATTTTTTATTAGTGTCTCTAGATCTATAGACCATTTATTGAGTTTCCCTCTACCCAAAAAGAAATTGGAATTTTCTTTGTTACTAAAAAAGAGTATTTGGCCCCAAATATATATTAAAACTACAACAAAGATGTCATCCAAGAACCTAGGAAGTCCAATACATAGGTATGAAGAATTTATTCTAGAATCTAGGTATCCCTTTTTTTTCCTATCCATTTGAGGATGATATATTTTACAGAACCTGATCTGAATACCCATCTACTCTTGGATACCATTGCAAAACATGAGGTAAAATGAGGGAGACTATCAGATAAATGGCTAAAGTAATCCAATTCATACATACATTCACATGAATGTAAATATTTCTCAAGTTCTCCACCTTGGTGGTGTCACAGATCTGTATGAAATGAGGTTACATAGTCAAACTATCTTTAACCTCCTAAATGGAATTAATTCCTTAGAAAGATTGAGGATAACCAATAATGAAATCCATTGATATTTCATTTCACTTACATATAGGAAAGGGAAGAGGTTTAAGTAAACCTAAATAGTATGTGTTCTCATATATTATCTATTGTAATGTATAACATTGAGACACAATGTCTTTTATATATAATTTTATACCATCCTAAAAAACCAACACATCATGTCATAAAACACCATCATGGTTCTTGGGTGGACAACACATAAAGAATGATAAAAATCACCCAATACAACCTTCCTCACAGACTAAGGAAAAACCGAAAAACTCATCAAATAAATAATTCCCTTTGAGGAATGATACCAATCACTTATATTCCTCCCATCATAGAGATAACCCCTAATATTTTAGAACTCAACATCATTATACTACTCTAGAAGAATCATCTCTATGAGAGAGGATTTCACATGAACAATTTCTAGAACATAACTAAAATTCCCTTACCTAATTCCATTTTGCTTCTAAATAAAAATTCACATCAATTTCAATTCATACTTACCATAATTTAAAACTAAAGAATGAAAATTATAGCTATGAACATTAGTAATCACATTACCTTTTTTTGGTTTATAAGATATTTCAATGTCAAATGACTAAAATTATTCCACCCAATCCTCTGTTAGAGGTTCAGATTATTTTGAGGAAAGATATAATCCAAACTATTTTTTTCAGAGTATAAAATAATGTTTTCCCCATCAAGTTAGCAACAACATGTTTTGAGTGTATTCACAAGTATTGTAAAGTCCAAATCATAAGTAGGATAATTCCTCTCGTGAGGTCAAATATTTCATAACTCATAATCCACTACATGATATACCTATATAAGGTCCCATCCCAAACCCAAACATGATGTTTTATAGTAAAACACATAACCAAAATTATCCTCTAGTAACTTCATAATCAGTGATGTGGTCAAATTCTATGTTAAATAATTGAAGAATTATTGAAAATTGGAATCCTAAAAAATCATGCCCTTATTGCTGATAGATATCAAATGAGGCACAATATTAGATAAGTTCTTTAGAAATATCCTATAGTTTCATGCCAAAACCAATAATATAAATATATCAAATATATTAATGGTTCTTCCCATGACATGGGATCCATCACCATTTTAGGATCCACTAAGATGCCATTTTTAAGATTACCTATCCTGATAACTAAACTTATCAATTCTAGGATTGGTACATTGATAATTTTGTATAAATATGGGGGTCCCTCGTGATTCCAAAAACATATATCAAGTGATGCACATTTCCTTATTCTAAATTATAGTATTCTAGTATTTCATGCATAAATTAAATGAATGAAGTGTCAAGATACTCATGAAATATTTTTTTTCATCAATCCCATAAATATTGTATGATCATTAGTATTGTAAAATGGAATCACAAGGTTTGTGAAATGGATACACATGCTCTTGAATAAAATAATTGAAATATCTGACTTCTTGATTCCAAGTTGGTGGTAACAAAACCGAACCTCAATTTTAAAAAACCACTTATCCCCTTTGAAATGATAAAAAAAATCAATGTAATGTATGGGATAATAATTTTGACGTTTACTTGATTGTGCTTTCAATAACTGATGCATAAGTGAATAGTTCCATAAGCATTCTTAGAAAAAAGAATGGGATTTACCAAGTTGATACACTTGGGTGTATAAATACCTTGGACCTCAAATCATTAAAAAACATATGACCTTTAATTAAACTATATCTATATAATATGATGGAATCGATATTATTTGAGTTATGAGCACTAAGTCAATCGAAAACTCCACCTCCCACTCTAGAGGCAACCCTAAAAAGTCATTCAAAAAAACTTTAAGATAATAATTAGATATGGAAGAAAGTATACCACTACTAGATTCTTGTTCCAACATAGTTGTATGTAGAAACAACAAATTGATATGCCATATAAGAGACAACCTCTCCCAGCTGGACCTTGGATACCATTCTCCATAAAATACATGGGAATTATCACCAGAAACAGTGAACAACATCCACCGATGATAAAAACTGATCTAATACTTATGAGTGAAAAACTATTCTATAAAAATAATCACATAAAAATATTTCTATTCAAAACCATGAAATTAAAAACTAGTTCTACGTCACAGATAAAGAAAGAGCACCAGGGTAATCGACAACCCTACTCCCTATCCTTTCTTAGAGGAATTTCCAATTCCATAATGAATCAAATGAGTTCTGTTGGAATGTTTAAAATATATACCATTTTATTTAGTATAATGTAGTTAGATAAACCTATAGAAATTAAAGAAAACACTAAGTTATAAGAAAAATAAATGGTACCTCTAATTTTCATAAGACCCATATCCCCTACACAAGAAACTTATAAACTACGTGTAACTTCTTCATTATAAATGAATTTGTCTAGAAACCCATATTCTTTGAAGCATATGGAAACATTTTAGATCCTCTATTTGTCGAAGAGGTTGTACTAGAGTGAATAGAATATAGAGACCAAGAAAATGTATGTATGTGATCCCAGCACCCACTGGAGTTTAAAACCTTTAGAGGCATTGGGAAAACGTGTTTTTAATATTTGGTCCAGAAGCATTGAAAAAATTTTGTGCCATAGTCTTCTAGTGATAGTTTAGGAAGATACCACTGAGATGCACCACCACTTTTTCCCCATGAAACTCATTTAATTTTCTATTCCCCTTGTAAGAACCATTAGATCCACTACTAGAGGGAAAACGGAACTATATTCAATCCATTATTACATGTAAGGTCATGATCTACCATCAATTATCTATCTAACACTTGTTTATATATGGTCATCTATAACATGAAGAACTATGTCCATATATCAGTTCTAATATTTATCAGAAACTTCTAATACTTTATCTTCTCATTTAATATAACCTCATATGAAACAACAAAGAGTTTAGGAAAACACTTAGAATAATCCATCATTGATTGATTCCATTACTCAAGTTTGAGAAACTCCCTGGATTTTCCATCGATATAGAATTCATGTGGAACTGATCAGTAAATGTTTCCTTGAAGTATTTACACTCTAATTCATCATGATTTTTGTCCAAGAGAATTAAATACCACCACTATCTACTTTTAACCACAAGTATGAAAGTGTCGCGCTTCACTTTTATTGATTCAAGAGTCTCTAATAATTTGTGAATCCTCTCAATATTTCCCTAACAATCATCTTATTTCTAAGGATCATCCATCATTTGGAAATATAGATGTTTCTGACGAAGAAATTCCTAGCCCTAAATCATATCCTCTCCCATGGAGGTTCCACCTCTAAAGTTTAAATGGTGGTAGGTACCACACCTTGTTCCATATCTCAGACCATGAAAACCACTAATTAAATCATATCATTATCAAATAGAGGGTTTCCTTATCATGTTTCACCAATATAACCATCTAAAATAATTGTTATAAGTCTTATGGGGGGGCATAGTAATACACATGAGTAGACATAGATACATGGGAACATGAATCCATAAATAAATTGTAGTTTATAAAAACATAAAACAATTGGAACTATCAAAATACAATAAAAATTAAAAACTAGAATTAAAACTCTCTAAATACCATAATATACATTTACCAAAAAGTTATGGTAACTTAAGACTCATCACAATGAGAACTACTCCGGAACTAGCTCTCAACCTACCCATTTTGTTCCCATATTCCTCTATACTATCTACCAAGAAATCCAAAATATTTATAATGAAAATAGAGATATAAAAACCACCCATTGATAATAATTTTTCAAAAACCAACCCAGATTACAAAACCATATATAACCCAAATTGATCTAGACATGTCCTGAAGGGCTTTCCTGATCCCTAAGGGCTGGAAACAAGTTCTTGGGTGTCAAGAATTATCGTTAAGAATTATTTTTCACAATGAACATGAAAATAATATGATAAATATATATAATATATCAGCATGAAATATACTACCATAGTTAATATGTACATTAAATATGAATTACAAGTTCCTTGGTAAATAAAAGAAACAAAATTACACAATAACTGTTAATTCCAGACTTAATGTGATATGATTTAACATCCAAAATCCCACACCCCAATAAAGAATAAACTCACCACCTCCCAATGATAACTTACCCTTAACTTCATAAGATAAAATAAGATCTCCATTCACCAAAATATGTATGTAGGGTGTGATTAAAAGATCCCAGTAGAATCCCACCAAGTGTTTTGTAAGAATTATTTACAATATATATCAATAATGATTAGGTATTTTAAAATAGGATACGATGTATGGTTTAACTAAAATAATTTATAAATCTTCTATTTCATAGTATATAAATAACACAAAATAATGATGTTTTCAAATAATTTCCCCAAAAAAATAGATAATCCTGTCAAAGATACACACTAGATAAAAAAATACCATGTGTGTCAAAAACACGAGGTCAATGACTTTCCTCATAACATTATCATGATCCATAGTATATCTTGTGTACACATTACCCTATAAAAACAATATAGGGGTACGACTATTCTCCAAATAGTGGTTGATTACCATAAATTTGGAAGCATCATGCTTGCATTACCCTAATAGAATAGTTTTAGGGGAAAGATTTCATCCTCGATGTATAATCCCTATATCATCATTGGAAACTTCTAGGATTACCACAATAATATCATTGAATTTAATTTTATCTTTAATACAAAAAAATCATTCATTAAAACCATTTACCTTAACAATAGTAAATAGAAATACAATTTTCAATGACAAATCCAAACCCACCATATTTAATCATAACAATTTTAATGCCTTTAACCAATGTTATAAATAAATTAAAAAAATTAATCAATAAATGTATAGAGCACAAATTTGAATCATTAAAACACCTACCATGATACAATTGGAATTAAAATGCCTAGAGTAAACAATAAGTCAAGATGATCATAGGCCCTTAGAAATCTAGTACAGATCCTAGATCAAGAATTCCCAATCTGAAATTACCAAATTTACATGTTATAGCTGAAGTAAAAATCAAAAATATTAAATACCACCTTAATCCCTAATAAACCCTCCACAAAGATCTAAGATCTAATAAAGAGCCCTAAATTCTAAGTGGAATCTATAAATAATGATATTAGAATACCAAATTCAATAATTCATACTATTACTCATGGAGGTATGCAGATTGAAAAAAGAGGAATATTAATAAGTATATCCAAGTTTAAAATGGAGATCAACTTACCTAGAGAGGTCTATAGCTTTTATTAGTGCTTCGATTTTCCTTGGAACTGTGTTGAGAGAGGAAATAATTCCCCATGAAGTCTCCAATCGGAATGGTTTGGATTAGTTTCAAAGGATATGGATTAGATTGTTAAAAACTAATTTTGGGTAGTAGAAATAAAATACTTCCCCGTAGTTTTCTATCTTATAAGGGTGCCGCCATGGATCCAGTGGGGGGCATAGGCTGGTCAATGACCCTAATCAGTTTTTTGGTGGATCACAGATAGCTATTTAAGCTGTAGGTTCATGTCAACACCTATTCCAACCACTCATGACACATCTCAAACACTCTAACAAGAAACAATAACTCACCCCCAACACTCTATACTAACAAAAAACAACTGAAAGTAAAGGTACAATCCAAAAATGGCCAATTTAAATCAAAATATTAGATAATGAGTAGTGTAGTACCTAAAAAATTTGGGGGTTTTACAAAAAAAATGGAAAATATGTAAATCTATCATTTAGAATCTCAAATGTTTATTTGATTTGTTTATGCTTATATAACAGAATGACTACATGGATAACCCTTACTTAGCTTCAGAGTTATCTCAATCACAACAATAATTTTTTAAATTTAAAATCTATTATGAACCTTTAATTTTATTATAATCTCTTAATTGTCTTATGGGAAAGATATAATTTATAAAAAGTTAATTATCTAATGTGACTCTAACTTATCTTATACACTCTAAATTATCTTATGGGATGTACATTATATATGAAATTCACTTACGATATTCTCATGTATTTTTTAATTTTATCCTTAGACATTGTACGATGAATAACAAGACTATTGTGTACATTTTATGGTAGATAAATAATTATGGTAGCTTCAATATTTTTAGTTAGATCAACATGTGTTCAATTGGAATCAATGTGTGATCAATCTAATTTATTGAAAGTCATGTTTGATTTAGATTCATGGTTATAAAAATCATCACTTAGACTTTCCTCATGCATACACAAGGTTTTCTTATGTTTCTAAAAGCAATAAATTCAAATTAATGTTTCTTATACATCCTTCCTCTTCTATGATGACCTTTACATAGGGAGTAAATAACCTTATACATATTTTCAAGACTATAAAATCATGAAAAATAAAAATCAATATAAAATGTCTTGAATAATTTATTTTCCAAAAATTATCAACAATTAATATTAAAAATTAAATATCCATTGAACATTTTAATTAAAATTCTATAAATTTATGTATGTATTTTATATTAAATAAAAATATGTAAAAAAACATTTATAACCAAGATCTGATCCAAATTAATATTTATGTTCAAATTTAAAAATAAAAAAAATTAAATTATTCACCTAAAATTTATCTATATTATGGGGTAAATTATCAATGAAAATAAAAAATGGAAAATATTGTCTCAAATCACACCCCCACTATAACATCCCAGGTAAATAAAGAATAAAGAATTTTCATTTTTATTAATATTTTTGAATTAAATATTAATTTTACTTTACAGGGGTTGCTATGTTCAATAGCGTACCCGATACGCAACAAAGAGTTTCTTTGAAAACTTACGTTGCACACTAGTAATAAAATAATATTATTTTAAATGGTAGTTAACACGTAGCCGTTGTATTGGCAGGAATGAATGGAAATAACTAAAATATGATTATATATGTTTGTTAAATGTTTTTACATTTATCCAATAAAGGATAAAGGCTTAAAATATGAAAAGAATTCAATTTTAGGCATATATACTCTAACATTCACTAAAGGTCGACTTATCACCTTCTAATGGAGAACCGTCTATAAATATAGTTTTGGTCACTATTATACATTCTATTGGACCAAATAAAATTCTTCTTTAGAATAGGGACATCCAAATTTACTTTGTGTGAATTTTTGGTATTTTTCCGATAAAGTTCATTTTTTGAATGAATAGTGAAAAATGTTGTATTTTAATTCAAAACCCCTTTTTAATATAATTTATTTATATGATTAAATTATCTTTTGAATTGGATTTAAAGTTTAATTAGAATATATTTTTACCATTTAATCCAACAGTGGTCGTTGGAATTAATTTCACTTTGAAATTGGACTTAAACTAGTTTCAATCTTTTGATACTTATTGTTTCATAAAAACACACTATTTCCTCTGACAGCGGGAATTAATTATTAAATTAATTAATGGAACTTATATGTTTTGAATTTTTTAAAATAGACATCATTTTTGAATTCAGAATATCAAATATAGCTTAGGGTGACGTTTTGGAATTTTTCTGAAAAACTTCAATTTTTGATGAATAGTGAAACCACTAAGTGATACTTATAAAAACTGATTTTCTGTTTAAATGAAATTTTACCACCTCTGTGTTTTGAATTTCAAAAATCCGACATATATGGTTTTCATTAAGAAGTAAAATGTGGTTCAATGGGATTAAAATAATTTTTTAGTGAATAGTAACTTTTAAGTTTTTAATCGCGATTAGAGGTAATTAGTGTAATTTAAGGTAAAAATAATGTTTTAATAATATGAAATGACCTTGACACATGTCCTACCCTTATTGGATGTGTCATGTCCGACCAAAAAAATTC
Source organism: Viscum album (assembly GCA_963277665.1). Taxonomy (NCBI): domain Eukaryota; kingdom Viridiplantae; phylum Streptophyta; class Magnoliopsida; order Santalales; family Viscaceae; genus Viscum; species Viscum album. The sequence goes on from OY728129.1 coordinate 417,932,161, forward strand.
ATGGGTCAACTTTGGGACCCCATGGAGCCACTTTGGAGGGAAAATAACATTAATAACTTTTTATTTAATGTTAAAATTAAAATGTCACAAACATGAGTTGTTTTACTAAAACAATATTTAAGTGGGGTTATGCAAGTCATATTGTAACACCCCAAGATTTCATAGTGTGTTATTTCTTTAAAATAATACAATAACTTGCACTACACGCAACACCGAGTTCAAGCACACCATGAATTACCAAACAAGCCATTCAAAAGAGGTTATGAATAGTATTAACTAAATTTTAAACTTTATATAATCCTTATAATTTTAGAATCCATATTATGAGTTTCTTAGACATAATACAAGAACAGATTCATTTTCAGTATTGCACTTTTATCAACTTTTAATAGTGAAACATTTTTAAATACAATATTTTAAACTTTTTGACTAAATGGGGACATCAAAAAAATTTAAAATGAAACATCCCAAGCTTCCACGGTACACTTTCCTTTGAATAATACAGTAGCGTGTGTTGTACGCAACTTCGAGTTCTAACACACCACAACCAATCAAACTAGCTGTTATGAATAGTAATACCTACTTTTTGAAATTATATATATTTTATATTTTAGAATGGACTTCATTTTTTGATTCGGAATATCAAATTTAGCCTAAGGTGAAATTTTGTTACATTTTGGATAACTTTCATATTTTGATGAATAGTGAAAATTACTAAATTTTAATTAAAAACAACTTTTTTTATCAAAATAATTAATAGTGATAAATTATGAATTTAAGTGGTTTTAAAGTATATTTAGAATATATTTTTACCATTTAATATAATTTTGGTCATTGGACATAATTTTACAATTAAACCGAACATAAACAGGTGTCAATCTTTTGATAGTTATTATCTCTTAAAAACACGCTTTTTGTTTTGACAGCGGGAATTAATTTTAAATTAATTTCTGCCACTTCTGTGTTTTGAATTTAGAAAAATGGATTCCATATTTGGAATCAGGATGTTCAAATTGTGTAAATAGGTAACTTTTATTTTTAGACATTTTGAATAATTATTGCGGTAAAAATTTTATTTACCATGGTTAAGGGTAAATCCGGTAAATAAGGGTTAAAAAAATAATATTATAATAATACTAAATTACCCTAAAACGTGTCCTAACCTTATTGGTTGATACATGTTCGACCATAGGCATCTTTGGGTCGATTTTGGGACCCCATGGATCCACTTGTAAGTGATAATGACACTTTATTTTAATTAAGTTAAAATGAATACAAAAATGACACAAGCATATATATTTTAGCAAAACAATTGTTACATAGGGTTATATATGTTGGATTTTAGATTATAAATATTCATTAGAAAGATAAAACGATTTACTACATAATGATATTTTATTTATAATTTTTAGACATTAAATAATTTATTTTATTTATGACACAATGATGATGCAGTAATTACTATAATAGTGAAAAATTAAAATAATTGATATTATAAATACCCAAATAAATATAATATGAAACTTTTAATGAATTAAACTAATTTTCTAGGATAATATGATATATTAGGATTGATTTAATTGACTTTGTTCGAATTAATCAATCTGTTATGAGTTTCACAAAAATCAACTATTGAATAGTGTCAAAATTGACATAAAAGAGTTCTTAAAACAAATATTATATTATTAATTGATATTAAATTCCTAAAAATCTAAGGTTCGGCCAAGAGACTTATATCATGATAGGTTCATCATTAATGGACTACTTGGGGGTCTCTTGGATGTATGTAGTAAGTTTATTAACCATATCATATAAAAATACAAAGAGACATTGTAAAAGTGAAACTAATTAACTTAGAGTTAAAACTTAAAGATAAGTTTAATATAAGTACCCAAACCTGTCTAAATTCTATTGGTTGAGTTGTTTTCGACCCATCCCCACCTTAACCTTTTAATAATCAACTTTGGATCCATTAGAAACCGAATATGAATTTATTATAAATTAATATTTCTAGCTTTTCCAAAGGTGCCCCTCACCCCTCTTATAAATGGGCACTCCTCCTTCTCATTTCTTCACACCTTCAAAGCCTTTTGGTTCGGGAAAACTCTACCCAAATACTCTCCCAACTTCCCTCACTACAACCTAGGGGCCTTAGTTTGATCCGAAAGCCAACCTAAGGAGCCCTTTTGATCAAATCAAAAGGAAGAACCCGAAGAAGAGGAGGTTAACCTACCCCAACCAAGTAAAAGTACAAGGTAATGGATTTTCTTATCTCACATTCAATTCCGTGAGATTTCCATTATTCGCCACTAAATTATTGAAAGTGGTGTATTGTGTACTGGCATTTGATATATATTATCATGATTATCTTTATATTCATGTTATTCTGTAAATAATTTGGTGGTTATTAACTTTTGGCCATACGACTCAGTTGATTAACATGGTAAGGGGTTTTCATCTCACTATTTATTTCCATGAGATTCATGCCATATTTCCACTATTATCTTTTGTGTGGTGTATGTACTGCCCATAATTGTATTCTTTGTGTAATACGCTTTACTTTATGTGTATTTACATTTTCATTGTATGATACCCCTTTCATGGGTTGTATGTTTCATAAGTTACCAAATTGATAAGGGTTTACTTCACAATCTCTTTAATATCTGAGGTTGTCTTTACATAAGTATCTACGGGGACATATTTACTATCCATGTCCATATTTCATAAAAGAGTTTTGAAGGGGATTATTTCTAAGGGAACTTTTACTAAAACATCATTTTAAATGTTTTAAATATTTATTCTTCTAAATCAACCTCATTTATGTCCACGTTTTCAAAATGGTTTGTAAGGATTTATTTATATGAAAATGAATGTTTTAAAAGTGTTAATTCCATTCAAAAGTTTAAAAGTGGTATGGGACACTTTGATCCAAAAAATATATTTAAATGACTTACTTTCTAAATTGTGTAACATTAAAATGTTTTCATGAAAAGGAATATTTCTCTCAATAATTTTTAAAAAAACATTTTCATCTATGTCAACATCCTTTGATGGATTTTAAGATTATTTGAAGTTGATTTATTATGATATAAAACTTCCATATTGTAATGAATTTTTGTGATATGTTTTACTGTAGATGTGTCATTCATGGTTTATGAGTAAAGTATTGACATTTCGTATGCTAGTTCCAATAAGAATGTTTATGTTATATTTCAACCTTTACTTCATATGAATGTGTTGGAAAAGTATGTTCCAGGTTGGGGACTAGTTGAAGTAAGCCCTCCAGGTTGGGGACTGGTAAAAGTAAGCCCTCCAGGTTAGGGACTGGTAAAAGTAAGCCCTCCGGTTTGGTCTCCGGTTATTAGAGGCACTCCGGGTTGGTGTCCGGTTATTAGAGGCACTCCGGGTTGGTGTCCGGTTATTAGAGGCACTCCGGGTTGGGTTCCGGTTACAGTTAGCCCCAAGGTCTTGGGACGAGACCTTGAAAAGAAATTAAAGTTTAGCATTATGCATTCCATCATTATGAAAGTGGTTATTGATTTTGCATGTGATTATTCGATTAGTAGAATATCCATGTGAATATGTAAATGGCATTATTTCATTTTACTTTTTCCATACTATGTTGAAGTTCAAGTTTAAAAGGCTTTTGTTTTAGTAATGCATTGCCTTAAATGTTTATTCTTATTTTGAATGTTCCGCTATATTATTATCCTTACTGGGCATTTGAGCTCACCCCTTTTCTATGTTTATTTTCCCCAGGATGTGAAGAAGTAAGTTATGAATGACCTGTAGGGATATTATGAGGGGATAATAGTGTGGACTGTGGAGATATTATGTTGTTGTAGTAGTTTTTCATTTTATGATGTAATGTAAAACTTATGAATATATCTAGTGCTTCCAAGGCTACTAAACCAATTGGTCTTTCGAGATTTGATCTTTCTTGTGATCATTCCAATGTTATTTAACAATGCACCGACTCTAGGTAACTGGGGTCGGGGCGTTACAGTTGGTATCAGAGGAAGTTTAGTACAAACCTTGGAGGCTAGATTTAGATAAACTCTGATTAGAGCATGTAGACCTAAGATGAACTTTGAGGATTAGTATAGAAGAACTTCCTAGAATTTTGGTATTGTATAGATTTTGTGAGATTTTTGAGCAATACATCCCTGTCTGGATACGAGCAGGTAGAGGCGGATCTGGCACAGATGTACCTAGGGGTAAAACCTGAAAACACCGCTTTGAGCTAGACTCGAACGGGAACTGGTGCACGACAACGGGCCTTGCTGCACTCTTGGTTACGACACTCCCGGGGGATATGCTTAGGATAACTCTCATTTTCTTTACAAATCATTATGAAGGGTTTATGAGTATATACTTCCTCAAAGGAGACATTTTTATGATTATGGATTATATCCATAAACTATTTAATTTATGTCATGTGTTTTAAAAGTTTGGGATTAGGTATTGTTATTCATAAACTAATCTAGTCTATGCCAATGTTTAGAAATGGCGCCTAGTAGAAGGAATGAGAACTCCAGCAATGCACATGATACAAAGAGAAAGAAGGATCATATATTTTATGGTCTTAAGCCAGAATTTACAAAAGAAATAGTCTTGCATGTATTATCATCATATGAAGAAATAATATCATGTGTTGATAAGATAAGTAAAGAGTTTACTGAGTCCTATGGCTTTGAAGGGAAGCAAGAGAAGAAAAGGGTGGAAGAGAGAAAGATGGATAAAGGGAAGAGGAAAAATAAGAATTTTCCCATATGTGGTAACTGTGGAAAGAAACACCCTGGAACTTGCCTGAAAGGAATGGGAGTTTGTTATAAGTGTAGAGGAAAAGGACACAAAGTACGTGACTACAAGGGTAAGAAAATGGTTTCAAATGTACAATGCTTCATTTTCAAGGAGTTTGGACACTATGCGAACCTATGTCCCAGTCATCAGAATATGCCGAAAATGATGTTATTGGATAATAATCAAGTTATGATACTACCACAGATGAAGAGGAATGATTAGAGTTCTTATGTTGATTATGTCAATTGAGTGTTGTATCAACAATATACTTGTTATAATAATTATGGAGTATATAAGGATTGTACTGCAGAACTATTTCATTAAGGACTTTAGATTGTGTGGAACAAAGAAAGGTGACTCAACAGCAGGATAAATTTTTGGAAAATATATGGTTGAGAGAATGATAAACCATAATATAGTTCTGATACCGAGTTAGTGATTTTGGAATAATACATGATTGTTTTGGATAAATTATATTGGATATTCTTGACTACCTTGGAACTGATTAATGATCTGTATATTCCATTATTGTTGGGGTTTAAAACATTTTTGGATTGATGAGGTATATCCAGCATTCTATATGGAATAAGGGAGCATGAATGTAATCAATAAGGAATATTGTAATTCAGGATGTTTCAGTGTATTAAAAGAATACATGATGAAGGTATTCATATGCTATTACGTGGTAAAAAGGATCTACATTATGTTTAACTTCCTTATAAATGTTGGACTGTGAGTTTGGTCAGAAATATTTTGGATAAATTCTAGTTTGAGATTAATTTTGGATTGCCATAAAAGGACAACCCGGAGGTCGGGCGGCAACCCGTCGCGTCCGACAAGGCCGCGAGACTTGAACCCGCAACTGAAGGGCGACAAGGGTGTATCACCTACCACTGGCCCAAGAGATGTCCTGGATTAAATAATGTAGTTTTTTTAAAATATCTGGTAGATGAATTATAAATTCGTTTATTTTGTAACCCTGTACGAATAGTATAAATAAAATTTTTTTTTACGAGTGAAAGATGAGTTTGTGGTAGAAATTTATTAATGGACAAAACTCTAATTATAAAGTAAGTATATCTCTTTATGATCTTATCCAATCTCATAAATAAATTCCTCAACATTAAGAAAAGGAACTTAGAACAAAAATGTTGTCCTAGATGGTACCTTAAATCATCACTAATTTATGGCTTTGGGATTGTTGGCCTTTTCATAGCCATGTTCTCTACCACTCTCCATCAGATAATTGATGGTTAGATTTCTCTTCCATATCCATATTTTCCTAAATGGAAACCTAGTATGTGTTATTTTCGGTAATCTTCATACTTTCCACTCTTTATTTTAAATAGAGGCCTTATTAATTCATTTTTCGATGTGGGATTTCAACTAAGATATTTTGAAACGTCAAAAATGTGTTATCCTAATACCCTATATTTTGTTGAGCCGATGGTATTTCAAATCATCATAGATTGATGAGTTTAAGGACCTCAATTTTGTACTTGTTTGTGATTGATGACCTCAATCACTACCTATAAATATTTACGTTTTTCCTCCAATTATATGTCTCTAATTTCCACCAATGTTCTCCTAATCGAGATCATAATTTGGTGGTGACCCTTTCATTTCTCATTTCCTCATATTAAGACTAAATTTTAGTAACCCAATTTCTGATGAGGGTTTTCCCACAAAGATATTTTTTAATTTCAACCTTTTATTTTCGAAGAACAATTTCAAATTGCGAGGACGCAATTTATTGAAGGAGGGGAGAATGTAACACCCCAAGATTTAATAGTGTGTTATTTCTTTAAAATAATACAGTAACTTGCACTACACACAACACCGAGTTCAAGCACACCATGAATTAACAAACAAGCCATTAAAAAGAGGTTATGAATAGTATTAACTAAATTTTAAACTTTATATAATCCTTATAATTTTAGAATCCATATTATGAGTTTCTTAGACACAATACAAGAACAAATTCATTTTCAGTATTGCACTTTTATCAACTTTTGATAGTGAAACCTTTTTAAATACAATATTTTAAACTTTTTGACTAAATGGGGACATCAAAAAAATTTAAAATGAAACATCTCAAACTTCCACGGTACGCTTTCCTTTGAATAATACAGTAGCGTGTGTTGTACGCAACTTCGAGTTCTAACACACCACAACCAATCAAACTAGCCATTATGAATAGTAATACCTACTTTTTAAAATTATATATATTTTATATTTTCTAATGGACTTAATTTTTGGATTCGGAATATCAAATTTAGCCTAAGGTGAAATTTTGTTACATTTCGGATAACTTTCATATTTTGATGAATAGTGAAAATTACTAAATTTTAATTAAAAACAACTTTTTTAATAAAAATAATTAATAGTGATAAATTATGAATTTAAGTGGTTTTAAAGTATATTTAGAATATATTTTTACCATTTAATATAATTTTGGTCATTGGACATAATTTTACAATTAAACCGAACATAAACAGGTGTCAATCTTTTGATAGTTATTATCTCTTAAAAACACGCTTTTTGTTTTGACAGCGGGAATTAATTTTAAATTAATTTCTGCCACTTCTGTGTTTTGAATTTAGAAAAATGGATTCCATATTTGGAATCAGGATGTTAAAATTGTGTAAATAGGTAACTTTTATTTTTAGATATTTTGAATAATTACTGCGGTAAAAATTTTATTTACCATGGTTAAGGGTAAATCCGGTAAATAAGGGTTAAAAAATAATATTATAATAATACTAAATTACCCTAAAACGTGTCCTAACCTTATTGGTTGATACATGTTCGACCATAGGCATATTTGGGTCGATTTTGGGACCCCATGGATCCACTTGTAAGTGATAATGACACTTTATTTTAATTAAGTTAAAATGAATACAAAAATGACACAAGCATATATCTTTTAGAAAAACAATTGTTACATAGGGTTATATATGTTGGATTTTAGATTATAAATATTCATTTGAAAGATATAACTATTTCCTACATAATGATATTTTATTTATAAATTTTAGACATTAAATAATTTATTTTATTTATGACACAATGATGATGCAGTAATTACTATAATAGTGAAAAATTAAAATAATTGATATTATAAATACCCAAATAAATATAATATGAAACTTTTAATGAATTAAACTAATTTTCTAGGATAATATGATATATTAGGATTGATTTAATTGACTTTTTTCGAAGTAATCAATCTGTTATGAGTTTCACAAAAATCAACTATTGAATAGTGTCAAAATTGACATAAAAGAGTTCTTAAAATAAATATTATATTATTAATTGATATTAAATTCCTAAAATTCTAAGGTTCGGCCAAGAGACTTATATCATGATAGGTTCATCATTAATGGACCACTTGGGGGTCGATTGGATGTATATAGTAAGTTTATTAACCATATTATATAAAAATACAAAGAGACATTGTAAAAGTGAAACTAATTAACTTAGAGTTAAAACTTAAAGATAAGGTTAATATAAGTACCCAAACCTGTCTAAATTCTATTGGTTGAGTTGTTTTCGACCCATCCCCACCTTAACCTTTGAATAATAAACTTTGGATCCATTAGAAACCGAATATGAATTTATTATAAATTAATATTTCTAGCTTTTCCAAAGGTGCCCCTCACCCCTCGTATAAAAGGGCACTCCTCCATATCATTTCTTCACACCTTCAAAGCCTTTTGGTTCGGCCGAACTCTGCCCAAATACTCTCCCAACTTCCCTCACTACAACCTAGGGGCCTTAGTTTGATCATAAAGCCAACCTAAGGAGCCCTTTTGATCAAATCAAAAGGAAGAACCCGAAGAAGAGGAGGTTAACCTACCCCAACCAAGTAAAAGTACAAGGTAAGGGATTTTCTTATCTCACATTCAATTCTGTGAGATTTCCATTATTCGCCACTAAATTATTGAAAGTGGTGTATTGTGTACTGGCATTTGATATATATTATCATGATTTTCTTTATATTCATGTTATTCTGTAAATAATTTGGTGGTTATTAACTTTTGGCCATACGACTCAGTTGATTAACATGGTAAGGGATTTTCATCTCACTCTTTATTTCCGTGAGATTCATGCCATATTTCCACTATTATCTTTTGTGTGGTGTATGTACTGCCCATAATTGTATTCTTTGTGTAATACACTTTACCTTATATGTATTTACATTTTCATTGTATGATACCCCTTTCATGGGTTGTATGTTTCATAAGTTACCAAATTGATAAGGGTTTACTTCACAATCTCTTTAATATCCGAGGTTGTCTTTACGTAAGTATATAAAGGGACATATTTACTATCCATGTCCATATTTCATAAAAGAGTTTTCAAAGGGATTATTTCTAAGGGAACTTTTACTAAAACATCATTTTAAATGTTTTAAATATTTATTCTTCTAAATCATCCTCATTTATGTCCACGTTTTCAAAATGGTTTGTAAGGATTTATTTATATGAAAATGAATGTTTTAAAAGTGTTAATTACATTCAAAAGTTTCAAAGTGGTATGGGACACTTTGATCCAAAAATATATTTAAATGCCTTACTTTCTAAATTGTGTAACATTAAAATGTTTTCATGAAAAAGGGATATTTCTCTCAATAATTTTTAAAAAAACATTTTCATCTATGTCAACATCCTTTAATGGATTTTAAGATTATTTGAAGTTGATTTATTATGATATAAAACTTCCATATTGTAATGAATTTTTGTGATATGTTTGACTGTAGATGTATCATTCATGGTTTATGAGTAAAGTATTGACATTTCGTATGCTAGTTCCAATAAGAATGTTTATGTTATATTTCAACCTTTACTTCATATGAATGTGTTGGACAAGTATGTTCCAGGTTGGGGACTAGTTGAAGTATGCCCTCCAGGTTGGGGACTGGTAAAAGTAAGCCCTCCGGTTTGGTCTCCGGTTATTAGAGGCACTCCGGGTTGGTGTCCGGTTATTTGAGGCACTCCGGGTTGGTGTCCAGTTATTAGAGGCACTCCGGGTTGGGTTCCGGTTACAGTTAGCCCCATGGTCTTGGGACGAGGCCTTGAAAATAAATTAAAGTTTAGCATTATTCATTCCATCATTATGAAAGTGGTTATTGATTTTTCATGTGATTATTCGATTAGTAGAATATCCATGTGAATAAGTAAATGGAATTATTTGATTTTACTTTTTCCATACTATGTTGAAGTTCAAGTTTAAAAGGCTTTTGTTTTAGTAATGCGTTGCCTTAAATGTTTATGCTTATTTTGAATGTTCCGCTATATTGTTATCCTTACTGGGAATTTGAGCTCACCCCTTTTCTATGTTTATTTTCCCCAGGATGTGAAGAAGTAAGTTATGAATGACCTGCAGGGATATTATGAGGGGATAATAGTGTGGACTGTGGAGATATTATGTTGTTGTAGTATATTTTCATTTTATGATGTAATGTAAAACTTATGAATATATCTAGTGTTTCCAAGGCTACTAAACCAATCGGTCTTTCGAGATTTGATCTTTCTTGTGATCATGCCAATGTTATGTAATAATGCACCGAATCTAGGTAACTGGGGTCGGGGCGTTACACATATTTTTAACTATAAATATTCATTAGAAATATAAATTTTTTTCCTACATCATGATATTTTTTTTATAATTTTTAGATACTAAATAAATTAAATTGTTTATGATACCATGATGATGCAGCGATTACCTCATTATTTAACGATTTAAAAAAATGAAAAGATAATATAAAATATAAGACCTACACATGTCAACAACTTATTGTATGGGTGGATTTATAACTCTTATCACCTTATCCTATAAATATATAATTTGGGGACTATTTACATCCGAAAATCATTTTATAAAAATGTAACCTTTTATAACATTCCAAGAGTGCCCTCCTCTCCTCTTATAACAGGCCCCCAGCTCTATCACCTTACCCACACCTCTCAAGACTTTGGCTCAGCCAACCCCTGTCCATTTTGTCTCTCCACATCCCTCTCTTACTCATTGAAGCCTCAGTTTGGGCAGAATTCTTCCCAAGGAAGCCTTTGAACTCAAATCAAAAAGAGTTACCCGTTTTAAAGGTAGTGTTTTCTCTTGTGATCTTATGTTTTATTTTGCTTCTCCAACCCTCTAAACTCTTTTTATTCCTTTATTTTGTAACAAAAAAAATATCTTAAATATACTAGGATGTTGTTATAAGAATGATTTGAGCTACACTTACACACACCTACATCTAATGGTTAAAGAACATTCTGTTTCTGTGGATGGTGAATTTCTGCCTCACGAAATGATGATTGTTCAACACTCATATAACACCTTCAAAGGTAGCCATTAATATGTCACTATATTTATATAAGATATATAATATGTTTATGTATTACTTAAGCTTATGAATTTTTCATTTATGGCATACCTTTATGGTTTCCATTATGGGTAAACGTGATATCTTCATTTTAGGAAGTGCGGACTACCGCCCCCTCAATGTGATTTGATTCGTTAATACCATATGTGGTACCTATAAAGGATAGATTTAATGATATTATATATGATAAAATACTGGAATTATAATACTATTATGTATCATTATTTTTTAATTCCATTAAATATGAAATAGAAATAGAAGTAGCGTTCATGCGTACGTACGACTTACCGTCTTCATGAACGGTGCATTTCATTTCTTACCTCTAAATGTTAAGTAATATTATAAATGCATGTATTTACTGGATATATATGATATATATGATATATACATATTGATTATAACTCTGGATATAATGGATACATGAACAACTTGTAATTATAAAGAGCATATTTTTGACTCAAGTACCAATGATTGTTAAAACAACCGTTATTAACTTAAATAACTACATAGTGTTCATGACATGGTAATAAGTGATATAAAATGAATAATTAACTTGAAAAAGGTTCTTAAGAAAGTAGAAATTAACTCAATTTTATTATTCAGGACATTAAAGAACGATCGAGTCAAGTCGGACCCGAGGTATGGGACTTCGTCTCAATCTCCTTTCATTGAGGCATATTATATTTTATATGCAAATTTCTTTTATACGGTGTATAAAACCCTTTGAATTTTATGTTTATCCAAAAGGAATATTTTTATACGAAGCGTTTTACTAAACGACAAAAGGGAATGTTTTTGTCATACGTATGCGGCGACAACAACTTCTCCGCCGCCGTGACCATTATTTGAGTTTCAGCTTCCTCTACAAGACATACCTTTTTTTAAATGAAAAATAAATACCATGTTTTACTTTTATTTTATTTTGGTATTGAAAATGGTTTTCATAATGTTTTTATATCAATGTGTTGTATTGATATCTTGTGATTGAAAAGTGGAAATGTTATGTTTCCTTTATGCATGTTTTATGTGATATGATTATGTTATGGTTCTTGGGCATTATTATGAAGACGGGTGGATCCATGATAAACTAAGGGCGGGTGAGCCCGATATAGCTCTCCAATGCATTGGGTAACATGAAGGGGTTAAACATTGAGGTTTCTCTGAAGAGATTTAGGGAATATACTATGATGGGTATTCCAAACGTAACCAAGAGGGTTACTCCCTACGTATGAATGTTATGAATGCCCCAAGTTACCTTTATGACTTATGATTTCTATGAATTATTCATGATTTGATGAGGTATGTTAAAGTGCTTATGTTTTATGGGTAAAGTATGATTTCATTCTTATGTATATATGTACTCAAGTTTCCTTTCCATATTTTTATATCCCTTACTGAGCTTTTTATGCTCATCCCATGTTTTTGAAATTTTTTTCACAGGTCAAGGGAAATGTATATGATATGATGATAGTGTCAAGGAAGTGTCAAGAAAGAATCCATGTTTTATTTTAAATATATTTCCATTTATGGGGAAAATGAATACTATCTTTTATGTAACCACTTCTTTTAAATGTGGAATGTAATGCATGTTTTATGATCTAATTCTCTAAAACTCTAAACCTGAAAATATCCTCAATGTGAATTATTCATTTAATTCAATATTAAGTAAGGTTTAAGGTCGGGGCCTTAGAGTTGGTATCATAGGTCGGTTTATATAACTTTAGAAGTTAGTATTCTATTAAATGATTATCCAAAAATATTTTTTTATGGTCAAATTGAAATGATATAGCATTTGAAGATTACCATGTTGCTTCATCTAAGACATGTTTGTTCAGAATGGTTTTCCGCAGAGGAAACATGGAAGTAGTTCTAGGAAGGCATACAGAAGGAAATAACCTTCCGAATCAGCATCCTGAGATGGTCATAATTGGAACTGAATAGTTTGTTGCAGTAATGGCGTAGTTGACTCAAGCGATAAATGGTGGTGGTATCCATGCACAAGATCAGCCAGATCAACCGCAGAGGAACATGTTAGTGGTGGAACATTTCATAAGGAAACATCCCCCATCATTCAGAGGATCATCTGACCCTGTGCTAGCTTAAGGGTGTATTAAAGCATTGGAGAAGATTTTCGATGTCACGGGGTGTTCAGACAATCAAAAGGTTAGTTTTGTTATTTATCGTTTGGAGGGTGAATCAGATCAGTGGTGGTCGATGGTTAAAAATATCAGGGACGCTGATGAGATTGATGCTCTCGACTGCGATGAATTCAGAGGTATGTTTCTTGAGATGTATTTTCCTAAGGCTGTTCGACTTAGGATGGAAAAACAATTCTTGGAATTCAGGTAAGAGGAAGACTCAGTGGATACCTATGAAGAGAGGTTCACTCGATTGGCAAGGTATGCTCCAAATTTTATTCGAGACCTTGATAGTAAAATCAATCATTTTTACTCGGGATTAAATCCAAAATATCAAAGGTCATTGGCTTCTCGTGGGTTCAAAAGTTATGAAAAGCTTGTTCGATGTGCTGAGAAAGTGGAAATGGTTTTTGCCGATGATCAAGTGTTCTATAACAACCAGCAGAAGAAGAGACCGAGGTGGCCGGAGGAAGGAAAGAATTCTTCAAAAAGGTCTAACGGTAAGAAAACTAAGTTTCTAGTTTGTGATAAATGTGGTAAAAGTCATGTTGGGGAATGTCTTCTAAATTATGGAAAGTTCTATAGATGCGGTAAGATGGGACATAAGGCACATGATTGCACTGAAAAAGATCAGGGTGATGCTAAGACCAAATTTTATTTCTAGTTAGTGAAATGTTTTAAGTGCAATGAGTTGGGTCAATATGCAAACGAGTGTCCGAAAAAGAGCTCGAGTGATGGGATGCAGTTAGACTACAAGCAGAAAGGGGTGGTGAAATCCTTTGCAACTTCTTCAGCAGACGTCGGGCCATCAAATGAAGTTGTATCTGCTACTTTTTTGTTTTTTCAGATTATGCTAGTGTGTTGTTTGATTCGGGGTCTACACATTCTTTCATCTCTGAAAACTTTTCTAGTAAAATGGGAATACCATATCAATAAATGACTCCTGAACTTTTGGTAAAAACACCTGGGGGAAATGTTGAGGCAAAAAGAATTTATAAGAATCTTCCTTTCCTTATCTGTGAAAAGAATCTACTTGCAAACCTTATTGTTTTACCTCGAGTAGAGTTTGATGTTATCCTAGGTATGGATTGGCTCTCTATTTACCATGATAAGATTGACTATAGAGCTAAAGAAGTTTCTTTTCAAAAAGACATTCAGTTTTTGTACAAGAATGAACCCTTACTGTTGATAACGTATCAAGAGGCCGAGAAACTTGTAAAAGATGGAAATTAATGTTACCTTGCACATATTTTTGAAAATAAGGGAAATGTTCATATTAATGATGTACCAGTGGTAAATGAGTATCCTGATGTTTTTCCTGATGAGTTGCCTGGAATAATACCAGATTGGGAAGTTGAGTTTACTGTAGACTTAGTTCCTGATGCTAAGCCAATTTCAAAACCCCCTTATCGAATGGCTCAAATTGAACTTTTAGAGTTGAAGGAGAAATTGCAAGATTTATTAGAAAAAGGTTTCATTCAACCTAGTTCATCACCATGGGGTGCTCCTGTATTATATGTTAAAAAGAAAGATGGTTCTATGAGACTTTAAATTGATTATAGAGCCTTGAATAACATCACTGTTAAGAACAAATATCATTTGCCTCATATTGATGATTTGTTTGACCATATCCAGGGAGCTCAGTATTTTTCAAAGATTGACCTGAGATTGGGGTACCATCAGTTGAAGGTAAAGGAAGCATATATTCCGAAGACCGTGTTTCGTACAAGATATGGCCATTATGAATTTGTAGTAATGCCTTTTGGGCTAACCAATGCACCTGCTGTATTCATGGACATAATGAATAAAATTTTCCATGAGTTCTTGGATAAGTTTGTGGTTGTTTTCATTGAAGATATTTTGGTGTTTTCTAAAAGTAAAGAGGAGCATGAAGGACATTTAAGGGTTATTTTGAAAACCTTAAAAGAAAATAAATTGTATGGGAAATTCAGCAAGTGTGAGTTTCGGTTGAAACAAATTTCTTTCCTTGGTCATATTGTTTATAAAGATGGGATAACTATTTATCCTACAAAAACAAAGGTTGTGGAATAATGTCCAAGACCCACCAATGTAACTGAGATTCGTAGCTTCCTTGTTTTGGGAGGCTATTACCGAAGGATTTCTTGAAATTTTTCACGGTTATCTAGTCAAATGACTAAGCTAACTCAGAAGGGTGTTATGTTTATCTGGACAAAATAATGTGATGATTGTTTTCTGGAACTGAAAAGAATATTGGTGAATGCTCCAGTTTTGGCACTACCTTCCAGGAATGGGGAGTTTGTTATCTATAGTGATGCTTCATTGAAAGGACTTGGTTGTGTCTTAATGCAGAATGATCATGTAATTGCTTATGCTTCACGACAGTTAAAAACTCATGAGGTAAATTACTGTACACATGATTTGGAATTAGCTGCTGTTGTTTTCACTTTAAAAATTTGGAGGCATCATTTGTATGGAGTAAATTGGGAAATATATACCAATCACAAAAGATTAAAGTATATATTCACTCAGAAATAATTGAACATGATACAGAGGAGATGGATAGAATTAATCAAGGATTATGATTGTACAATTCATTACCATCTGGGAAAAGAAAATAAAGTGGATGATGCATTGAGTCAAAAAAGTAATGCTTCATTAGAAATGTTGTGTTTGGAACGTGATCCTTTGGTTAAGGATTTGATGAACTTTGGCATAGAAGTTGTTGGTGCAGGATTTCCTTCTGTTTTTTTTCAGGTATCAGTGAAATCTTCTCTATCAGACAGAATTAAGAAAGCACAAAAGCAAGACAGCGAGTTGCAAAAAACGGTAGAGCTAGTTCAGAAGGGTAAGTTGCCTGAATTCAATATTGATAATGATTTTGTTTTGAGATTTGGGAAGAGATTGTGTGTGTCGTGTGGTTCACAGTTAAAGAGAGATTTGTTATGTGAAGATCATAGTTCTCCGTTTTCAGTTCATCCTGGCAGTACTAAGATGTATAGAGATCTTCGGGAGTATTACTGGTGGGACAGAATGAAAAGGGATATAGCTGATTTTACTATTAAGTGTTCGACTTGTCAATAAGTTAAATCAGAGCGGCAATTACCAAAAGGGATGCTTCAGCCTTTACCAGTGCCAGAGTGGATATGGGAAAATATATCCATGGACTTTTTTGTGGTATTACGGAAGACATCTCGAGGTAATGATGCAATATGGGTTATTTTTCATCGCTTGACTAAATCTGCTTCTTTCATTGCTATACGAGATAATTTTTCCCTAGAACAACTTTCCTGTTGGTATCTTAATGAGTTAGTCAGGTTACATGGAGTTCCTCTCTCCATTGTATCTGATCGTGATCTCAAGTTCACTTATAACTTTTGGAAAGGCCTTCAGAAGTCGTTGGGTACTGAATTAAATTTTAGAACAGTTTTTCATCCTCAATTAGCTGGGAAGTCAGAACGAACAATTCATACCTTGCAGGATATGCTACGTGCTTGTTCGATGGATTATCAGGGAAGTTGGGACCAACATCTTTCTTTGGTTGAGTTTTCTTATAATAACAGTTTTCATTCTAGTATACATATGGCACCATTTGAGGCATTATATGGGTAGCGGTGTCGAACTCCATCTTTCTGGGATGAATTGGGTGAAAAGAAGTTGATGGGACTAGAATTGGTAGAATAGATGGCAGAAAAAGTTCAGTTGATTTAGAAACACATGAGAACAGCTCAAAGCAGGCAGAAGAGCTATGCGGATAACCGGAGGAAGGATCAATCTTTCGAGGTAGGTGATCATGTTTTTCTCAATGTTTCACCATGGAAAAGTGTGATGCGATTTGGTAAGAAAGGAAAGTTGAGTCCAAGGTTCATTAGACCATATGAAATTCTGGAGAAAGTTAGATCAGTTGCATACCGAGTGGATTTACCTCCAAGTTTATCTCAGGTACACAATTTTTTTCATGTTTCGATGTTGAGAAAGTACATGCCAGATCCATATCATGTTTTTGAGCCCAGAGGTAGTTCAGTTGGAAGAGAATCTCTCTTATGAAGAACAACCAATCCAGATACTTGATCGTAGAGAGAAAGTGTTGTAGAATAAGGTAATTCACCAGGTAAAGGTATTATGGAAAACCATATGGTTGAAGAGGCAACATGGGAATCTGAAAATGCTATGAGGGATAAATACCCCCACTTAATTTGATAAGTGAATAAAATTGTGAGGACACAATTCCCAAACGGGGGGAAGGATGTAACATCCCAGGTAAATAAAGAATAATGAATTTTCATTTTTATTAATATTTTTTAATTAAATATTAATTTTACTTTACAGGGGTTTCTATGATCGATAACGTACCCGATACGCAATAAAGAGTTTCTTTGAAAACTTACGTTGCACACTAGTAATAAAATAATATTATTTTAAATGGTAGTTAACACGTAGTCGTTGTATTGGCTAGAATGAATGGAAATAACTAAAATATGATTATATATGTTTATTAAATGTTTTTACATTTATCCAATAAAGGATAAAGTCTTAAGATATGAAAAGAATCCAATTTTAGGCATATATACTCTAACATTCACTAAAGGTCGACTTATCGCCTTTTGATGGTGAACTGTCTATAAATATAGTTTTGGTCACTCTTATACATTCTATTGGACCAAATAAAATTCTTCTTTATAATAGGGAAATCAAAATTTACTTTGTGTGAATTTTTGGTATTTTTCCGATAAAGTTCATTTTTTTAATGAATAATGAAAAATGTTGTATTTTAATTCAAAACCTCTTTTTAATCTAATTTATTTATATGATTTGATTATATTTTGAATTAGATTTAAAAGGAAATTAGAATATATTTTTACCATTTAATCTAATATTGGTCTTTGTAATTAATTTCACTTTGAAATTGGACTTAAACTAGTGTCAATCTTTTGATACTTATTGTTTCATAAAAACACACTATTTGCTCTTATAGTGAAAATTAATTATTAAATTAATTAATGTAACTTATATGTATTGAATTTTTTAAAATAGACATAATTTTTGAATTCGGAATATCAAATATAGCTTAGGGTGAAGTTTTGGTATTTTTCTGAAAAACTTCAATTTTTGATGAATAGTGAAACCACTAAGTGGTACTTATAAAAATTGATTTTCTGTTTAATTGAAATTTTGTCACCTCTGTGTTTTGAATTTCAAAAATCCGACATACATGGTTGTCATTAAGAAGTAAATTTTGGTTCAATGGGATTAAAATAATTTTTTTGGTGAATAGTAACTTTTATGTTTTTAATCGCGATTAGAGGTAATTAGTGTAATTTAAGGTAAAAATAATGTTTTAATAATATAAAATGACCTTGAAACATGTCCTACCCTTATTGGATGTTCCATGGCCGATCAATACAATCCATGGGTCAACTTTGGGACCCCATGGAGCCACATTGGTGGGAAAATAACATTAATAACTTTTTATTTAATGTTAAAAGTAAAATGTCACAAACATGAGTTGTTTCACTAAAAAAAAATTTAAATGGGGTTATACAAGTCATATTTTTTACTATAAATATTCATTATAAATCTAAAAATATTTCCTACATCATGATATTTTTTTATAATTTTTAGACATTAAATAAATTAAATTATTTATGATACCATGATGATGTAGTGATTACCTCATTACTTAATGATTTAAAAAAAATGAAAAGATAATGTAATATATAAGACCTAAACATTTAAAAAACCTATTGGATGGGTGGATTTAGAACTCTTATCACCTTATCCTCTAAATATATAATTTTTGGACCTTTTAAATCTGAAAATCATTTTATAATAAAGTAACATATTATAACATTCCAAGAGTGCCCCTCCTCTCCTATTATAACAGGCCCCCACCTCTACCACCTTACCCACACCTCTCAAGCCTTTGGCTCATCCAACCCCTGTCCATTTTGTCTCTCCACATACCTCTCTTACTCCTTGTAGCATCACATTGGGCAGAAGTCTTCCCAAGGAAGCCTTTGAGCTCAAATCAAAAAGAGTTACCCGTTTTAAAGGTAGTGTTTTCTCTTGTGCTCTTATATTTTATTTTGCTTCTCCAACCCTCTAAACTATTTTTATTCCATTATTTTGTAACAACACCAGTATCTTAAATGTACTAGGATTTTTTTATAAGAATTATTCGATCTACACTTACACACACCTACATATAATGGTTAGAAAACATACTGTTTCTGTGGATGGCGAATTTCTGCCTCATGAAACGATGATTGTTCAACACTCATATAACACCTTCAAAAGTGGAAATTAAGATGTCTCTATATTTATATATGATATTTAATATGTTTATGTTTTACTTAAGCTTCTGTATTTTTTATTTATGGCATACCTTTATGGTTTCCATTATGGGTAAACGCGATATCTTCATTTTAGGAAGTGGGGACTACCGCCCCCTCAAAGTGATTTGATTCGTTAATACCATATGTGGTACGTATAAAGGATAGATTTAATGATATTATATATGATACAATACTTTAATTATAATACTATTATGTATCATTATGTTTTAATTCCATTAAATATGAAATAGAAATGGAAGTAGCGTTCATGTGTACGTACGGCTTACCGTCTCAATGAACGGTGCATTTCATTTCTTACCTCTAAATGTTATGTAATATTATAAATGCATGTATTTACTGGATATATATGATATATATTATATATACATATTTAGTATAACTCTGGATATAATGGATATATGAACAACTTGTAATTATAAAGTTCATATTTTTGACACAAGTACCAATGATCGTTAAAACGACCGTTATTAACTTAAATAATTACATAGTGTTCATGACATGGTAATAAGTGATATAAAAAGAATAATGAACTTGAAAAAGGTTCTTAATCAAGTAGAAATTAACTCAAGTTTATTATTCAGGACATTAAAGAACGATCGAGTCAAGTCGGACCCGAGGTATGGGACTTCGTCTCAATATCCTTTCATTGAGGCATATTATGTTTTATACACGGCTTTCTTTTATACATTGTATACCCCTTTGACTTTTAAGTTTATCCAAAATGAATCTTTTTATATGAAGCATTTTACTAAATGACAAAATGGAATGTTTTTTTCGTACGTATGCGGTGACAACGACTTCTCCGCCGCTGTGACCACTATTTGAGTTTCGGCTTCCTCTACAAGCCATACCTTTTTTTTAAATGAAAAATAAATACCATGTTTTACTTTTATTTTATTTTGGTATTGAAAATTGTTTTCATAATGTTTTTATATCAATGTGTTGTATTGATATATTGTGATTGAAAAGTGTAAATGTTATGTTTCCTTTATGCATGTTTTATGTGATACAATTATGTTATGGTTCTTGGGCATTATTATGAAGAAGGGTTGTTCCGTGATAAACTAAGGGCGGGTGAGCCCGATATAGCTCTCTAATGCATTGGGTAATGCGAAGGGGTTAAACATTGAGGTTTCTCAGAAGATAATTAGGTAATATATTGTGATGGGTATTCCAAATGTAACCAAGAGGGGTACTTCCTACTTAAGAATGTTATGAATGCCTCAAGTTACCTTTATGTCTTATGATTTCTATGATTTATTCGTGATTTGATGAGGTATATTAAAGTGCTTATGTTTTATGGGTAAAGTATGATTTCATTCTTATGTATATATATACTTATGTTTCCTTTCCATATTTTTATATCCCTTACTGAGCTTTTTATGCTCACCCCAAGTTTTTGAAATGTTTTTCATAGGTCAAGGGAAAGGTACATGATATGATGATAGTGTCAAGGATGTGTCAAGAAAGAATCCATGTTTTATTTTAAATATGTTTCCGTTGATGGGAAAAATGAATACTATCTTTTATGTAACCACTTTGTTTAAATGTGGAATGTAATGCATGTTTTATGATCTAATTATATAAAACTCTAAACCTAAAAAGATCCTCAATGTGAATTATTCATTTAATTCAATATTAAGTAATGTTTAAGGTCGGGGCCTTATACCCACACATACATTATTTCACTTCCATTTGATAAAAATAATTTAACCTAATAAAATTTTAGTTCTTCATAAGTTCTAAAATTTATAATATAAAAGATGAAAATCATCATTTTATTAATAGTTTGAATTATCATGCCTCCTCAATGAATCCTACTCACTTCGCCCACTTCTGTTTTAAAAAAGTTCCAATTCATGGAGTGATAGTAGAATAAAAATGATAGAAATCAACAATTTAACAAGTGGAAACTTAATTTATCTCTCTATATCTTTTAAATACTATATACCCATGTCCAATTTCCACATCCTTGATTCAATTAAAATTGATTTTTTTGTAATTAAATTCCCACCTTTTTCATTTGGGTTCAATAATACTCTCACATAACTAAAATAATTTTTGACTATTGAGAATTTATTGATTTTTTCCCATATATTATTTTTCAAAAGAACATGTTGGATTTATATAATGAAATTTATTTAATCACAAATATAGTTATTAATATCTTAGACATTCATTATGGGATCTCAATTACCCATTTTACTCCATTTTCAAAGGATATATATAAATGTCTTTTGAGTTAGCTCTATGAGGTTTTATTTCTCAAAAAGAATATGTTACATAGGTTCAACTTGACAATTATAGTTTCTCTATGTTATAATTTTAACTCATCTTAATTAATTTCTTTGATATCCCCATTTCTATTTCTCAAATAAAAAATTCATGAAAATAGTGAATAAACAATTAGAAACTATCTAATTCTAACATTTTTTATCAAATATAATCCCTCCATAATAGCATGTTATTTGGATTAGGAAAGGAAACATTGGGTATTAAGTTATACTATCTATAAATACTCTAACAACTAAAAAATATAATCCAAAAATATTTATATATCAACTCTGAAAAAAAAAAAATTTTAACAATGCTTTTTTCTTTATTTCATACCAAAAAAATTATAAAGCCACAAAGAATATTCAAAAAATTTATATATATCTTCAGTTATCTGACCCTCTCCCCCACAATTATCTTGGATATCACTTTTATTTATTTTAAACTGTATATTTTAATGAAAGAATAACTTAAAATTTTGTATTTAGAATAATATGATGAAAATAGACATCCTAAACATCTTTATTATATAGAAGTATGAAGGAGTTTGGAAGCCTACATGATTTCCTTCCAAAAATATTTATGATATTATTTTAGCTACTATATTGACAATATAAATGGATTTTGTGATTCATTTCCTCTTATTTAGACTACATTAAATTGAAAATTTGTTAGTCACCAAAAAACCAATCCACATGGAATAAAGACTATCACGCATGAGTTGCATCCTAAAAAAGAAAATCAACACTTTATCTCCAATATGGAAATCCAATTTCTGGATTAGTTTTCCCTACATAGATATATAATTATTTTTTTATAGGTATGAATTTTATTAATAATTACTTCTCAAATCCTTTAGTTCTATCATTTGGAGCTTCCTTTCCTCTACAAGTTTCCCAAAATAAATATTCTCTTTCTTGATTGACCAATATGTTTTTTGTTGTATCACAACTGAAAGATATTAATTATTTCCACAAACTATTTTATAAGGGTACATACATAAGGGGGGTTTTTAAGTAGTATTTTATTCCAACAATTCATCTTCAAGATTATTAATCTAATATTTTTTGGTATAAACTATCTTCTCCATAATACTTAGGAATTATTTAATGGAGACCTTAACCATCCCATTTGTTTGTAGTTTTTATATAGTTGAGTTATTATGTTTCAATATGTGTCACTTTATTTTGGATTATATTTTCTTATTATATAATCATGTTTCTTTTTCGGTAATTATGTATAAAGGTACTCCAAACCTACAAAAAAATAATCTTAAAAACTATATTATAACCATAGAATCAATGGTTTGGGTGGATTTTTCTTAAACACATGTAGAATAATAATATACTAATAATATAATATAGAAAAATACAAAGGACATAGGAAATAATCTCATGAAGTGTAATCTATATAACTATAATATTTTACAAAATGTCATATATTGTTGGGGAATTTCTAGAATTTTGGATACTCCATCAGTAAATTGGCAGTTTGGAAATACATAAAAAATCATCTGGATCTTTAAAAATTAAGGGCCAAAATAATGTAGATTCTAAAACCTTTTTATAAATATTTGATGTCTAAAATGGCCTCCATTTTCTAGTGTATAAAAAATGTATTTTACATACTTATCCTCTACCTCTGGAATAGATATCCTAATCACTTTGTAATTTAAAATTATCTATAATTAAGGATCCTCCCAGACATAAAATTTTGAGTTGGATTTAAATTTAAGTACATGATTCTTATTAAAGATGGGTTTTCATTAGATATAACTAAATCATTCACCATGTCATCATACCAAGTCACATGGGTGACTTTATATAGCTTCTCAATAAGGAATGTATCATCTAAGGTAGTATGTTTTTGATCTTCTACCGCAATAGCATGTGTTGATCTACTCATGTGGTCTACAGAAAATATTTTATTTCACCTATTTTCATTGATTACCAAATGAAAATATTGTAACAAAAACATTCATCTTAAAAATATTGAATTTTCTTCAAAATTTTGTATTAAATACTTGAGGGATGCATAGTTATACAAAAATATTAACTTTACACCCCAAAAAAATAATAATTAATGTTTCATAAGAAAATAATAAATGACCAAAACTCTTTTATTATTGTTTTATAAATGATTTGGGACACATATATGATCTGATTAGTGTATAATATCATGTTTAGTTGTCTATTGATATTTTGGGATAGTATGACACTGGTATTTTTTTGAGTCATCACACAACATCTCATAGGGAGGTTCATAAGCTATTCGATAAATCTTAGGGGTTGTGTTCAAACACTATTTAATGATATCAAAATATTATCTTGATGAATCATCCAACACATATTCAATTTACTTTTTCAGAAAGTTATTCAAGGGTATAAAACATTAAAAAAACTTCTATAAAATGATAATAACCTTATCCTTATAGAATTACATCCTTACTTATAAATTATATAACCTAAAAAATTGTCTCTCCATACTATGGAATGTATTTTTGAACAGTTCAAAGCATTGTTTTTCTAAATGAAATTCATTAAAAAATCATAGACTTTAGAGACTTTTTTTAAAGTAATGATAATAAATAGTAAACTCATGGATAAATAACTCTAAATATATTTCAATTAGGTATGAAATTATTCTAACCATATTTAATTGAAATGTACATGGATCATTTCATAATTGAAAGTGAATATTTTATAAGAAATCATATCAATGGGGCATGGGAATGTGGTCTTGTCATATTCTTCCAAATCTATGGGGGCCTAAAACACCTTGAAAATAAATTAAAGAAAATGTAATGACCCTTCATATATATAATTTATAATATTTGGTCTATAAAAAAGAATTGAGAATTGGTCTATTTGGGTAACAAGATTCATTTTCTTATAGTCATTACAAACCTATGAATTATTTTGGATATAAATGGGAACTAACTAATTATCCTCATTTTATACAATGGTGAATCCATTTTTCTTATGTATAATTTGAATAGGACTAACCCATTGGGAGTCTAATATGGCTTACATGATTCTATCACCTAATATAATCTCAAATTCTTTTTGAAAATGTTCTATAAGGATTTGATTGATCCTTATTTGGGGTTTTATCATTGGTTTTGACTCACTATCTAAGAGTATCTACTACACACAAGTTATTATGCTAATTTATGGAATGGGTCATAACAACTATACTATTACCATAGGATTATTGTTTTGATTTTTGATCTATATTTTCACTTTATAGGGTTCTATTTTTTGAAAATATAATTTATAGATTTATATTTTAAAAAAAACTCATATTTCAGGTTTGAGGGAAGAAACATCCAATAAAATTTAGGGGAATTATAATGATTATTTCATCTTAGTTATTTATATAATTTTATCCTAAAAAAGTAAGGACTGATGTTTTGTTATAGTTTTGAGTAAATCCTCAAAATTTTCCATACTAGTTTCTTTAAAATATTCAATCCCAAAATAGATTCTATATTTTATTCATTTTCAAAAAAACAATAGAGAATTTAGGATATTCCAAATCTTCTACTAATCATGTTTTATTATCAAAAATTTAAATCACATACTTAGAACAAAAAAAATAAAAAATGTTTAATTATAAATATATTGTTCATCAAGAGATTATTTCACTAAATTTAATGTTTCAAAGTGCATTGTTTTATCTTTAATGGACATGGAAATTGTTCCTTAATTCACATTTATTATGGTCATATAAGTATTTAGGAATATACTATAAAAGATAATTTGGGAATAATATTTACCTATTTCTTATTAGATTTTAGGAATATAAAAAACAGTATGGAAAAATAATCCGTTAACACTAATCAGAATATCATATAAAACTCCAACTGGGAAGGTTGTGATTTGGTAAGAAAGTTATTCAGCCACTCTGGTGGGTTTGATCTCTTCTATATATAGGGATGAATATACTGATTAAATAATTAAATTAACTGATTCTCTTAAATCACATAATACATTTGAAAAAATTATTTCCCTAGTGGTGAAAGGGATACATAATATATCTAGGTCTTAGAATGTGTTAGGTAACTATGGGGTAATAAAAATAGGGATATATCTACATAGACATAAGTTTTCATATCCTTGAATTTTTATCTTATTAGTTTATATCTAATTGAGAAATATATAATTAGATGTGATTTTAGGGATGGATTCCTATTGAATAATTTTTAATTATAGTCTTTTGAATGTCTCTAGAACATCTTGTTTCATTGTTTCTTCACAAGTTTGTTTTGGTAATTTTATTATTGTACAGAAGGGAGTTTGTGGATGATGTGTATATTCAATAATGTCCTTTTATTCTTCCTTACTCATTGGGTGTGTCTCCAAAACCACATTAAATTTTTGTTCTTTCTCAGGGATAAATTATTCTTATGCCATTAGCTATCAACATTCATCTTCCAATGTTGATTGTTCACTAGTTTTCACTTACTTGACACTCCTCAAAGAAATAGAACTAATATTTAATTTTGGGTTTGGAATTCACTACATAAGGAGATTACTTGAACGTTGTTTTTATGGTTTTAAAGTGATATGATCAGGTTGAACTTCCCATTCACCACCTTTAGTTTTAAACTATGAGTAGTGAATGTATAATTTTGGTTGGTTTAATATGTCTAAAGCCATTTCAGAAGGTCCTTTATAGAGTGTTGTTGATTCTTTACTTATTAATATCATGTATAATATTGAAAACTATTTCCATTAAATGATGTTGGTTGTAAATGTTATTGAAAATTCGACATGAAATGGGTCCCTAGGGGATGTGAGTTTTCAAATTCATGTTGGATATTTGAGTATTCCTTGAATCCTTAATTTATTTTTGGTTGTTTATAGTTATGCCTTTGGAAAATATGTTCATATTTTTTAGTTTATTTAACATGATGTTAGTAATCAATTTAGTGTTACAAGAATGTAAAAGTTATTAAACTCAAGGGTGTGTATAAGGTGTGGTCTATTGAAATTTATTTAGTGACAACTATATCACAAGAGAGGTAAGTTCCCCAATTTTATTTTAAAGTAATGATAAGTTGGAACACTTTACCTCATATAATAATTCAGTTATGGTTCTTTTGATGAATTGTTAAGAGCTTTGGGAAAATATATGTTCCATATCTCGAAATTTAGTAAGATACTTAACGATCATTTCTTATATATGGAAATCATCAATAAGGTTTTAATCATTATAAATCATCACTTATTAAAAGAAAACCAGGCATTGATAGTATTTAAAGGGATGGTGTGGTTAAGATATTCTTAACCTATGGAATCTCTCCCAAAACTCATAAATATTCTCGTAACATTTTTGTTTGATTATATATTTCCTTCCTCAACTTGGTACACCATGAGAAAATTCTGAATTTCAATAATAATGCCTTCTGTAGTTGATTCCAATTAGTTATATCTCTAGTTTGTATGGTAAAGATCAACTACTTGGATAATCCTTCAATAGATAATTTAAATAAATTCTATCTATATTAATATTTAAAAAATTCTACATATTTGAAATTACTAAATCTATTAGAAATATATGTATTGTTTTGTTTATGATATTCTATTTCCAATCCATGATTCATTATAAGGATATTTTCCATTATAGTTTTAAGTCAAAAATCTATTTTGTTATTAGGTTGTTGATGTTTTGTTATTATAATTTAATTTAGGTCTCTATAAATCTCTAAAATTTCTATTTAGTTTAGCTTGGTTTTTATCCTTGTTTTCACTACCTAAAGTACCTATGGAGAAAAAATAAGATGATGAGGGGAAAATTTCAATGGGATAGTGAGAAAATAACTTTCCACTTTTTCAATTATATTTATATACATTTTCATTTCTTGTATAGTTCTTATTAAAATCTAGATAAAAATAAATGAGGTGTTCTGAACTAGATCTATAAATTTATGAAAATAATTTTAATTAATAACAAAGAAAATAAAAACACAATAGTGTCCTTCTTGAATGTGATGCTGGGTTGGTGAATGGCCTGTCTTAAAGCCCTCAAAAACAATGATTATGAATCCAAAATAATGTATTAGTAATGGGAATCAGTATTTCTGAGGACGGGGAAGTGTTATGGATGTATTTTTACTTTTTTGAGTGAATTCATTTCTTGCTAAAAATGTTGATTAGACCTGATTGAGGATGAAATTGAATTTGGATTAAATCTAGTTTTAATAATAGTGGCATTATCTATGATATCCCCTTTCTTACCTATTAAATAATTTTTCTATTTTAATTATCATGTTTATTCCTTAACATTTTGAGACCATACTAATAACCCTTACATAGTAGTTTTGGATTAATAAAAGATATGAAATAATCAATGTATTCCCTAATAAAGACAATATTGATAAGGGAAGGGAATAATTTAAATTAACATAATAAAGTAAATCTCATAGTGTTACATATGTAAATACATTAAAGTAAATTGAAAATAAATGGGAAATAAATAATAATTAGTTATCATCTTGATCGACCAGTGGTGGTCACAACCCCCATATTTGAGAAAACAAATCCTTTTATTATTGAATATGTTCTAGTTTCTTTTATAGTATCAGAAACTTTAAAATAGTCCTTAGATTTAGTACCCAAATCTTTCTCTAATTACGAACCTATATAAACCTTGAGGTTCTAGATCCCATTTGGTAGTTACCTCTCAAATCATCACAACTAAAATTGGATCCATGATCTTTTTTTCTATTGGTTGGTCTCTACATGTTATCCCATGAGATTAATTACCAAATTTGATTAGACCAGGTGAATGAAATATTATTTTTAGTTCATTTAATCAATTTTTGGAATTTTTTATCTTGATACATGTGGACTAAATTTTTTCTATGTTCTGGATTTATTGTGCGATATATTCAACATGAAAACAATTAGTTCATTCTTATATTGCATAGGGAATGTATGGTTTATCCTTACATAGCTTCAGTAATATATTGAGCATGGCCATAATTTTTTAAAATTTAAACTCTTTATATAACTTTTTTTCACTAACATTATAAAAATTATCTTATAAAATGTCCTAAATTTCTTCAATAGAAATTATCTTAAGCACCTCTAAATTATCTTACATTCTCTAAATTATATTTCAGCCTAGTAACTATTCAAAAATTATCTTATGTTATTCTCATTCCTTTTTAAATTTACTAAATTGATGTAGGGTGAATAACTACGACACATCTACATAACTATTATAGAAGATCCATATTTGTGGTAGCTTTAATCATTTTATAAAGTTTAGTGTATTCTTAATTGGAATCAATGGTTGTTCAATATCATTTCTTGGAATCTAATCTCAATTGAGATGCATGACTGAATGGATCTTCA
This sequence comes from Viscum album, assembly GCA_963277665.1. Taxonomy (NCBI): domain Eukaryota; kingdom Viridiplantae; phylum Streptophyta; class Magnoliopsida; order Santalales; family Viscaceae; genus Viscum; species Viscum album. The sequence continues at coordinate 417,961,463 of OY728129.1, forward strand.
ATTTTTGTCACTTTATGATTATGCAAGGGTGTATCATATTTACGCAAAAATCCCTTTGATAAAATTATTTTAATTTATCCTTCCTCAACTATAATGACCTTTATACAAGGAATGAAATATCTATATTTTTAATGAAAGATTTGTACATATTTTTTACATAAAATTAAAATCACATAAAATCTAGAATTAATTAGATTTTAATCAATTTAATAAAAATTCTCAAAATCAAAGTTCTCTTTTCCATTAAATCCAAATATTTAAAAAAACATTAATAACCACGATTTGATCCAATTTATAATTTACATTGAAATTCACTACAGTAGAATAAATTAGTTCATCGTGAGGGTTTTTTCAACATTAGATCAATGAAAAACAATTAAAATATTGGATAACACAATAGAACCATAGAATAAATTAAGTTCCAAATACATGAAAACATAAATATCAATGTTGTCGGTAAAACTTCTTAATATATACCATTACCTCATGCCCTTCTTTAAAACCCACAAAAGAAGACAGTAATAGATCATCACAAGCCCTAAAATCTAAGATATTCTACTTAAAACCTATACCTATTCAGGATCATGTCCACCATGGCTGTCTATGGAAAATTAATAAGAATGAAATGATATTAAAAAGATCTAAGAGAAGATAGGAGAAGGAAATGAAGAAAAATTATGAGTTAACATAATGATTTATCTACAATAATCAAATAATGATAATAAATTATTCATATAATATGAGAGATCCATGTTTGGGAGTCATTGAGGATGTTTGAATATAGAGGAGGAGGAAAAGGTTAAAAATAAATATGCATAAAATATTAAATTTATACATTTATAATGTTGGTAAAGTCCTATTTTTTGGACACATGGTTTGGGAAATAAGGCACCAAATTTGTGGCCATCATTATAAAGTAACACTCACGTGTAAGGATATATCATAAGGTTTCATCACATGGTTTACCCTAACCATGGACCAACTATGTGGTCCACTATAATGGGAAATCCACACATAAGGTTATATCACACAATAAGGTTTTAGGGTTTTTAAAACCATGCATCATATATAAACACCCCACCAAAAAACTCTCGTCCACTTTCCATGGTTTGGGTTCATTATTAGTCCTAACCAGGTACCCAAACCTAATTCCCCATTTTTCATGATTTTCGACCTCATACTCTGAAAACATAAAAAAAAGTCAAAATAAACACATACTAGTGAATTAGGGTGGTTTATATACCCAAAGCCTTGAAAAAATAGAAACATCCATTAATGGAGTATCTATATTAAGAAAAACCACTCTTCCCAATATTTTATTCAAATTGATTTATAAAAAAATGAAGCCCCTATTAACTACCATTATTAGAAAACTTATTTTTATATTGTTCAGTATATTTATTTTAGTGTAAAAAATTTAAATTTATGTTAATATTTTTTATCTAATTTTTCTATTAAATATTTTATGTTTAAATTATAAAATTTTACTTGATTATTTTATTCATAACTTCATGTATCATCACTAACAAAACCAAAACCTTTATTTAATTTAATAATATATTTTTATTGAATTTTAAATATATTAAGACTCCTTGGGGATTCTATATCCTTTTCATTATTCTTTATAGTCTTGATAATATCTTTCACAGAATTATTAAATCCAAATTAAAATTTCATTTTATGATTTTCTGCATCAATTAGTTACATTAAATTAATTTTTATTATTCCAATTTTAATAGAAATTTTCTATGTCCTTTGATACTATTTTTGGTTTTTTATATTGAAAAATACCTATAAACTATTTTAAAAATGAATATATTAATTTTTCTTGGCATATATTATATTTTTATGTAAGTAGACTATTTTTATTACATATTCAATACATTCTTTATTAGCATGACTCTAAGAAATAAAAAATAAATTAAATCTTAAAATAGTGATTTGTAGTGTTCTATAAGAAAAAAATGGATTCTAGGTTACTTTTGGAGTAATGAAATAAATTTTAGTCAACCTGTCACCAAACTTTCACTGATTGTGTAGAGTAAATTTATATTAATGTTATGTTTGAATTTTTTTATGTTCTTTTAGATCTTGTGAAAGTGTAAAATGAAATATGAAAACCAATATATTAATATAAAAAATAGATGATTTAACTACATAAAAGAACATTTTTTGTGGAAAAGAATAATATAATGTTATCATAACTAATAGAAGAGGCCAATATTATGGATGAACAATGCGGATGTGAACATGTGGAATCCATCGACGAAGTTAAAAATAAAGAAAATTAAACCAAAAAAATGAATATGTTTTTTAAATTAAAACTTTGTTCAATTGGTAAAAAATTTATATATTCAGTTTCAAAGTAGGATAAATGTTGTTAAATGCATTGTTATTTTCCAAATAAAATTGTTGTTATATTTGAGATATCAATTTTAATTTATATGGTTTATCAAATGTAAATCAAAGGTTCTAACAATTGTAAGACAACCTCCATCATGATATGAGGATGGGAAACTTTGGTATTGGATAAGCAATCTAAACATTGACCATTAATTAATTATCTCATCATGTGTGTGTCAAATTATTATATATAATGATAATGAGGTGAAAATAATCAAATTAAATGAGTTTGGGTGATTCAATGGTAATAATCACACTACATGAGTTTTCCTAGTAACTGTGAACAATTTATAAAACCATTTATGGGATTAGATCGCTATTAAATTTAATGGATTATATACATAATGAATACAACAATATATTTGGATCTATTATAGATTATAAATTTTTGTTTTTGGGGTTGTAGATGACATGTTTTTAGGATTTGACCAATCAAATAGATGAAAGTGATCACTTGTGTTAGTGTGCATATTAAATTAGTGTGTAAAAAGAGGTGCTACAAAATATTTAGGTATGATTTTGGATAATTTATAAGTGTATCTTTAGTTTTAGACAAGAAATTTAGGTATTAGATATAACCACATCAATAAGTTATTATACGAAGTGATACATTTCATATAAAATGATACTTTGTGTAAAATTAGTGGAGAATAAGGGGTAGCAGTACATTAGAGAAAATTAATTAATAATAATTAAAAATAATAATAGGAAGGATTTTAGTGAAGATTATAAGTATTGATTTTTATTATTTATATTTAATAAAAAAATTATTCAAAATAAAACAAATTATATTCCCTACAAATAAATAATTTGAACTACTAGTATATATCCATGTTTCATGGTCTCTTAAAATAACTGAACCCCCATTTATTAACAATCATTTATGGGGACTACTTTTATCTTATTATTGGTGTAAAAAAATTATTTCATTGTTGTAATATACTATAATCTAATATATTGAATCATATTAAAAACTTTATGTCCATATAGAGAGAATATAATGCTTGGGAATAGATTCATAACAATCCAATGCTAATGTGGAAGCTAATGCAATGACATGAAACTAAAAAAAATTATACAAACATAAAAATTGGGGGAGATTATTATTTTAAAATAAGAGGAAGAATGAATTGACTCAAGTGGTAGAGTATACAGTATAGTGAGTTATTATCAAAATAATATAGAAAATTTTAAATCCCACATCTAATTTCTATTATGTGGCCTTTGGAGATGTGTTAATATTAATTATTGTAGTTAATTAAATAATAATTTATAATTATTCTTTATCATTTTCTTATTGATTTGATTTATTAATCACTAATCATTAGTCCTTATGTGAGTGGGTTGAACTGATTGGGGACATTCAACCCAATCATCTAAGGGATGAACACCATAATCATAGGGACTGCGATTACCAATGTTTCTTTAATCAATTTTAACTAACATATCAATAGATTTAACCACTACTCATTAGACATACATATAACCCTATAGAGAGTAATTATGTTAATATTAAGTTAAAAATTGACTTGAAAAAAGTTATTTTAGTATAATGTTATGTTGTTAATTACTTTTCTAGGAAATTAATTATTGAATAATTTACATTCTAAGAAATTACATTAAAAACTCTACTCATACTTAATATATATAAAAATACCATGGCCTTTTTATAAATTAGTCATCTAAGATAAAAAAATCATAATAAATTAAATAAATAATATTTTTAATTCATGTACATAAACATATCTAAAAAAACTGTTTTTCAGTTATTTAAAAAATAAGTGAATCATCAAATTACCCATGACTGGAACCCATGTATATGATCAAGTAATCTCAAGTAAAATGATAAAATTAAACTCTTTCACTTTTATAGTATAGTATATAAACCCGTGAAAATATTATTCTCCTTTGATTTAAAGGAAAACATAATATCACAATCACGTGTAAGTTATTTTTCTTTTAAAATAAAAACATTTAAACAGTCAGAAATATTCATAAGAGATGTTTTCTCTTCGTGGAAAAAACACTCTCATTACAATTATGTAACTATTTTCTCCAAAACATATTTTCTATTTTGAGTATATTATTTAAATATACAAGACAATAATTCATCATTCAACATATACTCAATTTGAGTTTCTTTTAATTTGTTATCTTCATCACAACTAGAATACCTCGTTTTATCATTAACATTAAAAAATGTTTTTGTTAACTATGTTATTTAAATAATCATATTCATATAATTATTATCACATGAATTTTCTTCTATCATTGAAAAAAAATTAATATCTATTATTTTTAACTTCATTTTATATGAATTTTTAGTGCCTCTATATTTTTCAATTTTTTTAACATTATTCCATCATATTATTATTTACTTTCATTATCTTTGATTTCTTCATTGTATGTAAAAAATATCCAATCTATTTATAATAAAATAATTTAATAGTCATTTACCCCTTGTACATTTCTTTTCCTATTTTATAATTCCTAGAGATAAAGTCAATTAACTTCTAAAACAGTTTAATACCACTTTCACCATTATAATTATTATATTATTATTTTTGTTTCTAGAATAATAGTGTTTTTAAAAACATGTTTGGTTATCACTCTCTTTGGGTGTTCATGACCAGGCCCTAACCATCCTACTACTAGGGTGTGGTTATTAGTATGTTTTCAGTCCCATAATGTGGTATGTAGAGTTCATGTTTCTCTAGATAGTAATAAGGGTTTGAGATCCTCCTTCATATGTTACCCTTTCCCTATGTTAGTGGGATTGATTCACAATGGTAGAAAATTTTGAGGGATGGGATTATCCAAATGGGATAGTATTTTTTCATCCTATGAGAACTGATGGATAGTTTTAGGACCTCTACCTAGTATTAGATATTGGGGGAAATTTGGACACCCATAAGGTAATTATGGGGGAGTTTTTTGAACTCAAGGTCATTTAGAACTCCATTTGGATCTTTGTGACCTATCTATAATTTTCCTACAGTTAGGGAAAGGTTGTCTGTAAGATACAAATCCCACATCGGCACAAGGGTAGTCTAGGATGAACCTAAAAATAAGATTGTGTGATCCTCCCAAATTCAAGTAATTTTTCCTAAGTGAGAGGGTGTAATTAGATATGGGAGAAAACTAAAAGGACAAGGATGCCCCAAATTGGATTGAATCATATCATCCTATAAGCCGTAGTGAATAATTGTCAGATATGTACCTGAATCGTGTCCCCTTTATATGAAAAGAGATATAAAGGCTGGCAAACAGAAGATATACTAAATATTCAATGGAATCTGAGATTATTGTGTTTTAGATATGATTTTTTGTTAATAGATTATAAATAACATTTGGATGTTGTGAAAAAATAGAGTTTGAGTTTCAAGTGAAATCCCTAGACTATATTAGATAATATCTTTAAAAATTATAGAATCAATGGTATGAATAACTAGTGGGATTATTGTTTGAAGGTGTTCAATGGTATGGTGCACTTGTTAAATTGTTCAATATACTGGTCCAAAACCTATGTAATATAGTTTTCATGTTTTAGGATAAAAAACATAGTCCACTTGTAAATTTATAAAAATATTTCAGTAAAGAATTTGTGACTGGGAAATCTAAAACACGATACAGGGTTGTATTGTATGGAGGTGTCAGACCTTATAAAAATATCTATTCATATTTTTTCTATAATAAAATCAATATAAGTGTGAATTATTGGTTAAAAAATAATGTAGTCATTACTCTTAACCAATATATAGGGTTTATGTCTTAATAGTGAACGGAGGTAAAATGGAAATTAGGAATTTGGTAAAAAATTTACCACACAATATTCATTCCCCCTTAGGTGTTTCGAAATAATTTTTCATAGATATAAATGTTGTTTCAAATAATTGGTTAAATTTTATTAGATATAAAACGTTTTCCCAATTATTTTTACTAAGATTTGGTGAAGTGGTAATCTGACATAGTTAAAGAACTACCTCCGATAGAAGAATCTAGTTTTGCCCCTAATAAAATAGAATTTGAGGAATCATAGAAGAAAATGAAAAATAGATAGAATAAAGAGTTAAATAATCTTCTAAAAGGTTCAATGGTGAAATAGGAACAACCATTACCTGATGGTTTTCAGAATGGAAGGTGTCTTTAAAAAGATATTGAAAGAGTTTCCTTTAGTGAATATAATACCAGTTGTGTTAAGAATTGTCTTGTAAAAGCGGTTGAAGACCTCTACATTGAGGTTAAATAATACATTTAAAAAATAATAGAAAATTTGTCACATATTTATTTTAATTCATATAGTATATATATGATAAGAAATTTCATATTAAAGAACATTTTGAAGAAATTAAAAGGTCATTGGAAGACTAGTTTCAAAAATATTACACTCTCGTCAAGGATTTCAAGTCCAAGGATAAATCCTTATAAATTGAAATAGAAAAACATCTAATGTATTATGATAACTTTCAATTCAGAATTGATGGGGAAAAGTTTTATAAAATATAATGAGGGATAGATCCATGCTCTTGAAGAAACTAAAAAAATTTATATTTTTGTTAAGGATGTCCAACTAGATATTAAATCAAAGAGGATCAAGGATGTAATACCACCATGATTTTAGAAAATATTTACCTTTAATAAGTTTGATGTGTTTAACATTTTGTAATGTATGAAACACTAAAATTATCTAAATAGTACCTTATTAAAAATTAAAATTAAATACACTAATTGATAGTTACATGATATTATAAAATAAATAATTTTTTAAAAAGGTTCAAGCTCGCTTAAGGTAATACCATTGATCCTAGAGAAACTCTTATGAATTAATTTTTTGAATTATTTATTTTTGTTAAAATTTAATACTTTTGAGGAATGGTATCAATAAAATTTATTAATAAAATTTTAGAAATAAAATCAAGTGACTACATTCATGGAATGGTAGTGAAGTGATAACGAATGTAGTCTACTTATTCTTAGATGAATAGAAACAGTTTTTTACAAACATTGCTTTTATCATATATATTTTATTTAAAAGCTAATTTATTTTATTTTGAGTATTTAAATGATTTAAAATTATTATTCACATGTGTAAAAAATTGTTTATGATTCATATATTTTTATCAATTGATAAAAAATAATGATAAAATAATTTTAAGGTAAAACCTAATATTTTTTAGAAAATTACATTTATGTGAGAACCATGTTTATATTTTGATAAAATAAATTTATTATTATATATATAATATTTTAATTAAATTTATAGAGAATATATTAAATAAAATATTTTAACATTCATCTAGGATTTTACTTGGCATGGATTGATAATAATTATATTTTTATACTTCAAATACAATTTCCTAAATACTATTTTTGTTGAATTTTGAGTGCTTATTTTAAATTTAATTTCTCCCACCTCTAAGAATTGAATCTTCAAAATTTTATTACATATTTTAAATCATCATAATAAATATTTGTTAACAAGTTCACCTATTTATTTATAAAAAATAAATAGTTACCATGGTAAATTTTTATCACTATGGTAAGGGTTTAAATGGTTAATGAGGTTGTTAAAAAAAGAAATACCTCTTTAACAAGGGTTAACAGGGGTATAAAATTTAACATATATTATATTGAAACATTGAATATTAACAAGGGTTCTACTCACCTCACATATAAAAGGGCACCTCCCATTATCATTTCTTTAAACACTTTGATCACTCTATCTCTGAAAATACCTACTAGAGTATCATCCCAACATTCCTTCCCATTCCCTAAATGTTCTTGTCTAACAAAAATACAATCCTATGATAGAATATGATACAATCCAATGGAGGATACTCCAAGAAGAGATAGTCATCTTAACCGAGTTCTTTCAAGTTAATTTCTTCTTCCACCTCCTTCAACTTTTCTTTATCCATCATAATATGATGAAGTTGTTATCATAAATATATTGAAATTTTAATATTCTTATATGATATAAATTATCTAATTCCCATAAATTCAATGTAAAATTATATTTTTTCTAATACTTATATATGTACTACCATCTTCATGAAGCGATGTGTTTCATTTTTCATCATCTCTTCACATAGATGGTAATATGATGGTTTTAATTAATATATATGATATTAATGATTTATATTTTATTTTTGAAATATAATTATTATTTAACAAATTTTATTTTTTATCATTATAGAAAAAAAGATCAATCATAAATACCTACATTTTATCACCTCTACGAAGTGGGGTAATAAATTTTTCATCACCGCCTTACAAGAAATTTTTCAAAACTATATTTATGAATTTATATGATATTAAAAAAGTTACGATTTTATAGATGATGAAAACTTTTCCAAGGTTTAAGGATCAGAATATCTAAACTAAAACATTCTTGAAAAATATAATAGTTAACACCCATAATAATTATTTTAGTATATAATTCTTAATTAATGGGTTAATGGAAATTATAAATGAATCATATCATGTAATATTAGTATGAATATGTTTATAAAAAAAATTTATAATACTTATGAGATTATAATACATGAGGATATATAATTTTAAAATAATGTCAAGAGTTGATGTAATGGTTTATGTTGCAATCTCATTTTGAATTGGGATTATTCATGCTTAAATCTCCGTTAAAAAAAGTATATGAACTCTCTCTATTAAAAAAAATCTATTTAATTATCCTATAGAAAAAAATAAAGTTATTTTTCTATTTTCCCCCACATTGATACTTAAAAGATAAATAAATTATTAAAATTTGATCTTATTTCAACTTTTAAGTTGAGAATATTTTTCAACCATGTCCATATTCAATAAAATGTTTCAAGAATGTTATTTCCTATTGTCCAATAATTTCTGAAAGTAATTTTTAATCATATTTTCCTTTCTATGAAAAGATTATTAAATTAATATTTATTTTTATTTTTGAATATGTTATATTTGAGACTTTATAAAAGTGTGAAAAGAATATTTTTAAAATAAATTTATAGACTGAATAGTTTTTTAACCATCATGAATGTTATTTTTTTTATTTTTTTTATAAGTTTACATTATTTTTCAATGAAAACCCTATTCATATTATTTTGAGAATTTTTTTTAAATGTTACCAAAAGAAAAATATGTTTTATTATGTTTTTAAAAGTATATTTCTAATTATGTTGAAAAAGTATTTTTCATCTATGAGAGAATCCTTTATGGAATATTATGCTACAATAGGGGATATTCTATAATAATACTATCAAATATTTTTCTATAGATGTATTATTATGATGATGTTTAAATTATTGTTTTATAAAACTCATTTCATTCCCATGATTTAATTAATCTTGGAGTAAATTGGGAATGTTTTTATGATTTGGAGGCACACTTATGTATGGTTTTAATTATGTGATGGGTGGGAATTGAGTTATATATACCTCTAATACAATATTTAATGATTGATATTACATGATATCGTATGAAAGAAAATGGGGAGTGAACCAAATGTACTATGAGACTCTATCCTCTATTAATGAAAATGGAATAGGGAGTGAATGAAATCCACTATGGGACTCTATCAACTATATTTTGATGGTCATAATGGCGGTCCTTGACTAATGAAATGATTTTATATTCTAATTATTCTTCCACAAAGTAAAATTACATGTTATTATCCTTATTATGTGATTTTAGGTATATTGAATAATTTTTAATGTTTCTTCAATTTTTTACTCAGGTATTTTTTTTAATAATTATTATATAAACCATGATTTATGATCAATGTAGGATTGGGTATGGATTTTCTAAGTTAAGATCATTCTCCCATACAATTAGTATATTATGATGTGTTTAAAGTGTATACCATAGACCCAACATGTGTTTTTACTTTACCATTACATGTATATAGTGTGATATATACAAGTGTTTATCTTACTAAAATAGAGTTAATACTTCTACATACACTATATTTATGGTAATTTCCTTAGATTACATGACATATAAAAAGGTTATAGTATTTCCTATTCCATAATAAGAACATAGAGATGTCATGATACTAATCCTAAATAAATTTCATGTGGTCGATATACATTATACTAACAGGACATGGATGATGTGTGACTATCTGGTCTTGGGGGATCATAAGCACTGCTACTTCATCTCTTGAAGTTTTCACTTGGATATATCGAATATATAAGATCATCAAGACAGACCGACCAATAGGAACACCACATTTTTAGGTTTAATTGGTTATTCCTGTCAATGAACATGTGTATTAGTCTCTAAAATTTATATCATTATTAATGTGTACCATTTTATTTAGTACATTGATGAAATGAAGAAAACTTTACATTGAAGTCGTAGCGAGGTATCTTGTGTTTGGTGCGTCTTTGGTGGTATGGAATTATTTGAATAGACAAGATAGAATTTTTTGCAACTGAGTTAGGAAAGAGATATCTTGGGCCTAGTCAATCAACATGGTAGTACCTTCACTAAATACATGGCCATGGTAGAAGAAGGAATGTCTGACTAGTAAGTTCAAAAACCAGTAAATCAAAAAAGGATGATGGAATAAGTGTGTATCCTACTTTCTGAGATATCATGATACAAAAAGATTATATTATATAGTGTGTATTAATATGATGGTTTTGATTCTTATGAATATTCCTTATCAGATTAGGTTACTTGATGGGTTTCTAGACTCGACTCCAAGTCTATTAATAGTAATTCATTGCTATCAAGATAGGGTTCTAGAGGACCACACACAATAGCGTATTCAAAAGTCTACTTTATTCATTTGAATAGTACAATAAGACATGGTGCGTCCGACGATAGGGTCTGAGAGTTTTCCATGTTTTATTTATCACCAACAAATAAATGAATTAGTTACTATCTGAGGGTATAATAATTTGTATGAATTTATCAATTAAAATTATTCACAAGGTATTAAGGAATACATTGAATAATATAATATTAACAAATAGTGTTTTAATATTCAAGTATTATATAAAATCTGTGGAAATTACAAGTCGATTTAATTTATTGACTTTATCACATAATATATTTATTATATATTACAATTATGTGATAAAATATAAATGATATTGATGGTGCATTTAGTTTTTTCCTAACTATTCATTTATTTTTTATTTAGTGGATTTTAAGTTAATGAGGGTTGACAAACCCTATGTAGATATTTTAGACACCCACTATATAATCCTAGAGGATATAATTTATTATAGACTGTTCATTTCAATGGATTGAGATATCCTCTCTTCCCCAGTATCATAGAGATAGAAAGGCTATATTCAAGTGATTAATCCAAGAAGGCCTACACATATCGAAGGGATGGGACCGAGGTTATCTTCACATAGTCAAAGGAATATTTAGAGCTCCATGAAAGCATCCAAACATTTATTAAATGAGTATTTGGGTATTTTTTTTTTGCATTTTTTGATGATCTAGAGGGGTTTGGCCTTGGATCATTCAAAAATGGTCCCCGGTGAAATGCGGAAAAAAACCTGACATTAATTTGAATGTGTTATTAGTTTTGATTTAATTTTTACACTTTGATAATACATGTGAGATCCTAAAATCTATAATGGGGCTTATATTGTCAAATTTTGTGATGTTTCTTCACTCTTGTGTTGGAAAAAATTTAAATCTAGGGCCTACGAGCATCAAATGCACATCCTGATACTATTAATTAGTATCAGAGTGATCGTGTGGATTTTTTATCCAAGGAAAAACATGGTGTTGGGTATTTTTCATGTAGCCTAAATATCAAAAAATTATTTAAAAATTGTGGCTTCCCATGGAAACAACCTACACACCATTATCCTCCTATATGATATTCTTGTAGTCTCCTAGGTATATTTTATGTCACCACTCTCATCGTGCCAGTTTGTCAAATATAAACATCACCACCTCCTCCTCTTTCTTGAGTCAATGTCAGTCCCTCATCTCAATCCTGCAGTCATCGACATTGTTATCATCAACCACCACAACCTTTGTTTCCAATTGGTCACATCCCCCATGCCTGGACCTCTATGTTACATGGTTTAGATTTCTGATGCCTGGCCGAACTTCCATGTCGGTAACCACTCGGGTTGACCCCATACAACTATGGATACTTCCATTGTGCATTATGCACCCAAGAAACCCACAACCATTGCCCTGATTGGTGGTTCCTTTGTCTCTTATGGGTCCTAATTGACCTAACACGACCCAAAAAAGTCCTGGGATGGTAATTCCAACCCAAAACCATTTAGGTTGAGTCGTACTGGTCAATAACATCCCTAAAAGAGGTTTGTTAGGCCCATATAGGTCTACTTGGGGGTCCGCCCGACCCCAAATGGCCCTGTGAAGGGTTCTTGCGTCTGAGAAAATATTATTTCAGTCTGAAAATAGTATTTTTAAGATTACAAAAACAATTTTGTGTATCTTGTACTCTCAGGGAATTATTTTGAGAGTAATGGTTTGACTTAACTAGATATGTTTGAAACTAAGTATCCAAATCTATCTTCATACCACTTTAGAGGACAAGCATTGAGGAAATCATGGTTACTAATCTGATAATATGGGACTTTTCTCAGGAGTTTAAGGAACCATGAAAGAATGTGGTTGTCCAATCTAGTGAATACCTAGAAACTCTCCAAGTAGTGGGGTAAGAAAATTTTACAAACCATGGGAAGAGGTTTGAAGGATTATTTATACTAGAATAATTAAAACAAAGATTATTCAAAATATAGTATTGAGGGCTACTAAGGTTTGATAAAATAATAAGAGTTATGTAGTGATTTAATGATTTAATTAACCAAATTGTATAAATTAGTAATCAAGATAAATTAATCACTACTATGTTTTTTCAAATAAAATGGAAATCACTAAATCCAACAGAACCGTATAACTGTGATCTATTCTAGATAAATAAAATATCTTGACTGGCCATAACTTCCAATAGTGGTACAAGAAATTTCACATAGTACTAAACTAAAAAATAAATATTTATGTGATGGAGTCCTCATCTCCTTCCAATCCCCATTATGTATAAAGAAAGGATAATAAAGAAACGTATAAAAATAATGCATACGATTCACTAGATGTAAAGTACATCATGTTGTCATAAATTTTTAGTCAATTGTAGAACATAAATGAGGGTAAAATTTCCTAAAATATGATAACTCATCTTGAGTAGTAATATCAAGATAGATCTAGAAAAGAAACATATGATATATCATGCATTCTATATATGTGAAGGATAATAGAATGGAATCAATAATGAACTCATGTACTCAGTATGATCGAGTACATTAAGAGACTTGAAAACCTTGGGTCTAAACTAAAACATGAACTCTTGGATAATCTCATTTTTTCTCCTTACCTATAAGATTTTGAAACTTTTATTATTAATTATAATATGAGTAACATTAAAAATTCACTCCTTGGTCATTTATATTTAGTTATCCAAGCTAATAAAGATTATAATAATAATAATTATTCATTCCTTATGGTAAACCATAGGAGGTAGTGTAAGTATAAGGATTTTAAGGATAATTCTCGATCGAATACACCGGTGCACCATCCTTCTAAAAAGAAATAGATATAGATGGATGGAAATGAGTATGAGTATGTATAATTTCAATATTGAAAGAAATATCATTGGTAAAAGTATTATAGATATGGGAATAAAAATCCAGGTGATGCTTCTAATTTAGGTATGTTATAATTGAATGGAATATGTCATTATCTAAAATTTGGGTGTTGGATATGACATGTAGATCCCACATTTGTATTCATATATAATAAACAAATAGAATAAATAATTTTTCAAAGGGTGGGGTGATTCTCCGAGATAAAAATGGTGTGATTTTATCTACCTTTCTTGTTAGAAATTGTCACCTCATACTCCCTAGTGTTTTGGTTATTATATTGAATAATTTTTATTGTGTTCCTTCAATTACTAGAAACATAATATTAGTTTCAATTATAGTTATCATGGGATTTTATATCAATTTTGGAAATAAATGTTATCTATTTTATAAGGATAAAATATAGTATGTTATATAAAATATAAATGGATTATGTATACTTGAACTCAAAACCCTAGTGGTGATAATCAATTGGAAAACTATAAAAATAAATAAATCATATAACTATCAGCTAAGTTATTTCAGGATTTGTTATTTAAATGAGAATAATTTACAAAAATTAAATATATTAGGTTTTTTAGATTCAAAAAAGTTAAAAAACTTAGATGTACGCCACGCTTGTTTATAAGGGAAAATGACCAAATCACATTACTTGGGGAAATAAGAGAGATATATATAGTTACTAGAATTGGTCCATACTAAAGTTTGTGCTCTATTTCTAGTAGAGTCATGGGGTAGTTTTTTTACCTCTATACTTTTATAGATGACTATATTAGTTTTGAATATATCTACTTAATGTAGTATAAGTTATATTCCATTTATATTTTTAAGTAATACTAACATAAAGTAAAAAACCAGATTGATAATATGATTAAGGCACTCTGCTTAAAGTGAGGTGGAGAGTATCTTAACTAATATTTAATTGATCACTTCAAGGAGTGAGGGATAGTATCCCAACTCACATCTCCTTATACACCATAGTGGAATGTTGTTAGTGAAAGGATGAATAATACATTTCATAAAAAGTTCAGATTAAGGATGATTCAGACAACTCTTAAATTATACATTTGAGAATACATGTTGTAGAAAATGTTATATACCCTTAACTGAGTACCAAATAAAGAGAAAAATGGTATTCCATATGAGTTTATGTGTAGAATTAATGTCAATCAATCACATAAATGGGTATGGGGAGGATAGTATTTAACTTGGACTATACCCAGTGACAAATTATAATTCCAAAGCACAATGTGCATCTTTTTATGTTATACTAAGTAAACTAAAGGATATTACCTATATAACCCTTTAGATAAGAATGTTATTGTGGATATACGTGGAATATTTATAAAAATGGGACACATTTATAATGGAAATAGTGGTATCAAGATTGATATTAATGAATTAGATACTCCAAGTGCATAATATTTGATATAGGAATAATCTCTACAATAAATAGTTGGAGATAAATATGTTTCTAAGGTAAATGTATTGTAAAGGTCAACTCGATTGGTTAGATAAATATATAATTATTTCTTTCTTGTCACCAGGTCAATTGACAAATTACTCCTTGGCAGTGATGAAACTCTAACCTATAAGGGAGCAGTATATGGAAAGGATAGTGGTGAATGGAAAGAATATATGAATTATGATATGTGCTCTACAAACCAAAGCCATGTTAAGATTTTTCCATACCCTCCAGCTGATGTAAACCCCATTGGGTGAATATGGATATACAAGAAAAATCTGTACATGGTTGGTGAAGTAAATATCTATAAGGAGAGACTAGTAGTGAATGGTTTCAAGAAACATCAAGGAATATACTATGACGAAACATTATCACTAGTAGCAATGTTGAAATACATCAAAATATTACATGTAATAACAGCCTTCCATGATTATGAAATCTGGAAAATATATATCAAAAATACTTTTCTAAATGGTATATTTGTTAAAGACGTCTATATAACTCAACTCAAAGGTTTTATAAAGTAATATTATGCTAAAAAATTATGCAAGATGCACAGAACAATTTATGGGTTGAAGTATGAATCACGATAATGGAATGTTCATTTTGATGGGTCCATAAGAGAATTTGTTTTCATTAAGAATGAATGTGTACCATCTGTCAATAATAAGGTCAATGGTAAATCCATATTTTTCTTATCAATATATTTTGATGAAATATTAATTATGGAAAACATAGTGTAAGTATTATAGTCAATTAAGACTTGGTTAAATAAATTCTTCTCCATAAATTAATTGTGTGAAGAAGCCAAAATTCTAGGGATCAAGATCTATCAAGATATATCATATATTATTCTTTGGCTAAGTCAAAATACATGTATTTACATGATACATAAAAGGTATAATATGGAATAATCAAAGATATTATTGGTTCCAATGTTACATGTATCAATATCTCTGAGAAAATGTGTCCATAAATGCATGAGGAGATTGAAATAATGAGTTAAATCCCAAATTCCTCAGTAGTGGGATATATCATGTATGTTCTTCTATGTACTATATTTGATGTTTCCTTTTCATTAATCATGGTGGTAAGATATCAAGCTATTCTTGGAGATATTCATTGGGTGGATATGAAAACTATCCTGAAGTGCCTAATAGTTAAAAAGGATATGTTCTAGGTGTATAGAGGAGATGGGGATATAGTAGTGATAAGACACAATGATTCTAATTTTCATATAGATCATGATGAATTTAAATCACATATGCTCTATTAATTTTTCTTGAATGGTGGTGCAGTTAGCTGGAGCAGCTCGAAGAAACTGTGTTTGCAGACTCTATAGTAGAATCCAAGTATATAGCTAATTTTGATGTAGCTGGGGAGGTTGTATAGATACCGAACTTTATCTCATACATTGGTATTTTCCCTAGTAGTCCAGACCATGTTTCCAATTTATAGAAATAATACTATGGCAATGGTGTTAACCAAGGATCTCGGGTCACATCAATGGAAAAAAAACATATACATCATAATTTTCATCTCTTAGTGGATTTTACCGAGAGTGGTAATGTTTCAGTTAGAAGAGTAGCCACAAAAGAAAACATGATAGTGTTAACTCCCAATAGAAACAAATAATATTATCTAGAGGGGTGAATAGTCTATATTAAAATTTTTAATAAAATGAATTGATTAATTAAATTAATTACCAATGATAATTATTAAGGTTATTTAGAACAAAAAAAAGAATATAACAAAATGATTTTATAAAATGGATTCGTTCTAATATGGGAATGCTCTACTCTTATACCAATCTTTTCGATGATATATAAGTGTTAATAAAATTATTTTTATGGGGGAATAATAACACAATTATAGAATAATTTTTAGTGAATGGTTAACTATGATACTAACTTTTTTAATGGGATTCACAACCCTTACAACCGGACTTTAGACAGAGGGAGTCACAACCCAAAAAGTACTGACTCTAGATACAAGGGGTCATAACCCTTAGAACTTGACATTATAATCTTGTAGTCACAACTCGAGGAAGATATGAAGAAATAATGCTTTTTTGTGTAAAATTATAAACAACAAAACAGAGTGTGTGTGAGGGATGAGAAATAGTACTACAAACTCAAGGCCAAAAAATGGGAAGGTTGATAATTAAATCACGAGTATTAGTTCTTGAGGATTGGATTGAGATATCTTTTCAAGGTAGTAGAATTTGAATTAGAAGTAATCAGAAACATGAGAGAATTTTTTTGGTGATGAAACATTATGTCAGAAGACTTTTCAAAATTGTAAAGCATGTTCAATACTCACAACATTGGAGCAATAAGTCACCATTGAAATTAAAAAAATAAGACACCATTAGAATAAAAAAATAAATCTTTGTTTGAAGATAAAGTATAAACCCATTATAAGAAAAATTAATAAACCATTTGAATTAATAAAATGATAAATTTTGAGACAACAGTGAAAATAAAGAAGAGAAATAGAAAAAATGTCAAAGTCTAAGACACCGTTGCATAATGAAATAAGGTATCATTTCCAGGAAATAAATGAATGACCCACATCAAAAATGAACAGCACATCATTTAGATTATCCAAATGAATCACTATTTAGAATAACTAGACGTCTCACCATTAGAGGAATGAAAAGAAGAATCCACTAGCTAGAAGGTGAAAGACGGAGCCAGTAATTGTTAAAAATGATACAGAAAATGATGGAGATGAGGTTTGTCAGCCTAAATATTAAGAATAGTGAATATTATAGGCGTTTATAAAGGTAAGGAAGGAAGAAAATCATGAATAATAAAAATCACGAGGTTCCTTAATGGAGGAAACATATTTGATGTTAAATATAATGAGTAGAAACTCGTCATTTTATGTTCAAACTGAACATATAAACATTGATGAATTTTTACCCTATATAAACAACTACATTTGATGTTTGTGTAGAATACTTATTTTTATATAATTTTATGATATTCCCATAAATAAATAATAGATTAATTTTGATAAAAATTGAATAAGATATGGTTAGAAACTCTAATAACATGATTTGATCACAATAGAAAAGTTTTCATTACTTCGGACCATTTTTAAGGTATGTATATGATTTTTCTATAGTTTAATCTAGCTTAATTAATGGAATAAAAAAAATATTTCAAACCCAAAAAAATAAAGTTATTATGTTGATAAACAAGTGATATATCAAGGGAAAAAATATTTGCAATTATGGAAAATCCATAATTCCAGAATTGTTTTATGATATTCAGTAAAAAGGAGCACCCCTCAACCAATTGAATTAGTCTTCCATTTAAACTAATGTAATGAAAATAAGTGAATTTTATTTAAAATGGGATATTTTTCAAAATAATTTGATCATTATATCATATGTTGTAAAACAAATAATGAAGAAAACTATTAATAACTTTAAACTTAAAGTTTTTATATAAATAAAAAAGCATGATTCATATTCAGGCATAAATATGAACATGATAGTGAAATATTTAGACTTCATTGTAGTTTAAAAAAATTCAGATATATATTTTATATTTCATATAAAATATGAACTATAAAATTATGGTCAACTACACCTGAGGTTATAATTAAAATATAGAGTGGTTTTAAAAACATATTTTCACATAAAATGATAAAAGGGTTTTGAGATAATTAGAAACAAAAAATAATATGTAATCAACAAAAACTGAAATATATTCATGCACAAGAACAAAAAATATCTCCCTTTATTTGATTACAAAACCAAAACATTTAAAACCAATTTTCTCCCCCTTTTGTAAATAAAAAAAGATAAAAACATAAATCCCCCTCAAAAAATGTAATAATAAAATAAATAAAATATCACCATTTAAAATTCAAATTTAATTATTTTCAATTTATGTAGAGTATAAAGGTTTATTAAATATATCTACATGATAATTTTTAGTATGGATAAATTCTAAAAAAATTTAACCCTTATTAATGTGATCTCTAAAAAATGAAATCTATGATCTCTATGCATAATTCTTGAATATTTTTAGGGATTTTTAGAAATAGATATTATAGAAATATTATGACATTAAATAGGAATTTTAGGAAGATAAATTAAAAAATAAAATCAATTTTGCTTAAACTAAAAACATTGGTCACAACTTCTAGAAGCGGAGATATATTCATCTCCTTTATTAGATAAAGAATCAAATAATTACTTCTTATAAGACAACGAAATTAAAAAAATTTCCCAAAAAATGTCACATACCTGATTTACTTTTTATATCAATTCTACGACCTCTAAAATCAGATTCAGAATAAGATATTAAATCAAAATAGTAATATTTTGGATAAAATAAACCAGAATCAATAGTTTATTTTACATATCTAATTATTCTTTTATAAATTTAATATGACTTTCTTTAGAATCATCTTTAAACCTTTCACATAAACAAACAATAAACAAAATATCAGTTCTAGATGATTTCAAATATTTCAAGATACCTATCATGCCTCTGTAAACATTAATATCAACATATTTACCAGAATAGTCAATATCTAATATATAATTATTACCAATAGTAGTTTTCATTGATTTATATGAATCGACACCAAATAGTTTAGCTATCACATTACCATACTTAGATTGATTATGAAAAAATCCCTCTTTATTTTGAAAATTTTGAAGTCCAAGAAAGAAAATTTATTATCCCATTAAACTCATGACAAACGTAAAATACATCAAAGTGTAAAAATTATTACAAATTATTTCACTAGAAGAACCAAAAATTATATCATCAATATATATTTGTATGCTTAAAATATCTCCCAACATTATATTAATAAAATATATAGGATCAAAAATTCAATTAATGAAAATTTTATTTAATACAAAGAAATATAGTATTTTATACCAAGATCATGGTTTTTTAAGAACATACATGGATTTATATATTTTTAAAATATTATTAAGAAATATTTCATTTCTAAAACTAGGGGGTTGAGAAACATAAACCTATTCAGTTATAAAACCATTTAAGAATGAAATTTTTTCATCCATTTGAGTTAATTTAAAACCATGAAAACAAAAATAATACAGAAAAATTATTATATATTATAACCTAGAAACAATTGAAATAGATTATTCATAGTATATAAATTATTCTTGAGATTATCCTTGAGTAACAAGTTTGGATTTGTTTATGAAAATATATCTAGATTCATCTATATTGTTTCTAAATATCCACTGAGTTCCATTCACCGAATTATCCTCAAACAATTCTACTAAAGACTAAACATTATTTTTAACAAACTGATTTAACTCATATAACATAGAAACAATCCAGTTTGAATCATTTAAAGAATAATTAACAATTATAGGAATAAAATCAAAAATTAAAGCAAAATTGATACAAAAATATAAAATAGAATTTCATGTTTTAACACTAGAATCGACATTTCTAAATAATTTTTCAACATGATGATCTTTATGAATCTTAAATGATCTTAGATTAGATTCAGAAGGAGTATTATCCTCCTTAATTTATTTACCCTTATCTTGAGGTATTTTTTCACCAAAATTAAAATTTCTAAACTTCATTATCAATGACTTTAAAATCAGATTTTATTTTAACATTATTTTCATCAAAAAAATAACTTGAACTTATTTTTAAATAACCATAGTTCTTTTATTATAAAATCTATAATTTTTAATATTATTAGAATATCCAAGACAAATACAATCATCACTTTTTTCATAAAATTTATCTAAATTATACTTTTAATTTAAAATAGAAACTTTACAACAACAAAACAAAATTTTCCAGCTTTAAGTTTTTTATTTTTAAATAATTTATATAGAATTTTCATAAAAAAATGTTTATTAATAATTCTATTTGAAATATAATAAGTTGTAAAAATATACTCTGGCCAAAAATATCTAGAAAGATTATATTCACACAACATAATTCTATCCATTTCAATAAAAGTTCTATTTTCCATTATATAACTCCATTTTTGGTGGTATGTTAGTAGAAGAAAAATTATGAAAACAGCCCTTATTTTCACAAAAGTTTTCAAAATATAAATTATGAAATTCACCACCCTCATCACTATGAATAGAAACAATCATAAAGCCTTTTTAATTATTAAATAAATTAAAATAAAAAGTAAATCAATATAAAGTATCATTTTAATGAGAAAAAATCCCTATGTAAATATACTAAAACCATCAATAATAACTAAAGTGCATTTATTTTCATTAAGACTAAAAATTTGAGTGGGTCCAAATAAATTAATATGTACTAACTGTAAAGTTATATTAGTAATTATCTGATTTATATCTCTAAAATAAATTTTGTGTAGCTTCCCTTTCATGAAAGTGTCACAAACATCTAGTTGTTCTTTCTTAAATAATGTTAGGAGTAACATATTATCATGTTTCGAGATCTTGTGTAACATTTTGAAATTAACATAATCTAAACATAAATGTAGAATGATACTATCATTTTATAGAGTATTCATACACTCAAGATGTTAAATAATTAGTTCACTAAAATCAACAATATTAATAGTTACTTTTTTATTGGCATAAAATAATAAATAAAAATATGTAAAACTAATCATTTTGAAATTTTGAAATTTTAATTCTATTCTATCTATACATTATTGTGATAATTTAATCAAATTATGTCTTAATCCTTCAATATATAAATATTTAGAAATAAAAATATAATTTGAAATACCAAATTTACTATAACATTTTACTTTTCCTTTGGAACTGTCTCTAAAAGCAATAGCTCTTTTATCACATGTATTTTAAGTGGTAAACATTGAAGGGTACTTTGTCATATGCCTAGAGAATCTACTCTCCATCTCCCAAATGTCATTATTGATACATTCAAGGCATTTTTCTCTCAATAATTCATTAGATGACCAGTTTTGGTACTCAAGCTACTTTAGGTCCAATAGGATTATTAATGTAATTCCTACATACTCATACTTAATCAAAATGAGTATTGTAAGGTACTCTTGATAATAAGGATTTAAAAATACAATTTTTTATAAATCCAATAAATTTTTTGAGCCTAAGTGAAAATTAAACTACATAGTGACCTTTCATGCAACATTTAAAACAAGTAACTAAAAAAGGACAACCATTTTTACTTTTAACAAAATGGGTTTTAAAAAGTTGTGGTAATATTCTATCATAACCAAAACCATATTTATTTCTATCAATTGTTTTCAATGTCATCAAATCATGATGTTTTTCACGACCTTGAATAAAAGAAGATAAACTTTTTTAAGCCATTCAACATCATTTTTCAGTTTTTCATTCAAATCTTGAGTAGTTTTCAAATTTTCATAAACTAGTGAATGTGATGTAGAATAATTGTTTCATTTTTTTCATTTTCTGGTAAAATTACATTATTTTCAAAATAATTGTCACATTTTACTTTAATCTTATTTATAAATTAGATTATTTGAAAATATCTTTTCTTAGTCTATCATTTTCATTATTTAATACAAAAAACATTGAGGTTTTGAGAATCACATTTATAATCAGAACATTCAGAATAAAAAACAGAATTACTAAACTTTTCTAGTGGTTCCATGTATCATAAGTTAGTGGTTACTTTTTTATTTCTATATTTTTCACTAAAATTAGATTCTTCTATAAAAATACAACAAGTGGTCAATTCCTTTTTTTCCTTGTTTTTATTTTTATATTTATTATTAATTTTAGTGAAATCAGGTTTGATATTCCCTTTCTTCTTTCACTCCTAATAGTTAATATCTGATGCATTGTATTTTTTACCACCATTCATGTCTCTCTTATATTTCTTTTAGTGTTTCTTATAAACCAGGATTTGAATCTGTTCTTTTTTATTATTTTTTATACTCTAGTTAAAATAAAATCCTTAAATTTTTTTCACCATCCTTTAGATCATAATGAGAAGAGTTAGTAGTTATAATATTCATAGATTTTAAATAAACTCTTTATCTTTTTGTTGTTTCCTCATACTCTATTTCTTTTGTTACAATTAATATTGGAAGAGTGATCCATTCAATTCATCCAGAGGGTATCCCCTGAATTTATTTCTTTTATCAGTGGTAACCATATTGTTTTTCCATTTATTTGGTAATGCTTGTAGGACTCATTAAACAAGTACTTGGTTATCCAGAGATTCTCCAAGTTAATTTATTCTATTCACAAAGCGTGTGAATCTATGAAAAATTTGTTTTATAGTTTCATCTTTACCCATATTGAAGTCTTGGTACTCAGCACAAATCCTTTCAAGCTTAGTACAGATAAATTTGTCAAAGACAAGGTGAGTGACTTATAGAATATTCTAAATATTAGGAGTCATCTTACAAGAAAACACATCACTAAAAAAACTTATGTTAATAGCACAATATAAAATGTTAACAACATTATAATTTAAAACATATCTAGTATCATTATTTCAGATAAGTGTATCTAGGTCATATTCAAGCAGTGTGTATTGTTTTGACATGATAGATGAGTGATCAATGCTCAACTATTTGAGTTTTTATTCCATTGGAGATCTAAAATAATCATAATTATTTCCCATAAAAGTGTAGTGGGTTATGAGGAATCCAATTATTATTTGGGTTTATTCATACTATCTTAAAGATATTTTTCCTTAGACTGTGAGGTCTAGAAATATGTTACCACAAAAAAAATATAAGTAGATTATATATATGGATAGACTTATTTAAAAAAGTAACAACCTTTGTTATGGATTTAAATGAATCAATAAATATTTTAACAGCGATAATCAATAATAAAAATGATTAGGCTTTGATACCAATTTTTAAGTCCCAATAGACATATAGAAGATGGTATAGAGTTGTACCAATAACAGATTAAAAATTTTAATCAAGTTAATTGATTAATTAAATTTATTGTCTAATTTATTTATTATGTTTAATTAGAAACAGAAAAACTAAATAATAAAAGGATGTTTTTTATAGTCGTTTGGTCCAATGTGGGTCTATTCTACTATTATACATCTCTACTCGGTGAGAGATATGTGTTCGTTAATATGATTTTTATGGGGAAATCATAACCCAATTATAGAATTCTTTTCTTGTGGAGGTATAACCATGCCACTGAATTGGTTATAGAGAGTCACAAACCTTATAACTTGAATTTAGAAAAAGGGAGTCACAACATGGGTAGTCATGACTTTAGATATAGGGAGTCACAGCCCCTAGATCCTGAATTTAGAATCTCGGAGTCACAACCTGGGGAAGAGATGAATAAATAATGATTTTAAAAAAAATAATAAATAGAAAAATAGAGTTCCTATAAGAGTTTAAAAATAGTGTTACACACTCAAGAGAAAATGAATGAGAAGATAAATAATTAAATCACAGGTACTGATTCTTGAGTATTGGATTAAAACATCTCTTCAAGGTGGTAAAATTCACAGTAGATGTAATCTAGAACATAAGAGAATTTATAGGTGATGAAAATGTGTGACATAAGACATTACAAAATTGTACATCAGGTTCAAAGTTCACAACTTTTTTTCTCAGGGAAAAACTATGTATCAAAGAAAAGTTAGCCGATATTCATTAAATTTTTCTAAATCCTTTAAATAGTATATGTAAAATATAACTAAGATAAAAATCATCAGCTAAAACAATGAAAATTAAAATATGGTTGAATTATTCAAGAGATAGAAAATTATCATGTAGAATAATCGCAATAAATAAATTTTTGAATTAAAACCAAAGTCTAATTCAAAAAAATTTGAATTAAAAAATAAATGATAATAATAAATCAAAGAAATCCCAAAACAAATAGTAAGACTGTTTAAAACACATAATAAATAGATTTTAATATAAATCAATGTATAATTTAAAAAATAACCATATTTCCTTAAATAGGCTAAAATGTGTTTTAATATATTTAATGGAATTAAATAATAATTAATAAAATAATTACATAATGGAATTAACCTAAAATAATAAGACATATATACTCTATAAAACATGAAAACAAGTCATGTAATAATAATAAAAAAAATTAATAACATTTTAAAATACATTAAAATATCATTAAAAACACTTTTCATGGCTCATATATAAAATATATTAATTTTCGAAATTAGTAAAACACTATAAAGAATTATAATAAGTATGTAGTTCATCAAAATATAAAAACTGAAAAATAAAAGAGTATTAAGAAATCAATGATAAATTGATTCACCGTTGATTGTTAAACAAATGAGTCACTGATTATAAAATAATACGCCGTTGGAAAATACGACATAGTTGGAAAATAAGACACTATTGAAAAAATATGAAATCATTGTTAAAATAAGAGACCATTGGAAAAATAAGACATCGTTAGAATTAAAAAAATTAAGATATCGATATAAGAAAAAACTGAAAAATTCTATGACACTATTGGAAAGGAAGAAGATAAAAAAATTACAACGTCTTAGACATTTTTGGAAAGGAGGAATATAATCAAAAAAATTACAAAGAATAAGACATCTTTTCATAAACAAATAAGGAATTGTGGCCACACAAGAAAGGAATGACCCACTTGAAAAGTAAACAACCCACCATTGGGTTATCCAAGTGAATCAACATTTGGAACAAGGATATGTCTCACCATTGGTGGATAGAAAAAAAGAATCAACCTAAAGGAATGTGAATTATGAAGCCACTTGTTATTAAGAATGGAGATGTAAAATGATGGAGATGAGATGCTATAGGTATATAAGCATAATGATAAAGCTTTTGGAAGCATTTAGGATTTTTTAAAGGGAATCAAGTATGTTAATTACAAATAATAAGAAACATGATGTGCTTTAATGGAGGAAATGAGTTGGAGGTTGAAGATTATGAATAATAAATCATCATTTAATGTTTAAACTGAACATATAAACTTTGAATAATTTTTACCTACTCTAAATGAATTAATTTGATGTTGTTCCAGAATAATTATTTATATATAATTTCAAAAGATTTACAAAGAATCAAAAATGGATTAATTATGGTAATAATTTAATAATATATGGTTAAAAACTTTAAGAACATGATTTAATCATAGCATAAATCTTTTCATTACTTCATACCATTTTTAATGTAATTATATGAATTTTTTATAATTTAATGTATTTTAATAAACTTATTGAAAACTTGTTACATTTATAACACACACAAAAATATTAGTAATTCAGTTTAGAAACCAATTAGATGTCAAATAAACAAAAAAATATTTTAAATTCTTGAAAATACAGAATTCTAGAATTATTGTATGGGCTTTGAATGATTCACACCATAAAATAGATTAACTATACCATATAAACTAATTTAATGAATATAAATGAGTTAGATTTAAAATGGTATATGTTCTGAAATAAACTGTTCAGTATAGCATAGGTTATAATATAGATACATAAGAAAACTATAAATAACTTTAAACATAATGTTTTCTAGAAATCAAAAACATGATTCATGTTCAAGCTTAAATGAGAACATTATAGAGAAAGATTTAGACTTTTTTATTTTAATAAAAGTTATATTAACATTTTATATTTCAAATTAATCAATAATTATAAAATTTATGATCACTACAACTTATGTTAAAATTAAAATATAGAGAGGTTTTAAATAAATATTTCACATAAAATGATAAGAGGGTTTTGAGATAATTAAAAACATAAAATAATATGTAATCAAACAAAATATAAATATATTCATTCACATGAGAAAATAGGTAGAATCACTATATAATTCCATATCATAATAGAATCATTACTCTTATGTGACAACTAGTGGTTTGAGAAATGTCAGCAGTTGGCTCTAGTATAAATGGGTGTTTTTAAAGTGGGTTCCCTAGACCCAACATTTATATACACTTTGATTACCATTACATGTATATATTTATATATATATATATATGTGTGTTTTTATCTTACTATAATAGTTTTGACACTTATACATCCCCTATATTTTTGGTAATTTACTTATATTACATGTAATGTCAAAAGGTTATAACAATTCCTAGGATATAATGAGAACATTGAGACACCATGACAATAATCTTAAAGAAATTTTTTGGTTCTAGATACATCATAATGATATTATATATATGATATGTTATTATAATAATCTATGTTATTATAAGCATTTAGACTTATTCTCATGAGTTTTCCACTTAGTGATCTCTATTAGATGAGATCATTAGGACAAACCCTCCAATAGGAACACCACATGTTTTAGGTGTTATTGGTTATTCCAATCTACCAACATGTGTATTGGTCACATAACTTGAGATCATTATAAATTTTTTCTATTTTATCATGTACGTTAATGCAAGGAAAAGAACCACGACATTAAATTCATGGTGAGGTAGCTTGTGTTGGGTATTTTTTTATTGGTATGGCATTGGTTGAATGGTCAAGATATAATTAATCGCTCATGAGATGTGGAAGAGATATCTTGGGACTAGTTGATCTGGATGGTACTACCTTCATTAAATCCATGTACATGGTAGAATAAGGTGAGTAATTATTGTAAGGTTAACAAATAATAAATCAAGTAAGGATGATGACATAAGTGTGCAACCTAATTTATGAGATATTATGAGACAAAAAGAATATATTATATTGTGTTGGTTCATAGGATGGTTATTGTTATTATGACATTTCATTATCTCTTTAGGGGCCTTAACAGGTTTCCATACTCTACTCCTACTCTATGAAAATGTTATCCACTGCTACCAAGATAAGAGCCTAGAGGGTCACACACAATATCGTATTCAAGAGTCTACCCTATTCTCTAGAAAAACTTTATGGGACACGGAAAATCCCACTACGGGGTCTACAGGTTTTCTAAATTTTATTGATCATTGATGAATACATAAATTAATTATTATTTGAGTACAAAATAATTGGGTTGGATTTATTTATAATAAGTGTTCTCAAGGTATTAATGAATACATGGAATAATATATTATAAACAACTATTATTTTAATATTCAAGGATTACTTAATATTTACAAGAATTATAAGTCAAGTTAATGGAACACTTTTATCGTGTAATATATTTATTATATATTATAATTAGGTGATAAAATATAAATTAT
Organism: Viscum album; assembly: GCA_963277665.1. Taxonomy (NCBI): domain Eukaryota; kingdom Viridiplantae; phylum Streptophyta; class Magnoliopsida; order Santalales; family Viscaceae; genus Viscum; species Viscum album. The sequence goes on from OY728129.1 coordinate 417,990,096, forward strand.
ATTTATGACATAGTTATTTCATAATAACTATTCATTTATCTCTTATTTATTGCATCATAAATATGTGAGGGTGAGGGAACCTTATTAGAGTATTTTAAACATCCACTATATAATCCCGGGGGAGCTCATTTCCCCAAGAATATTCTTTCAAATGGATTGAGATATCCTCTATATTTCTAAATCCTAGAGAGATAAAGTCTCCATCTGAGTGATCAATCCCCAAATACCTTCACGGATCGAAGGAATATGATTTATATTATCATCGTAGCGTCGATGGAATCACTAAATATCCAAGATAACACCCAAAAATTCAAGATCATCATATACATAAATTCTTGAATCATGCGTTGATGATATAGTAGTTTTTGGACTCATATCCTTTGACTAATGGTCATCAGTGGCATGCGATAGATGAACACAATTTTTATTTATACAAGGTATTCATTCTAATTTAATTATTTTCATTAAAAATAAACATGATATCCTTAAGCCTCTACTAGGGCTAAAATTTTTAGAGAAGTTGAGTTTTTATCACTCCGATGATGGAATAATTTTAAATCCTTTTCTTGCTAACATCCACTATGCACCCTGGTACCTTCATTATGCACACTTGTAATATTCAATTAAAGTTTCCCATTTTTTCCATTATTGAGAATCTAATATCACACTTTCTTATGTTTAATTTTTCTCAAATTATAAATAATGGTATTTGTTATGATAATTATAGAATGGTTACCATGTGAGAAGAACATTGTGGTATATATTAAAGAAATTTCATGAAATAATTTTATTGTGTGTCTAATCTTTAATGGCAAAAAAAAGTTTATGGTTCTGGGGCATGAATTATTATGAAATTTATTATGTCTTCTTCAAAAATTATGAAATATTTATGTATGTGAGGATCATGCATCCTAAGTTTGTATCAGAGTTCGGTTTTGTTAATTTTTGGGATTAGGTTATGAAGAATATGATGAAATAACTTAAGATAAAATATGATAAACTAAAAGTGATATAGGGTGAACCAAAAGTGGTGTGGGCTAATAAGAAGGTGTCGTAATATAGGAAATATTAGGATTAATTTTTTTATGAAAGGATTTATAACTCTGATTATTACTTCTTGATTCTCATTCAAATTATTTTGGGTTTAAATGTGGATAAAATATATAAAAATTATGTTGGGTTACTGGAAAGTGCACTCAATATTGAAAATATATTATTTGAGGAATGTTCTGGGAATTCCTTAAAATTTTTAATGGCCTTTAAGACTATTAATTTTTAACCTCAATGAATAAATTTTTAATTATTATTGAAAACCCATTATGGTATAATGATCACATTCCTAGTATATAGCTCCTCTCTGATTGATGTTTTTGTAATGTTCTTATAGTAAATCTTGTTATTCTCCCTCTAGTATAATTTGATGTGATTTTGGGCATCGATTGTATCTCTATATAGAGATCCTATATCAATTGATGAGGATGTAAAGTCAAGTTTGATATTTTGAATCAATATATTTTTTTCAAACATTGTGACAATGAATAAGAACTTACATAGGAAATTACTTTCATTATATGGGTCTTACTACCTATTTAATAAGGTATTTATCTCAAATTTTTTGTTATAAATTCATCATTGAAGATATGTATATTTTATAGATATATGGTGATATATTTTATTATTTTTTTCCTATAATTCCCCTGAATCATGATGTTAAGTTATTAAAAGAACTCAGAACTGGTCATAAACATTTTTCAAAAAAAAATTATAGTCTAATTGATTTATTGGAATTAATGAAGTAACTCTAGAATAATATATATTAGGGATTAATTGGGTTAGGTGATTATATATAGAGTGAATCTATTCTTTTAATTAAAAATAAGTGTGGTAAAATATGTGTTGATATTGATTATTTTTTACAAATTAATATCACAATACCTTAATATGTATCTTTTATACAATATTTATGATTTTTTTGATCAAATGTGAAGAGTTCAATACTTTTCAAAGATTGAAATTTGATCTAGATATCATTACTTAAGGATCAAAAGATATGACATACCCAAAAAAATCATTCCATATGTGGAATGAACATTATAATTTTATAGTTATTACATTTTTACTTACCAATTCTTCCTCTATATTCATTGAAATAAATATTAGGGTGTTTAGATATTACCTTGATTAGTTTTTGGTAGTCCTTATAGAATACAATCTCATATATTCTAAGAGAAAATATTTGAACAAATATTATTTAAGGATTGTGTGGGAAACCATAAGAAAAGGATAATTTGTTGAAAAAATTATAAATTAGTTATTCTGTATATACAAAGTATCATTTTTATGGTATGAAATTAAATGGGAATATCAATGGATCCTTTAGAGATAGAAGTTATTAAACATTGGACCAGACCAACCATTGTGAATGAGATACATGGTTTTATTGTATTGGATGGATAATATTAAAACACCTGAGTGATTTATCTCAATTTTCAAATCCACTATTAATATTGATATGAAAGTGAGTCAAGATCAATTGGAAGGATGAATGTGAAGATAATTTCATGGGACTAAAGGGAAAATTAGTCAGTGCACCAGTTTTCACATTACCTAACAATGGAGAAGTGTTTATGAGTTTTAATATTTTATAAAGGGTGGGAATATAATTTTTGTCCATGTATAATTACATATTTGTAATTTAATCCCAACACCAATTGAATATTCATGAAAAATTTACATAACTCTTAAGTTGGAGTTGGCATCAGTAATTGTTTTAGTGAAGATATGGTGGATTTATCATTATGGTGAAAGGTCTAATATATATATATATATATATAATTACATATTCACACATAAACAGTTGAATATGACCCAAGTATATGGTTGGATTTCATTAAAGATTGTTACTACTCAATACATTACCACCCTAGGAAGTTGAATATGGTGGTTGGTGCTTTGATTCAGAAGGACCATGCTAGATTATCTATAATGTGGATTGAATTTGATCTAATATTTATCGATTTTTAATGGATGTGTCCTCAAATCATGGTAGAAGAGGAAAAATTTTATCTTTACCAAATGAATTTTAAACCATCCATTTATGAGAAGACTAAATAGGTGTATAATGATGATTTTTTTTGTAAAAGAAGTTAAGTAATTCCCTTGAGTTCAACAATGATAGTTATGGAATGATAATTCTTTGTAAAAAAATATGTGTCCCATCAATACTTGAATTGAAGACAAAATTAATGGATAAATCACATATATCATCACCCTCTATTCACCCTGGGAGTTAAAATATGTTTAGATATCTCAAAGATAATTTTTGATGGGACAAAAAAATTGGGATATTGTGGAATATATATCTCAATTCCTAGTATATCATGAATTTAAATGGTAAACAAAATAATTCAATGGGGGTGACGCAACCATTTCCTTTACTTATATAGAAATGGATACATAACCTTGGATATTATCATAGGACTCTAAAAGACATCAAAAGGTCATAACACAATTTGGTTTTAGTCAATCACCTTATAATGGTAGTATATTTGTTTCAATTAGATATTATTTCCCTATTTAACAACTTTTCATGATATACATAAAGAAATTTGTAAAGTTTCATAGAGTAACACTATAAATTTTATCTAATCACGTCCAAGGATTACCTTAATGATTTGGATAAGTCTTCATTAATAATTGAACATATATTTTAAATTTATAAAAACATGTTATCCTCAAATAGAGAGTCAATTTAATAAAATTATTCAAACCCTAAAATATTTTATGGTATCTTTATATTTTTTTTCAAAGTATTTTTGGATCAAAACCTTCCTCTAGATAAATTTTCTTAGAAGAACAGCTTTCTTTCTAGAATTTAGATGGATCCTTGTGAAGATATCTTTAAAAATAAGTGTAGAAATCTAAAATTATTTGATGATTTTTTTTATTAAAATCTATTGGGACATAAGCTTGTTGGGTAAATGGAATAGAATGTTATATTCATTCAATGGTACATAAAGATAACTAAGAGTTAATATAAGAGTTATACTAATAACTGTTGATTATATATAGAGTTTTGAATTGGAAATAATCTCTTCTTATGGATAACTACTTGAAATGATTTAATGATATTGGTATTGAAATGGAAGTTGATCCCTTAATACATTAGTCCCTTTGAGATTCTTGATTTGGTATGGATATTATCTTATTACATATGACATCCACTAAACCTCACCCAATTTCACAATTTTTTTCATGTATCACTTTTGAGTAACTAAATACCTAATCCTTCACTTATACTAAACACATGTATTGATCCACTAGATCCAGATATTTTAAATGAGTAACAATCGATGGAGATTATTGATTAAAGAGGTAAGGAGTTAAGGAATAAGAACACTCACCTGATCAATGTCTAATGGAGGAATAATAAATAATAGGAAGCTATATGAGAACCTAATGATACAATGAGATAGAGGTGTCCTCAGTTTTTAATTGGAGTACTTTAATTTTGAGGGTGAAATTATAACGGTTGTAGAATATAATAACCTATGATTTTAGAATGTATTGTTATCTAATAAATTAAATGTGTTTGATATTTTTTTATAAAAAAAATGAAAAAATTAAAGGAATAATGAATTATTAAAAATATAAAATTAAATATAATAATAAATAGTTAAATTAAATTAAAAAAATACATTATTTTGTAAAATGTGTCAGAGTATCTTAGGGAAATACCCTTGATCCTAGAGAAATTATTGTGAATTATTAAATTGAATTATGAATTTTTGTTAAAATTAATACATTTTAATAATGTTATTAAAAAAATTTATTAAAAAATTTTATATAATAAATTTAAGTAATAATATTAAGAAATGATATAGAATTGATAAGGAACGTTATTGTTTTAATTCTTTCCTAAACAGAAATGTTTTGTTTAAAAAGTAATTTTTATGATATAAGTTTTATTTAAAAGATAATTTATTTTTATTTTGAGTATTAGAAATTTTGAAATTTATTTTGTATAAATATATAAACATTGTTGATCATTCAATATATTTTTTATCAATTTTTTATAAATAAATATAAAATTATCTTATGGTAAAAAGATATATTTTTTATAAAACTATTTTTATATGCGCAATTTTGTTTCATAATAAATTTTATTGATCACTATTTATGACTAGTTTTAATGAAATTTTTAGTTAAGATCGTAAATAAAATAATTTAACTTTCATATAATATTTTTTACATTGAAAGGAATGGGAAAAAAACTATTTTTATGCTTAAAAATAAACTTTTCTAAAAACTATTTTATTGTGTTTTTCATGATTATTTAAAATTAATTTCAGCCACATAAATAAATTAATTATTTTAAAATGATTTCATTATTTACAATCATCCAAATAAATTTTATATAATAATTTATATATATTTTTTATGTGTAATTAATAGTTACTGTGCAAAAAATCTTATCCCCACTTTTGGGTAAAAAGGGTTAATGAGGGTGTTAAACTAAGAGATAATTCATTAAATATCTCTAAAACATGTATAAAATTGATTGGATGGGTGAATTGAGACCGTAACGTATCTTATTGTGTAATTTTTTTCAGTTTTTTTGCACTTACATTATAAAATTACATTATATTATTTTCAAACATTGAATATTTAAATGGGTTCCAATCCCCTCACTTATAAAAGGCATTCTCATCTTATCTCTTATTCACAAACATTGAGAACTATAGATCATCCAATACCTAAATATAGGTCTTCCCAACTTTACTCTAGGGGTTATAGTGTTCTAGTTCTCACTAAGTTACAATCATAAGAAGGATTAAGGTGTTATCCAAAGGAAGATACTCAAAGTAGAGGAAATCAACCTAACTGAATTCTTTCAAATTTATTTATTCTTCCACTTCCTTAAAATATATTGAATCTAAAATAATATAATAAAATAAAATTCATCAATATAAATAATTTTTATTAAGTTTATGTAAAAATCATTATATATTTCTCATCTATCGAATTTAAAATGAAAAAGTTACTCGTGTTATGTATGGATTACCATCTCCATAAAGCAACGTGTTTTATTTTTCATCATTATCTCACATGGATTGTTATATTTATGGATTTAATGGTTATATATTATATATATAATAAAATTATTTTCATATAAGGATAAAATATTATTTATCTTCCTTTTATTGTATTCATTTAAAAATAAAAGTATCATGTGTTCATACATGCATACTAACTTCTCCATTGAGTGATGTTATTAATTTTTCATCACATCCTTTCATAGATTTTTTTATAAGTGTATTTAATGAATAAATATTATATTTAATACATGATTTATATTTTTGAGATGATGAAACCATGACCAATGTTTAAGGATTGAAATTGAAAAACTAAAAGATGCTTGAAAAACCAAATAGTTAACACCGATAATATTGATTTAAAAAGATTATTATTGAAAAATGGGTGATTTTTAATTATGATATATATTTAAAATAAATATATATTTTATATATAGGAGTTTAGTGTAACCTAAAATATTTTCTATAATATATTTATGTAGTTTTATGTTTCCTTTTGAGTTTCTCGATGGTGTAGAGGGCTTCTTGGAAGTTTGGATTAGTATGGACCTGAACCTCCAATAATAGGTATGGAAACACATATATTTAATACAATTTATTTCATGATTTATTAAATTATGGTACACATAATATAATCTCAGAATATAATTAGGCCTATTTTTTGTGAAAAATGAGGTACATAACATATCAACTTGAAATAAAAGTATAAGACATTTTTTAAAACATCCTTAACATGCTCCTAAAATTACATAGTTCTTCTAAAAATGCATAGGATAGCCTAGGTAACTACATAACAAATGGGTGATATATATGTAGGATCAAAATAATGATGTAGATTCTCAATATACAAGAGTGGGTGAATTGTATACTTTAAAAATTCCTTTGGAACCTTTAAAGTTAAAAGAAAAATTTCTTAATGAAATTTTCTTAACCTTAAAAAAATATGTTTCTTAAGGTTAACTAAGGAAACATAGTTTAACACAATTAAACAGTCATTCACAAATCCTCTTAAAAAAATCTTTTCATAAACTTTACAATATTAAGATAAAAACTTAAGAGGGATTTTCTTAAAAGAAAGATTCTACCTTAAAGGTTATAGAATATGTAATACAATTAGAGTAACAGAATTAGAAAGTATTAGAAAGTTATACTTTCTAACATTAACAAAGTTAAGATTACAATGAAATTTAAACAACTTATAATAGAAAACAAGTAAAAATAAGATTCTTTTATCCCAAAGATATGGGTATCCAACAACCTTGGATAAAGGTTCCTTGATTTATACTTTCAATAATGTATGTCTTACCCAAACCGAGGTAATCCTTTAATCCAATGATCGGTGTCTCTCTTGTTATCCCCACAAGCCCTCGATTTAGAAGAAAATCAGAACCTCTGTCTTCCAAACCCGAAAGCCCATGATCATCACGATTGGATTATTCACAATGAAAGTTTGAACAAGTTGTTCACCCCTGAACAAGTTTTTCATGACATCTGCATGAAGCACTGAGAGTTGTAAGATCCTATCTCTCTAGAAATAACTTCACAAAATTTGGTCACTTTTTAATTAACTATTCATTATTCCTTCTTTGCTCTGTTCAAATGTACTTGTATTTATAGGAAATAACATTCTAACGGTCGGATCCAATCAAACTGTCATATTTTCCTTAAATTTTGGAGGGACCTGGACACATGTCAAACAAGAAACAGTTAGTTTGTAATAGATTGTATGACTTCGTTTCATGTATATGAAAAAATGTTAAGATTAAGATAAATGACATTTATAATAAAAACTTAGAATATGATAATATTGGAATGATTCATAAAACAACTTTAACATTATCAGGAAAATGGATTCTTAAGAAAAAGTAAATTGGATTGTGAAAACGGTATCACATTTGTAACAGAATCCGGAATCATAAAACAAAATGACATCTGCACTGTATTCAGAATCATAAGACTCAATGACTTTTGTATCGGATTCAGAATCATAGAAATGAATGACTTTTGTACCGTATTTGGAATCATAAAGCAGAATGACTATTGTACCAGATTCAGAATCATAAAATTGAATGAATTTTGTACCAAATTTGGAATTATAAAGTATAATGACTGTTGTACCAGATTCAGAATCATAAAGAATAATGACTTTTGTACCATATTCAGAATCATAAAACTGAATTAATTTTGTACCAGATTCGAAATCATAAAGTAGAATGGCTTTTGTACCAGATTCAGAATCATAAAACTAAATGACTTTTGTACCATATTCAGAATCATAAAACTAAATGACTTTTGTACCAAATTCAAAATCATAAAGAATAATGACTTTTGTACTGAATTCAGAATCATAAAACTGAATGAATTTTGTAAGTATGATGGAATGAGAATTTTGTAAGTATAATGGAATGAGAATTCTATAGGTGTAATGGAATGAGAATTTCAGAACATAAGAATAAAAAAATGAACTTAATAAAAAGTTTCGGTGATTTTCAAAACATAAAACCATAAGGAATAGAGAATTAATAAGATAACCTTATTGACTCAACATTCTCCCCCTTTTTGGAAGGCACAAACAACTTTAATAAGGAAGAATATATTGACTTTGATAAACAAGTACAAATAAACTTATCTCCCCCATTGAATGAGATATAGGATGAATACAAATAACTCCCCCTTAGGTTATGTATCCCAAGGATTGTATTCAAGATCTTTAGGATCTATTTTTATTTATTTGGAAAAAACAACCCCTTAGAGAAACATCTCATCTTAAAGAAACTCCCCCTTAATAGATTCTCCCTCTTTGGGGTCTTCATTAAATTCTACCTTCAAATAAATTATCCCACTTTGTGATTTTCAAAAAGGAATGGAGAATTATAATATGTACCTATAAGGGTTAAGAAAACATACACGTGAAAAGAAAATCATATTATGAAAAAAAAATCTTAAGGAAATTTTTGCAATAAAGTTAATATTACAACAAAACATCAGAAAAAAATCATCCATTCTTCTTTTGCTCTGACAACATTTTCTTTATCAAAGCTTTGAGTTTATTGACTTCCTTATGATATTCTTAAAGCTTTTTCAACAAGATCTCATGATCCCAATTCTTCTTTTATAAGGAAATGATCCTTTCTTCTTGATCTTTGATTCTACCATCTTGATTCTTGATGAACTCTTCTTGAGCGGCCACCTTTTCACTAATTCTGCTTTGAGTTCCTTCTCACTGCTTAAAAATCAGGCAATGGAATTGAGTTGACTAACCTTCTCAGAGATTGATTCCTTGACCTTGTTGAACTTGGTTTCACAATTATTTAAGTCTTTATTTGTTGAATCCATAAAGTTACTAAACTGTCTGAGCTTTTCATTGATGATTTTGGTGCGGTTAAAGACTTTTTTACATGTCACCTTTTGAGCTTTGTAATCAATAAAAAGATTACAGAAGTCTTCTTCTTGCTTGACCACCATGTCCCTAAGCATATTAGATGATTCCATATTTTGAAACAAGGTTTATGGCATCATTTGACTTCGGGAACCTATATTTGAAAGAACTAGAATGGTGCTGACCTACTTTCTTAAAGATACCTTGACAAAGTCATGTTCAACAGATGATGAGGATTCAGAACCTAAAACATATTTTCCTTTCACAACACCTCTTGAAGTTAAGGTAGTTTGTTTCTCTATTATATTTGAAGACTTCTAAGGTGTTTCCTTATCAGATGATCCAACCAAAACACTATTTCCTTTGAAAGGATTTCGAACTGGGGATTGTTCATCAGATTCTTGGATAACATTAATATCTTTATGTCCATCTTTTTCCCCTTCAAAATCATGATGTTGAGATCCTTCTTGAATTTCTCCTTCCTGAATTTATTCATATTTATCGCCTTGTTGATTAAACTTTTCTTTCTATTATTCTTCGATTTCAAATTCATCCTTTTCTTCATCTTCAACTTGTGCTTATTTCTCAACTTCTTCTTCAACTAGTTCTTCATAAACTGATTAAAAACTGAACTTAGAGGAGATCCAATTTAATCTTCCACTTCCCTTAGAACGTCATCATAATCTTCTTTAGTAATCTGATCTTCTATTTATTGAACAGATTCTAATAATGAAATAACTTACCTGGATTTATGGATTTTTGGAGTGATAACCGGTTTCCTATGAACAACTTGAGGTTTGAGTACATCTTGAGATTTCTTCTGTACATCTTTCAGTAAAGACTGGCATACTTGAGCTTCAAAGGATTTCTTATTTAACTTCTTCTCCTTCTTTTATTTCTCAATATTTTCATCTTTCTTGATTTTTAAGGCCTTAGCCTCTATAGGGTTTAGACCAAAAGAATGATCTCCTTCCTTTCTAGTTTCTACCATTTCGCACCACTTTGAAATTGTTGCATCAGAATAGGATTTTGGTTTCCTTGATGGAGGAGGTGCTGGAACCAGAACATCGGGAACTGGTACTGGCAAGCCTGGTTCATCATGTTTACCTTTCAAGGGTACTGATTTTGAAGATTTTGGGACATCACCTTTGTTCTGGACAACCATTTCTTCAAAAAATTTGGATTCTTGTATAAACTCTACCTTAATCCTTATTAGAGTGTCATCACTGAGCAACAAAATCTTAAAAGGCTTTGAGACTGATCGGCATGGGACATTCAGTTCTTGAAGACACGTAACAATTATTCGGGATATAGTTTTCAGATATATATGAATCTGATATTTGATGATTCTGCCTTTTATTGCCAGGATGGTGAGAAAGATAAACTTAACCATGTTGATCTTCCTTATGTTGACAAGAAAATCTAAAATAAATATATCACATATATTTAGAGAGTCCTTATCTACTTTTCATGGAATAAGAAATCCTTACATCCAGAGATCTTCCATCTTTTTATTTGTTGTAAGATTTTTAATATTCCGATTCTTAACATACTTAAGACCAAGATAATCCAAAGCCTTGAATTTTTCAAAAGAGCGTTCCTTCTTGTGAATTTTTGAGAGCATAGAATAGATTCCACTTCATACGGTATGTTGAGAACATTTTCTGCCTTCTTATAGGAAACTGTATAAGTCTTATCATAACATTTGAACTTAAACAAGTTCTTGTCAACCTTTTAAATGTATGTAACATATTTTTAGACCTGAATAACCAGATCAGGGAAAACCGGATCCAGGCTTTTCTCCTTAGCCACACAAACACTTTCCCAACCATTAGTTCTTATCACCTTAGAGATAAGGGAGACATACATTACAAAGAAGTTTGGATATACCATCCTTTCCCTAAATATTGACAAATACTTTATTTCCTTTATAATCGGCATCTGATCTTCTAAGGGTTCATGACTCATTCGAGATAAAAGATTCAAAGGAATCAAAATGAGGGCATGGATGGAAACAGAACATCGGTAGAGAGGTCAATAAGATTGGTGAGGCATTTATAAATGAGGCACCCCTTATATAGACATAGCTATAACCTTTCAACTTCCATAAGATAATCAAACGGATAAAAATAACCTGATCTGATCTGTCAGTTGGGGATTAATATAGGAAATATGATTTCCGATATTTTAAATTAATGTAGGCCGAAATTGAAAATTTTGAAATACCACAAATTGAAATTTAAATTAAGAAAATAAAGGTTAATAAAATGTACCTTTTGGAATACTCAAAAGAATTTATCGGTATTATACGAATTCTCTCGGAAGATTTAGATTCTGGGATTTTAATTTCAGAAATTTCAATTTCGAAGTTCTTAATTCCGAAGTTTTTAATTCTAAAATTTTCAATTCCAAACCTTTCACTTCCGAAATATTCAATTCCGAATTTTTCAAAAAGTTTAAAAAAATCCTAAATGAAAGTCTAGAAAAGAAATAAAATCATATATACTCCCCCTAAAATAAGGAGTAACATAATGTTAGGAGATGATTTAAACAAGAAGTTGATATGAATGATTACCTTACATAGATCATTCTTAGCTACTGTTTAATCTATTAAAATCTATCGGAAGGTAATGGATTTGTAAAAATATCTGCAAGTTGTTCTAGAGTTTTGATGAATTGAAGAATAATATCTCCTTTAAGTGTGTGGTCACTAAGAAATTAATATCTAATATCTACGTTCTTTTCATGGGAGTGATGTGCATTGTTTTTACCTAAATAAATGGCACTTGTGTTATCACACATTATTTGAGTTTTGGTAAAACTCATACCATAGTCTGTGAGTGTGTGTTGTGTCTATAACACTTGAGCACAACAAATTCTAGCTGCTACATATTCAGCTTCATTACTGGAAAGTGCTATAGAATGTTGACTCTAGGAAGACCAAGAAACTAAGCAATCTCCTAAGAAATGACATGTTCCAGATGTACTCTTTCTATCCATTTTACAACCACCAAAATCTGCATCCGAAAAAATTTTATGTTCAAAAATATTTCCAGGAGTAAAATAGTCCCAAATCTAGAGTTCTCTTTAAATATAAAAAAATTATTTTTATAGACTTTAAATGGAAATATTTAGGATTTTATTGAAATATTGCACATAAGTATACTGAGAACATTAATTCAGGTCAACTAGCTGTTAAGTATAGTAAAATTACTATCATTCCTCTATGAGATGTTTGATCCACAGATTTCTCTGCTTCATCAATATCAGGAGTATTAGAGGTTCCAATAGAAGTACTTATACTCTTAGTTTTGTCATACACAAACTTTTTAAGAAGATATTTAATATACTTATGTTGAGATATGTAAGTTCCCTCTAGTTTTTGAGAAATTTTAAAACCAAGGAAAAATGTTAACTCACACATCATACTCATCTCAAACAAATATTTCATAATATTCACAAAGAAATCAGTTAAGTATGGATAAGTTGATCCAAACATGAAGTCATAAAAATTTATCTAAACAATCAAAACATCTTTATTATTTTTCTTTATAAAAAAAATTGGACCAGTAGTTCCCTTAATATAGTTATTTTGAAGAAAAAATCATGAAATTCTATCATACCAAGATCTAGGGGCTTGTTTAAGTCCATATAAATCTTTGGTAAGTTTATAAACATGATTTGGATATTTTGTATCATCAAAGCCAGGGGGTTGATCTACATAAACTTCCTCCTGTAAATAACATTTAAGAAAAGTACACTTTACATCCATTTGATAATGTTAAAAATTAAATAATGCTGCAAAGGATAAAAGAATATTAATAGATTCAAGTCTTGCTACAGGAGCATAGGTTTCTTCATAGTTTATGCCTTCATGTTTGTTATAGCCTTTAGCAACTAATATTTCTTTATTTCTAACAATAACTCCATTTTAATCGCATGTATTTCTAAAAACCCATTTTACTCCAATAAGAGAAGTTTTCTTAGGTTTTTCAACCAAGTTCCAAACCTTATTTCTTACAAATTCGTTGAGTTTATCTTGCCTAGAATTTATCCAAACTTCATCACCCAAGTCTTCTTCAAGAGTATTTGGTTCAAATTGGGGAAGAAAAGTAATATGTTCAACTTCATTCCTTAAAGAACTTCTAGTTCTTGCTGGTTGATTAACATCACCAATGATATTATCACTAGGATGATTTATGAGTATCAAATGATTTGGGTTTTGAAAAGATTTATCATCATCATAGGGTGAAAAATCTCCAGGGGTAAATGTTTTAGAAATATTTTCTTGAATAACTTCCTTATCTGAAAGGTCTTCTATCAAAGGTTGGTGATCGGTTTTAGAAAATATATCAGAAATAAGTTTAGGTTGTTTGAGAAAAAAAGGATCAGTTTCACCGAATTTAACATGTATTGTTTCTTCCATAGTATAAGTGTTTGTATTAAAAACTCTATATGCCATAGATTTAGTAGAGTATTCTAAGAAAATCCCTTCATCAGATTTGGGTGCAAACTTGTGTATGTTATCATTAATATTCAAGATGAATACTTTGCAACCAAAAACCTTTAAATAAAAAACCTTTTCTTTCAGCCAGTCCATAGCTCATAAGCTGTTTTATTAATAAAGGGTCTAATTAAAACCCGATATATAGTATAATAGGCAGTACTTATAGCTTCATCCAAAAAATGTTTAGCTATAGAGTATTAACTCAACATGGTTCTAGTTATCTCTTGAAGAATTAGATTTCTTCTTCCAACAACACCATTCTGTTGAGGAGTTCTTGAAGCTAAGATGTTATGAGTAATACCTTTTCTACTTCAAAAAGTTTCAAATTTGGAATTTTAAAATTATCCTCCATGATCACTATGAATAGTTATCAATAGTTGGTTTTTCTCATTTTTAACTTGAGATCTAAATATTTTAAAAAAGGAAAAGGCTTCAGATTTCATTGAAAGAAAATAGTCCCAAGTAAATCTACTGTAGTCATCAACTAAGACAAATAGATAGTATTTTCCTCCAATATATATAGTTTGTGTTGAACCAAATAAGTCCATGTCCAGTAACTGTAAGGCATTGGAAGTTGTAACTTCACTTATAGACTTAAAGCTAGATTTATATTTCATTCCATATTGACAAGGATGACATACTTTAGAAGAATCAAACCTAATATCTGATAGATTCTTAACAAGTTCTTTCATAGAATTTTTACTAAGATTACATATGTTACAGTGTCCTAGTCTTTTAAACCAAATCCAAGATTGATCTACGATTTAACTTAGGCAAGTCAGATCTTGAAAACTAAGGTCTTCTAGGTTTAAGGTGTACACATTCCCTTGCTGAAGGGTAGAGAGAAAAAACTCATCCTTGGAATTGTAAACTACACATTATTCATTTCTAAAATTCACAAGGTAACCTTTATCGCCTAATTGGCTTATTCTGATGAGGTTATTCTTATGGCCTTTTACAAAAATAACATTTTATATAATAGCTTTACCAAGAAGAATAATGTTACATATACTGATAATTTCTCTTTGAGAATTATCTCCAAAAGTAACTTTTCCACCTTTAGTCATTAAAATATTTTTGAAATAGTTTATGTTACCAGTCATGTGTCGGGAACATCCACAATCCATGTACCATAAGATGTTTGTGCTTCCATCCTTATCTTGAAAGAGAAAGAGTTAGGTTTTCAGAATCAAAACTTTCTTGGATCCGAGATTATTAGATAATAAAATTTTTGGTGTCCACATTTGTTAATAAAAGTAATCTTTAAGAAACCCAAGGTATTGAACTTTATTTAAATAATAGTTCTTCTTCTAATGCCCACCACTTTGACATTTAGTTCAAAAATTATCTCTTGGAGGAACATAATAATTGTTTCTAAAAACTGGGTTTTCATGAGAATAACCTAATCCTTTATTATTACCATGAGGTCGAATTTGGGAGTACATATTGTCAAAATTTTCCTTACTAGAAGTAAAATTTACAAGAAGTTTCTTCAAGGAAAATATTTCAGATTTTAGTCTCATGATTAAATTATTATCCTCAAGAATAATAGACTTAGAGTTAAGTTTATCCTTTAAAACATATTTTTCTAAAAACATATTTTTAAGATCTTTAGAAAGCTTATCCTTCTCAGAATTAACTTCCTCAATATTTTTAGAAATATTTTCTAATACATCATTTTTCTTATAAAGATATTTGGTCAGATCAAAAATTTCTTTTCTAGAAATAAATTATCTAGAATTTTCTTCTTTGTGTTTCTTAAAACATTACAATTTTTCTTCTCACGTAACTTAGAAAATATAGAAACTTCCTCATAGGAAGGAAAATAATTATTGTTGTCTAATGAAGTGGATTCTTCATCTGAAGAAGAACCTTTATCCGAAATTTTTTCACTCAAATACATATTTGTTAGTGATTCAGCAGTTCCTACCTTATCCATAAGACAATGATTTTGAAATGGAGCTCTGGCTATTAGACCAATATTCTTTTCCTCATAAGATACATAATCTGAAGAATCATCAGAATAATATCCACAACCGGCACTCCAAGTGTCATTGGATTTCAATACTTTCTTATGATTTGATCTATAGAACTTCTTCTTGTTTATTTCAGAATTAATGTCTTTATTGTCTCTTTTCTTAAGTAAGATACAATCAGGTCTAATATGACCAGTTATTCTACATTCATAGCATCTTACTTCTCTATCTTTCTATTGTTTTCCATCTTTCTTTTCTTTTCCATATTTATTCTTGTATCTATATTGAAATTTTTTCTGCCCAACAGTCTTGTTCATCTTATGAGCAAGATTGGATTACTCATTTTCTGAAGCTTCATTTTCACTAGACATAGATTGAATAAAAACCTTCTTAGATTTAGATCTTTTAACTCACTCAGGAGTCTTGGATTTTGTATGATTTGATGTAGTGGTAAAAGAAACACTTCCATTTCCATTATTCTTCTTAATATTATCATCATCTCTCTTCATTATGTTTTCATGTTGAAAAAGAGTTCCAAACAGCTCATCAAGAGAAATTTGAGTAACTTTTCCATTTTCATCTATAGTTGTCCTCTTGGATTCCCATTCATTAGGCATGATGTCTATAATATTGTCTACAAGAATCTCATCATCTAAACCTTTTTCACCCATTGATTTTAATCTATTGAGAATAGTCATGAATCTTTGTTGTAACTTACAAATTGGTTCTCCATAAGGAATGAAGAAACCATGATACTCAGCTCTGAGCATAGCTCTTCTAGTTTCAATGACTTTGGAAGTTCTAAAGTTAGTTACTTTAAGCTTCTTCCAAATACAATTTGCAGCTTCACAAGATGAAATTTGGCTATATATATTTCTAATCATGGAACAGTGAAAAGTATATCATAACTTAATGTTTAGTTGTTATTCCACCTTTTTTGGATTAGTAAAGGTTCTAAGTTCTTTATTAAGAATCTTTTAATCTCTAGTTAACATAATGTAGGTGTCTACAGCTGTGTTTATCACAAAGGTCTTCATTCTGTCTCTCTAGTTCTCATAGTCATTTCCATCAAAGATTGGTGGTATAGTAGGATTGAGATTATCTATAGATCCAACATGAATGTTTGTCGTACTAAATCAAATTATTTCCACAAATCTTATTCGAAGTAAAAGTTTATAAAAAATAATAAAATGAAAACATGAGCAAGAAAAATTATATGTGGATATATGTATTTTAGAGACCGACTCTGATACCAATTGTAGGATCGAAATAATGATGTAATTGCTCAATATACAAGAGAGGGTGAATTGTATACTTTAAAAATTCCATTGGAACCTTTAAATTTAATAGAGAACTTTCTTAAAGAATATTTCTTAACCTTAAGGAAATTTGTTTCTTAATGTTAGATAAGGAAACATAGTTTAAAAAGGATAAAAAATAATTAACAAAATCTCTTAAAGAAAATATTTCTTCAACTTTACAATCATAAGGTACAAATATAAGAAGGGTTTTCTTAAAGGAAAGATTCTACCTTAAAGCATACAGAATCTGTAATATAATCAGATTAATGGAATTAGAAAGTATAATAAAGTTATGCTTTCTAACTTTAACAAAGTTAAGAATAAAGTGGAACAAAAATATCTTGAAATAGAAAAGAAGTAAACATAAGATTCTTTTATCCCAAAGAGAATGGTATCCAACAACCTTGGATAAAGGTTCCTTGATTTATATTTTCAAGAAAGTCTATCTTCCCAAACCCAAAAATGCCCACAATCCAAAGATCGGTATCTGTCCTGTTATCCCCGCAAGCCCTTGACATAGAAGGAAATAAAAAACTCTATCTTCCAAACCAAGAAGCCCACGATCAGCATGATCGGAGTCTACACAAAGAAAGTCTAAACAAGTTGTTCATTCCTAAACAGGTTGTTCATGGAATCTGCATGAATCACTAAGAGTTTTAAGATACTCTCTCTCTAGAAATCACTTCATAAACTTTGGTCACTTTTCAATTCACTGTTCATCATTCCTTATTTGCTCAGTTCAAATAGACTTATATTTATAGGAAAAAACTTTCCAATGGTCAGCTCAGCTCCAACGGTCATATTTTTCTTAAATTTTAGAGGGACCTGGACATGTGTCAAATAAGAAATGGTTAGTTTGTAACAGATTTTATGAAATTGTTTCATGTATAAGAAACACAATTATGTTTACGATAAATGTTAAGTATAAGAAAAACATAGAATTCGATAATATTAGAATGATACATTAAAAAACTTCAACATTATTAGGAAAACAGATTCTTAAGAAAAAGTAAATCAGATTTTGAAAATGGTATCACATTTGTACCAGAATCCGAAATCATAAAATAGAATGACATATAAACTAGATTCATAATCATAATACTGAACGAATTTTTTACCAGATTCGGAATAATAAAACTGAATGAATTTTGTACCAGATTTGGAATCATAAATCAGAATGAATTTTATACCATATTTGGAATCATAAAACAGAATGAATTTTGTACCAGATTCAGAATCATAAAGCAGAATGAATTTTGTACATTATTCGGAATCATAAAGCATAATGACTTTTGTACCTGATTCAGAATCATAAAACTGAATGAATTTTGTGCTGTATTAAGAATCATAAAGTAGAATGACTTTTTTTCCAGATTTAGAATCATAAAACTGAATGACTTTTCTACCGGATTTGGAATCATAAAACTGAATGACTTTTATACTGGATTTCGAATCATAAAACAGAATAAATTTTTTACTAGATTCAGAATCATAAAACTGAATGACTTTTGTAATTATAACGGAATGATAATTCTATAATTATAATAGAATTTGAATTCTGTAAGTATAATGGAATGAGAATTTCAGAACATAAGAAGAAGAAAAATTCATAACTTCAGAAAAAGTGTTTGTGATTTTTAAAACATAAAACCATAAATAATGGAGAAGTCATAAGATAACCATATTGACTCAACAATATAAAGAAAATTAATGGAGTAACGAATACTAACATAAGTTAAAGTAGTACATGTGATCCAAGAATAATCATATCAAGGTAACATAGGATGGGTGGGAATCATAATATTGAAAAATGATAGATGATATAACCTGGTAGCATAAAGATAACATGGGAATATGGAAATAACATAAAAAATAACATAATAATAATTCAAGGCTAACCAAAAAAGAAAAAAATAATGTTTTTATGATAACGTTTTCCCTATACTTGGAATATCATGAGATAAAATCATTACCCAATGAATTTTTGGGCTCTATAATAATGGGCTCTCCCATCATTTTTATATCATATACATGCATAAGTGTACCACATAGAACAAAAAACATAAAGATATATTTAAAAAATTAACCACATTATTTAGTAGTGAGGATTACATTCATGTAAGTCCTTAGTCAATTATGGATAGTTATAGAAAGTTGAATGCCCTTGAGTGGAAATGGGGACATGTATTCTTTATAAGAATGTTATGCATGAAAATTTTGGTAGAAAATTATGGGTATATAAAGGTTTATAGAATGGGTAAATGATATATAAATGGGTATAAAATTACTTGGGAACCATAAGGATAGTAAGTCGGATCTGTAAAAAGAAATACCATCTTGAATAATTGGAAATCAAAAGACATAACATAAAGAAGGTGCCTGAATGAAATAGAGACAGAGGGGATCCCATACCATGAGACGACACCTCTAAAAGCATGGGAGGATATTCTTGAGAGATTTTGGGAAACTTAGGAGGTATTCAGAGAAGTAATATCATATTAATTTCTTGAAACAAGGTTTTTGAGTGATCATAAACGTGAGATTAGGGGGATTTATATAGGAGAGTTTTTTAATATTTTTTAAACATAGGTTTTGGACTCTATATAATAAATTAGTAAAAACCACAAACCTTCCCATGGTTTTTTCAAAAGTGGGGTGTTTTTCATTATTTTATAAGGCTAATAAATTAACACATTAAAATAATTACCTTGGTGATGTGGATGTGATTCATGTTTCTATAACATTAATTTTAAAAACATAAAATATAATATAGGATTTAGAGGATTCATTAAAGATTTATTAAATTAATAAATTATTCTAAAAATAAATTATTTTAAAATTTAATGAATAATTGTAATCATGGATTCTATTTTTAGTATTTTTATCACATTGGGGCATTTATTATGTCTTGATACACACCATATTATATACCATATTTAATTTTGATCTAAAAAATTCATTTTTCTATAAAAATTATTAAAACATCACAATTGAATAATATTTATGTGATAATTTTAAAAAAAATTATTTTATACAAAAAATCATCTATGTGTGATAATTTACACTTCTAAATAAAAAGTACATAATTTTTGAAAAATACATGTTTTAACAAAATAACAGTTTTCTAATCCTTATTAAAATTATTTTTGACTTCATAAAATTATATTATCATTTTTTTAATTAATATTATTTAAAAATATTGTTTTATTAAAATATAATTTATTTATATAATTGTTTAATTCATCAATAATAGTGTCTTGATGGAAATTATATATTCCCCCAAAATAAAATTTGTGTTTCATCTTATCAAAATCAAATTTTTTTAAAAATTATTATTTAATCATTTAAAACTAATATTAAAAATAGAAAAATATAATCAATGTTTTATTAAAAATAAAAATGTAAAAAATGATATATTTAGGTTCCATATACAAACCCCTTTATTACAGTAATAAATTCTCTAAAGGTAATGTGTGCGGTCATGTGATTTTTTTGGGGTGGTTCGGAAAACAAGTTTTGGGTCAAGATCTAATTGATCTTGAAATTATCACATAAATGGTTTATCTCATTCTTTAGTTATTGATTATAATCTTAGGATTAGTCAAGGGATAATCCTAATTATTTTATCTCGCACATAAAATTCGATAAATTGGATTCATAGGGTATGATCCTACTATTTGAGGCCATCACTTATAATGTGTATGTCAATTGGACTTTCTCATAACCCTTAATATACTAGTATTTATGGTCACTGTATGTGGTATGATGGATAGTCGGTGAGACCCACCAGCTAGATGATAAAATTTGGAAATGTTTATATTGTTTTTCTATAGCCACCAGTCTTCTAGTGGGAGGGGATAAGTCAATGAATTCTACCAGCACCAACCAACTCATCAGTGGTGTCACTAGAAAAAGTAATTAGAATGAGTTACTATTTATTCTTTCATGATAACTATATTTTATATATTATACATACTCACTCAACCTTTTCTTTTCCTATGAAAACATAGAGGCTCTCCTTGGATGATTGTTTCATCCACAACCTCAATTCTTTGTGGATCAATGTGCCGTTTTATGTGGTGGTTCCGGATCAGTAAGTCTTTCTAATTCTTAGTCATGGATCCTTTTATTATCCATGTTCTTCTTTCCCAATTTATATAGAATTCATTAGTGTTTTTTTGACCCATGTTTTCTAATTAGGAATTATGACTCTAGGGATCTTCTTCTTACATCTATGAGTTACTCATCTTTCTACCTTATGTTTTCCTTTGATGGATAGA
Source organism: Viscum album (assembly GCA_963277665.1). Taxonomy (NCBI): domain Eukaryota; kingdom Viridiplantae; phylum Streptophyta; class Magnoliopsida; order Santalales; family Viscaceae; genus Viscum; species Viscum album. Next base: position 418,011,634 of record OY728129.1, read on the forward strand.
GATTCAATGTTTTATGAGGTGGGTGTCCCAATCGTATCTCTTTAAAGTTAAGTCTATACTTTCCTATTCTTTCGTTATGAGTGCTCAATATATTCTAATTTTTTCTATTTATATCTAGTATTTATATCAAATAACATTTTTTCATTATCTTCTTATAAAAGTGTAAAAATGGGTTTTGTTGTATGATTTGATATGAAACCGGTTTTAAAGGAATGTATCCTTGTTTTAGGAAATTGAGATGTTATATTATCTATTGATAAATCTATTTGACTTTTTTATAATTTTATTTCCATAATTATAGGGAAATGTTTTGTTTTTTAAGATATGGTGAGTATGACCTTTTTGGAAAAAGTTATTTAAAAATTATTGTTTATTAAATTTCAGGGATTTGGAAATGGTTTTTTATAAATAGACTTTAATTTTTTGAAAGTCTTGGTATCATGACTGGAATGTGGAAATTATCAGTTGTAACTTTTAAAAATTAATTATAAAATGATAAAAACCCATAGAGAATTCCCTTTATGTGTAATAGAAATGATCGATAACATGAATTCTTATAATTAGATATCCCTCTTGATGAATGTTAAATGGAATTTAATGGAGTTTACTTTATAAAATATATGTTTCTTGTTGGGTTTTTAGATATGTTCCCAAGATAAATATTAGTTTTTAAAATTTGACAATATTGTATGATATTACTTTGAAATTCTCACCCCCATTTTAAAATTTCATAGGAATACAAGGATGGATAGGTGGTAAATCTAGGTATAGATTTTCACTAGTTTAGAATTATTCATTGTCTAGTTGACCTAGGAAGTACGTACATGAATCAATTAGATTTTCCACTCGATTGGGAAAGAATAGAGTAAGATCAATTTTTTGGGTAGGAGTCGATTGATGTGTTTATTGTTTCCAGTGTGAAGATATTTATTCATTTATGTATATATTATATATGTTCTAAATGATTTCCATTATAAATATTTTTTGCATGGAAATTATATACATATAATTTCCACAATATTATTACCTTGTAATTTCTGAAATGATACATTATTTTCCTTCAGTTGTTTCCTTTAAAACATTTTAAACTATAATTTGTGAATTTTTTGTTATTATAATATTAAATATCATTTTATTTTGAAAATTTATTAGATTTGTAAAAAAGGGTGTTTTCAAGGAAATTATTTTAATACTTTTTTTATTAAATAAAACCTAAAAAATCTATTTTTATATTCTTATTTTCAAACATGTATGAAAAAGATTTTCTTTTATAAAGTGTTATTTTTTAGGTTAGTGGGTTGTGGCCTAATGGGATTTTAAATAACATCTATATATATAGGTTAATATGGTCTCAGTGTAGTGTATATTACTATATTTCTATATTTTAGTTAAGGTAAAGGTCCATGAGGTGTTACCAAATTTACACATTGAGATGTTAGTGGCCAGTCATATCATTTCTCTTGTGGATGGTTGTACCAGCTAACGACCTTGTTTTTTTTGGTTGGTTTTACTCGTGTTATTTCTTTTATTATGGGATGTCTTTTATTATTCTTTATTTTGATTTTCATTTCAATTTTTAACATTTTATGTTTAATTTTGTTTGGTGAAATCATTCTGAATGCATTCTTACTGATTCCCAGGTGCATATTGTTAGCCCGTGAGGATCAATAATGCCCTTCAGGCACATGTCATATCAATTAGATTCTGGTTCATATGGTATTCTAATTAATTAAAATTGCTATAAAATGGTGGTTTTTCTTTGTTTTTTAGTGTGTCTATTATTTTAGTTGTAGGATTTTTATAATTAAAGAATTCAAACACAAGAGGGTGCTTGATCACCACACAATAATAGATGATGTCTGAGCGACCATTGTTGTTTGAGATGAGTATGTCTCAAGTTTGATCTTGATCCTTGAATGTTTTTAATACTTTTTTTAATTGTGTGTTTCTTTATTGATTTTTAAATTCATGAAACATTTTTTGTTAAATCTATGTTTTGGAGTGTGTTTTGGAGGAAATTAATATATAACACACTTACTTTGCATGGATTCAGAAAAACTATAGAGACTGTATCAATGGATATGGTTGAATTCCTATGGAATTCCACATGATTGTCAAATAGTACTCCAAACCAAGAGTTCAAACTATGTGTAGATTAAATTTCCCTGAAATTTTTTATATTTTTATTCTTCATGTGTTGGGTGTCTTTTTCATCCTATTTCATTTACATCAAACTAATTTTGGGTGTTTTTAATAGAAAATTTATCAGTTTTTTGTTTTCATAAGTTGGTGTTTTATAGAGTTTTATGTGTGTTGTCATATGGGTTATTTACAAATATTATATAGCGGTGTTGTTTTAAATAAATTTAAATAGATGTCTAACCTTTATAAAGGACCTCTAGTTCGACTTTTGAATCTTGATGTCAAAGTGAAGCATGTTTAAGTTTCATTTGATATAATTTTTTTCTCTTGTGGACATTATGATTTTGGGAGTTGTGTTTTTTTATATTGTAATTTCTATGGTGATGTTTTCAAATTTCTAGTGTTTTTTATGGATTCAATATTATTGATGAAATAATATAATTTTTTTTTTACTTTCAAATACTCTTCTGCTCTTTGTTTTTCAATTTTTTGAGAAGCTTAGTTGGGTAAGTTTTAATTTAAAGAAATTAAAATTTGGGTGGAACCATTACTGAATTTCTCCTATTAATAGGCATTCAATTATTTTCCTTGGTAATTAATCACATTTCCTTACGGAATTAGATTATGGTTTATGGTTTATTTGACCTTGAACATTTCTTTTTTATGTGGTGATCATATAAGGATTTTCTTTTTCTAACCTCTTTCTTGTTTTCCCTAATTTTTGGACTTCTAAAGTTTGATAGTAGTTGGGTGGTTTATGTTTGGAATAATTTATATTATGTTGGACTCTATGAAGTGGTTTTTTGAGTGTTCCTTGGAAATTTATCTATGTAAGGTTGAATATTTATCCCTTTGAGTGGTCCTTAGTGTGAGTTTAACTTTTGTGTGACTTCAGTTCTTTGGAGATGATTTGTATGTTCTCATTTTCTTGTGTGGTATTTTTTATTATCCCCCATGGGGATTTTGGTTTCCTTGGTAATTCTTATTCATCAATAATTTTTTATCTTTTCTTCACCCATTGTAACAAGGGACTTATGTTAGATTAGTGTTTATTATTTCATTTTTATATAATAAATATTGGCAGGTCTTGAGGTGACTAGGAGGTAGTGTTTATGATGATCTAGTGTTTTTATTAGAATTACCAAGATCTAATTTTCTAGAAGTGTAGTCATAGGATACCATCACAAGGCCTAAGGCTAGACTGTATATCTCTCTGTGAGGAAGGTGTCCCAATCATCACACTTTAAATTTTAATCTATGATTTCTTGTGACTTTATTATGGATTATCAGTGTCTTTTAATTTTTTCCTCTTATATCTAATAGTTATATCAAAAAACATTTTTCTTAGGATTTTGATAATAGTGTAAAAAGGTGGTTTTGTTTAAGATGTTGATTTCTAAAATTATAGGGGAAAGTGTAGTTTTATAAACTTGGGTGCATTTTACTCTTTTTGATAAAATACATTGAAAATGACTATTTAATAAAGTGGAGTTAATTATAAATTGATTTTAATAAATGGTCTTGAATTGTTTTGAAAATCTTTGTATTCCACGTGGAATGTGTAAATTCCTAGTAAGCACATTTAATATTTTATTGGAAAATGAGAAAAAAACCATAAGATATTCCATTTATGTATAACTTAATCGATGTACACTTAAAATGATAATATGGTATGATATATGGTATGATATTACCTTGAAATACTTACCTCTAGGTTTAAATTTCCTAGTAAGACCGGGTTAGTTGTGGGCGATGTATAGGTATTCATATGCACTAGTTTAGAATTATTCTCTAGATTGTAGACCTAACTGGGACTTAGGTTATCCTATGGGATGTTGCCCCTTAGTTAGGCCAAGATAGGGTAAGACCAAATGTTTGGGTACATATCGATTTATGTGTTGATAATTTTCCAATTCATGGGCCTTAATTCATTGATGAATATGTTATCTTTTTTCAAGACTATTTACCTTAGCACCATGGATTCCATGATAATGTTATATATATGTTTTATAAAATATGGTCAACTAATAATTTATGAAATAATACTCTATATTTATTTATCTTTTTTCCTTGAAAACATTTTAAACTATAATTTGTGAAAGTTTCTTTATGAGAATATAAATTTTGGTTTTATTTGGAAAAATATAATATTTGTACAAAAAGGTTTTTTCAGGGAATTTATTTTTGTACTTATTTTATAAAAACATACTTTGAAAAAATATTTTTACATTCTTATTTTCAAACCTATATGAAATATATTTTCTTCTAAAGTTTTACTATTTAGGTTGGTGAGTGGTTACCTTTTGTTATTTTAGCTCCCCCCTTTATATCTATAGATTTATCAGGTTTCTTAGTGAAATGAAAATTCTTATATATCATTGAACAAGTTATATCTTAGGTTTGTGAGGTGTTTCCTAGATTTCATATGAATATGTTGGTGTGTTGTCATATATTTTTGCTTCTGATTTATTAAACTAGCCAACAACCTTATTTTTATTATCGTTTTTACTCTTATTGTTCCATTTATTATTTTATATCTCATATAATGATTTGTTTAGATTTTTTTTTCCATCATTTTTTTTTTGAAAAATTGTTCCCATGGAGTTGTTACTAGTGCTTAGGCACTTATCACCAACCAATAAGGTTCTGAAATTCCCTTTTGCCTTGTGGAAAAATGACTCAGATTCTAGTTTAGATGGTATTATATCTTGGTTCATTGCATTTAGTGTACATATAATGAAATTCAGGACTTGATATCAGTGTAAATTTCCAGTCCCATTTTTAATCAATATTCTTCATGTTTAAATATATACTGGGGAAATTCTATGCGTTATCACTATTAAACCCCAACTATTTTATTATCCTTGGGGTATTTATTAGTTCTTCAAGTGTTATTTACATTTCCCCCCTCTTTTGTGCTCATAATTTTTAAATTATGGTATTAATAAAAGTTAATGTTACTTATTATTTTTGGCCAAGAATGTTTTTCACCCAAGTTCATATTCTTCAAAATATATCAAAAATGTTATTTTTTACTCTCCAATTATTATTCAAAGTAATTTTCAACCATATTTGAGTTTCTCTAAAAATATTCAAAAATAAATCATTAAAAAATTTCATACATAGTATATTTGAAATTTTACAAAAGGGTGACAAGAATATTTTTTCTTAGATTTACCAAATGAATAGATTTTCTCACCTTCTGGACCATTGTTTATTTTTAATATTCCTTATCAATTTTTCATGGTTTTAAAATAAAATCATATTCCCTTTATTCTATTATTTATATTATTTATAAAAATTAAAGTATGTTTTCACATGTTTTTCAATGTAGATTTATAATTCTTTTATAAATTTTTTTACCAATTTAAACATACTTTAATGAATCTTATAATTCACTAGGGATATGTTCTAATGATACCATTGACTTTATTATACCATAAATGTTGGTTTTCATTATGTAACTTTGAGACCAAAATTTTATATGCCTCTAATGAATTGGGAATTGATTGATATCTCGTGTGATGATATTAAATAGAATGAGGTGTGAAACCAATCCAATACAGGACTATGATCACTATAAATTTAAAGGGAGAGAGGAGTGAACCCAACCCACTATGGGACTCTTTCCACTATGTTATTATAGTCTTGTAAGTGGTAACTAACTAATGAAATGATTTTAAATGATTATTATTGGGACCACACTCCTTGAAATTTTATTATTCTTATGATATTATCTTATGGATCAGGATTAATTAGTGATGATTATTCACTCTTATGACTCAAGTTTTTTTATGAAATCATTTAATGTCTTAATCCCTGATTTATGATATATGAATTTTTTTTTTTGAATTTCATAAGTTATGATCATGATAGAATACCTTTATTTTTTATCTTATACTCATTTATGATATTATATTCTTATCTCTTATGTTTTCCCATACTAATATTATGAGCTCACTCATTCTGGGATTACTATTTTCCCTAGGTAATGAAGAAATATACTAATTGTGATAATTTTAGAAGGGTTACCATGTTAGAAGATCCTTTTATAGATTTTTATTCTCATTAATTAAATAAATTGATCGGGTATCTAGTCTTAAAATACACTAAACCTTTAGGGTTCTAGGGTGGGAATTGTTTTTTTATATATTAATTTTTCATCTAAAATGATGACATATTTATCTAAGTAATTCTCGTGTCTCCTCAAAGGAGAATAATAAATATTCATAAGAAAGTACTAAGCTTCATTAATAACTTATTCTTAAATAAGATAATTAATGGGAAGATAGGTTGAGATTAATTACAATTGATAAAGATAATATCATCATGTATTTTTTGTATCTAGAGATCAAAATGAGAAATATGTATTCCAAACAAGATGATACTTCCCAATAAGTTGAGATGATGATTGTTGAAACTTAGGTTTTTACGATTTTTCACCCAAATGCTACTCATTCTATTGGAAAATAGATCTTGAGATTATCTAGTGAAGCATCCACAGAAACCCAAAACTCACACGAATCTAGATGTACAAAATCTATCTCAACCATTTTTATATATTAAAATTTAAAAACTATAAAAATGGATGTAAACTAAAATTCAAAGAAATATTATAATGTATCAAGGTTAATGTGATTATATCCAAGAAGACTATCAACACAATTATAGTCCATAAGTTAAGGGTTTAAAGTGAAAAAAAGTAACCATATAAATCTAGACATACTACATATAATAGTAAAATTAATAGGCTTGTTGGTTATGTTGTTATGACAATGGTTTGGGAAAATGGCCATGGATTTCTAGAATAACATGTTAGTTTTTAAAACTCAAAGAGGTCCTAAAATCATGGGGATCAAAGATAAATTAATAAATAGACTTTTTTGTAAAATTTGATTACACAAAAAAAAGTTAAATCTATCAATGAAGAATATGTTTAAACCATTTGATAAATTTTCTGATCATTACAACATTTCAATCCTTTTATATTAAATTTGTTGGAATATTCTATCCTAAAATCACTCTTCTAATAATGAGTGGTTAATTATATGATAGTAGGTTGAGAAATACAAAAATAATATAAAATCTTCTTTGAGGATCAAACTAGTGAATAAGGTTGATGAATCAAATACTTCTAAAAATACAATGAGGAATTAAATAAATAATATCACACAAACAAGAAATAAATGATTTTATTTTTTTAAGAGTTTTTAAATTATATATAATTAAAAAATATTCATAAATATCAATATCCACGGTGGAAAATAGGAATCCATAAGGGATTAAATCTAAGAGACAGATTTCTGGATTGGCATGGTCATTTACAAAATTGATGAAGAGATTGAGAGGTTTCCATAAACGAGTGACTATAAGGGTTTTAAATAAGTGTGAGGAAGGTGTAACCATGTAGTAAACATGTCCATTATATGAAAAACTATTCCACTCGGAAAAATTAAATGCATAAAAAATCCTCAATTACCTATAGTTCTAAAAGTATTGATGTTAGAATGGAATACACACGAAAATTGATGAATGATCATGAGCCCAAATATTTTCTAATCTTAAGTATCGACTAGTTGGAAGACACAAGGATAATATTGTAAGCTTAAAATGATTCTTGTACCCTTATAACATAAGTATCTAAGACTATTTTTTCTAAGAATAAAGTTGAAGTCAATAGGAAATATATACTACTAAGTGGAAATCAAATATAGAAATCCATATAAAATAAAAGCATAAAGAGTAATATATATTTTAAATATTTAAGTAAAAGAGTATCTAGGTTGAAAAAAAATGTATCATCCCAATTTATTAATTTTAATAATTGGTGGAAGACAAATTTATTCCACCATGTTAGTCCTGTTGTGAAACAAAACTAGGAATTGAAGGTTATTAAGTGTGGATAGAATCTCTTGAGGGGTATATTTCAAACATATGATGTTTTAAAGTATATATTCATTATTATAAAATATAAAATTCTAGATATCATTGAATAAATCATGTGATTAAAGTATAAACTTTATTTTACTATCACTGTATTAACTCATATTTATCATGTACATCAAGGATGAGTGATATCTAACCAAATTGGGGAAAATATTGTACACTTGAATGTTTTTTTATGAGTATGTTCAATTGCATGAAGGTTCTTTAACATTTATTATTAAATCTATTTTGACATCCCTATTGAAGTGATTTTCAAAGTTTTTACCATAATGTGAGATATTTTATGGGAAAATATTACATCTAAACTAATTAATCTTTCTATCTACATTGGGTTATCCCATGAGTTGGTTGGTTTACGATACTTTCTAACAAGAATGTGGAACCACCATTTTGTCACGGAACTATGGTAGAACATGAAAATTGAATTGAAAAAAAATTGAGAGGCCTTTTTTCTTAAAAGTATAAGATTTAGTTAGAGAAATACGTCCCCTTAAATTATTTCAATCATTAAAGGGTTGGAAAACTATTCCCCCTTTGTATTTAATGTCAAGAAGGGGGAGAGAAAGATTGAACTACCAAAGAAATATTAGAATTACCCTATTGTGTTTGGAAGTTTAAATTATTGTAAAAAAATACAAAGGGTTAGATTGAAGTTCCCATTTATTTTTTATTTTATTTTTTATCAATTATATTATCAATACATCTCTAGTATGACTTGGGTTACGGATTGAGTACCCACCCAAATAAAGGGTAATGCTTCATGTATGTGATATCCTGATCCCAGTGACACTCAAAGGTGACCTAATGTCGATTGGCCACAGGGCCTCAAACATGCCTCCCCAAACTCCATGGGTTTTCAACTTTCAACGAGGGAATAGGGTGTGTCTATGGGGAGACGATATCCTAATAACCATAATGGATAAAAGTAGATAATTAATAACTAATAAAACATGGAAGCATATGTAAACATATGGAAAAATTGATATAAACTCTATAAAAACTAGAAAAAAACCCTCATTAGTAGAAGAAAACATAAATAATAAGAAATAGAAGCAACTGATAATAATAGTCAAAATATGGAACTGACTCAAATACAATGGGGTGATAATGTATGTTCTATCTCTTGAAATTAAAAAAAACATGGATATAAATAAGTACGCAATACAAGATATATAAAAGAATAAAAAGGAATCCAAAAACTATCCAAAAATACTGAGATACTCCTTTTTCATCTACTACCAAGCTCCATCCTAATTCAATTAATCATGATCATGTTTCCAATTTGGGATGCTTCCACTTATCAACACCTCCATACATGTAAAATTCTCTAGTAATAATGGTGGCCCATATAGGGTGTGAGATAAATCTCAATAGTCCACCACCAACGACATCTATACCATCCATTTTGTGAATATAAATTGAAAAGTTTTCACACATATATATATATATATATTAAAGTAAAGATAGTACAGTAATGTAAATACCCTGATACTTGCTTTAGTCTCAGCTGGTGTCAGAATAAGTAATCATTTAATTAATTATAATCCAGTTTATAATATGAAATGTAATGGGATCTAAGGTATGACCAAGGAGTCCTATAGTTATAATAGTAATAATGAAGGATCCAAGGAAATAACCAAGGTATCTTTGATGATCATAATAATAAATAGGATTCAAGGTAATAACCAAAGAATCCTTGACCTCAGGGGTCGATCTAAATCAGTGGTAACCTATAGCCTGGATATAAGGGATCTACATGTAATCCAAGGGTAAAAACCCATTGCATTCCACTATAGATAGTTCAAACTGAGTCCAAGGATCTCTTCCAAGGTAAAACCATATAATCATGACTTATCCAAATGGGTGTATCCATGGCACCATGTGTCTAAATATGTCAAGTTGGATCTAAGGAATTTATCCATGGAATCCTAATATCTGAATGAATATGAAGGTATCCAATAGTTTCATGTCAATAATTCACTAGATTAAAAGGTCAAGGATCTAAAGTGGGTATCTTCCTTAGAAATCGGCTCCTTGAACTAGAATGATTTCTAAGAGTTCTCTTTGAATTTCCCCAGAAATCCATCGCTGGCTCTAGTCTGATCACTCCTATGAAGATGAACATGTACATATGCAATACGAACCTTGTACATAATTATTTATTTAATTAAGTATATGTATTATTCATACCTTTTTATAAGTCAATATATTCATTACATAACTTCATAATAAGGGGAAAGGATAAGAAGCACAAGCAACCATTTAGTAACTTAACTAATTATTAGTTAGGTTCACTCTTCTAACTTCCATTAAGGATGGAAAGGTGTGATACGAATATGAAACCAAGTTATTCAATTATATTCAAATAGGTTAAGTGACTAATATATTATAATTTCAATTTAGAACTAAAATTCATTTGTTATATTCGAACACATACCTTATAATGTACAAGTAACATCCATAATATACAATTTATAATCATTTCTAATTCATAATTAACTTAATTAAAGAGTGATTACCACTAGTAGGGCCATGCTAGACACCCGAACAATGTGATAGGTAATCCCACATGGGTTACCAATTCATAATTGATGAAAAATTCTACTTAGGATTGAAGGAATTAAGTTCTTGACCTCTAATAGTGGGACGATCATATGTAGAATGAGATCTTAAATATTAGAATGAGGATTATAATCAATGAATATGAATTAAATAATAAATTCCCAATGAAACTATTGTGAACACAATGAAGAAAGATTATAAAACAATGATATTTAAGGTATTATTCATATACCACTTACCATAAGCATATACAACTCTTTATGTCTAGTACCAGCCTTTAGTTTGTCCCAGATTATAATAATACTGAATAAAGGATCATTAACCTAAAATAGGGAACATGAACCCGCATCCAAATATCATCATCTAGGGATAGAAGAATGATTAAGGGATCAAGATGAAAATTGTAATTATCTATGTGCATCCAATGAGATTAATGTGGATTATATAATAAGTCATACAGTAAACCAAGATCAAAATATGTTGAAAGGTTCTTGAGATATTCTTATGGGATAAAGTATAGAGGTCCCTAGTGATAGAAATGAAAAAGAAGAGTAGGGTTAAGTTTAAAATCCATTAATGGCATTTTAGTAAATTTACCAAAGAAAAAAAGGCGTTCATGATTTGGTCACACTTTTGGAAAAATGATGTTCCAGATTTTAATGTATCACTACTTAAGGAGGGTAACATCATTGTTAGGCCACATGGTTAGAAAAACTTTGTGTCAACCATAAAAACACCTCTACTTCATTTTTCTGATATAATCGCACAGGAATGTTACCCTGGGCACATGGTAAGGGAAATTTTTGTGGCCCTAGGTCCATGTTTAGAGAAAGTTGTGTGTCCTGATTCTCCCCTTCTCTATCCCATGAATGGTTATGGATACCGTGTCTACTGTCTATCAAGGTTTCCACCAATCGTGCAACTAGTTCATATTTTCCACCAATCAATTTTTTGAGTTCCAAACTAGACTTGTACACACACATAACCTTAATGAACTCATTAGGAATCCATTATAGGTCCAAAATAAATAATTATAATCATATTTAAAGGATAAATACATGAGATAAAAACCAGGTTCTTATAATCTTCCCCCTTAAAAGAACTCATCCCATAGTTCACCTTCTAAGGGAGAAGAAACATAGTTTATGAAGAAATTCATCCACAGGGCTTATACATCAGCCTCCTAGTCGTAAGCCACATATTGTATGTGGTCATGATACCACAGTACCCATAATAAAGGGACATACCATCCTCAGATATTCTTCACTCTCTTGTCAATGATGTATATGGGATACTCTTAAAAATAAGGATCAACATCAAACTCAACCTCCCCGGGATAAAAATTATTATATGGTTTGTCATAATAGCGGTGAAGTTCTAAAACATGGAACACGTTGTCAGTTTTATGGTACCTCTAATTTAGTAGTAACTGATAGGATACCAGCCTAACTCTATCCATAATTTCAAATGGCCCAAAATAACGACGTGTCTGCTTCCCTTTCCTTTGAATCCATCTATTCCCAAACCTTGATGATACCCGTAATAATATATCATCCCCAACCTCAAACTCTAGGATTTATTGAAGAAAATAAAAATAGGATTTATGTCTATAATGAGAATTATACATACACTTCCTGATCAGATGTACCTGGCTTGAATTATCCTGAATGAGATGAGGACCTAGTAACACTACCTCACCCACCTCTATCCATCATAGGGGTGAACAACATGGAATACCATACAAGTCCTCTTAAGGAACTATATGAATCATACCTAGAATGATATTCTTATAGTACAACACAATGAGAGGTATTTGCATCATGAAAGAACCACAAAATCAAGGATTCATGCTCAAAACATGTACTCTAACACTTGTATCATCTATTTCGACCGAACATCAGTCTGAGGGTGGAAGGATATCCACATAAGTACATGTGTACCCATACCATTCTATAACCCCTGTTAGAACCTTGATGTGAAATTATAATCCATATCATAAATGATATTATGATGGACCCCATGTAGTGATATGATCTCACGAACAAAAAAACTTCCCATCTTGTCAACAATGAAATTCTTCCGGATGGGAAGGAAGTGGGATTCCTTTTTCAGTCAACCCATAAGTACCCAAACAACGTCACTACCTTGAGGCGATCTCAATATGCTGACTATGAAATCCATATAAACATATATCCATTTATATTACAGTACTATTAATAGCTGTAACAATCCATAAGGTCACTGGTGCTCCATCTTCAACTGCTGACAGGTGGAACCCGTAGTGATAAAGCCTACTATCAGACATTCCATCATATGCCACCAATACTATTGTTGCTAATCTCAATTCTTCTTGGATATTATTGTATTAGCATAAAATTTAGAAGTGTGTCACTCTCATATTAGTTTCTATATCATATCTATAAGAACACAGACATTCCCATGTATTAGGAGGATATCATCTCCATCAATAGACTAATCTGGCGGAGGGTCCTCTCCATCAATACTCTCCTGGGGAACCAACCCCTCATGATCAAAAAATGACATTCTCTTAACCCTATAAAAGAGGGAAGAGGTAACATAAAATGATTTAAGATAAGACTTCTCATGACTATCATGAAACTCTATATGTATCTCAAAAAATATTTCCACCAATTTCCATTCATCACTAGCTTCCTACAAAAAATGTTCCTGACTTTTTTGACTCAGTGCATCTACTACAGCATTGCCTTTTCCAATAGCATAGTAAAGAACAAAATCGATGGAATAAAGATATTTGAATCATATTTGTAGTCCAAGATTCAAATAAAGTAGTGTAAATATATATTTGAGTCTCTTTTGGTCTTTACACACCATTATGTTCTCGCCCACAAGATAGTGTCTCCAGAAATAAAAGTTAGGGACCATAACTACTATCTCAATGTCATGTGTTGGGTAATTTCTATAATTAGGCCAAAGTTATTTAGATCTTTAAGAAATGACTTTATCCTACTACATCATCACTTATCCTAGGATATGATTGATGCATCAAAAAAACTATATAGACTCTTCCATACTCTTGAAGAATCAGAGTAGGTGTGCTAAAACTTTCCTTTCATTAAACTTATAAAAGGGTTTTTAGAATATTTATGACCATAGGAACTTACCAACCATCTTTGTAAGACCCTTAATAGGTGTATAAAGGTATAATAAGTACTTTATTAAATTCTTATAATATACAACCATCCCCAATTAACATCATATGTAAAACACTTTCTTGGTTTTCTTCTAGAAAATCACAGCACTCACCTTCTATGGGTCAACTGATACTCTTGATTGTGAGATAATATGAACAAATATTTGAACATTCTTTTCTCAGAATCTGAAATTAATAATCCTGGAATAAATTTTATGCTCTCTCATTGTATTCAAAATGATCTCAAGGTGTCTATCATGATAGCTATGAGTATAAGAATATGCCAATATGTCATCAACAAAATCCTTGATGAAATAATCAAGATATGGATGAAAAAAATTATTCATAAAATCCATGAAAATGGAGGGTATATTAGTGATACTTAATGGAATAATGAGATTATCATACATACCATACCTTTCATGAAATGTTCTATGAGGTATGTCTGATGTCCTGGCTCGAACCTGATGATAGCCTAATCTAAGGTCATTCTTTAATAATATCCTAGATCTTTATATATGGTCAAAGAGATCATATATTCGAAGAAATGGATACCATTTAATACCATTAATCTAGTTCAATAATAATTAATCAATTCATAAAATAATTTTCCCATCCACCTTTTTGAAAAAAAGCATGGGTGAATGACAAGAAGAAGTATTAGGTGTGATAAAGAGTTTAGATTCCATATCATCCAAATATAGAATATGATCATGGATCTCATTAGGTTTCATAATGTATGGAGGAATGGACACAAGATCTGATCCGGGAATAAGATCAATCATAAACTCTACCTATCTCTATTAAGGTAAGTCATAAAAAACATCAGAAAATATGTTCATGAAAATATTTACAACTATAGGAAAATAAATCACAAGAAACCCATAATCCTATATAAAGGTATTTTAAATCTGGATAGTCACTTCACTTAGCCCATGATTCTCTAGTATAGATCTACTGGTATAGACATACCACTCACCCTTATGAAGGTAACTTATGACTTATGGTTATATAAATGACACTCTTCAGTGATAAAAGTCCATGAAGGAGTAATATGAAACCAATAATTCCATCTTAAGAATGACATAAAATATTGTTATCTCAAGGATTAAAATGTACTATTCGAAGAGATAACTTTCTACCTCAAGGGGAAGTCTTTTCATTGGTATATTCCCTCTGATTGTACTCCAAACGGTATATCCAAGGTCATCACCCCATAATAATGCTGAATTTCTATCCTGAGACTTTCCACAGTAGATAATGAGATAAATGAGTGTGAAAGACTATATAAAATAAATAAGATAAAATAGTGGAGGCTACCAGAATAGTTCCTGACATTGTAGAAGTTCATGTACTCTGATCCTTAGGTATTGGCTATAAATCATGCCTTAGGCCTAATTCATGACCATGTCTTATAGCTGGAATACCCTGAGCATGACCACTCTACTGGTGCTGATGATCATAAAATTGGTTACCATGGCCATAACCTCTTCCTTGGATAGAAATTCAAGTTTTACTCCCACTCCCTAACTAACATGACATAAAATATCTTGTACCTAATGGTGGATCACGTGCGTAGACTCTTACAAAAGAAACATATGGAAAGGTCTAACAGAGCCTCTAAATATTCCCCATATAGAAACAACAACAACACTCAATCAGGTATTCATCACATTAAGTCTTTAGATTCTCATTTCATTCACACTGATAGCATATAATGGATCAACTATGTGGATTCTCTAGACACCACTACTCTGATGATAATCCTTGAGGCTATGCTTCTTGATACCATAAGAACTATCGCCATACCTTGGCACTGAACCATTATGCCTAGAAAAATCTCCTTCCATCAAGTTGCATTTAGTGATAAGATCCTAATTATGGATCTCAAAAAAAGTAGGTAATAGAAATACATTCAACTTATTATGAATGGTATACCTAATCCCATTCTCTAATCATCTAATACATGGTTGATTATCATTGACTAAAAGTAGTGAAAATCACTATAACTCAGTTAAACATGTTGAATTTTCCATAACTGACATATCACTCTATTATAGATGTATGAAATCTCTGTCTTGGTCATCTCTCATCATATGAGGATATAAATGATAATAGAAATTATTCTGAATGTTATCCCAAATCATTCCCTAATGAAGACCAAACTGGTTAATCACACCCCAACAACGATTTACTAAATCACGACGCATATAGGTGGAAATCATGATACACATATCTGTATGAATCACTATATTCTCAAAGATAGAAAGAGTGTCCTCCAACCAAGACTCTATAGCCTTTGGAAAACCATCCCCCAAAAATATGGGATGATGATGCTGCTGGAACTCACGTGTCAAATCATCCATCATAGGTAAAGGCCAGGGATCACCCAGCATGAAATGTATCATAAGTTGAAAACTATCTTGATGGTAATTAAAAGTTACTAGTTTGGTTATAATAGGAGGTTCCTCAGATGGAGCTCTTAGTGGTATGATAGGTAGCTCAGGTCCCACTATCTCTAGATAGTAATCATCACCACCCTCCAGGAGCATGAAATGAGGATTTCATGCAGGTATAAATCCAAAAAAATCCAATCACATAACTCAAAATATGACTTGTTAACCAACTGAAGAGCTATTAGAATAATAACATAAAAACAAGGCCTCAATACCGAATGTACTACCCCAAATACCCATTTAGGAGGCTAAGGTATTGGTAAGTGCTCAAGTTTAATTTTCATAGATTCCAATAGTTGAAGGGTCTATATCACTTTGCTTTTTAATTTACTAGAAACCATCTCATTTAATAAGTTAGGATTTGCATTTTATGTTTTCATTTTATTATATAAATGTATCAAGGTTTCATTAAAATGGATCTTCATTCCCATTGAATAAGGTCCCATGCACCTTTTCACTAAAATTGATACTCATTTAATTTTTATATGACACTATCTACATTCAATCTCTTAATGTAACGAATTATATATGATGGATTGAATAGGTAAACTAACAATTCCAATCCGAAATTTCACAAACATCTCATTAATTGAAACTAGTAATCACTTAATCACAACCAAAGAGAAGAATATGCATAATATGACTACCATATCTCACCCAACATTTATAGGTAGCACAAATAATGCAAGAAATAAAATTTACCTATAAGGCATGGAATATGTGTGGAATGTGAATTCTAGGTGCCTATAATGATGAATGACCTATGTTCCTTACCCTCATCGCATTGGGATAAGGGTAAAATGAAATTATAAATCACAATAGTAATAATAACCATTTTATAGAATGTGCATCACCCAATGGTGAAATGATATCAACTATAATAAATGAAATAAAAAACAATAATTCCTTATTTTAGGAAACTTGTTATTTACCCTAAATGTGGGTTATATATGCCAAATCATGGCATATAAAAAAGTAATAAAGCCTACATAATCTCATTTCTATTATCTCAGAAATTGTAAATCTAGAAAAGAAATCCCATTATGATACCACTATGTGATATCCCAACCCAAGTTCCACTCAAAGGTGCCTCGAAGATGGTTGGCCACATGACTGCAAAGGAACCTCCCCGTATTCTAGAGGCTTCCTTCAAGCATTGAGGGCCTATGGTGTGTCTGTGGGGAGACTATTTCCTCATAACCAGATTGACCACAAAATAATAAGTAATAACAGGTAAATATAGGAATCATATATAAATAGATGGCACAATGAAAATAGACACTATAATAACTAGACCGGTAACCTATCATAGTGGAAGAAAACATAGGTAATCAACAATATAAGCAACTGATAATAATACTCAAAATTTGGAATTGAATCATATAAAAATGGTGATATTGTATGTCATGTCTTTAGAATAATGAAAAACATGGATACAAAGAAAAAGGAAATAGATGTTATAAAAAAGAATTAAAATAAATTCAAAACTATCCAAGATTTCCCAGATTCTAATCATTCATCAAATACCATGATCTATCCAAATGTAAGAAATCATGATCAGCTATCCAATGCTGGATGTTTCCCCTTATCAAAACCTATATACATGTAATCTTTCAAGGTACTAATGGAGACCTATATTGGGTGTGAGAAAAATCTCAGTAGTCCTCCACTAAAGAAAGCTATACCATCTAGTCTATGAATATAAAATAAAATTTTTGAATGCATACATATATATGGAAGTAAAGAAATTATAGTAATATAAATTCCATGATACCTATTTCAACCGCATCTAGTGTCTGAAAAATTAATAATTTAATTAATTATCTTGCAGTTTATAATATGAGATGTTAGAGGGTTCAATGTATGACTGAGGAATCCTATACTAATAATAGTAATAATAAATGTCACAAGTTAATAACCATGGAATTCTTGATGATGATAATAATGAAGAGGATCCAATGTAATAAACAAGGAATCCATGACCTTAAGGGTTGACCCAACTCAATGATAACTCGTGGCCTAGATATTAGGGTTCTGTGAGTAATCCAAGGGAAGACCCACAAGTAATCCCACTATAAATTGTTATAACTGAATCCATGGATCTCATCCAAGGAAAAACATGCTGAGCATGACAAGGGCCAATGGGTGTATTCATGGAACCATGTGTCCAAGTACGTCAAGATAGATCCAAGGAGTATATCCAAGGCATCCTAATATCTAAATGATAATGAAGGGATCCTAGGATGTAATTTCCTGAATCCACTACTTGAAAAAGGAAGGGTTCTAAAGTGGCTATCTTCATTGGAAACCAGCTCCTTAAATCTGAAAGGAATCCTTGAGTGCTCAAGGAATTCCCTAGAGAATCCAAGGCTGGATGGAGTCTAACTACTCTTATAAAGATTAACATGTTCATATAAAATAGAAACCATATACATGATTTATTATTTAATTAAGTCCATATATTATTCTTTTTTTTCAAGTCAATAGGTCAATTACTTACCTTTCATACTAAGTGGTAAGGATAAGAAGGACGTGAAACCATTTAGTTCCTTAATTACATAATTTTTAATTAGATTCACTATACTGTCTTTTATTAAGAATAGAATGGTGTGATATAGACATGCAACTATGTCATTAAATTATATTGAAATCGTCCAAGTGATACATATATTATACATTTCATTTATAATTGAGATACATTTGTTATATTTTAACACTTACCTTAGATGTGAAAAGTGACATCCATAATATACAAGTTCTAATCATTTCCAATTCATAACTTGTTTAATTAAAGAGGGATTACCACTATCAAGGTCAATCCACACACACGAATGGTGTCATAGGTAAACCCACATGGGTTAATAAGGAATAATTGAGGAAAAACACTACTTTGGATGGAAAGTTTAATCATACGGAGAAAGGTCACTAAAATATGAGCATAAGGATTATAAAAAATTCATATGAATTAAATAGGAAACTCTCAATGAAGTCTACATGCATACAATGATAACTATTTATAAAATAGAGAGACTTGAAGGATGATTCATATACCACCTACCTTAAGATTATATAACTCTCCTCATCTAGTATCATACCTTTGTTTAAAATAGATTGGAAGAAAAAAATAACTTGTCAATACACCAAAAATTGTGTATATAATCCTGCTTCAAAATAGTTTCTTCCAGGGAAATAAGAAAAAACAGGCTTAATATGTATAGATTACTTATAGATGCTCATCTAGTGTGATGATAGAGGATTGAATCGAACTTTCGATGGTGAATCGATATAAAAACTATCAAAAAGTGCCGAATAACTTCTTATGGTAAAAGGATGGAGGTCCCTTAGACTAAAAATAAAAAATAATAGTATGGTTAAGTGTATAATTAATTAACATTATTTTAGTAATTTTACCCAAGAAAAATAGGGGTTCATGGTTTAGCTACACATTTGGAAAAAAGGTCCACAAACCATGAATGGATCACTATATAGTAAGGTTATGCACGTGTCTAGGCCAAATAGTTAAAGGAAATATGTACCAACCATGAAAATATCATCTACTATATTTTTCTGAGATACTCTCATGGGTGTGCATCCATAATCACACGGTTAAGGAAATTTGTGTTCCGAAGTTTACCCTTCTATCCAGCCCTTATATTGTTTGGGAAAGTCATGTTCCCTACATCACCCCTCAATCCAACCCTCACACGGTTAGGGAAACTATACAGATTGGCTCGCATGATTTCTACTAACTATTCGACTAGTTAATTTTTACCATCATTCGGGGCTCTAAACTTCGTAAAGGCCTCAGAAACCCCCATAATGTCATTATTATTAGTCATCTATAATAGTTCCAAAATAAATAATTAGACTGAAATATTAAGGGGTCCATACATGATATAAAACCTAATTTATTACACCACCGTTCATTGGTAATGAAGTTGCTACAATTGAAGAGCTTGCTAGAAAGATTCATGTGATAAACATTACATCTGATGATTTTTCATCTAATCTTCATGTCTAGTCTTGTGCAGAAGCTCAAATTACATTATAAAATAGTTGTTAAGATATTTGGAAGAATCAATAAAGTATATATATTTAAATTTTATTATTCAAGGAAGAAAATCTAGTTTTAGTAATTTATTTACAATAACTAATATACTTGAGAGATTCAAATGTTATTTTTCAACAAAGACAAGATAACTTAAGTTTTGAGATATATTAATAAACCATACAAGGTATATCCAACATAAATAATACTAAATGAAGAGTTTTATATCACTTGGATGAATTTTTGATAAGTATAGAGAAGTCTTAAGATCATTATAACTGCTTCTAATTTAATTTCAAGTGATCTATAATTTCAATACAAAAATCATAAAAACAGATTTTTCCATAATAGTGTATGATTCATTTCATTATAATGTATATAATTCATTTTACACACTATGTATGTGTCAACTCAAAGGAATATTTGACTATGTGTGATTCATTTACCTCCACATATTTTTTTTTAGAGCATCGTATAATTGAAATGAAGTTATATATATGTCATATAAAGGCCTCCATATGTTTGAATTCATAGCTCTATATTTTTCATTTTTTGCCTATTCATATGTAATTTAAATTTTTCTATCTTCCATTTGGACCAGTGTATGTGCCATTCCATAATTAGAAAACATATGTAATCCAACTGGATGAAAGATGATGTTTTCTAGATTTAAATACTTGAAGAAATGATTAATTTATAGTGAGGGATATGTTATTATTTCATGTTCTAAATAACACAATTACTCAAATGAGTGTATAATCTAAGGAAAAAATTATGATACTTAATCTTATGTTATTTGATAAGGAAGATCATTGTGTGGGAGAATTTTATTAATATTTAAAAATAATAAGTGAATTATCATGAATAATGAAGATGAAAATAAGATGATACTAAAACTATTCATCATATTCTAAATCATTTTGATCTAATATGTTATGAAAATGAATGTGGAAATATGTAAATAAATGAATTATTTTTATCCTAAAATAGGAAATTTTATATTTTAGTGAATATGAAAATGAAAAAAAAATCTAAATCAGAAGATACTTATGTTATTTATTCAGTGCTATTAAATGTCAAAAAACAAATTGAGATTTAATATTAGTTGTATAATTAAGAAATAGGGAAGGATGATTTACTATTTCTATGTACAAACTCTATCTAACATATGTATGGGTTCTCTTGTGAAGCTATCAACCTAGAAGAGGGAATGTCATAGTACAAGATAATTTCTTATGGAATTTTCACACAAATGGTATATTTAATTATAGATTATGGGGAAGTTTTTTCCAATAAGATAAAGTTAAGTACACTGAAGAGTAAAATTAATATTTATTTGGCCATCTGAGGTGAAATAATAAAGTTTATTTTTGAAATATCCATTGAGATAAAAAAATGTGTTCATTAAATACCATGAGGAATAAAAGTGAGGGTATTATATATTATATATATTCATCATGAAAATAAAAAGTATCTAATTATTCCAATAATATATACTAAAAAATGAAAAAGATAAATTTAATGTAGCCACATAAATGAGAAGATGGGAATATTAATGAGGAATAAAACAAGAATGGTATAGAATCCATTACTATTAGGTTGTTTGAAACAATGGGAATCAAAGAGAAAAAATTATCTTAATGAAGAAGAAGGATAATTATTTTTAGTGTTTTTTAGTGGTGAAGAAGTTAGATATTCCAAACCTATGTTTAATAAATAACTAGTTGGGTTTTGAAGAAGAATAAGAACAATCCAATTTTTAATACTGGTCAGTTACAATCAGGTAAGAGAAAGAAGAAATATATTTACAAGAATTCTAGGATGTGTGATTTTTGATAAATTTGTTTAAACAAGATTTAATTATTGATAATATTCTACTAATAGATTCTTAATAATCATAATATATCAATATATTAAAAGGTTAAAAGTTTCATGAGTTTCACTTGAAGATACTAAGATAGTCAAAGTCAATCTAATTTATTATGGAGATCATCCTATGGGTTCAGTGACATCCCTAAACTACATTGGTGATCAAATCTAAAAATATTTCAAGAAAAACTTTAAAGAACTTATGATATTGTATTTTAAATGGGTCTTGGGTTAATTTACTTGATCACTCTATAAATTTAGTGATCTTACCCCATGTAATATGGTGTGTGTGGGTTAGGATAAAAACAACCCACAATCCCCTTGTAAATTGATAAAAATATTTTAGTATTTCATATATGACTTGAACATCTAAAGAAAGGGAAAGAATATAATTCTCATGAGGGTTTTAACCTTGTAAAAACACTAGTATTAATTTATTTTCCAACATTTTATTTCATATAGGTTGGAATTCTAGGTTGAACCTTAAAGAACCCACTTTTTATAACCAGCATTATAGGTTCAAGTCGAATATTTGATAAAAGTATAAAGGATATATTGAAATTTGATAGAAAAATAACGACACCTTATAAACCCCACCTATCCAGTGTATTCAAAATCATATAGGGACTTACAAAATTTTCCAGGGATTGTAAATAAATTTTAACCTAATAATTATTTTTCTCACAACTGTTACCTCTTTCATTTTATATGAAATTAAATTTTTATATAGATCATAAATCAGAATATTATCAAGATATTTTTCTTCAAGAGTATAAACATTTTCATTAAATTTTATAGAATATTTTTTAGAATATTTTTCATCACTATTAAGTCTTTAATTAACTCTCCAAACCCATTCAAAATAAAAAAACTCATTCTCATATAAAAACAAGTCATCAAAGATTTCATTTTAAAAAACATGAATTTATTTAAAATTTTCTATCCATAAATAAAAATATACTTATTTTATGATCATATCTCTTTAAAAAGTATTTTTACGTTTTTCCCATATGTATTTAGAATTTTTATTCCCATTACCTTGGTAAACATGTTTTTTGATACTGATGATAAGAGAAAATTTCTAGATCTTCTATAATTTTAAACATTTATCTAATTAACAAGAGTCTTAACATAACCTTAATTAAATATTATAAAACCACTCATATAAACATTAAAAAAATAAAGACGGGTAGACAATAATTATAAGAAACATTTTTTCTTTATTGATCTCAATGTTCTTTCTATAAAAATTTGTACATATTTAATCATTTCTCATTCCCCTTATTGTATATAATGTGACATACATTGGTATTTTATATATTATTTTCTTATAGGGATACTATTTTTCTTAGTACAATGGGGGGTATTATCAACTGGATATGTGTGTGTGTCAATGTGGTGATCAATCCTAGTGAAGGAGGTGCTTTGCAATAAGAACAATGGTCTTATTGTGGAATAAAATATTTCAATGATTATATCAATTTTTATCATAATCATGGAGGTAGAGGAGAATATTGATTCTTCAGTGGGGTTTCCTTGGTTATTTTGTGGTGTATGTATTCCAAAAATCTCATCTCTAGTTTTTTCAATTTTTAATTTCGAATCTGGTTTGGTTTTTAAAATTTTAAATTTTAATTTGGTTTTCTTTTTAATATTTAAATCTTGTTTCAGAATAATAATTGGTTATTATAATTTATTTTTCTAAGTCTTCATTTATTTTTATAAATGTTTTTATTCTAAAAATATTAATAAAACCATTTTTATAGTTTTTTTACATTTTTTGAAACCAATTTAAATACTAAAAACATTATCAATAAAAAATAACTTTAATGGTATAATTGGACTACTTTGATTCCAATCATTAATTAAAATTTTTCTGGCATCAGATGTGAAATTATTTTATATATTAGGAAAAGGAATATTGTAATGATAAAAAATAAGATGTGTTATGTGTTATTATTTTACTATGGAATCACGGTTAAGTGAGAAATGAACCATTGGTCATTTGTATTTTTTTATATTTATATATGTATCATTAATTGTGAGTTTTTCGTACCTGATTTTTGTTTGTAACTTTTGTTAGTTTTTCACATCCATTTTCTACTATAGAGGGGGGGATAGGTCAGATTATATGAATAATTGGTTGGTTGGTTGGTTATATTCTTGGCCACCTTTATCAAGTGTATATCATGGGATATAGGAAACTTCAATATGACTATAAATATTTACTTAAAATCAATTACAATAATCAAACCACCATTATATATTATTTTATATATTAGTAATTTTTCATTATATTTTAGAATGAAAAATATTTAAATAGAACTATAATCGATGAATTACAATAGATACAATATTTGTGAATATTATAAGGAATAATATATCCATAGGTTCTTATAAAATCATAAAATAGATTTTTAGAGGATTTTTTTTATCATTTTTGTAAACCTTTTTTAGAAACATCAATATTAAAAAATGAATCAATTTTAGGAAATAAGTTTTTTTATAATGGGTATGAAAAATTATATTTTCAACATTTGATTCAAAAAAATTAATTTTTCATTTTTTAGATAAATCAAAAGTGGTTGGTTGAATTGAATTATGGAATTATGGAATTTTGGTTTAATTTTATATGATATAAAAAATAATATTTTTCTTAAAGGATTTAAATTATTTAAATGTTTCTTTAAGCTTTATTTTATATAAAATATTTTATTTATGGAGGTGTACTCGATATGAGATTTTTAGTTTAGATTTAAATCAGGGATTTAATGACTAAATTGTCATAACATAGGAAATTTTATAGAATTGTTTTTAAATGGAATATAATACCCTTAGTTTAAAACTATACTTTTAATATTCGTATTCATTCTCATTTTATAAATTATTTTCTCTAATGTATGTATAAGAGTTTTTTTCATATTCACCATATAAAACATCATATAATTGTTTATTAGGATGATGGCTTTACCAGGTGATGACATGAGGTTAGAAAAATGATGTGAGGAGTAAAAAAAGTTTATGGTTTCTTAATTATAATAATCATCAACTCTGTATATAAGATATATTTTTATGTATAGAGGGTATATTAATTTTATGATTTCTTGTTCCCTTCTTTTCAATGGGTATTTTATGGATTTTCTTAAAAATAATTATTTTAGGGAAAATTTTTAAAGAGGTGTGAAGATACAATTCCTTGGTATTGGGTTTATCTATAATGTTATAGATTTCAGGTATTTTATATAACATTAAAATTTAAGTATTTTGTATAATGTGTTATAAAACAATGTTTTTAATGACTGATATACCTAAGAATGTATGATTGGAAACAATATAAGAGAAGTGGATCTTTTTTTCTATTATGTGTGAAATCATGAATTCTTAGGTAACTAAAATAGATAATTTATGATTTCATATTAGAATCATGTATGTTCTTCCAATAATTTGGATTTTATTAGGATTAAGGATTATTATATTAAAGATCATTGAATAGTATTTTTTTGGATTCTTATGTACGATTGGTATATTATTAACTTCTAAGATTATTATATTGGGGTGGTTAAGATTATTGGTAAGAGTTTAGTTTCAAGGTAGATACCATGGATTGGGAGAGTTTGGTCGATTCATTAATGAGGCAAGGTAATAATTTTTGGATTTAGTTATTTTTTATTATAGTTTTAACTATTTTTTATTATCTATGAGTATATATTGATGGGGATAATTTATCATGATTTGGTAACAAAGATTTTGAATGGGAAAAAATGTGTATTCATATAATTTAAAAATACATTAATCTATAATGGGGTCATGAGATGAAATACTATTAATTTGATATAATTATTATTTTATTTGATTTTTTATATATATAGATAAAGTATAGTTTGAGTTTCAATTGATCAAGGTTTTTACTTTTTTACTTGAATGAAGTAATGGTCTTCAGATAATGGAGACTAGGTAACAATTCAATGGTTGTTTCCCTTTTTTATTTAATGTTAGGATGTTGGTTTTATTTTTATTATTAATTTTTCTTGATTTATGTATATATATATGATTACACCTCATTTAATGTTTTTCATGATAAATTTTTTTCTCTTTTACTTTATGGTGTTTCATGGGTAATAAGGTTAAACTATCCCCCAATGTTTTTACTGAGAATTATTGTGATACTTACTAGGTTATTGGTATAGTTATGACACATCAAAGACCAAGAAACATTCTACCCTAACATTATAATTGAGTTTGTGAATCCTAGGTGGGCTAAGTTATTCTTTTTCAAATACAATGAGAATAGATGATTCCATTAATATCTTCTATTATCTAGATTATTACATTATTTCTCATACTTAAACCTTCAAGTAGTTTAGTTTTTTTTTACTTTGAAAAGTTAATACTCGTTGTTATCCATTTTTTTAAATTATAGTAAAAATAGTTATATTGATTTTTTTGATATTTACATTAGATCTTACTTGGGTGGATTAATAGTGTATGGTGGTATTGAAAGATAAAAATTTATTTTCAATTATTCAACCCACTGAATCATATATTATTTTTATTTCTATTATCTATCATTCTATAAAACAATTCCATCATTTTTAAATCACCTCCTTCTTATAAGTTAATAATATTTATATTATCATTAAATTTAAAATAAAAATATCATTTTAGTGAATTTACATTAATTAAAATCATTCATCAAGTCTAATGTTATATATTCTTCTTTCAAACATGAAATTAATGTATATTAATTTAAATTAGTCAATTCATTTATATCATCAAGTAATGTTATTCGATGTATTAAAATAACATTACCTTATTTATCTATATCAAGCATAATAACTTTTTCTAGGATACCTCCTTCAAATTTCACTAAAATGGCCTCCAATTTTAGTAATAATCTTATGGTATCTAGGTCTTCTAGACAGATCATTTGAAAAACACATAAAGGAATAAAGTTAAAAAGGACTCCAATTTTACATAAATATTTCTCAAAGGGACAATATATTATATTTTATAGTACATGGAGGAACATTAAATATTGAATAATAACAGGGGTATTTAAACGAATGACAATGGATAATTTTTAACTAATAATATTTTTCTGATATTCTCTATCATCTTCTTGTTATCTAAGATATATTTTATAAAGTAAATTATACAAAAAATTGAAATTAAATTTTAGTAAAAAGGATATCAGTGTAGTTATCCTTAAAAATGGGGTTTATATGGTTGAACCTAGGGTTTATTAGGAATTTATTTTTATTATTTCATCCTATAGGTGGTCTCTTAAATATGTTTCTATGAACTATATCCTCCATAATTCTATTCTTAATATTTATTTATCTCTTTTATTAGTGATGTGGCAGCTTTACCCTTATTACCTTGACCCTTTAGCTATTTTACACTCTTTAATTTCATTTCCATTTCCTTCTCTATTGGATTATTCTTCCTGATACCAAATTTTTTTGTTTAGTCTATTTTAAAGATATAATGAATTATAGAAAACATGATACTGGGTTTTAAGGATAGAGGACTAATATATCAATATCATTTTTTCAATATTATGTATCTCATTATTAGTCTATATATGGAATATTTTGTTATCAAATACTATAATGGGAAATTCAATCCTTACATTAGAAGTCAAATATGTGTTTGATATTGATTTAAGGTCTTACAGGTTTATATAACTATAGGAATAGTGTTATACCTTGATGTTACTGATTTTTTCCAGGTGAACCTTGGTTTTATTACAATTTTATCCACTATTGATATAATTACAAACTACATTTTTGGTCACTAGTCTCTATGGTTGGTTATATTTATTTTGAATTAAATTGATAGGTTTTTTATCACAAAAGTATTCCTTCAAGAGTATTATTATCATATTATTTTATCTAATACTCATGAACATCATGTGTTTTACACATATCGTAGAATATTGTGATTTTGGAAGAGGCGTCAATGTTTTTTTAGGTCACTTGGAATGATCTGAACCACTTCTTCAAGGATTATGCATGTGCTTCCAAATGAGTAGTTTCTTTAATATGATGATTAAATTGTTATAGTATATTATGATCACTCATCCATAGTTTTTAATTGTTATATATTTCATCAAGAATATCCTAATAAATTTTTAGTGATTTTATAATCAATACACCATCTATATAATAATTAGTTATGATCACAAAATTGTTATATAATCCATAGTAAAGTATTTTCATTTAGATCAATATATTGAATCCATGATGTAATCACTTTTATAATGCCACTTTTAATCTTTCCCAAGACTAAAAAATCTAATTCCATACCATTTGTAACAAAAAAATTATTTGATTTTTAATTTTCACTATGTTAACTAGTAGAAAATACTTCCCAATTAATTGAATTCCCAACATGCCTCATATCATGATAAATATATCCATTTAGGTGTAAACCATTCCTTAGTTATATCATTGAGTTAAAAGGGTAATTGTACTAACCTTATTCATTTATTACATATCCCTTTATAATTAAAAATATCACATATTTGAAAAAAAATGGAGCAGAGGTCATGCAGGTGTTCATATAGAATATTTTCAAAAATATACTCTATTCTAGACCATTACAATCACAACCTATATGATGATATAAAAATATTATAAAGGGAAAGTGATTCATAGTCTATTATGTTCATCAACATTTATTGATAATGAGGAAAATTGGATGGATCTTTATTGAGGTACGACCCCATCAGTTCATGATTTCCCCTATGGAGATTCAACCACACTTTTGAATATTATTGGTTTCTAAAATGATATCTATCGCTAAAAGGGTTATAGTTCGAGGTTTAATTAGTTTTAAATATCTGTGATTAAGTGAAAGGAGACTTTCCTAAGAACTCATAAACCACAATGACAATGAAAAATTGCCATGATCATAAAAGGAATAAAAAACAAAAACAGTCGGGAAAATTATCCATATAATAAATTAATAATTTAGTAATTTTTATTTTCTAGTTTTCAATTTTCATAAAAAATGACTTCAAAACATTAACCATTTTATGGGTTTCATTAATTTTATAAGGTTACTTTTTTAAAATTTTATGTTATCAATACATAACCATAAAGGCATAGTAAGTGGCTAGTCCGAGGATGATCTAAATGAAAATTAAGTGAAATACCACGTTATTTAATCACATATTTATTAAATATATCATAATATTTTATATATTATTATGGGAATCCAAATTCAATATTAAAAAATATAGGGAACAAACATATGAAAACAATTTAGTAGAGATTCAACTTCAATTGATGGGTATTTGAAATAGAAAAACCAAACTCACATGTGAATTGGAAGGATCTAATTAGTTTCACATCTATAATTATAATTGGAATCAATATGATCAATTTCTATATTAAATAATTAATTCAATTAAAAAATCATTTATTGGGTCAAATTTAAAAAAATTACATTAATTTTAATTTTTCAAAAAAAACATAAATTCCAAATTCATTTCATAGTTCAGCACACTACTGTATTTTATCTCCACCCTTTATATCCATTTATTTGTTAAAAATTCAATAATAAATATGGTTGAACATTATATCTAAAAAATATATGAATTAAAACTAATTATTTAGAGGAAATTTGAATTTATAAAGTTTAATTACTCATCCTTATAACCATAATCTACATACCTTTAAAAAAAATAGTCAATTGTGGTTGACATTGAATAAATTACAATTATAAAAGTGATTAAAGGGTAAATTGAAAAAAAAAACTTTAGAAAAAAAATCACCAAGAAATCACTCAATATGAACAAATAAACCTAGAAAATATTATCTGATGATCTATGAAAAAAATAACCAAAATTAAAATATCCACAAAGTGTTCTCTCACTAAAAAATAAATGCATAAAATTTAAATATTTTAAATTTGGGCTTTTTTAATTTTAAATAAAATGTTTTTATACATATCTTTTCAACAAACATGATCCAAAATATCCTCTGTATAAAATGGACCTTAACAAAAATTCAAAAATTATTATTGAGAAATGGGATCCATTATAGTGTGTTATTCCTAAATATTATATTTTATTAAATTTTTTAACATTATGTGTTTGGGTATTTAAATTATTAAAATTAAAACCTTATCTTCAAATATTTAATCAAAAAAATCATTGAAATGAATTTATAAAATTATACCTTGAAAATTTAACACATGAGAGATAGTGTATATCACACTAAGTTATTTAGTTATATCATAACATCCAATTAATATTTCACTTGGAAATTACATACTATGTACAAAAAATCCCATGGTATCAATTTCTATATAATTTCAACCAAATATTTTTCCATTTCATTAAATAATAATCAATTTATTATTGACCATGATGTGGCATACGTCCTTAATTTTCATAATTTTTTATTTTCAATGTAAAATTATTTTAAAAATATTTAATTTTATATTTAAGCTCCATTTCCCTTAAAACAATAAAAATATGCATAACTATATTATATGAATCACATTTATCATTAAAACACAAACTAATATGAATGAAACTTTTATAAGTGTCATTTCTTCTCCATGGTTTATGTTTTTTCATAGTATTTTTTATATTATGATTTTTTATTTAATTTAGTTATTAATTATGTATATGATAGTGCCAATTTTTATTAATTACTTACTCAATTGTTTATATAAAATTTCAAATATTTCATTGATGAAAACCATGAAACATGTAAAAAAACTAAATAAAATTATTTTTATGGGTATATTTTATTTTTATAATTATTGAAGGATTCTTCCATCTATTTGAGTGATTATATATAATGTAATGATTTGATAATATTTTTTGTGGAGCTCTATGAATTTTCTAGATTTTTTTTATTTTTTAATGTTATTTAATAATATATAAATAAATATTATAATAAATATAATATATTATTTAAATACACATTTTATAAATTATATTGTTTTTATTTTTATTATTTATATAATTTTCATAATTAAACAAATATTACTAATTTTGGGTATATAAATATATTTATTAACAATATTTTTATGATTTTTAATTGAAATATATATATAAGTAAGAATATATATATAATTTATATTTAACTACTATTTTTGAAGATTTATTTTTTTTATGTTTATTTTTTTAGATACTAATTTTTTGTAGGAAACAACCTATTTGTGACTGAACAAGAAACCACCCATGAATAAATCTTCAACTAGTCAATTAAAATGAATATTTTCTTATATTGAGGATTGAAAAATCATAGATTATAGAGGAAATATCTATAAATAATAATTGGTAACTATCCATGAAAATTTCTTACAATATCAAATAATGTGGTAGTGGGTGATGAATGACTTAATGTTAGGAGTTGGTGGGGCCTTGTTGTGAATGTAGAAATATCCATCCATGACCAAAACATATTGAAAAAATCATGATTGTAACTAGAATTTTACATGACATATTAAAACATAGTTATATTTAGGTGTTCATCCATATTACCAGGAATCTACTAGATCTAGTCATGAACTAGGGAAACACAGTTGATGGTTCATAATAATGATTCAAAAACCCACTATTCATCTTCTCCAACAATATTATTGAGATTACCATGGTGCGTTACACTATTGGTTAGTGTAGAAGATTTAAAAAGAGTGAGTAATAAAAAAGTATCAAAATTAATTCATTATTTATCACCCTTACACCACCATTAAATAAATATGGCGACATTTTCAAGAGGAGAGAGATAATGTACACAGGTGGTAGGTGAGAATTATTTTAGAAGCTGGAATTGATTAAGTGTGGTGGATATTTCAAGGTAAAAATCCTTACAATTGGGGTAGAATATAACACCCAAATAATTTATTATATATTTCTCTTTATATAAATTTAATTTCTTTGATAGCGTGATTTACACATAATACTAACTTTAAATGAACCAGGATATACTATTGATTTATTATTGTTTAATTTCACGATTATCACCTAAATATTAGATTGGTGGGTTTTAATAGGACTAACTAAATTATGAAAATTTTTATTTACAATGTATATAATTAAATAATTTGTTACCGATTGTTTATAAATGAAAATAAAATCATTTTAAGGTAAAAAGGATATGTTTTTATAAAAAAATAATTTAAGGCTTGTAATTTCTTTTTATCTAAAAAATTAAATTAATTACTATCGATGATTAAATTTAATGGAATAAATAGATCACATATTCAATAAAAAATAATATTCATATAATTGTTTTACATGGAAATGAGTGAAGGTGAACTCTATTTTATTCGTAAAAATACCATTTTTAGAAAAACTGTTTTGTTGCATTTTGGACACTTAATTTAAAATTAATTTTTCTTTCACTTATAGATATTTATTTTTGTAAAATATATTTCATATTTTAAATCATTATAAATAAAATTATATAATAAATTCAACTTAAATTTTGTTCATTATGAAAAGTAGTTGTGTTAAAAATCGATTATTATGGTATATGTTAACAGGAGATAACGAGGGGTTAAAAAAGAATTATAATGGTTAAAATGACCAAGAATATTTTTTAAATCCTATTTTATGGTCATATGTTTTTCCTCTATAATCTCATATTCTAATATGATTCATTTTGGATCCATTTTACTTGAGTAATACATTAATAAATTTTAATATTATGAAAAATTTCAAGTATTTGTTCTCCCTGCATTATAAAAGGACATTTTATATACTCTTTTCCTCACACTTTAGGATCCACTTAGCTCGCCCAATACTTACCCAAATACTTTACGAATATCCCTATATATATATTATAGATCTTGGTTTTATTATAATATCATCCTTTCAATTATTAAGGTGTATTCTAACAGATATTTCTCAACAAAAAGGATATATGAATGCATACAAAGTAATACGGGATGTGAGGTAAGGGATTTATGTTTCAATATCACTCATTTTTATAGATTGTATAGGATAAATTTTCATTCAGATAAATTATATTAATATTATCCTTTAAATTCCATTTATTTTATTCTGTTATAGTTATTCCTAGATTTTATATATATTATCACCACATTCCTATGATTGGTACTTAAAATGACTAATCTTTTTTTAAAGAAAATTAAACCTTGTTTCCTATTTGGTCAATGAAGTTTTTATTTCATATCTTTGATATTCCAGAAATATTAGGTACGTTTTTACCTATAATTGAAATATTTTAAAAAATTTATTTTCATCAAATTTATATTATTTATAATGTTTAAAAAAAATATTTTTAACGAAATATGTTTTGAAATTTTCATTTTTTGACATTTTGGAAAAGTTTAAAAATTATAATATCTTTTAACATATATGGTATGAATTAATTTTCCCACTATTATAATTGTTCTTTGATTTGAATCTTCCTTAAAAATATTCCAGGGTTATTTTTTAAAAATATTTTTCTCAATATTGTGGGAATATTAAGTTAAAATGTTATCAAAATAAAGGGATTTTTTCTCATGTTTTAAAATAAAAAATTGAATGTTATTTTGAAGGTATTTTTCATCTATGTCAACATTATTTAATGGTTTTTATTATTTATTGGGGACATTATATAATGATATCATCCCCTTTATTTCTATATATGTCTTATGATGATGATAATTTAATAATGGTTCTATGAAGCTAATTTCCTTCACATGTGTCAATTAAGTTATGATTAAATCTCTATGAAAATCTATTCTTAACAACGGGTTATGCTAGGATGAAATTATGACATGTTTATTAAACTAAATTCTTTTTAATGGGTTATGGTATGATGATATGAGTAATATTTCATGTTCTTGTGGAACACATGTGTATGGTTTTAATTGTATTTTGGTTGGGACTGAAATTATATATCCCCCCAATTCATTTGGTAATGATGGAAATATCATGAGAAAATTAGAATTGGAAGGGTAGTGAGCTCAGTTTGTTAATGTAATTTTTCCACTATGTTAGTCTTTGGAGTGAACATGGACTAAGGAATGGGGATTATACCCAATCCACTATGATAGTATTGGGATTGAACCTTGAATATGGAAATAATAGAATGGGTAGTAAACCTAATCCACTATGATTGTCTTGACAGTGAACCTCATATAAGGAAATTATTTTTTATTCTTATGTGTATTCCATAAACTTATATCTTTTTCTTATGATATGTTCTCATGGATCGTGATTGAGTATTGGTGATTCTATACACTTATGACTTATGTCGTTTGTTGTGAAAATTCCTTATTCCAGTATTTATGATTAATGATCTTTCCTTGGTTGGGTATAATTATTGTAAGTTAGGATATTGTTACCATACCTTTACGGTTATCTTATTCTAACTTATGAAAATTGATTAATATATATTATTTTTACCCTTACTATGAATTTGAGCTCACACATTCATATGTTTCCTCTCCTTAGATAATGAAGAATTGTTTTATGTAGGGTGTGTCTAAGAAATATAATATATTAGAAGAGATTTGTGTGAGATGTTCAAGATATTCTAGGAAATTATTTTCTTATATATCTAATCTCTGAACAATATAGAACTCCATAGTCCTCAAGAATGTATTTTTACGAGATATATTAAATATTCATTTAAAATGATGTAATATTAATGTATGATATGCTCGGGTCACCTAAGTTGGTAATAGATTAAGGATTAGTTGTTTTTTTAGATCAGTATTAGAGAAATTTTTTAAAAACTTTGGATCTATGTATAAGTGTAGGATGATGTCCAAAAACATTTATAAAGTATAGATTTTGTGTTTTACATTGAATTTAAATCCCTGTCTAGATATTGTAAAGTGGATGTGGTTATAGCAGATATTCACCTATGGGTAACATCACAAAAAAGAGTGGATTGGGTATTAACTCGATCATCACTAGTAAAAAATGAGTGGTTCTAAGACTACACACCTATATAGACACTCCTAGTAGATATTCTTGGATTAATTCCCATTTTTTATGAACTATTATGAAGGATTTGAATATATTATGGATATGAATAACCTAGTTTAACCCTAATATGTCATAGATTGAAAAGAAGGTGTAATTTTGTATACATTCTATAAATTATTTTTCATGGTTATATGACTAATCACTATGATTATTATTTTTCACACTATGATTTTTTTCTTAGTCAATGGTTATACCCATGGGGGAATTAGGTTAATGGTAAATATGAGGGGAAATGTAGTGATCATACTCATAAGAAAAAAAATAAAATGGGAGATAGGATGTTTAACTTTAAAGATATGATCACCCAAATTTATCAGGCTATGAATGAGAACATGAATCATTTTGATCTTCAAAATGGATAAAGGAAGGAACAACTCACTATTTATTATTTTATATGGAAAATTACACCTCACTTAAGTGGTTCCTATGATAAAATCATTGCTGGGAAATGGATAAATGTTATAGAAAATATATTCTCTATTCTCTAAATCCCGAACAATGAGAATTTTATTTTGGTCATGTATCATTTGGATGGGGAATTTGATCAATAGTGTAATCCTATCAAGTATAAAAGGAAAGGGTAAGAAATTTACTCCATGGCATGGTAAGAGAGTAAGAATTTATTTTTTAGTAATTATTTTCCTTAAACTCATTACATGAAAATGGAAATATAATTCTTGGAATTTAATAATAAATATGGCTCCATTAGCACCAATAATAAAAATCTCACAAAACATTCAAGTTATATTTCCGGATTTATTATCGACCCTAAAAGTAAAATTGATTGGTTCTTTAGTGTGTTGATAAAAAGTCTCAAAAATTCATTGGACATAAGATAATTTGTTATAAATTATGAGATTATTTGATATTATATGATGATGAAAATAGAAATTATGGACTCCCAATGTTCTCAATGTTTTGGGAAAAAATAAAAATATGGAATTTAGTGTAAATTATAATGGAGGAATAAAAATTAATCTTAATTAATAACATTCATATAGATAGAAACATATAAGAAATATCATTATGGGGTTGGGTAAATATTAAGCGTGGAGAAGAAGTCCATTGATCAAAATAATGATAAAGTTAATTGAACAGGACAATTAGTAAAATGAATGGTGAGAAAGATCAAAAAAATTGGCACCCACACTCCAATATTATGATTTCAGGGAGTATGTAAATTATTCCAATTATTTAATGAATCAAAGGGTTTATGAAGACAATCAGTGTAATAAACCTCTTAATACAAGTGACAAAGTGAAATCACATGTGGTCATAACTATTTAATTAGGTCATGTGAATAAAGTGGTTAAAGATACACTAACCATACTCCCTAGAACTATAAATATTTTAGTTTATTCTAGATCTACCCACTATTTTATATCTAAGTAAATTTCTAAGGGTATCATGTCACCAAATCTATGATTCAATTTTCAGTTATTATTAAAAAAATTAATGGTGTGATGAACTTATCTCAAGTCTATAGCTCCTCTTCAATAAAAGTTTATGGGAATGTTCTTCCTAAAAATATTGTGATTATCCATCTAGATGAATTTGATGTTATCTTAGGCATGGATAAACTCTCTCAATATAGATCCAATTTCAATTGTCGAGGAAGGGAAGTCTCATTAGATATTCTAAATCAACCCATGATCATCATTCGGTGAAAGGATAAATATAAATATCCAATGGAAGTTACATATGTTGTATAGGTCTTGCTACCTATTCATGAGGGATATTTATCTCAAATAGTTAGGGAGAGACCCAACATTGATGATTTTACAATTGGTTGGTATTATGGTAGATTATTTCCTAAATACTTTCTATAATTTCCCTAAATTAAGAAGTTGAGTTTTCAATATAACTCATACCCAGTGCTACCCCAATTTCAAATACTTCAAATAGAATATCAAAAATTGAGTTTCAGTAGTTAATAAAGAAAATATATAAGAATATTAATCCGGGATTCACACACCCTAGTATGTCATGATGGGGTGTGCCTATTATTTTTATTAATAAGGAAGATTTATCAATGCATCCTTGAATTGATTATCAAAAACATAACAAGATCACTATCATGAACAGATATATTATACCCTATATTAATGACTTTTTTGATCAACTGCATGGAGATCAATACATTTCCAATATTGACCTTCTGTCTGGATATCTTCAATTGAGGATCAAGAAATAATATATAACCAAGATAGCTTTCCATATAACGTATGGTCATTATAAATTAATGATAATTCCATTTGGACTAACCAATTACACTATTGTATTTATAAATTTAATGACTACTTTAATTAGATATTACCTCAATCAGTTTGTGGTCGTATTTATAAACGATATTATTATATATTACAAGAGTAAATAAGAGCATTAATATATAATAAGGATTGTACTAAATACCCAAATAAGTATGATTTTAATGAAATATTTTTCAAATGTGAATTTTTGATATATAATGTTTGATTTTTGGGTCATGTAGTCTCAGGGGAGGGTATAATAGAGGATTCATCAAAGATAGAAGTTTTTGAGAAATATCCAAGACTAACCACTGAAACTAAGATCTATAGTATTATTATAGTATCTTGATACTATTAGAGAATTGTGATTTATTTCTAAAGAATTTATAATATGATAATAAAGTTGACTAATAGGGGAGCCAAATTTCTTTATATATTTAAATTTGAGTAAACTTTCAAGGATAATAAAATATTGTTTCATACCACACATGTTCTTACATTACCCTATAGTATATAAGTGTTTTATGGTTTATAATAATGAAAAAAGAAGGTATTGGGATGTATCTTTATGAATAATGATAATTTGATAGGTTATGCCTCATATTAATTTAAATTTCATGATAAAGTTACCCTAAACATGATTTGGTGTTGGAAGTAGTAATTTTTCATTAAAAAATTAGAGGCATTACCTTTATAGTGGAAGATGTTATATATATACGAATAAGAAAATATTTAAGTACTTATTCACATAGAAATAGTTTAATTTGTGCCAAAATAGATGGTTTTAATTGATTAAAGATTATAACTGCTCAATAAACTACACCCTTGGAAGGTGAACAAGGTGGTTGATGCTTTGAGTCAAAAAAGACAATGTTATTTTTTCCATGATGAGGATCTAATGAGATCTTATATTTATGTATTTATATAATTTAGATCTTTAAATCATTATGAAATAGGATATATCAAATATATATCATATTAATGTTCAACCATACATCCATGTGATAATTAAAGAGGCACAAAATGTTTCGGAATTGAAGAATAATGTGAGAAATATTCCTAAGTTCAACCCTGACTATGATCGAATGATAAGGTTCAA
Source organism: Viscum album (assembly GCA_963277665.1). Classification (NCBI taxonomy): domain Eukaryota; kingdom Viridiplantae; phylum Streptophyta; class Magnoliopsida; order Santalales; family Viscaceae; genus Viscum; species Viscum album. Next base: position 418,050,150 of record OY728129.1, read on the forward strand.
GAACTGAGTATGTGTCTCGTCATTATTAAACATAAGTAATGATTTTTTTGATGAAGCTCATAGTTCATAATTCTATATTTTTATTGGAATTATAAATATTTATAGAGATATGAAAGTGTATTTATAGTTGGACAACATGTAGGTCTAGGAGATATAAGTCTAAGTGGATTTTAAAAACATTATCCACCCCATAATAGAAATGGGAAAAAATTTACCGTGTATTTCATTGTCAGAGTCCCCAAAATATCTAAATGAAAAAATGTTATTTGGGATGGATTTTATCACCTTATAATATCAGCACATTTCATTATCATTGAAAAATATTTATCTCTTTATTTGATTTCCATGATATAAATTAAGGAAGTGGTTAGGTTTCATGGAGTAACACATTCTATTGTATCTGATATATATCTAAGGTTTAATTGAAGGTTATGGAGATGTCATAAACAATATTTAAATACAAAAATGAACTTTACCTCTACATATCATCCTCAAATATATGGGTAGTCTAAGAGGACAATTCAAAACCTAAGGGATATTTTGAGCTCTTGTTCTATGGTTTTCAAAGGTGTTTGGGATCAACGCCTTCATTTGGTAGAATGTTTTCAGAATAATATATTTCACTAGAGCATTCATATTTATGATCTTGAATACCAATATGGTAGGATGTGTAAAACTCAAAAATTCTTGGATGAAGATTGAAAATAAAATTTATTAGGACCTGAGATGGATGAATAAATGGAAGAAAACTTTGGATCCATTTAGAAAAACATCAAGGCAGCTCAAATTCAACAGAAAAATTATTCAAACAATCAGTAGTGAGATCTATAGTTCTATATTTGTGATAAGTTATTCCTATGAATATCTCAATAGAATAATTCTATTATATTTGGAAAGAAGTGATATTTAATACATATAAACATACATACATAAATATATATCATAAACTTTAGAATTATTGATCATATCATGATGGTTTGTTGTCACTTGGTACTTCTGCAAAATCTCTCTCATGTCTATAATATGTTCCATATATCTCTCGTGAGGAAGTATATACCAGATCCTTCACATGTACTGAACATATAGGTTATACCACTGGATCGTGATATATCTTATAAGGAACAACTGATGGTGATTTTGGGACATGGAGAAAAGTTCATGTGAAACAAGACCACTCACCTGGATAATGTTCTGTGGTGAAATCATAAATTTGTGGAAGGTATGATGGAACTTGAAGACGTGATGAGGCATAATTATCATTTGTTGTTTATGTAAAAATAATGAAATTTAGATGGGGGAAATTATTTTATGGAGGGTAGAATGTAACAATACAATATTTTTTGATATATCTCTAATTATATAAATTTAATTTCATTGATATTTGTCTTTACACACAACATTGAGTTTAAATGATCTTTGATATACAATTGAATTATTATTAACTAATTTTTTGTTTATAACCTAATCCTAAAATTGGAGGGTATAAATAGGACTAACTAAATTATGTAAAAAAAATTACATGTATAAAATTAATCCATTGGTTATAAATTTCTTATAAATGAAAATAAAATATTTTTAAGGTAAAAATATAATTTTTAATAACTATTTTAAGAAATCAAATGTGTTTTTATCTAAATAAATTAAATTAATTACAATTGGGGATTTATTTTAATGTAATTTATAGATTATATATTAATTAAAATGTTTTAGCTTTAATATTATTATTTTTATATGGTATTTAATTAAGGTAAACTCATTTTTATACATAAATATTCATTTTACTAAAAATGGTTTTTTTTTGTTTTTCACACTTATTTAAAATTAATTTCTACTACTTATAATGAATGAAGTTTATAAAATAGATTCTATATTTTTAATCATAATAATTAAAATTATATAATATGTTTACATAATTTTTTATCATTATGTTTTGTAACCGAGGTAAAAATCAATTATTATGGTAAATGCTAAAAGGGTTTAATGAGGTGTTAAACTAAACATAAAAGTGTTACAATGACCTAAAAACATATCTAAAACCTCTTAAATGGTTGTATTTCAACTCTATATCATCTCATATTAATATATGATCCAATTTTTGAGCCATTTTTATTGAGTAAGATATTAATATATTTTAATATTTTGAAAAAATTTCAAGTGTGTCCTCTCTCTTCCTTATAAAAGGTCCCCATATCTCCTATATTATTCACACATCAATATCCTCTTTTCTTAAAAAATCCCTACCCAAATCCTTTCCTAACATATCTAACCACATATTATAGGTTTTTTTTTATCATAATACCATCATTTAAAGGCTTAATCTATAACAAAAAATAAGTTTTCTCAATGAATATGATATTTTAACCCATATGCATCAAGACATGACTTGAGGTAAGGGATTTATGTTACAATATCATTTATTTTCAGGATATTATATACTAAATTTTATTGAGGAAAATTATATGGATATTATTCTTTAAATTTTAGATATTTTCTTCTCCTTTGGTTATTCTTGAAATTTTTTTCCATTAGTACCATTTTCCACTCTTTGGTACTTAAAAATATCGAGAAATTTTTCTTCCATGTCCATTCTCTTCAAAATTATTTTATGAATGTTTTTAACTATAATTAAAATGTTTTTAAAATTTTTATTCCTTAGCTTTTACATTATTTACAAAGGTTTGAAATGAATCTTTTTAAATAATTTTTTTTGAATAATATGTTTCTGGATTTTTTTTAAATGTGTTAAAAGAATATTATATTTTAATGTATAAGGTATGAAAATATTTTACCACTATCAGGAACATTATTTTCCTTGAAAATTTACTTAAAATATTAAATTATTATATTTAAATAAAATAATTTTCCAAATATTTTTTGAATTTTCGTTTAAAATTTTATTAAAGGAAAACTATTTTTTCTTATGTTTTCAAAGAAATATTTGAATGTTCTCTTACATGTTTTTACCATATATGTAAAAATCCATTAAGGATTGTTATTTTTTTCTATGGATGTTATCTTACGATACTATAAACTTTATTTCACTGGTTGACATAATATTATGATGATTTAAGGATGATTATATGAAACTCATTTCTTTCCCTAGGGTTAATTAAGTTATGATAGCTTGAGAGTGAACCTTGACTTTTGAAATGATGAAATTAGGAGTAAACCCAATCCACTATCATTTTCTTAACAATGATCCTTGACTAAGGAAATTATTTCCAATGCTTTTGTGTATGCCGCAAAATTATTTCTTATGATTACGATATTTTCCCGTGGCTCAGGATTTATTATTAATGATTCCTCATACTTATGTCTTATACCTTTTTTAATGGAAAATACTTATACCATGATTTATGATTGATGATATCTGAATATTTAGGTATTATTATAATAATTTATGGTCATGTTCTCACACCATTATGTTTATATTATACCTACTTATGATTATTGATTATTGTATCTTGTGTTTACCCTTAATGAGCATCTGAGCTTACCGTGTCTTATGTTTCCTCTCCTCAGGATATGAAGAAAGGTTTTAAGTAGGGTAAGTCTAATAAATTTACAATGTGAGAATATATTTATAGGATATGTTGAATATAATTCATGAAATAAGATTATTATTAATCTATTATTATATGATTATAAACTACCATAGTCCTAAGGTATGTATTATTATATGATGTATTGAGTATTAATCTAAAATGATGTATATTTTATTTCTTATTTCATCAGGTCACCATACACATCATACCTTTTAAGGTAGTGTGAAATGGATGATAATGGTTTATCCTAATTTCATGAAATCATAACTATTTATATGTCTTTATTAACTGTAAATTAGGAATCCAATAAATAATGGATTATAATAATAAAATCCCACATAGTTTAGGTAGCATAAGTTAATGTTATTTGACAATAAAACATAATTAAATTAAATATAATGTTGTGATGATGTATACTATGTAGTTTAAAGTCATATATCTTGAAAATCTAGGAAAATTTTGTCTATAAATGGTAACTATAGGACTTATATAAAGATAACCCTTTATGTTTCATCTCTTTTATTTGTAATGAAATGGGAGAAAAATTTACTACTCATACGAATGTGGTATATTAAGGAAGATTGGATTGCAAGGAAAACAATATTTTAAGAGGGGATTTTATGGAGGATGTGGCCTCATAAGAATGTGTTGGGGATTACACGTAGGTATCCCATGTGGGTGTGGCTCGCTAATGGATCACCAAGATAAAATTATTAATAATAAATTGATTAGGACATACAACTAAGGATGAATCCCACATTTACATCCACTCCCCACCAATTGATGGTTGTGTAAGGAAGGGTGAGAAATCTAATGGGTAATATGACCTAGTGACGAAAGATGACTCATTATGAATATATCCATATGAGGAAGGAGTTAGGGATTACACTAAAGAAGCCCAATACTTTTACACATATTGTAAAATTATTCTTTAAAAAATTTCCATTAATAAAAAAACACGGGTCTTGAGCCTAGTGTATTTGGAATACTAGGTACTTAAAACATTAATAGAGACTAAAACATTACTTCTTTATTTTTTATCCTTAATGGTCTCCTAAATCTCTTTAAGCTACAAAAATTACATAAGATAACATAGAGAATTCATAAAAGAAAGGGGTGTGCTAAAAATCCTATTAAGGAAACAAATATTATAAAGAAACATTATGTTTGGGTGAAAGGTATAACATCATATTATAAAAGGGAAGGATCATGAGTAATCACATTGAATAATAACATAAATAACAAGGCATCATAAGATCATAGAAACATTGAAGATGTGATGTAAATATATAACATGAAATAAACAAGAGTCAAGTCTAATTTCCATGATAATATCACATGGTGGAAAAATTCCCATAATGTAATAGGTTTGCTCACTAATCTCATACATAACATATCATGAGATAAAATCATTACCAAATGAGTTAGAGAGTTATCTTAATGAACCCATAATAACATTTTCATGATTATGCATTCCAAAAAAATTTAATCAATCATAGTATATAAACAAAAGAATTATCCATGGATAAAAAATGTGTTTCATAATCTTACCTCATATCATAATCAAACGGGATATCTTAAAGAATTAATTTTTGAAATGATCATAAGGATTTTATTTACCCACAAAATGAAGGGGTATTAGCTAGGAATATTTTTAAGATAAATTTATATAGTATTTAAATGAAATATATAACATCAATTTTTGTTTTCATTGATGAAAACGTACTTAAAATATCATATAGATTATTTTTCTGAGGAAATCACACTTTTCAATTTGAAATCACTTCTCTAAAATATAAAAATTTACAAAATATAATAGAAAACATTTTATTTAAAAATAACTATGAAAATTTCTAAAGAAATATTAAAATAATTAGTGAGTAATAATTTTAGAAAGTTTTTATCATGTTTTATTATTTAAAACTAAACATTCCTCACCCAATTTTGTAGAAAAGTGAAAAAAAAAACCTTATTTGGAAAATGATAGAAAGATTCTTTTTAATAAATTTTGTAAAAAAATAAAAAAAATTGGTAAAAAGGTATTTAATAAATAATTGGATAATACTAAAAACATTTTATAAAATATTTTAAGGAAAATATATACATTTAAGAGATATATTCTGTATTTAAAAGAATATACAAGATTGGTATTACTTACAAACAACTTTATTCATGTTTATTTATTTGATAAGGGGGGAAATTTAAACCAAACATGTAAATCAAATTCATGACTATAGTAGAATAAAATAGATGTGTTTCAAGAAAATAATTTTATATAATATCCCCCAATGGACTCTTTAATATAGAAAATGTTGAAAAAAAGAGATTACAACATAGAACCTTTACTACTTTGGTAACATTGGAATCATAACCCATAAGATGAAGTAAAACAAATTATAACTTAAAATACCCTCAATTATGACATTTTAAGGATATAATATGTAAAATTAATAGTATATACCCCATATAAAATAAAAAATGCATTTAATATTAAAATATTCCTCAATGAATGGAAATTGAGATGAATACACTTATATAGAGGTTGAATCTTCACGTACGTACTTTATCATCCTGAATAATAAACTTATGTTAATTATTTAATTTACTAAAAAAAATAAAGTTTTGTTATTTCTTTTATTTTATTTATTACAGTGTTATAATTATTTACTTAATCAATTAAGTTAAGGTCATACATTTTTTATGATATTTGCTTCATATGTCCAAAATGGTTTCAGTGGGTTGACTATGGTAAAGTAATACATATTTAATAATATATAGAATAATAATAATAGTGAAACAATTAAAATTTTATACCTAAATTATACTTTTCAAAAAAAAACCCATGAAATATATTAATGAAAAATGAGGTATGTTGTTATCATGGAGACGGCAGGTCGTATATACGCACGAGTAGTGTTTCCATTTTCCAACGATCAAGATCACAATAAGGTAGTTTTTATTTTATATTTAAAAAATTATTATTATATCATAAATATCACACTATTTATTTAAATAATAATATATATATACCATCCATGTTATGCAGTAATAAAAAATGAATCACATCGCTTCACAGGGGTGGTAATCTACATGTGCGCACGAACAACATTACAATATTTTAATGAATGAAAAGCTTTAAAAATATAAGATATATTAATTTAAAATAATGACAAATATTTCATGAATATAATATATATAAATTTAATCTATCATCAAAAAATTTTATGAGATCTGATGATAGAAAATAAATTACATCGATTCGCGAGGTGGAATTTCGTCGTACACATGAATGATGGTTTTGTTTCCCATTCGATGGAATGGGATATGGATGTAAGTTATGACATTAACATAACAACATATTAATATTTTTTATACACCTGTTTTATTACATCTTCATGGTTTAATATTTTTTGAAGGATGTGGAATAATAATTAAATCAAAACGGTCGGTTAAGAATGATGCATCTTCTTCGAACAAACTCATTAGGTTTGCACCAAAATCCTTTCAAGTAGGGTATTATAATCAAATAGTGTCTTATAGAGAATTTTATTGGATGTAAGAAAGTTATTTGGGAATATATTTTATAAAACAGAATTATTTTTATGTGTGGGTATGAGAGGAGAGTGGGTTCCCTTTTATAAGTGAGAAGGAGTGGCATTTTGGTAAATACCCAAAACTTTTCAATAATGGCAAGTCACACTCAATAGAAGTGCCTCAAAAATTTATAAATGATGAATTTTAGGTAATATATGGTCAATAAACACCTAATTCACTATAAACATGTAATAAAAATGTTGTTCTCGTTATTTATAAGATTACTCACTTTTACAATTTCAGTTTTCATCACGGTAACTAGTTTCTTATAATGATAATTTATCACTTGAGAATAAAACTAAAATGATCATTATTAGATAATTTTTACCCATTGATTATAAATATAAAATCAAATTTAAAAATTAAAATCCTTTGATTATGAAAAAGAAATTTTAACACAAGCACATTTAACGCGGAAAATTTAATTTTAACCTTAACCAAAATAATTAGTTTTTAATGATTTTAATAATCATTATAACCAATAATTAAGTTTTATTTATTACCTAATATTAATTATTTATATTAGAAACATGTATTATTTTTTATTATATTAAATTCATAGAAGTGGATGAATATAATTTAAAAATAAAATATAAAACAATGGTGAGAAATAATTTAAAATAAATTCATTTTTCTTGCATAAGATGATATTATATTAACTATAGAACTAGAAATCATAATTATATAAATTTAATTTAATAAATATATATATATATATTATATATAATTTTACTTAAAAAATCTTTATTAGTGGATATTTGTACTAATTAAAATGGATAAACATTATGCACTTAAAAACAATTTATAGAAAAGCATGTTTTAAGCATAAAAATAAACTTAAACCAAAATCATGAAAATTGTTGTTTAAAATAATATTAATTAGATTATTCTAACTTAAATGGTTCATATTTAACTTTAATTTTAAATACAAAATATAATGGAACTTTTAAATTACTTTATTTAGTGAATAGAAATGACAATATTTTAATATTTTATTAATTTTCACTATTTACTGAAAATTCAACCATTTTTGAATAATCCCAAAATTTTAACCAAATTTAATTTTGATATGATTATTTAAAAAATTATGTTAAATTTAAAAAATAACATTTCTAAAAGATCTATATATTAACTATAATATTTTCTCATAAAAACAAATAAAAAACTTTTTTGAAGAAATCGTATTTTTTGAAGAAGAATATGACATTAATAAAAAAAGATATTATTTACTAAGAATTTGTCAATATATTTATATTTAGTATGAACTATATATATTTAATAAATAATTTACTACTTTTCATACCCTCCAATTTAATGGTTATGATATAATGGTCATATTTAAAAAATAATATTTCATAGTTCATCTAAGTTCAGTGGTGTATGTCGTATACGCTATTAAACATATTTTTATTTTTAAAAATCTCAGGGTGTAAAATTATACCCCCTTAAATAAATTTTTTATTTTAAATTTGAACATGAACTATATAATCATTCTTTATATTTTATGATACCTATATTAAAGTCCCACATCTTCAAAATGTTAATAAACCTCCTCTTTAAATGAGGAAATTAAAATATGAAAGTCATCTGGAATAACACATAATTTGATTTACAAATAGGAAAAAGATAGGATAAAGTGAAAATACATATATTGAATAATATTTTATGGTATATTTAATTATTGATGGTGACATAGATCATTGATCAAAATATAGTGAATAATAATGATAAGTATAATGAACACAAAACCATAAACTAAATATGTTTGAAAATAAACATCGATTCATAAAAAATTAAAGTAATTAGGTAATATTTTCATTCCAAGATCATTTTCCAAGATTTAAATAATTACTTAACATATTAACTAATAACATAAGGAAAAGAAAATTACCTAAAGAGTTTAATTTTCTCCCTTAATTAATTTCAACCACATTCTCATCACTTGCTCCAAAAGATGAGTATTTGAGATGATTTATTTATTCCTAAATAACAGAAATAAACTTATAAAGGAACAAATTATTCCAAAAAGTATAAAAATATATTCATACTTTCATTATACAGTAACCAAAACAAAAAAAATTCGCATAAGATAATTCTCAAAATGAATAAACAACTATATTAAGAAATACAATGATAACCATTAAAGCTTAAAAAATAACACTCAAATTTCATCTTAGAGAATTTTAAAATTAACAAACCATAATATTATTTCAAATATTCCAAACTAAGAGTGAAGCCCAAATATTATAATTATTTGATCACATATTCTCCCATAAAAAATTAAACAATTATCTCTGAATGGCATCAGTCACTCTTAATGCATCATTCATAAAGTCTGTATGACCTAATCATATATTCTCCAATATATGAAATTATTTTTGATAAATAAAATTAATCACTATAAATCTATTTTAAATTCATATAAACATCTAAAATATAATTCAACATTTATTCCATAAATAAAATTCCATCACTTAAAACCTCAAAATGGGTGTCTAAGACTTTGAACTTATGACCAACCTTAAACTCATAAACCAATTATGGTATCCATAACTCTTTAGTTAATATGACATGAAGACATGTGTTCTTCAAAAATTAACACAATCTTTATACATTTCATGATTCTTATAACCAAAATATCATTGGTAATAAAACAACTAAAAATTAATTATTGAATCCCAATACATAAATACATCAAGCCTTTCACATCAATAATGGGTATAACATACTTCTTTCCTTGGTCTAGGATTTGAACATTAAAAGAGGTTATTAACTCAGACAATATCTATGTTTTACACATTTAAGATAAAAATATATAAAAGGATCTTTAGAATTAAATTTATTTTCCTCCATTGAACTCCTCACTTTTACTTTGAAATTAATTTATATATTCACTTATTTTACACACATAAAATGTTTTATTGTTCTTATGAAACATTACCTATGGTTTCTCTTTCCACATTTTTAACATCAAAAAAATTAGGATATATTCCCCCCATGGTTTCCACCGCCCAAGAACTTATCAGGCTCTTCTATCTTATTTGGTAAGTTAGATTGTTTTTTAAGTTATAGGTATCATATATTATGATAAATGATTATGAATAATCACAATATATTTGAATTTAGTCATCATCCCATTTGGGTGATTAGAATAGATGAATTTTACATCACATTACATGTTAATTTCATTCCTCTTATTTCCATCCATTGACTAAAACCCAAAAACATGGGGTGAGAACAATAATCATAATTATGAAAAATAATTTATAGAATGTATAAATAATTCAACATTATTTTAAATATATGACACATTATGTATAAACTAGGTTATCTATGATTATTATCTATTTAAATCCTTTATGATGATTTATAAATAAAATTTTAATTAACCTAAGCATATCCCCCGTGGGTGTCAAATTGAGTGCCCATTAAGGTTGCACTAAATATGAACTAGAATGATAGTTGAGATATACTATAAAAACTCTTTTCAGGGTTACTTCCCCTATATTAATATATTCCAAAAAAAATTACACATTTTATATCTATATAGGAATTTATTTCTAGGAAACCCATATAATCTATCCCTTACCAAAACAATATGATTTTATCCTATACTTAGATTTATTCCTATGGTTTAAAATAAAGTTATCTAAACCTAACCCCAAAAAATTAATTGATGTTTACTATGATACAAACTATAGAAACCTGAGCATTTTACATATAATATTGTATGATTTTCAACATAAATATCAATTAATACAAAACATGGATCATGAGGCATAGTTTATTTGGAAGACTAGGATTATAAAACATAAAAAAATAAAACAAAACATATTTATTTTCATTTTCCTTAGTGAGATACTAAATCTATTTGAGATTCTAAAACTTCATAGGATAACCAGGGAATACATAAAATAATTGGGTGATCTAAAAATCACATTAAGAGAATAAAAAAGATAATTAAACATTATGTGTGAATCAAAGGTATAACATGATATCAAAAAATATAAGGATAATGAGTAATCACATAGAATAATAACATAATAAACATGGTATCATAAGATCATAGAAACATAGTAAATGTGGTGGTAACATATAATATGAAATAAACATGAGTCAAGGATAACTTCCTATATAATATCACATGGTGGAAAAATTCTCATAACGGATTATGTTTGCTCCCTAACACCATACATAACATATTATGATATAAAAACATTACCCAATGAATTAGAGCACTATCTAGTTATAACCATCATAAAATTTTAACGATTATATGTTCCACAAAAACTAAATCAATCATAAGTCAAAAACATAATCATTAACCATGTAAATAAAATGGGTTCAATAACTTTTCCTCGTATCATAGTCATAAGTTATTTCTTTAATAAAGAATTTTAGAAATGATTGTAAGGAAAGTATTACCCCATCAAAGGAATAGGTTATGATCTAGGTATATATATAAGGGACATAAATATATAATTTATAATAAATATATAACATATAATGTTGTCATAGTTGATAAAAATGTCTTTTAAATATTGCATGGAATATTTCTTCGTTAAAATATCCTTTTCACATTGAACCCACTTATTTAAAATCAAAAAATTTCAAAAATATTATAGAAAAACATTTATTTAAAAATAATCATGTAAATTTGTAATGTAATCTTCAAATATTTGATTTCTGATGATGGTATTAAATTTGGTTCATGTTGTACAAGTTAAAATAAAAAATTCCTTTTACACTTTTAGAAAAAAAATTAAAAAGTACCTTAGAAAATGTCAAAAATATTCATTTTAAAAAAATTTGTAAAAAAATAAAACATGGGTAAATATGTCTTTAATAAATCATTTTATAATATTAAAAACATTTTTAAAAAATTTTATGTAAAATATAGACATAAAAGATAAAGATTCTAGATCTAATAGAATATACAATATCAGTACTGATTACAAAAACATTTCTCAATGTTTCATTATTCAATATAAAAGTTAATGGAAACCAAACATTTAAACCACATTCATTAAAAAATGAAAATAAAATATATATGTTTCAATAAAATAAATGTATATTATTTTCTGAAAATAAACCTTGTACATAAAACATCTTAAAAAGAAAATAGTCTGTAACATAAAGTCATTATCGCTCTGGTACCTTTCAAATCAAATACCCTCAAATGAAGTAAAATTAATTATAAAATAAAATACCAAGAATTATTAATTATTAACAATCTAATATATTAAATTTTCATCATATGCACAACATAAATGAATTAAGTGTGTAACATTAAAATATTCCTCAATGAAGTTAAATTGATAATAAATCCCTTTCTTCATGTTCGACTCATCATGTACATACATTTTCTTACTGAATAATAAATTTTTGATAATTATTTACTTAATTAAAAACATTTTTCAGTTTTATTATTTCTTTTATTTTTATTTTTTATCATTTTATATTTATTTACCTAATCAATTAATTTCATGTTAGATGTTTTGCTGATATTCTATTTATATACACAAATTGACTTATATAGGTTGGTAGGGGTAAAATATGTCACTTTTACATAATATCTTGAATAATAATAATTAAATAATTATAATTTTTATATATAAATTATACTTTTAAAAACAACCATCAAATATGATAATAAAAAATGAGTTATGTTATAATCATGGAGAAAATAGGTCATACGTACTCCTGAATAACGTTTCAATTTTTCCACAATCACAATACAGTGAAGGTAAGTGTTATTTTATCATTACATAATGATAATTATTTCATAAGTAACATATTATTTCTTTAAATAGAATTATATATACCATCCATGTGATTTGGTAAAAAAATCGAATCGCATCGCTTAATAGAGGTGGTAATTCACACGTGCGCACAAATGACATTATCATCTTGTAATGAATGCAAATATAAAAATATATATGTTAAATTAATTTTCCAGAATGATGATTATTTCATTAATATCATATATATACATACATTTAATCCATCATCATAAATTGATATGATAGGAAATTATGAAAAATGAATTTTATCGGTTCGGGATGTAGTAGTCCTTCATACACAGTAATGATGGTTTCATTTCCCATTTGATGATAGTTGATATGGATACAGGTTATTATATTTACATAATAAAATCTATATATTTTCTAGATACTTATTTTTTTATATCATCATGTTTGAATACAATTTTAATGAGGTAGAGGATGAATTAAAAAATGTTAAGTTTAGAACGATACCTCTTCTTTGAACAACCTATTTAGGTTTCCAAAATAAATACATCAAAGGAGGGTTTTATAATAAAAAAAATCTTCTGGGACGTTATAATTTAATTAAAAAAGTTATTTTGGTAGGTCTTTTTTAAACCAAAATGCATTTTACGAGTGGATAGAAGATGTGAGTGGGTTCCCTTTATACGTGAAAAGTAATGTCATTTTTGTAAGTACCCAAAACTATTCTATAATGGAAAGTCAAAATCAATACATGTGCTAATAAAATGGACAAATTATGTATTCAAGGAAATATAAGTTCCATAAACACATCCTAAATTAAAAAATAAACATGTTTTAAACATGTTATTCTCTTTATCTCTAAGGTTATAAACTTTTAGCATTTTAGTTTTCACCACGGTAACTAGATTGTTTCCATGGTAATTTATCCTTTAAGCTTAAAAATAAAATGATAATTATTAAAAACTTTATACCCCCATATTATAAATATTAAATATAATTTATTAAATAAAACTCCTATGCTTATGGGTAATTAATTATAACAAAAGTGCATGTAATGCACAAAACCCTGTGTTAAACTTGACTATGATAATTAAGATTTAATGTTTTTAAAAATCATTATGAAAAAAAATTACATTATTCAATAATATTAATAATTCATATTAAAAATATGGAATCTATTTTATCAAATTTAATTCATATAAGTTGATGAATTTAATTTAAAAATAAACCCATAAAACATGTTGAGAAACAGTTTTTCAAGAATCTCATTTTCAAGAATAAGATGGCCTTATAATAAATTTATAAAGGTTGTCATCAATATATAAATTTAAATTAATATAAATAGATGTATAATGTATAATTTTAAATTTAATCCTTATTTATTAGGGTTTATTTTAACTAATTAAAAAGGATAAACTTTCGCCGCTTAAATACTGTTTTCAAAAAACTGTGTTTTAAAAAAATAAACTTTTACAAAAATCAATAAATTTGATGATAAAAATGAATTTAATTAGATAATTATAAATAAAATGGTTTATATTTAACATTAATACAAAATCCAAAATATATTGGTACTTTTAAACTAATTTATTTAATGAAAACGAATCATGGTATTTGAAAAATTGATAATTTTCATTATTCACTGAAAAATCAATCATTTTAGAAAAACACCAAAATATTAACCTAAGTTAATTTTGATATTATGATGTTGAAAATTATTTTAAATTCATAATATAAAATTTCTAGAAGTTATATAAATTAATTATAATATTTTCTCATATAAATTAATAAAATTGTTTTTGAAGGAAACTAATTTTTGAAGGATAAGATGAATTTGATAAGAATTGAATTATTATTTATTAAGAATTTATCAATAGATTTATATTTATTAGGGCCTATATATATATCATAAAAATTTTAATCTTAATCGTACTCTCTAATTTAATGGCTAGTTTATTCCTATCAAATTTATATAATTATATTTCATGGCTCATTAAGGCTATGTGTTGCATGTTGTATATGTTATTGAACATAGTTTAATAATTAAAATATTTGGGTATTTCATACACCTAGTATGATTCAAACATATTAATCCACTCCATATAAATTTATTTTTTGGAAAAGGAAGGATTATCAAACTCATGGGGAATATGGCCTGGTGATGATGGATGACTCATTGGGAATATAACCCACTAAGGAAGAAGTTTTAGATAAAACCTCGTAAAAGTCCCACATATGTGGATTATTCCTAGTGATATATATATATATATAAGTATGTATATAATTATTTTTGATATACCCCCATGATAAATTACTTAGCGCTTATCCATGGACAACCCATTCTCTCTCCCTGGATTATTGAATAGACCAAAGGCATCCACTATGTGCCCAAGATAATTGGTCATCGGGAATGTGTCAACCAAGATGAGTAGTATGATCTATGAGGGGTATCATTTGTATTCTCATGATAGTTACACTCATTATCAAGTGTTTACAATATTATAAATCCCTTGAGGGCCCCATCAGTTAGAGATAACAAGAAAAGGTTTCATTTGTCATGTTAATACATTATCAATGGTGTGTGCACTAGTGTCCATGGTCTGGTCATGAATTTTAGGAGGCCTTGGTGGATTAAAAAATCAGTAGTAACCAATATAGAAGATGTAGGGGATGATGGAACTCAGGTAGGGGACTCGGGCATACGGGGTGCTCATTGATGAGGACTTGGGTGAAGGTTCTCCCTTGAGGGGACCTTGGAGAACGGTTTTCCTAGTGTATCATATTTGAAAATATGTCAACAAAATTAGAGTTAGGAAAAAAATATCCTTTGTGTGGGTTAGGGTGAAGTGGTATCCCAGATATAGGGTAGGGTTATGTGTTTACCCTTGGGGTAGGAATAGGTGATGTGGTTTCCTAATTATAGAGAAGAGGGAGAAATATCTCCCTAGTCGCATGGTAGGATGAATATGGATCCATACATAGAGGTATAG
The DNA here is from genome assembly GCA_963277665.1 of Viscum album. NCBI lineage: Eukaryota > Viridiplantae > Streptophyta > Magnoliopsida > Santalales > Viscaceae > Viscum > Viscum album. The sequence goes on from OY728129.1 coordinate 418,066,029, forward strand.
TAATGTGTTAAATATATTTATAGCTTGGATTAATTGGTCACCCTAGTATGAGTTTGGTCTAATTTAGGTCCCTAGTCATAAGCTATGGAAACTATGGCACACCTATGTGAAGAGATGGTGATGGTTTTCCCATGTATGGAGGCTAAGGTGAGATTTCACCCTAGTCATATAGGGTAGGGAGAATATAGAACCCTAATAAGGTTAGGGTGAATATATATACATAATAAGGCTAAATTGGAGTGGTAACCAAAATAATAATGTCTAAGAAAGGGTTCTCCGAAGTATATAGGACTTTAGAGATGACATGAGGGAGTAGCGCCCTAGTGTTCCACCCTTTGAGGGTCCAATCACCCCAATCTCAGATAACTAAGGAAGGAACAATCTCCCATGCATATTTTAATGTGATAATCTTTTCAGTAACACAATTATGCTATTTTTTAGTTAATTAATTTATGCTTGAGGCTTAATTATGATACTTGAAGGGGAATAAAGACTAGGGTGCATCAATATCGGTTCTCCAATGGTGTCCCTTTGTTTTATAATATCTATGTATCAAAAAAATAATGAGGACCCGTAAGGGTCTATTTATAAGAAAATATGGGCACTCTGGTGCATTATTGGATGGGAATGTTAGTTTATTCTTCCAGTTGGTATGAGCATGAGATACCGGCATGCAAGTGATATTATGCAAGTGTGATCACATAAGAAGGTTTCCTGAAGGAGGCGGGAGTATTTTTATAGTTTTGAAAAAGATATAATTCAAACCTAATAAAATAAACTTAGTAATATACCGAGGGATATGGTCAAAGTGACCTTGTCACGTGCCTAGGAACCTGGGTGAAGCGATAGCCCTCTTCTCAGGTTTTTTTCTTTCACCATATCAAGGTTCAAATACTTTACTAAAATGTGGAACAAATAAATTTCCCCCTAAAATTGGATTTGATTAAAAAAAATAGGAAATAATAATGAGTTAAATTTCATTATGTTAATAAAATTTCGATGAAGATGAAATATTAGTTCTTAGTTCAAACTAAGGAACAAAATTGGTTTAGTTAGAATTATATGTGCATTGGTAGTTAGGCAATACATTTTGGTCAACACTCACTGATAACTGAGACAATGAAACATATCTTCTTAGAAATAGTTCCCCGAAAACTTTTTCACATGTGTATAACTTTAGTAAACCTTGAATCTCTACACCATTTTCTCACCCAATCAATTTTTGTTACCCTAGCATAGCATGTTTCATTCATGCTTCACTATGGATTGAACGCTATGATGTTGGGAATGTGCAAACTTTGTGCAGCTCCAAGACATAGGAGAAGTAACCAAATAGAAAGTGAAAGGTAAATATACCTGATAAATGCCACCTGAGCGAATATTGTTTGGGAAATTCCCCCTGGGAAAACAGACCTGGGTGAAATGTTTTACCTTTTCAAATTTTCGCTAAAGTATTTTAGAGCTCATACTGTAATTTTACTAGAATATTTTTCATAATTTCATTTTATATGACTAATAAACTGGTCAAATCCTTTATAGAAACAATATTTCTTGTAATTAAATAACTTTTTTGGATACTGATTCCACTACCAGTATAGAATAAATTATTAAGAATTTTGAGCTCAATTAGCAGAACATTACTATATTATGCAATCAACACCTATAAAGTCTCCTTGAACAGTATTCTCTCAATTACATCACTATAAAACATGCTTCCCCTATAAGGATTCATCCATCTAATTGACATTCCAATTTCAAAAAATATTATTATCACTTACTAACCATGTAAATTTTATTACCATGAGATATCTCCAAAACCACTATCTCTCCCATTGGGAAAATTATTTTGGATAGTAACAATGAGTGATTACATTGTCTACCCCATTATATGTTGGTGATGACTATTGAACCATGAGTGTACACCCAAAATAAATATTTTCCCTCACACTACTATAAATAAATCATTTAAAATCACTAGAAACTGCATTCAACAGTGCTAGAAATGGGTTGTTAATCTTGAAGAAGATAAAGGGGGGTTCCCCTTTAACAGCACTAAAAAACGCTGATAAAGGGTTCCCTTTTTCTGCACTAAAAAAGCAATGATAAAGGTCCCCCTTTATCAATGCTATTTTGAGAACTGATAAAGGACAATTAATCAGTGCTATTTTGAGAGCTAATAAAGGACACCATTATCTGTGATATTTTTAGCACTGTTAAAGTCCCAATTTATCAGTTCTTAATTAGCACTGATAAAGGCCAAGTTTATTGTGATGTGCTATTTATTTAACATCACACCTAGAACCTACACAACACCCGCACACCTACACACAATCTATAGCTGCACACACAGCACAAAACAGCACCTGCACACAAAACAGTTGCACAAAAAAACACCTACACACAATCAAAGAATATAAGAACAAAACAGCGCACAAAAGATTTTTGCCAAAAATGTTATATATATATTACATGAAAACATGAATACAAAAAACACATTGTTATATACATTTCAAACAACTTTTTATATGATTACAATTACAATTAACCAACAAAGAGTTAAAACATTAATATTTCAGCCTTTTTGTATATGTGATCTCCTATCAAAAATTGTCATCCATGGTATTTGTTTCCGAACAAATCATCCGAACTCAAGAAAAAAATTCCACCTATATAAGAAAACAAATATTATGTTATTAATAAAATAATTAAATAAATTAAACATTAATATGAAACAATACATTAATAAAATGTCAATTTTTAATAAAAAAAAAGTCACATTTGGGTAGGTAGGTGGCCATAGGACTAGATGATACTAGATACCTAACCTTGATATGGGTAGGTAAGCATCCTTGGGGCTAGATGTTGTGTGGCATGGTGTGGTAAGGGAGTGTAAGGGTGGTGAGATGTGTTACCTATTACAATCTTCTCTATTGGTGATATTTTTATATATGCAATGATATGGTTGTTTGACCATCATGTGATGTATTACCAGTTACAAACATTACATGCCCATAAATCTTTGGATTGAATTAATATTTTATAAGAGTATCAACATGATTCATTGACTTATATATATTTATTTTTTAAGATTATATTGATGAGAAAAGAAGAGGAAGAAATTTCAACAACAACATGGAATCCAAACGGTTCCATTTATTAACAATAAAAAAATGGGCGAATCTCCACAGTCTAGAGTATCTCCCATAACTCCCCAAATATTGGGGTAGGATAAAGTTATAATACTCAAAATAGTATGCGCTCAGAATATCCCCTAGAGCTTTGCTATCCAATTCACTAGAGTATCTATGGTTTAGCACAAATGATCAATTGATTTAGTTTCCACATCTACACCCTATTTTAGTGCCACTTCTCGGCTATCAGCATCAAATTTGGACCTTTCTGCCACATTGATAAGATTATACTTCTCTATCACTATTTTCTCTACAACATTCAGTATTTATTATAGGTGATAAAATTCATGTTAGAAGTTTTTTATCTCATACCTCCCATCAATGACACAATTTTTATGAGCTTCTAATTCTATTGTACACATTGATGCTCCATTCAAGTCCTCATTGTGATGTTGAATGTCTGAATTTTATGCCTCCATCATCGATACTCTTATCATGATGAACCTATTTTTATCCCTCATTGTGACCACATCCTTCACACTATCATGGATTTATTGATAATATAACTCACTATAACCAAGGGTTGTGAACATGTACCAGAGGTGTCCAATCTAGTATTTCAGATTTTTGAAGGTTCCCTCCATGATTATATTCTAAATATTAACCACACTTGTCACTGAAACTATTGATGGAATATTGAGTGTTCCGAAAATCAACTCATAACTAATACAGAAATAGGAATATACTCCAGGACTAAGTTTCAAAGTGAGGGACTCATACTCACATCCCTTTATGTGATTGAAAAAGGAATGAATTTATTCCCTAGTTATTATATTGGGGAGAGATAAAAATTGGAATGGTCTGGGCCTTCTGAGCTCTAAGGTGTAGTTACTCTAATAAATCATATAAATATTATTAGTCAATATAAAAATAATTCCATCAGAAAATCAACATTCGTGATAATAATTGAGAATATACCTCTATCAACCACATTACAAGCCACTTCCATCACTTAAATATTGAATAGATTGGTGATAATGAAATATTCCTATAAAAAATGACCCCAAGTCACACATAAAGTCCCTTCTATAAATACTAATTGTTCTTCACCTTGAAGTGCTTCAAGTGTAAATTGAGGTTATACAATATGACACATACATGATGGTGTATTCAATTTCATATGAGTATTCAATTTTAGAATAATTTATAATACATTCCACGTGATACCAACATCTTAGATAGCATATAAATATAGTATTTACATATATTAGAAGCCTATAAGAGTGTACTCTCTCATGCCAGGTAAAAGGGAACGATTTCTAGCACGTCCACATCAGAAATCGGGTTCAACCCTGCTTGGACCCTGACCACTTATGCCTATCCAAAGACCCCATACAATATTTAAGTTCTTATTGATGGTATGGAAGGAATGTATTTCTCAGTTTTATTGAGGGCCTGATGAGCACCTATACAATTAGATAGTCTATGATAAGCTACTATAGTAATGAAAAGAAAAAAAGTCCATAAAGTACAACAATTAAGGATTTTTAGAGGTTTCTTAGTGTTTGTAATCTCTCACATTATCTTCTTATTCCTCTTATTGGAAGGGACTTAAAAAGATAACTTGAGGTGCCAAAGTTGGAGCTAATGGAAGCACAAATGGTGTTTCCTTTGGATCAGAAACAAACACTTCCATGAGCTCCATTTGACATGGAGAGCTCTGATCATTATCTTCTCAGTCACTTTTTGACCCATCTTTGGCCACTATGACCCAGGGAAAGTAAACTAGAGAGGTGGGAGGTGACCAAATTATACAATCCACTTGAAATATCCAAGAGAAAAGAAATTTCACCATATTACTTACAATAGAAATGAATATATGAAATTGATGATAAAATTAATCATACCTCTTCATTAGATCCATCCTAGTCTCCCTTATCTTCACTTGTTACTATTTTACTAGGAATTGTCATTCTCTAAGCTAGGGGTGTGTAATTGACCTAGAGTTTGATAGAATGAATCACCACACAATGTTCTTGGATAAGTGATTTGAATTTAATGGGATTTTGTTCATAAAATATTCTTTTGGGAGTGATCACACTCCCGAATCCCTCTAGATCTATTTCCACTTGACACAACACTCTTCAGAACTCATTAGTCAATTTATTCCTCCTCAAGTTGTCCCATTATTGGAATGCGATGGTAAAAACCACTATAATTCGATCATATCCCCCACTGACTGGAACTTCTTTCATAGGAACCCCATACTTTGTTACCAAATTTGTTGGCACTCACCGTGTTGATGTTGTTGGATATAAGTTCATAATTTTCTTATAAGACATATAGAGAATTATGGGTCTTCTAGAACACTATTTTTTGTATGGAATCTAACTTTTTGATGATTCCAGAGCCCATGTGTCCTCCTCCTCATCCACTATTAAAATATCTATGTTCTTTATCACAAATGGATCCAACTGACTATTTTGGTATGATAGGACCATGGTATTGATATAAGAATGAGAGAGGAAAAAACCCACACTATCTAGAGGGAAGTTCACCCGGAACTAAGTTTCCTATCAGGTGAAAATTATCCACAATTGTTGGGCCACCATGGGATGCATTTCTAAACAGACGTGGGAAGGAGTGGGGAATTTCATCAGAATACAATGAACTATATCCCAAAGTGGTATGATTCATACCACTCATAGAATATATTTAAATTAATACAAGTGGATAAAATACCCTCACATGTGGCTAAAAGATAGGCTTAGGCTATAGGATCACCCTTTACATTATTGGTAATTTCACAGGTTGGTGCTCTGTATGGTATATAAAAACTGATTATAATGGTTCACTTTTCTCTTGATCTCCTAGTTCTATAGTGTTATTATCCAAACCCTGCTGATAATTTATATAGATTTCTTGAATTGGTAACAAGTAATGTTATGAGTATTATATAACTCATATCCACCAATGCGGGGGCCCATCCAACCCCACCGTAGTGGGAAGGGACTGAATATTCTGAATGGGGCATACCCCTAAAGATGTGGTGTAGTTGGTAATATAACTTAGCCAACATGGTAACAAACAAGTTGATAATTGTACCACCTACAATAACCTCTACCATAATTAATTTGGATACTATAACTCCACCTTTTTTCTACGTTGTGAATAATTACCTGCTTAGGTACATTGCTAAAAAGCTTACTAGATGAAGAATGTGATGGTCCTGGGAGGTGAATGACCATCCATAGTCATTGAATTAACACACTTAAACTGTTTTAAAGTGATAACCATCTTTCCCATAGGATTATCATGATGTCCAAGCCTTGGTATTCTTATTTATATAGTCATGTCAATTCTTCTTGATAAAAAATTCATCCCACGTCTTAAAGGGGATGTCAATCCCTGGATATGGGTCCTTCCCAAGTGATGTTCTAGTCAGATTGATGAGATCCTACATAATGGTAGGTTTCTATTCCATGTTATCCTCAATATATGGGGGATGAATTTACTCATCATACTTGTCTCCTAAAATAAATGCACCATATATCATCTTAATGTTCCCTATACTAATGTTGAACTCACCATACATAAAATGAAATGTGTTCATGTGTTGACTCTATAAACTGAACAAGTCGACCATCAAAAAAAAATTCAATAAGGGTTTGGAAATCCTAAATAGATTCATAAAATCATATCTTTTCATCTCAACCACAAAATCTATGGTAGTACACTAAACCAAGAAGGGACAACCCCATTTTATCCAAAATCTTCCACCTGATCGAATAACCCATCCAAATACCACCACAACAAATAATTTTATATATAATTATACATTTTTTATCTGTATATATGGGTTTTAAGCTCCAAATAATGTTATAACCCTTTAATATCAATCCACATGCGTTTCAAAATTAATTGTTAGAGATGTCTTCTTTGTAGATGAATTACCCACATATGAGATGTTCTTCTTAAACATATTATTAGTCTTAAGGATGTAAGAGGGAGAAATGATCCCTTCATGAGTTGGAGAGATACTAGTGTCATTTCAAATAACAAACCCATATAATGGAAACTAATTATAAAATTGAAAATCCAAGATATTATTTCCCATCAAGCTTTTAAGATTCTCGTGAGTGGACTGAATGACTATGCATTGGTCAACTTCCACACTACCGACCATTGTAGTCCAATGAACTATAGCCTCCTCATCTTCAATTCTTGAATTCATTTGTATCATAAGAAAGAGAAAATTAAGATTAATTATGAAGACTAAGGATTTTGGGTTTAAAAGGACATGAGTAAGAAAGGGGAACATGACTAATTAGAAATATCATATTATGTGCATGACTTGTTCAAAGTCATGGGATCACATGACCATAATAGGATTACATGATCAAATGAACCTGGGATATTTATATGATTACACGACCCTTGAAGCTTTATATGACCATGTAAATAAGACAAGAAAACAATAATAATGGTTCAAGTGTATTTCCATAATTGATTATGTGATTTTTTTTTTGTGATTTGATCATGTGATGAGATCACATGATCAGTTCACATAAATCATTCATACAATGGAGCTTATGTGACATGATTACATGAATAGGCTTATTTAAAGTAGAGAAAAAACTTAAGAATTATCATAGAGATATGAAATATTGAGTCATTAGTGAAATAGATTTTCTATTACTCTCCAATCTATAGAAAATTTCATAGAATCCCAAGAGTATCTTATAATACTAGAAAGAAAAATAGAAGCCCAAGGGAATTAGTTAGGTATTCACTTCCTTATAAAAAAGTACTTTGTTTCCTCTGGAATTTTTATGTGAGGTGTGTATGCAGCTGGGAATTTATGGGATGCAGGTTTATTTGAGAAATTTTTGAGATGCAAGATCTATGGAAAATTATTTTACTATGTAAACACCAAGATTACCTCTGTGATTGAGAAGACACAAAATTGTCTCTCTTCCTACAAAGGGATGTCTCATGGATAAAAATGTTCTAAAATAAATGAACCCAGCAAGAATAACGAAAATTAAATCAATGTTTCATTATATAATTTTTGTTAAATTATACATATTATATCATAACATTACCTTCAAATCATTCCAAAGGGTTTATTTGGTCCAAATATAAGCCAGTAACAATGCTAATGATTCTTTGTGCACTTTACTATTGTTGGTTAACTACCGCTTAGTATAGAATCTGATCTCAGAATCTGATCTGGAATAAATGGTTGCAGGAAGAGAAGGAAAATTGAACACTAAATGATGATATCATAGAGATGGTGTTGGATGTGATAATCACGAGGATGTCGGATCGGAAGTCTAGATCAAATGTTATGTTAAGCGGTATTTAACCAACAGTAGTGAAGAATACTTAGTTTTTTTATTAAATTTGTGAGTGTTGCACAACCAATATTCTTCCAACACACTACATTAGAATAAAAATCTTCATAAATGACAAAAATACAGAATATAAATAATCCATGACCCAATAGTTTTGGTCTATTTCTTTTGGAAACATTGAAATACAAAGAACTAGTTCATAAGAGTCTCTCATTCGGTTATGCTTTACTAGAAAGACAAATCATTTCTAAAACCATTCTTCATATCCTAAGAATATAAAACACAATAAAGGGTTATCATATATTCTCAATATGTGTAAACAATGGATATATCAATGATCATATAAGGATAACATATGTATTAGAAATTCACTTTATCCTATTTTTGTACAATCTTCCATCAGGTATGTTGCTCATTCCTTTCTAAACACGTCTATATCACCTTGTGAATATGATAATTTGAAATATTCATTGATGTAATGAAAAAATATAAATACCCAAAGCATTAATAAATATTTTAAATGAACTTATAATTATTTTTGAAAATGCATCTTTAGGAATGCTAGTTTGTTGATGAAATAAAATCTCTTTCATTAATTTACAAACATAAATACCACAGTCCTTTCCATTTGTTTGTTTTGGATACTATAGAAACATCAACAAAAATAAGTATTTTTTTAAAAAATTCTTTTGGATAGTGCAATATTATTATATATACAAGGATACTTTTCTGCTTGTAGATCTTGTGGGTATTCTTTTCTTAGGCCTTAGATTCATTCCATGAAGTAGAAGATATTGACGCACCGCCCTATCATAACAGAATCCTCATTAAAAGATAATATAAATTATATAACTAGATGTTTAGTTTTAAAATGTTGGATATAGTGTATTACAAATTGAAAAACACAATCATACATGGTCGGTTTTTTGCATATCCATGCATTGAATCTAGAAAATAAATCTTTAGAGTATTTGAATTGACTACTATCAGCATCCGATGATTCCTAAAAACAAAAAATGGAATAAGTAATGAATGAAATGATAATATAGCTGATATGATTAAATTTTATACTTTTACCCCTACATCATTGGTATTAAAAAGAGTCTGTCATCTGTAATTTTGTTTTCAAACTATTTGAGCAGGGATGAAATTATTTCAGCCTCTTTATCAGAATTTATTTCTTCTTTTGAATAGTTGATATGAGGACTAACGAGTCCAAAACAAATCATGGAGAAATCCCTTCAATTGTTTTTCATATATATGGCTATGAAAAATATGAAATGTATTCGTACTTGAGGATTTCATTTACATTTTTAAAACTAATGAAATCTGATTTTCCCTCGCTAAACTTATTGGTTTCAAAATAAACTATATGAACATTGTCTTCTATCAACATTGTATCCACATGATCTTGAAATGATATTAAATGTGGATATAGAATAGGTGGGGTGAAAGTGCTCTCAATAGATTATTTCAATCGATTGGTTGATCCTTGAGATAGTTTTGAGTCGATCTTTTTCCCCCCCTTCTTTTTGTCATTCTATAATAACATTTATTGGTTCAAAACTTTTTTCATTAAATGTTAAAGGTACATCTTGAAAAATAAATTGGAAATGGACACCTCTTTGTCGACATGTTTTTTTACAAGATTTGACGGTCATGTGATGAATGTTCCAACATCTTGTACGACCATATTATTGTCATCATCGTCATTTGTAATAAGTATATCGGAATGCGGCTCATTAGCTAGGTTAATCGACACTCTAACATTATTTTTTGAAAGTTATCTATTGTGTAGCATTTCGTTCTTCATATTGAACATCTTATCCCTCGTTACAAGGAGATTGGTGGGAGTTGATAGTTATAAATCATAGTTATTTTCACCCTGTGGAATATTTGTACAAGAAAGGTATAAGTGTCTATGTGATTCACATTTCACAGAAACAATTATTATAATATTTCTTACCTTAGCTAAGTTAGGTTTTTATGGGAATGGATTGCCTCAATGACGGTGGGGGTGGGGAGGGATCTTCACGCACGGGTTTTTGTCAAGTTGTTTATTCTCTTTGCCTCCCCCCATCAAACTTGTTATCATATCTCTCTAGTATAGTAATTATTATTGAAACATAGCTATTGTTTCTCTCATATTTTTCATTTCCTCAGTTTGATCCTTTACTTTCTTTTCTTTCTGAAAATATGTTAAGGGTGTCACCCCAAAACCCGCACCTCTGACGCGGCCATACAGTTCTGGATGCTTCAAGGCTGTTGAAAGTATGTCTACCTCTAGTGAGGGTGTTGTTGATTCTTGTTACTATGTCAGATAGAAAATATTGTAAAATAGGTAGTCATTGTTATATAATAGCGCTTTTTAGTAAATAAATTTTATATTATTTCATACTTACATAGGTTTCCCACACTTTTTGTGTGTTTTCATCTATCAGTATCCCCTCTTTATTTACACGAGCCTCCTTCCATAGCACATGGTGTGGGATGGAAGTGGATTTCAATTTCGATTCATCAATCTTCATATAAACAGATGAATAGGGTTATGGTATTGTTTTAGGTCACATAATATTATTACTATAGATTTTAAATACGTACCATTTTTTCACAAGTGAAGTGTACCCCATGCTTAATTTATGGTAGGGGTACACTGCTTTTGTTTCCCGTTCTTTATTTTCAACACTCAGTTGTTTTTTCATAAATAAACAACTTTCATTCAATGTGATAAATACAAGAAATGTCAAATAATGTATTACCACACACAATGTACCTAAAAGTTCTTCTCTACATGATGGTCACTAAATGCATCCCATGATCCTTGGGATATCAAGTGTGCATAAAGAAGAGGTGAGTATGGGTTGATTTTCCCTTCAGCGTATTTTAGATGATATTTCGTTAAAATTGAGAGGAAGCCTCTATGAATCCTTTAGGAGACTATTAATACATATTCCTTGTGTGAGGTATCTACTATAAATTCACACTACAATGGATGATGAAGAGTAAGTCAATGTTTTAGTATTTTATTTTATTTTAATAAATTAAAGAAATTAAATCATAATGTTATCATAATCTCTTCCCGTATTAGTGTCTTAAGCCCGGTGACAACATGGTGTCACAGATTTAAATCAATCATCATGCGTTTTTGATTGAAAATTCCAATGTAGCTACTAAATATGGATTTTTGGGGGTTAACATGTTAGCCTCTCTTATTCCATCCCACCTCAAATTTTAAGCCTTTTGTTTTTTCCTTAAGGATTTTGGCTAACACTGTCAAAATATAGAGTGGGTGTTTTTTTGTGCCATCATGGATTCATTTCCTACCATTTCCTCAGAAGAATCATCATTGTGTTTCTCTGGAGAACTAACATCACCACTGGGACCAACATAAACAGGTTGAGAAACATGTTGTATCTCAGCACTGGGAACAAAAGCAATAGGTTGAGAAACTAGTTGTTGCTCTGCACTAGGACCAGCAGTAGTAGGTTGAGAGACATGTTGTGCCTTGGTATTGGGCACATCAATAGGTGAAGAAGTCATTATCTGCAAAAGTGGTTTAACGTTTAATTTATATTACATAAAAGTATCAGTGAACAGATAATAACATAATGTAACACAATGTATATTACAATAAATAAATAACATGATTATTGAAATTTATTTTTTTAGGATGAAGAGATTTGACCCCTCTATTGACTATGTGAATCCCTTCATTGTGGTCTCCTCTGACATAAAAAACACAATCTACATTGGGACCACTACGAAATGATTTCAATGTCACAATGACAGGGTCATCCTTCATTGAACTTTCATCTGTCCCGTCATTTTTTATCAACAACAGAAAAATTGACCAATTTCGAATAGAAGGATAAGGAACATAAAATAGTTGTACTGCCTATGATTTCATTATAAATGGTTCATCTGTCTCCTCTTCCTTACTGAAATAAACTTTTATGAATCCCAATTTATTTATTTTAATAGCACTCTTGTTATCAACCTACTTACATTGAAAAATCTACACTTGGAATTTCATATAATCCAACTCCCATATTTGTTTGATGATGCCAAAGTATAACATATTTGCAAAAATTGGATTTCTTTCCTTAGCACTGAAAACGTGAATCGCTGCAACCACAAGTGTAACCTCACTATTCTAAATTGTATTATCTTCATCATTTTCAATTGTATAGAATGTATAACCATTAACTACATAAGAATTGTAATATAATACATACACACTTTCTCCACTGGCAATCCATAAAATTTGTTCTAAAATTGAGTCCATATTTTCATCTAACTTCATAAAAATATGGTCTTAAAACAATCCTATAAACTATCAATTATGTGTATTTGATATCCATTTTTCAACCGTAGATGGATTCAAATTCCTAAGAATTTATTTGTGGGTTTGAACATATGGTTCAACATCAAAACTGTTATTCAAACCATAAAGGTGGGCCTACTCCCAATATGTAATATTGACTGTGACAACCTATCTTCCAAAAATTCTTTCACCCTTAAGCCTCCCAGTGTGATGAGATTTTGGTAGGCCAAGGTCTTCCACACCATATAGGTATTCAGTATAGAATTCAATAGTATCTTCAACAATATATTGCTCCGCAATACAACCCTCTGGAAAACTTCGATTTTTGGCATACCCTTTCAAAATCTTCACATACAATTCAATGAGGTTCATCAATCTATAATGTACAGGACCACATAGTTGAATCTCTCTCACCAAATGAATCATCAAATGAACCATCATATCAATGAATGTTAGTGGGAATAACATTTCCAATTCACATAATATGATGGCAATTTCTCTTTCCATGGCAGGAAATTTCTTCAGGTCTATAACTTTGTTACATATATATTTGAAGAAGAAACTGAGCTTCATTAATCTATGGCATACATATTTGGGAAAAATTCAATGTAAAGCTATAGGAATTATATCTTGCATCAAAAAATGGCAGTCATGTGATTTCAAACCCTTTAACTTTAAATCACTCATTGACACGATTTTCTTGATATTTTAGGAATACCCCTTTGGAACCTTTACGTCATTCAAGAAGTTTCCAAACTGATATCTCTCCTTCCTGGAAAGAGTGTAAGAAGTAGGTTGAAGAAATTTTCATTCTTCACCCATCACTGGTGCCAACTCTTCTCGTATTCCCATCTGAACCATGTCCCATCTAGGGATGGTATAACATATCCAACCTTCAATACAATCTGAACCACTAAGATCTCTAGGCCTTATCCTCATCATAGATATATAATAACGATTAAGATATTATTAACAAGCATGGAAGATAAGCCTTATCCTAGATCTTAGCTAGACAATGATTTATAACTAGCATCGAGCAATAGGCTATTACATAAGAAGCTCATACATGATCCATCCTAAGCAGCCTCACCAAACGTATCCATAATTATCATATCCTATAGTTAAAAAATATATCATGATAATCCCAAGACCTATACGTAACAATATATCAACAAGAAATCTCTTTTTTCATATTTAGTTACCAACCTACACCACCCCCGTGTAGATTTACCTACCCTTAAGGTCGTATGGAATCCACATTATCATTTCAAAAAACATCATAATCAACCCCTTTCCATGTACTAAACCTATAAGGGTTCTAAGAGAGATGTCACAATTTCATATAGCCATGATAAATATTTTTTGTGGGATAATCAATACAAACCATGTACTCAACATGATATAAGATTTAAAATAATCCTTGATATATATCACACAACAATCTACACAATAGTTCTTCTATCACTAGTACCCACCATGACATCCCACCAATCACACTATGTAGTACTACCACAAAGGCACACAACTCTGGATAGGAAAATCTGTTGTAAAGGCATGGTCTTTACCAATAAAGTTCACATCACTATCATTGTACCCCAATTAAAAATCCATATAAAGACCTTTTCTATGTGATTGCCTTAATTCTTCCCTCACAGAATCCTCCACCCATGTCACTTAAAACATGATTGATCATTATCCCATTCATATAGTTTCAACCTAGGCTATTAGTAATTAATAACAAGAACCAATACCACTATAGGGTTCATTTGACCTAACTCTACACACCAATTGTCTTCCTAATGCAGAAGAGTAAAAATTCATTACATAAGAGACTCACCAGGGAGAATCTGTGCGATGTAGAGGAGGCTATTGGGATGGTTGTCAGATGAGGAGGGTGCACTGGAGCAGGTCATGTGGACAAGGTGACTGCGCATGTAAGAGGAGGAGAAAGAGTGGAGGAGGAGCAGGAGGAGGAGATAGTTGTGGCGGAGGAGGATGAGTCAGCAGCCAGAGGAGGAGGAGGAGGCAGCGGCGTTGGCGGAGGAGGAGAAGCAGGGTCACAGCAGAGGGTGGATTGTGGTAAAGGAGTATTATAAGGCAGCAGTGGTGGACGAGGAGGAGGAAAGTCGCAGAGGAGGAGGAGGAAAAGGCAACAGCGGTGGAGAAAAAAGAGGAGGAGCAGTCACGACAAAGTAGAGGTCCACAGCATAGGGATCAGCTTCCGTGAAGGCTTGAATGGGTGCGACAGAGGAGGGACTTGTTAGGGTTCTTTTATAAAAACCACTAGAACCTTTATCCGTGCTAGTTAAAAGTGATAATAAAGGTATATTTTATCAGTGATAAAATAAAAGTGCTGATAAAACATAGCTTTATTGTGCTAAAATTTTAGCACTGATAAATAGGTATTTTCTCAGCACTTTTTTAGCACTTATAAAGGAATATCTTTATCAGCGCTCAAAAAGTGCTGAAAAAAAACCTATTTATCAGTGCTGAAATTATAGCACTGATAAATACTTATTTTATCAGTCCATTTTTAGGGCTGATAAATATATGCCTTTATCAGTGCTAAAAAAGCACTGATAAAGGTATAATTTTAATAATTTATTTATATTATTATATATTTATTTAAAATGATATATTGGATAAATATATATATTTATTTATTAATAATTATAACTATAAATAGTATATTTTTATAAATATTGATATAAAATTGTTAATATATTTATATTAACAAAATTATAATTACAAATGTATTTGAAAAGTATTTATATATATCATTATAAATATAATAAAATATATTTATTATTTAAATATATTTAATGTAATTTTATAAGTACATTTTTTAGAACATATATAGTTCATATGGGTAACATTATGAATTAATCAATTTACCACATCATGTAATGTACAAATTAATATTCATGCATATGATACATAACATATATGCATATATTCGTTAACCAGATTCATTTGAAAACACCTATATATTCAATAATTTTACTTATAAATATATATATTAAAAATTATTCTATATTTATAAATATATTAAATATATTAAATATATTAAATATAATAAATACAATGACCTGATCTAATAAATATAATAAATATCTAATAAATATAATAAATCTAATAAATATATTTATTATTTAATATAATTTATTATAATATTATAATTATTTAATTATATATATATATATAATTATAATCATCAAAATAATTTTTCAATTAAAACATTATATATTTTTTTTTAAGTTATTAAAAAAATATTAATTATAAAAATTTCTTTTTTCATACATACATACAAAAAAACATTATTTTTAATTGTAAGTATAATAATTATATATAAATTAATAATAAAAACTTTTATAAGCGGTAATAATGGAACTAAAAATTTTACCCTTTATTAGTGCTAAAAAAGTGATTATAAAGGGTAAACCTTTATCAGCACTTGTTTTAGCACTGATAAAGGAAACATTTATTAGGGCTTTTAGCTAGCGCTGATAAAGGACCACCCCTTTATCAGCACTTTCTACTTAGTGCTGATAAATGGCAGCCCTTCCCTTGCCCTATTTTGTGGTAGTGTCACACGTTCAAAAGAGGTGATGGAGTCTCCAATGGGACCTCTATCCTAGATAAAATTATTTTAAGGAGTGGTCAAATCCCATCTACGTAAAACAAGATTGTTTTGAAAAAGATAACTATTTGATTGATTCTTATATTTATGAATTTTATTGAGAATCACTCTTTTTAGTTTACCATTATCATGTCCTCATCCTTGAGTTAATCTTAAAATGGTGTTATTTGGCCAACACCTTTCATTTTTATATAGGGTGGTCATTTCCAACCTCTGGTATATTTATAAGATCAAAGGAATCCATATCCTTAGTGACAAGTATGATGAGTTCCTCCCCCCTCATGGTACCTAGTGAGACATCAAGTGAATTATTTTCTTAAAAAAATGACTTACTATGGATAGTTTATGAGCTGATGAAAAAAGAGTTCACATCTCTCATTATCCATTTATACATGTAGACTGTGATATTATTACGCCCCCTTGGATAATGATCGAGGTTGAAAAGTCCAAGGACCTACCTAACTCAACATAGTGGTAGGTACCAAGATTCTTACTAGTATATTCACTATCATGGTCAGTAAACAACACGGTGTTATCAAGTAAGGTTGGAGCTAATTTTGACCCTTCAATTGTAAATCCTTCTCAATATGTTTCTTAGTTAGTAGATACTTCCATCTATAGATACTCACACTGGGTTGAGGTTAACTACATTTGTGATGGCTACCCAACTAGCCTCATAGGTACGAGTAAACCTTATCATTTCATCATTTGGAAGGTTGTATCAAGTTATATGTAAGATTATAAACATTTTAGGAGGCACATACCTATTTAAAATTTTGTTTTCAATACCTTTAAATTGGTTAATGGAATGATAACTAAGAGTATAATAGGTATCAGGGGTGTTTTGGGGGATTAGGGTAATGAAAAGGTGGGGGAAATGTCATTTAATTCAAAGAGAATGATTGGTGCATGGTTAATACTAACCTTGTGTCATATCCCAAGAGACCATGTGGGTTGTCCCCCTTGGAAAAAGGTTAAACCATGGATTCTACATGGTTTTTTAAATTATATTGGTGGATCAGCCAAAATATTAAACCTAGCCCCATTTTAGAAAAAGGGTGTCTCACGGGCGGCGTATTTTTTCATCTATGCGCCTTCTTTTTTTTACTAAAAAATCATTTTTTTTATTTAAAAATATTTTCTTTATGGATAAGATGAGTCAAAATTTATAGTCCCAAAAAATCACCAGGTGAGAATCAATGTTTCAAACTACAGAACATAACCAGTTTCCAAATTTGAATTTTAAAAAAAACCCAAAACTCGACGAATGCCTCAATTCAGGAGTCGCTAGTTTCTTCCAAAGTCACTTCATTTCCCATCAACCATCAACATCATTGGAAATCCACCATCATCTCCCCACCCATTACTAATCACCAGTGAGAAAGCCGCCGGGATCCATCATCATCGATGAGAAGCACCAAATTCTTTGTCAAAAAAACACACAGCATAAAGCATCACCATTGTGAACCAAAAAACCACCATCACACCATCCACTGTCTTCTAGGTCGCACCTCTTAAGATTCCAACCGCAGATCAAACAATACCATCCCAAAACCTCACCAGGATCCAACGCACCCGACCGACTTGGCTAGGCGAGAAGAAGCCAGAGGCCATGGAAGAGTTTGAAATGGGAAGGCCCAATCAAGGAAGAGAGATCTTCAACTGGACCACAAACCACACACTTCGGAACAACCATCACCATCACACCAAGCATATCCATCCAATGAAAAAATATGAAACTTTAAATGAAAGAGTAAAATAAAACAATCGGGAAATAACATATGAGATGAACGGAACCAGAAATAAGAAAAAACTATTGTTAATGCTCAAAAATAGTATCAATCCACTAAGAAAAGAGGTGAATAACTAAAGAGTTAAATGCCAAGGAATAAAAATAGCATAAAACCAGGGAAAACTTCAAAACAAGTGGAATATTGGAAGATTCAGGCAAGGCCTCAGCAGCAAAACTTGACCGCAAACCCCCTCACATCCCAAACCACTGTGATTAATGCCATGTAGGACCATAAATAGAGTTTAGTACAATAGATCTAGTTAGAATATTTGTCAAGATTCATGGCCGAAGGTCCAAAAATCTGAGATAAAGGCCCATAAAAGGGAAGAATAGAAAAGAGACATGCCACTCACCATCAAAGAAGCACACCTGAAGCCAAGGACATCGAAAGAGAAAGAACCGCTATAGAGGAATATCCTGAGGAGGACCTGATGATGGAAAGGAAGCAGAAGAAAAGGTGTGAGAGAAGAATGAAGTAGATACTGAGAGGCGGTTCTCCATTGCGAGATAAAAAACCCTGGGGGATAACAAAGAGGACAAGAGGCCGAGCTCTCCAGGCGAGAACAGAGCCATCCCCTTTACAACTTTGCACCTTATTAAAAGTGTGTTATTTTAACATTTTCCCTAATTTCTTCCCCATTTCCTCTTCTAGTATCCTATGGTAAAAACACCTTTCTTCTATTCAACCCAAGAGTGATTCTCCTTCGATCTATGGTTGTTTAAACTATCATTGGTTGTAAATAGAAACTCTGTTTTTTTATATCATTCCTCATTCCTTTGTTTTCTATAATAACAATGGCTGAATTCTTTCTCTGCTTCAGAATATATAAAACCTTTTTTATATGGAATTATTATTTCTAGTGTTGAGGGTTTTTTAGGAATGAATAAATATTTTTATAGTGAGTTGGTTTCTACAAGCTTGAGGTAGTAGGTTTACAAGTTTTATCTCATATTATTGATGCTTATTCATGTGTATGTGGTTTTTATTTTGTTCCATTGTGTTGTGAATTTTATTACATGATAAGAAATGATAAATTGGGTGTCTAAATAGTATTTGTGACCTTTCATAGGCCTTACTGGATCCATTAATAAATATTAGACCAGTTATAGGTCCACCCATGGAGTGTTCCACACTTTTGAACGTGGTAATTGAGTTTTTAAAATGATGAATTGAAGAGTTTATGATATTTAAGTAAGTGTAATTATGTTTATAGTATTAACTTGGAGTAAATGATTTTATTTCTAAACTTGTAAGGTTAAATGGGTTATGAGATAACTATGGGGGAAGTGATAAATAGAAAATCGGATCATGTCCATGACATAAAATGTGTTGAAAGTATGTTCAATGGTTGTGGTTATGAATAAATCATAAAATGGTTTAGTTATGGAATTGATTGATATGTAATGAAATTAATGAAACATGGGAACAATTGTGAAATGAATTAGGTGTACCCTTGATATTTTTATTTTTTGAAAAGTAAAAGTGCTTTAAACCATGGGGAATGTGTATTTATGGAATAATTAGTGAATAGGGACACAGCAGCTCCCATACATGGGTATTAATTGTTGGACATGTAATTACTTATATTTGATGTATTATAGATAAATATGAAGTTTAGTATCCTAGATTTCATATGATGCACGTGGATGTCCTTATGCATGGATAGGGTGTTGTTAGGGTTATCTAGGTACTAAAGTCTATTTGTGTGTTATGAGTAAACAGATTCATACACATTAGTATATTAATTTTAAATGATTAATGAATTCCCTTTGTTGTTAAAGTGAAGTGTAAAACCCTTTGTATTTTTTCATTGACTTCTATCATGGCCTAAGTATATTTCATGGATCTAGATGTTATGATAAGATCGGGGTTACATGTGGGTAACTATTAAATGTTCAATTGGGTAACTTATTAATTTTGTCATGTTTTTCATTATTTACTTATACTTGACATGAAATGTTATTTTTTATGAGATTACATAATACTTTAGACACTATTGGTGTTGGCCTACTGATTTTTAGTCACACCCTACATGATCTATCATTGGTACTCAATTAGATTTCATGATTACTAGTTAGGATAAGGGAAAAGGCCTTGTGATAGATGGTTATTTTGGGATACAAGATAGAGAATAGATGAGAAGACCATAAAGATATTAAGAACCTATTTGGTATTGTCAAAGCATATGTTATTTTGGTTTTTCCATGACACATGACACTTATATGACATGAAATGTTTTCTGTAATGGTTGTGTGAATTCACCCAATTTTAGTAATTGATTACATGATGCATGATTATTATTTTTACTACCATGGTTATTTTGTAAATTGATTTTCACTATATTTTTACTTTGGTAAATAAGTAATAGTATCCCAATATACCTCATTAGACCCTCACTACTAGTTGGTAGCCTTCGGAATATGGGGATGCGTTCTTAAGGCTATGTGGTACGCCGGTTCAGGGACCAGTTTAGTGGAACCATAGTCAGGAAGTTACATTATAGGATAATTTTAGTAGGTAGAGACACCACATAGTACCTGTAACCTATTATAATTAACGCATTAATAGATATTACCACACTTTGGTGGGTACATATTGAGAAGCATTACCTCATATCCTCAATTATCCTGTAAACCAACACTATTGGAAAATGTGGATATAAAACCAATAATTAAGTTGGTCCATGTTCTTGACCACATACTCGGGGACCACATTCATTTAATCATTAGTTCCTATGAGGATCTTGTTAGTAAACTAGTGTTTGATAAAAAAAATAAGTCTAAAAAAAACCACTCATATAATTTTTTTTAGGATAGAGCACTCATAGAGAGAGTTGATGGGGACCGTATTTGTGAAACTAACATTCTTCATAGGTTCAAACTCCAATTTTAGTTTATATAATAATTGATCCCACGCCATACAATGAAGTGTGTGTGGATAACATCTGTTAATCCCATATAAATTCTAGTTAAGGATGAAGCATGCTGAAAACATCATAGTCAATTATGTATCATCTAAGGAACTAACTGGTTTGAATCTAGAGTACGTTATTTCATAGACTGAATTTTATCTAGGTATTATATTATGGGGATCCACCCTATAGACACATATGCATACCTTTATTCTTATAAAGGGATCTTAAAAATAATCTAATATCCTCAAGATAGAAAATCTACTAAAGAAATGGATACCAATAAAGTTGAGTCTTGCATCAAGGTTTAAGGTCCTTAATGGAAATATTCTCAAATTCAATATATAGAGATACTAATGGACATATATGTTAATGTTTTTTCTTAAATCCATAACTCCTTTGAGTATTACCTGCTTAACATAATAGTATTGAACCCATATATTATTTCATTTTCCTCAATTCCATTAAATTTCCATGCAAGAAACATAATCTTAAAATATATTCTAGTTCTAGATGAAGAAGTGACTCTGAGAACAAAATCAAACACCATGAAAAAATCACATGTTTAAGGGATTATAAAGTAACCCAAATTGATTGTAACTTAAATAGTTTAATAATTTTAAGATTTATATAGTACATATCACAAACAGTCACACAACCTAAGGCCCAAAATGTTAAGTGTCTTAGATATTACCTACATAAATATCTTATTTTACAACACCTGTAATAATTACTCTATAATCACACTCATATATACCATTTTCTAGAAATATCACATTATATAATCATCATCATAACCTAGAATATAGAAACATAAGATATGGGTAATCTCAGACACATAACAAGGTGAAAACACATCATAATGTATCATGACATAAACATGACAGAGAACACAATGAAGAGGATAAATATATTATTAAATGATCATAATACCATATATGATAATCATAAAACATGCTAAAGAACTATAATATCATAAAAATTCACTAATTATAAAAGTTTTTATATGTATTAAGTACATCCGAATAATCATAAAACATGTGAGCATGATGTAACACTGTGGAATACATTAAAAATAAGGCATAACATAAAAACATCACATATCATAAAAATGTAATGAATATTGGAAATATATAATTACATGATAAATAATTTTAAAATTTGGTACAACCATAATAATAGGAAACCTTTATGAGAAAACTCATTATACCCACACTTATCTGAAAGAATTCATTATATCCACCCATGAAAATGTGATCAAACCAATTTTTCCCATGGATATATTAAAAAACACATTATATAAATTACTTAATATCTTATGAGGTATAAAAATATACCAATATATTAGAGTATGATATATTACCCCACCCATAATTATCCATACATAACTGTACCACTTAAAAATAATCATCATCGTATATTAAGGGACCCATGGAAAAAATAAGTTTCTAAAGCTCAAAAAACCCATAAAATGAAAATAATAAATCACATTACATCAAAAATATAATTTTACCAAAGGAATTATATCCTAACAAAATAAATAGTATTATCAAAACATCACTTCATGAAAGATGATCCTTTGAGGAAACATAGATGTGAAATTACAAATATTTCAAAAAATATTGTTAAAATTATTGTAAAAGATGAAGTTAAAATGACATTCAAAAAATTGATAAGGGAAATAGAATACTGTTAAAAACCTTATTATAAATATTTAAAAATAAATAATTCTTTAAAATAAACAAAAAATCAATTTAATAAATCATGAGTAGTAAATAATGAAAATAAATGCCTTTATTAAGTTTTTTAGGTTGTTTTAAAGAAAAAATTCATCATATAAAAATGTAAATACATTCATTTTAAAAAACTATTAAATGAAAATAGGAATATTATAAAATAAAAAATATATTTTTTTTCATTAAATAAAACACTTTTGATTGAAAAATCATGGACATTGAAGGGATGATTCATTAGTAACAAAGTGAGTTATTCTTAACAATTTTATACTTTAATTTTGGAAAAAATTTAATCAAAAAAAGTGGTTATAGATGATGATAATTAACTTCTATAGAGAATAAGTGGAAATATCATATAAAATAGGGTAATATCATGGTCAAATAAGGATTGAAAATTATATTAATGTAAGAATGACTATGATCTAATGAATCATAAATTGATTGGATAAAACCCTTACACCTTTTGTAATTTTTGAGTCAAAACCCTATGAGAAAAAGAAAACTAAATAGAAAATTATATATAATGAAATACAGGATAATAATGATACAATCTATTAAAGTTCCATTAGATATACCATTGCAAAAAAACATGATTTACAATAAGAGTGAAAATCTGAGACAAGAAACCCTTACCATGGTTCTAATTTATTCTGTGAACACGCCTAATTTTCTAAATAGCCAAATTATTTTAAATATAAAACTTATTAGGAATAGTATTCATAAAAATTTCACTTAATAAGTAATATTTATTTACATATTATATTTAGTTATTATATAGTTTCTTCTAATGTTATTGTGAAAATGGAATCAGGGAAGACTTCTTTTGGTAATTTTAGAAATCAAATATTATAGTTTAATACTAAGTTAAATACATAATAAAACCATGTAATAAGCACAAAAATAATTAGTTTACTATTAAATTATAATAATGATATTATTTAAGTTCTCATATTCATCCATGATATATTTTTATAATATTTTTTACGTAGATGGTTAGACTGAATCCAAATATGAACACTTTATAATATTATAGATGAGTATGGTTAAAAATTTGTTTGTTTTGATATTATATCATTATCAAATAATAATAATGAAAATAGATATATTTTTTAGTTTTTTCAATTATATTTTAAGTGTTTTAGATAAAAAATTAATATTAATATGACAGATGAAAAAAATGTTACTTTATGGTGTGGTAGTCCGCACAACATACAATCAATGTTATATTGTTTTTCTAAGTGAATGGGAAGGAATAAATAATATTTTTCACATTAATATAACAATAATTAATAATAATTATTATATTTATTTTATTATATAACTATGTTTATAATATGTTTTTAATGGAAATAATAATAAGAATAAGATAAGGATTAAGTAACACTCACTTTGGTACATTGAACTTTATCTTGAAAGTCTCCTTAGAAATAAATGGATTAGGATAACATGTGGTAAACATTGACAAAGGAACATGATAGATGATTATATGATTAGAAAATTATAAGGTTTTCTATAATAAATTGAAAGTGATGGAATGGCATGAAGTGGTGTAAGTGTCCCCTTTTATAAGTGAATAAAAGGGAACTTTTGTGAGAACCCATTATTTTTCAATAATGGAATTACACTATTCCAGGGTCAATGGTTCCAAAAGTGATAAAAATTTGAATTTGGGTTGATATGAGATAAATAAACCCACAAACATAAATTTCAACACATGTTTTAAACATTTTCTAAGTTATTTACAATTAATTTTTTACATTTTTTCATTTTTTTTACCTTGGTAACTAGTTTTTAACCAAGTAATTTATATTTCATTAAAAATATAAGGAGACCCCTCCTGACAAATTTTTTATATACTGAAACTAAATTTAATCTTAATTTAATATAATTCAATTTAAAAATAAGATTAAATTTTCTTTTATATTAAAATATTATATATATAGAAAAGTTGTTTTTAATTGTTTTTAACCATTATGCATTTTAAATATTATTTAGGATCGGTTACCAATTATATGAGTGTTAGTATAAATATATATATTATTAAACATCATATTATATTCCTTAATTTAAATATTTAATTTTAATTAATAATATAAAATTTATACAATATTAATAAAATAAATCATTAAAAATAATAGTTTCCCCATTATCATTATAATTAACATTAATTATATTAAACCTATTTTAATGCCTAAAAATAAAATAATCCTTTTTTTTATAATTTGAGAATACTAATTACAAATATTAAATCCATTTCAATAAATAAAATTACAAAATGTGAGAATAAATTAATTTCATAGTAACACACTTAATGGGTAAAAATAATTTTTAGATAAATGTATCTCAAAGAATAAAATGACCTTTATTTAATTATAAATTTTATATAGTTTTTATAGATTGAATTAATATATTAAAAAACAAAAAATTAATGCTAATAATATTAGAGTAAAATTTATTAATTTTTTTAATATAACGTGGTTTTCATTTTAGTATAGTGTTGAATCTAAAATAATGTGCTAATATAGTATTTAATTAATAAAAATTAATTACTCAAATCATGGGTCCTTAAATTATACCCCCCCCCCCCAAAAAAAATTTAATCCTAGATATTTTATTACATGGAGGAAAAAATTTTAGGGTAATTTTCTCTCTTCACCTTCTAAGTTTTCCCTTATAGACTCTTCAAACATATGATTTCACTATAGAAATTTGAATGGATGGGTGGCCTTGTATCCCATAAACTTGTCTCATTGATCCAAAATTTATAAATGTTCTTCCCCATATGAACGTTTATGTTCTTGTTATAAATATTTTGATCTCAATACATGTGATGGATCTATTATTCACTTATTCGAAACTGATAAGTGTAACACATCATGCAGTCAAGAGAGGTGTGGAGGGAGTGCTAAGATATTGGCTACAACCCCGAAAAAATTAAGTAAATCAATGGGAATGATGTATCTAGGTCTCATAATTCCATTATTTTAAAATCTCACACTCCAATTCCATATATATATTATTAGGAATACCTTTTCACCAAATTCAAACTCTAATTCACATTGAAAATTATATGTAAAACTCTACTTTTGACTATATGTTACTTAAAAATGTAACTGAATGGTTTAAACCTTCTCCCTAATTTCTTGGGCAATGTCATGACCTTTCAAATTGCTCTTATTATACCACTCTCTCTCATGTTGTTTCCATGATCAAAAAACTCACCTGTGTTTCTTATGATTTCATTTGACTTAGTTTCAGTGTTTATTTGGAATACCAAGTGATGGAAATCATTAACTTCTTAAAGATATTATAAATCCTTATTTAATAGTTATACCTACCATTTATCATCTCTTAATATAATGGAATTATGTTATAAGATCCATCAAATGTCGTATAATGAATCTTGGGGCTTCATTTGAGGATAGAGGCATGAAGACTTCACTGATTTCCCAGTGTAGGGAACTAGACAGCTGATGCCATAATTCAAGGGAATCTGTTGTGGAGAAGACCCATGGGAAATACAATGGTAAATAAAGTAGTAGAAATAATAAATAAAATTACACCAACTACCCATTATAGTTTCACCAGCTATCCAGTCATAGATTTCTAATAGTTGTCAAGCCCAGGTAGTCTATCGACTACCCAATAGAGGTTATCAAGTATCCTGTAGTATTAGTACCTCCAGTTTGAGATAGAATTTATTATGGTAAAAAATATATTATGGTAGTATTATTTATTTTGAATGTATCTATAAAATTTCACAAGATTCATTCACCTATTGGTGCCTATAAAGTATTTTATTGGCTTCTGGGAAGAATACAATAGTTACCATCAACACTCTCCGGTCAAATTGATACCAAATCACTAGAAATCACAAAATCCTATAAAATGGAAAATCTCATTTCACAATAACTCAAAGGATCTAACTATTTTTATTAATATACCATCCATATTTTATCTATCCTTATGATATACTTTTTAGTATATTTATATTGATTTTACTAAATGATAAGCTTAATATTTTAATGTCCTTCATCAATGGATAATCACTATCACAAAAGTGACGGATAGGTTCCTTGGATATCGAAAAATATAAAGAGGTCTTCTACAAGACATAATAGTGAGGTAATAGTTTATTAATCACCGCCAATATCAATGGAGTGATAATATTTATCTAGCAACTCAAGGGTTGGAGATGTAGGGGTTCACATTAATCTATTGTTGATCTCCTTGTCAAATTTTTTTCTCTCTCTTTATTATATTTCATTTCATCAAACAAAATCAATACAAAAAAATTCATAAATCAGATATGATTATTTATATTGTGCTTACTCACTTAATCTACTTTGGTATTATCTTTCTAATTCATATTTAATTTATCAATTAATCTTTTTATTGATTTATCACTTTATATTTTCAATATCATTTATATTTTAATATATCTTTTATGATTTATTTATTTTTTAAAAGGGTAACTCATCCCCCACCCCAACCCCCCCCCCCCCCCCCACCCAGCCATTTAATCCAGCCAAAAATTGGTATTTGAGTGATATTTTAGTTATTCTTAAAAAAATATTAGTTTTCGAAATTGTGTTTATTTTTAAAAAAATTGTTTTTTATCTTACTTGATTTCAAATATATTTATTTTTAGGGTGGTATATAATATTTATTTATATTATCCTATTTTTAATAGAATGGGTTATTCAGATTGTAATAATAATACTTCAACCTTTCTTGATAGTATTAGTTACTCAATTCGAAAAATGGTTTTTCATGAATATATTCCACCAAATTAAACTGATGATAAGGGGAATCTTGATGGTATTAAAAAAATTAAACTTAATGTAAACACTATGAATGTATTATATTTTGGTTTTGATCAAGATAAGTTTAATCATATTTATAAATGTAAAATGGCTTATGAAATATGGAAATTTCTTTAATTCACACACAAATGCATGAATAAAGTTAAAGACACTAGATTGGTTATGTGTAGATAAAATTTTGAAATCCTTTCTCTATATAATAAAGAATCCATATATAGTTTTTTTACATGATTCACTTAAATTTTTAAGGAAAGAATGAATCTTGGAAATTATTTTTCTATAGAAACCATAGTGAAAAATATATTTTAGGTCCTACCAAGAAATTGGGCACCCAAAATCACAGTCATACAGGAAGAAAATGCTATGAAGAAAATAGCGATTAATGAAATCACTGGGACATTAATGATATAAAAATTTGGTGTGAACTGACAAGATAAGAAGAGGATAATGAAGAAAAATATTTAAATAAAATAGTCACAATAAAAGTTACCAATGATTATTCATCTGTAGGTGAAGTCTAATACTTTTATCATCTCTCTCGAAACATGAAACATCTCTTCAAGAATAATAAATTTTATAATAAAATCAAGAAGGTAAATATAAAAAAAGAACATGAAGTGATATACTATAGCTACAATAAAAAAGGGTCAAATCAAGCCAAAGTTCCCCATATAGAAAAATAATATTAATAAAAGTAAATAACTTAATAATTCTGTCAATGTTGCGACTTGGAGTGAAATCGAATAATTCATGGAATCAAATTCTACAACCACTTCAAGTGAATCATGTACCAAGTGTCGTATGGAACATGTTGATGTAGACAAAAGGTTAGCACCCCTATTCTAATTTCTTCATCTTCCTCTTCCTCTCCAAATTCCTCTCATTTCTATCCTTTCTCTTACCCCTAAATTAATCTTAATTATGAAGACATAAAATACACTCAAGATCAAATATAAAAATTTTTTCATCAAAATTATTCTTAACATAAAAAAATTGATAAAAAAAATAAATTCATAAAATAAAAATAACAAATTCAAAAAGATAATAATAATCTCTATAAGGGAAAAAGAAGAATATTCCATGAAATTTAAGATACAACTCGGTGTCAATAAACCATAATCTGCCATTAAATACCTAAAAATTTGTCTTTATAAATTCAATCAATGTGAAATTAATAAAAATAAAATTTTGGGCATTAAAACATATAGAAATTAATGGGCTATCATAGTTTCTCTAATCATAAAATAACCTCAATAAATCCAATAAAAACCACTTTTATTAAAGGATTATCTCAAGATATGTTTTTCAATTATTATAAAATAGTAAGAAATTTAATTGATCGATGTAATTGTAGGAATTCATGACATGGGAGACCAAAATCAAGACATCTATCTTCCAAATATTTCAAAATAAAACCTTATTCTAATAAACTTTATATTTCAAAATCATTGGTGTCAAAAAATAGAAAACCCAAGTTCATTTGGGTACTAAAATATTTAGTTATGTGACTTTTTAGAAAGGTTTATTTTGATAAAAACACAAGTCGTTCTATAGTATCAAGATAGTGGTTTCTTAAGAAACATGTGTATAAACCTCTAAAAATCAATCAAGTTGGTAAACTGGATGGAGCCCACATCATTTCCATTGATAACTCTAAGGGTTATATAATCTTTTAAGGTACCATCAGTTTTTATAACTAAACTCTTCTTAAAAGTGTTTTGTTTATAAAATCCTTGAAATGAAATTTGTTAAGTATTATTCAATTTTGTGATGCTGGATTTAAAATTTATTTCAAAAAAAAATCAAACTTTTTTTAACTAAAAAAGAAAATTTTTATTTATTTTGTTTCATTTTAAAAAGGTATATACAATTAATTTAAATTCAATTTCTAGAGAGAACAAAAAAATTTGAGTTTATAGGTTAGTGATTCATGGATTTGTAATATATAACATGTTCATTATAGCACACACTCACTTGTAAAACTTAGTCATTACCAACTAGTACTTGATCAACCCAAACTATATTTAGAGGATGACATGGTTTTTGAAACATGAAATTATGGTAAGTGACAAAAATACAATTTTAAATATAAAAATGAAATGATTACTTTAAAATCTCTTTAAAAAATTCATCATGATTTATCCATACTTTATCAAATAAAAAGTATATGAGGTAAATAATATAATTTTTTCATTTTTTTTGTCTTTACCCGATTCAATTTGGATTATTTATTATCACATAAAAGTGAATCTTGCAAATCCTTTATAAACTTTCTAAAAAGGTTCAAAATAAAAATGTTTTTAAAATTATTTCAGTTCAAAGTGATCATGATGTAGAATTAAAAAATAATAAATATGATGATTTATGTTCTTCTTAAGGATATACGCATTTTTTTCTAATCCTATAACCCATCAATAAAATGGGTTAGTAGAGAGGCTAAGTCAAACTATCAAATAAATCACTCAAAATATTTTCAATGAATTTAATTTGTTGAAATGTTTTTGGGCCAATGCTATGAATACTACAGGTTTTATCATTAATCATTTTCTTGTA
This sequence comes from Viscum album, assembly GCA_963277665.1. Taxonomy (NCBI): domain Eukaryota; kingdom Viridiplantae; phylum Streptophyta; class Magnoliopsida; order Santalales; family Viscaceae; genus Viscum; species Viscum album. The sequence continues at coordinate 418,096,300 of OY728129.1, forward strand.
ATAACATTCCAAAAAAGGATCCTTATGAACATTGTGAAAATAAAAAACCAAAAATTGGATTTTTAAATCTTTCTTGTTGAAAATTTTTTATTTTCAACAATAAATATAATCTTGAAAAAAACTTATTCTAATTCTGATGAATATATATTTTTTGGTTACTCCAAATCATAAAAGTCAAACTGATAATTTAACAAAAGGACTAAAATAGTGGAGAAATAAATCCATGTTGTTTTTGAAAAAAAAAATATGAAAATTTTTTTATCAAAATATTTATAAAAATGATTTTTTAAATGAACCTTTTAAAAATAAATAAGTTGAAGAAGAAAAAATATATCCTTTAAATTATTTACCAATAGATTTTAAAAAATCTAATGACCACTTCCTTGAAGATTTCATTGTAAATTTTCAAGCTGGAACTCGTATTAGAAGGTCGGTCCTAGATGTGGTTAAACACCTTGCATTATCTCTCACTTAAAACCCAAAAATATCAATTATTCCCATAATAATTAAAATTGGATACATTCCATGAAAGAGGAACTAAATCAATTATCTAAAAATGATATTTGTAATCTTATGGAAAAACCTAATGATAAACCTATCATATGCGCTAAATGGTTTTTTAGAATATTTTAGATATGCTTGGTAATATAATAATAAATAAATATCGTAATGTTGTTAAAGGTTATAAACAAGAAAAAGTAATTGAGTGTGGTGAAAATTTTCACCCATCACATAGTTATAATACATTAGACTCGTGTTGTAATTTTCCTCTCATCTCAATTTCAAAATCATTAAAATGGATGTTAAAATAACATTCTAAAATGGCTTTATTAAAGGAAATTATTTTTTAGAACAGACACCTATTTTTGAAAATAGTTATTTTCCAAATTATGTTTCAAAATTAACTAAATCTAATTTTGGTTTAAAAAACTCCCCTTGGGCTCTGTATAAAAATATTTATAATTTTATTTTATCATATGGTTTTAAAATGTAAAAATATAATTAAAATATATAATAAAACATGTCTTAAATGATTTGTTAATCATCCAGATTTAGGTTGATGATATTATTATCATATCTTCCAATGAATTTAATTTTTTAAAGAATTATAATTTAATTAAAAAACTTTGAGATGAGCATTAAAGGTGATCTCAAATTCTTTTCAACTTTTCATATTTCTCAAAGAAAATATGGATCTTTGAAAACCAGAGAAAATACATTAATGAAATCTTAAAACTATTTGGAATGGATCACACTAAGTAAATTAGTAAACCCATAAGTATAACATGTAAGTTAATTATGTGTGAATCTATTAATCCTATCAAAAACAATCTTTATAGAATTATTATTGGTAATATAATTTACATTTCTATGACACAATCTGATATCATGTTCAGTATTTTTCACTATCCTCATTTTCAATAAAATTTAAAGAAATACAATATCAAATATAGTAAAATGATTTTTATTATATAAAAGGAACTAAAAATATTCATTTTGTATCCAAAATAAAATTCATTTGAATTATAATGTTTTTAAAATGGTGGTTTTGGAGGATGCCAATGAGATAGAAAACGTACCATTTGGGCTTTCCACCTACATAGAAAATCCCTCATTTCAAGGAGTAGTAAGAATCGTGACTAAATTATTAATTATATAGAATAATTAGAAAAAAAAAATGTTGTAATCCTCATGTTCTAATCATGTTTTAATGATCAAAAATCATGTAAATCTTATTAATCATGTTTCATCTCTCTCAAATCATGCGTAGAGATGGTTGGTTTCTTTATGCATTAAATAAACTTCCTTTAAATCCTGTTTGATTATTGTAACATATATATAAATTTTTTTATAATGATTTCTTATATTTATGATTAATTCTAATTCATTATATAAATATAACTTCTTAAAACTATTTATAGATATTTGGCTAAGTCTGAGAAACCATGAGTCTGCCACCAGTTCTGTTTTTCAATCAAAGGACCCAGAAATCGTGACACAGGCATTGCAACCCAGACGTCGTGACCCAGACACTATGACCCAGACACTGTGACCCAGACACCATGACCCAGACACCGTGACCCAAACACCGTGACCCATACACTATGACCCATACACCATAACTAGTTTTTTATCTCATGAGGTCTATCACACCAGTTCCTTTCTACCATCACTAATACACCGTTAGAAGTATGGAAAAGCACCAGAAACTGTGATTCTCACACTGCATCTATGCTACTGGTTCCTAATATTAATAAAACTATGTCATCATTACTTTCTCACTACTCAATGGAAAATAAGAAGACACCATTTTGTGGTGACACTGTTTCCAAGTGATATCGTTTCTAGATAGACTGTGACACCATTCCTTAATCTATTTTTCATTTTAAATTTAATTTCTAAAGGTCATATTTGAGTTATTTAAATTCACTAACATAATTAATGTTTCTTTATAGACATGTCACCTGAAATTACGAGGTACGGTGTGCAGAATACATGTATCATGTCGGCTCTAACACATGCGCTCTTAAATAAAAAAGAAAAGTGTGGCACTAAAACAAAGGGATGACCAGTAGTGTGTAGCAGATGTGAGAGCATTTGAAAATTGAACTGATACATGCAACAACAAACAAATTAAGAAAAAATGAATCACTATCAATAATTATGGAATAATTCCTTGTGTTAAGTTGTAGTTTATACCCATGAAGAACAATGGAAGAGGTTATGTGACCTGGACAATCTTGTGCACTGTTGTTTACCCCGATCTAGGGTGTGGATCAAGTTTATTAATATTAACTGCTTTATGGCAGGTAATCACCAATTGGAGTGGATTAAGTCTCAGCTTGAGACTGAACCACTTGTTTAATCTAATGTTTTATTTAATTTAGTTTTTCTCTGATTTACTGTATATTTCAGAAAACACTGGATTTTACTTTGATAGTTAGTCTTAGATAGAAGTTATAATTGTATTTACTGATAAGAATAACTTCAAAAGTAGTATCAATAACTCATATTGATATTAATGAGAATTAATCAATCTTTTGAGTGCATATTTTAATAATCAACCTTTTATAACTATATTACCTTGATTAACTGGGTTGTATTCATTTTTATTGGGAAACCATTTTAAGAAAACTTTTTAATATAAGTTTTTAATACATACTCAATTCACCCCCCCCCCTCTTGATTACTCTACTCCAACCAAAAAAATCCACTATGAGTTTTTATTACAATTTAATATTTATTGAACACACTCTTTTAGACTTTGTTCTTAAATTTGACCATACCCTTATTAAGTGCGACAACATCAGTGCTATTAATATTTGTAAGAATCCAATCCAATACTCTCTCACAAAACACTATTAACTTATCTTCCTATTTCGTAATAGAACACTTCCAAAAGGGTCATATCTTATTTAAATTTGTTAGTATGTATTATCAACTAACTAATATTTTTATTAAACACCTAGAACTTGATCATTATGAATTAATTAAAGGTGAATGGTGAAATGGTTTTCTTGTGAAACTTTCTGTTTTATTTTTGGTTATCTTGAGTTATCACATTTAAAAATATTTTTAAAATATTGAGTTTCTTATTTTATCTTATCTTTTCTCTTAGATATGATCCATATATATCAATTATTCTATCATTTGAGGGGGTTCCTTATCTATTTTCTAATTCTGAAATTTTCCTTAAGAGATATATTTTAAAAAAAAATTAATTTTCAAAATGTTTTTAATTATTTTCAATATTTAAAAATTATTTTTTTTAAAAATTAGTACTTTATATTATTATTATTGGTTTTTAAACTATTTTTTTTTTGAAACTCATAAAATTAGTTTTTTTAGAAAAAAAATGTTTTCATCCCTCTAAAGTAAATATTAGGGATGAGTAAAAATTTTATATATACTTATGTCTATAAAAATATTCTTGAGATGTATTTGGGGAAATTTAAATATAAAGATGATTCCTACCTATGTTTCACCTCAAATAAAATTTTGCAAACAAATCAATCAATCAATGTATGTAAAACCATTCCTTGAGAAAAGTAATATCATGGAAAAGGTAAATATCGATTTTAATTTATTTTTTTTCTCTTTTTCTCATTTTCTATTTTTTATATTTTCTAAATATAATTTTTTATTTCTATATTAAAATATTATTTTATTTTTCCCTCTCTCTCGATCATTTTTAGGTGGAGTTTAGAACATGAAGAAATATTTTCAATTTTTTTCTAAAATCAATATTTCTCTGTTAAACTCATTTTCAAATCACTTTTATATTTTCTTTTAATCAAATTTTTCTCTCTCTAATATCTTTCTAAAAATATTTTCTTATAAGTTTATACCACATTTATTTTATTCCTTTTTTATAATCACAATGGGGATAAATTTAATATTATATCAATAAGGGATAGTTTTTAAAATTGGGATAATTCCTTGAAAATTAGTTTATTTGTGTTAGTTATTAATTGTTTTACAAATAAGGATTTATAAAATTTATGTTAACTTTTTTACCCTTATCTTACATTAAAATAGGATACTTTATTTACTTATCTCTCTTGAATCATATTTAATATCTTTTAGTTTAACTAATATAGCATGTTAAATACCTTGATCTCTTATATTAACATCTATAATTACATGGACATATATTTTACTCTTGAATAAAATTTAATATATCTTTTTATATTATGTTTTCATGATAAAAAAAGGGTGGATAATGTTTTAACTCTCTATTTACATATTGGTGTATTGTGATCAAATACAATTATCTATATTTCGAAAAATTTCATTTGATTAAGTTTTAGTGTTTATTTTAAATACCAAGTGATACGAATCATTAACATCTTGAAGATATTTTAAAGTTTTATTGATTACTTAGAGATTATCATTTATTATCTTCTAGGATCATGGAATCATATTATAATATCCATTAAAATTCATAGAAATAAGCTCAAGAAGATCCATTTGAAGATGGAGGCATAAAGGCTATACTGGATACCTGGTGCAGGGAACTAGCTAGCTGGTTCCATGGTGGAAAGACTCATGATGTGTAGAAGATCCACTATCCAACTGGTGGTGAATATAGTAGTATTAAAAATATCTATAGGTCTACTAGCTACACGGTGGAGGTACACCGTCTAGATATTGAAATTTTTCTAGTAACAGTCATCCTCAGATAGTCTATTGCCTACCTGGTGGAGGCTATTGGGTATCCTGTGGTGTTGGGACTCCTAGTCTAAGATATAATTTATTGTGGTAAAAAAATCCATTATGAAGATATTTTATATATTCAATTCCCCATATAATTCAATAATCATCTTGTACCTCTTGGATCCTACAAAAGGAAGTCCTTATCATTTTCGAAGAATATATCACTTACCATCAATACTCTCTGATCGAATCAACATCACATTACTTGAAATATCAAAATCCTCTCCTAGATCCATTTTTATTTTTCAGTAATTCAAAGTATATAACTATTCATATTAATCTCTCATTATAAATTATATTGATCCACATGAGATGTTTCTGAGAATATTTGTAATGATATTTCCAAAAGGATACCTATCTCTTCTCATCACATTTTTCAATGGGTTCTCACTACTGCAAAATTGAGGTATGGGTTCTTTGGATACTCAAAAATATCAAGAGGGTGATCACAAATAGTAATCATGAGTTATGGGTTTCTTGATCACTTCTAAGATAAAGGGAGTGATAATATTATCCTCTCAACTCAAGGAGTATAGAATTAAGAGATCACATCAAGATATTTTTTAACTCCTTATAAAATTGTGTAGGATCTATATTTATTTTATTTCATTGCATCATTAAACATCATTACCAATAATTGAATAAATTTCATTCTCTCATATCCATTATTATTACTCACTTAATATGATTTGTTATTATCTTTTAAATATACATCGAATTTATAAATTAATCACTTTGGTAATTTATCACTTTATCTTTTCAATATCATTTTGATTTGAATTAATATTTTCGTTTACTTTGATTTTTAAAATGGAAACACACCCCACCCCCTTTTCATATACTCTAACTATCACCTCTCTTCAACTCCATTATAGTATATTGTATTCATACATCACTTCCCATAAAGAGCCTTATATGGTGTCATCTGAATGCTAGAATATAAACTATTGTTATATGAGAACTATACCAGGGGAGGAGTTGGCCTCAAAATCATTGTAAATCCATAAAAAATATATTAGTACATCTTATATAGTTTTAATGGCCCCCTAAGAGTAACCATATATATGTGAATGGAAAAAGGTATAAAACTTAACTCTATCTCTAATAATTTCCTATACTTATCTAGAACCTCAATGTAAACCTCATGTCCTAATTAGATACATTGTAGATTGGTACTCCATGTAGCCTTAACACTTCCCTTATATATAACATGGTGATTAGTTAAAGAGATAAATATTATTTAATGGAAATAAAATGTTCTTATTTCATAAGGAAATTAACTATTACCCAAATTTCATTATATCCTTTAGAAATTTTGGGGAATACTATGATTAAATCCATGGTAATTCTTTCCCAATTACATATTGGTATTAGAAATGTTTTAAACCTTACCATATAATTTTTTTTCATTCGGCCATAACTTGATGGAATACCAAGAATCAAGATACATAATCTGAAATTTCCTACTTCATGTTATCCCAAAATAAATTCTTTTAAGATCTCTATACATCTATGTACTTCTTGGATGAATGGATAAGGATTAGTTATTTGGATAATCCAATATTTAACTAACTAATTTTTTATTGAAATAATGTCTAGTTATGAAACCTTATAACTCCATATTAATCAAATTTGAACTCTGGAGTACTCACTACCCTTTTTTGTATTTATAAATCATCTTTTAGGGATTATTTGATCTTTATGTGGATAGAAGGTTGATCATTTTGTTGTGAAATATGTCATTTCAATCATCTCACAATAACATTAAGATTAATATTCTTAATATCCATAAGTATTAGGTTTTTTTAATCTGCATCATGGATATAGTTTCATGGTCTTTCTTAGTGAGAGCATTTTCCACCTTATTTTTCTTCCTTTGGTGGTAATGTATTGAGAAGTCATAATATTTTATCAATTCTAACAACCTCCTATAGTGAATATTCAAACCCTTCTATGTGAATATATATTTCAAGATCTTATTATTAGTATATATATATCACATTTTTTTAGAATAGATATAATGTTGTCAAAAATTTAATACAAGGATAATTTTTTCTAACTTTAAATCATACATTTGGTAATTTTTATCATGATTCTTTAGTTGGTGTAATTAATAAGAAAATTATTTATCATTAATTATCAATATGTAACACAATCCCTTTTTAAACCATATGTGTATATTAAAAACTCTTCCCCACTGTAGGTTAATGTAAGTATAAGAGCAGTAAAAACCCTACTTTTTAGTTCCTTGAAAATTTATTTTCATTATCTTCATAAAGAAACATTGATCCCTTAAATGTTAACTTATTTAAACGATTTTATAACCATGATAAATTACTCACAAATTTCTTATAGAACCTATCTAACTTTGGAATATTGTGGATCTCAATTATAGTGGTGAGTTTAGTCCATTTCTTGATAACATCCATTTTTGATATATCTTTTGATATGCCCTTTATTATTATAGCATTACCTATGAATGATATTTTATGCATCCATAATTTACACTTTCTAAACATTTAATACAATTTATCCTTTCTCAAATTCATTAACACAATCAAAAAATTATCTTCATGTTATTACTTACTCTTTGCAAATATAAGAATATCATCAATAAATATAACAAAAAAATGATCTAAATATTCTCTAAATACTCTATTCATTAGAACCATAAAGATAGTGGAACCATTATTAAGTCCAAATGTAATCCCTTTAAATTCATAGTGTCCATAACTTATATAGAAAATTTTCTTGGAAATATCCTACCTTGTAACCCTTAGCTAATGATAACCAAATCAGAAGTCAAAATTTGAGAAGTTTGGGGATCCATTGAGTTGATCAAATAAATATTTAATAAGGGGTATAAGATACTTTTTCTTGATCATTATTTTATAAATCTCATGATAATAAATGTAAAGATACAATAATCTATCATTTTTTTGATAAAGATGAGTGGTGCGCCCCACAGTGAAGAACTAGGGTGTATAAAACCTTTATTCAAATTCTCTTGGACTTTATTATTTAATTAATCCAACTAAATGGAATAAATTCTATATGAACTTATAAATATATTCATGGATCCGGGTATGAGTTTTATTGAAAACTCATCCTCATACTCTGGTGGATGACCATGAAATTAATCTAGAAATACATCAGTATACTCTCATACAATAAGTATGTTATCAATGTTGACTTCATCCCCAGTCATTTTTGTCAACATTCCCTCATTATTGTGTTTCATTACCTTTATTATAGAATTTTATTCCATGGGGAGTTAATAATCATCCTGACATTGATACTTGATAATAGTATGTTTGAGAATATGAAATGAGATTTCCATATCCCAAAAGTACACATGTGTTTTATGCAGGGAAATCCAATCCATACCCAATTTTACATCGAATTCTACCAAGTTAATTATAACTATATTCACATGGATAATCCTCTTATGTGGTCACATATCCTTGTAATACTTTATCCCAATCACACTTAATATTATTGTTTAAATGGGATCTTGTGCATTAATGTTGGTGTGATGAAACAAATTGTTAACTTGATTCTTTTAGGTTCCTACCATTAGTAATATAAAATTGTGAATTAGTATAATTAAATTAATGAACATACATTTAAGGAATTAGTAAACCTAAAAGGAGTATATCATAAATTACATGCATAATTTAACCAATGAATCTATATATTTCAATATAGAATATCCACAGTTAGTTTTCTAACATAGCTAGTTATGTATTAAAATCATTTATAAAAGTTTATAAAAAGAATGTGAATTACAAAATAATATCCCCATGGAGTGTCAAACTAGTTTATTGGTTATGCCTATTTATTGTGCACTAAATGACGATTGAGTTAACACATTGTATCCAACTTTTTGGGTTTTTACCCATAAATACATGTGTTACAGAGTCTATATCCACTTACAGTATCTAGACATGGATTTAATTTATAGTAAAATCACAAAATAACTACCTTGCCAAAATTTTAGTATGTTATTCTTTACATAGATTTATCCTATAAACTTATCTCTAGGTTTTTAACTAAACATATCTAAACTAATCCCCAAATAACTAAAAAAATATCCAAACAATAACTAAGCCCTCATTTTATACTAATTTGCGTGACCCAAAAAAAATAATTACTTATGTAGTATAATCATTTAAAAGATTTAGAAAATATATCAAATAAGTAGTAACACAACCCGAGGACAGAAAGGTTTAGTGTCTTGAAGATTAGCTGTATAAAAATATTATTTTAAAAAACTTGCAAACATTACACCATAATCATGTTATTAAAGTTTGTTTTCCAAACAAATTTCATAATATAGTCATTATCCGAACTAGGGGATAGAAACATAAGAAAAGGGTGATCTCAGATGCTCAATAATGGAAAAACATATCATAATGTATCTTATCAGAAACATGAATAAGAACATGATGAAGTGAATAAAAGCCTTATTAAATAGTTATAATTTCATATATGATAATCATAAAATATTACAAAGAAATATAAGATTATAAAAATATCATTAATAATGTATAAAATTTATTATATGGATCATTATAGATCTCAAAAATCAAAAAATGAGTGAACATGACATAAGAGTGTGGAATATATTAAAAAAATATGTAACATTAAAACATGGAATATCATGAAAATTAAATGCATCTTATAAATATGGCATAAAATTATAAAAACATTAAAATGTGGACTAACCATATGTATAGGAAAACCTTTGTGAGAAATTTCATTATACTCATGCTTATGTGAAAAAACTCATTAAATCCAAGTGTGAAAATGTGAGCAACCCCATTATGCACACACCCATCTGAAAAAACTCATTATGTACATTCCTATAAATATAATGAGATATAAACTTAAACAAATTCATTGGAGGGTGATATATGACCCCATCCATCATCATTCATACATATCTGTTACACTTAATTATTATTATTATTATATCTTAAATGACCCATGGAAAAAGAATGTCTTTCTTACACTTTTTAAAAACATAACATCACATGAAATTAAAAAATAATAGGTTATAAAAAATATCTTTTTCTAGAATTAATCATATCATAGTAAAATATATAGTGTTATAAAAACATTACATAATGAAATATGAACCTTGGAGTAAAAATAGAATTTAAATTATAAAAGTTTTCACAAAATATTTTAAACATAATTATAAAACATGAAGTAAAATTTACATTGAAAAGAAATTTAAAAGGAAAATATAATACTTATAGAAACATTATTATAAATATTTATAAATAAATTATCCTCTAAAAGGATATAAAATCAATCAAATAAACATATATTGGTAAATAATTAAAATTAATTCCTTTATTAAGATTTTTATGTCATTTTTAATAAAAAACACATTAAATAAATATTGAAATGCTTTAATTCTAGATAATTATTAAAGTAAAATATGAAGAAAATAAATTAAAAAACATATTTGGATTTAATTAAAGAAAATACTTTTGATAGAAAAATAATGGACATGGAAGAGAAGAATATTTGGTAAGAATTGGAGTTATTTATACCAGCTTTATACTTTTATTTTGGAAAACATTTTAAAAAATAAGTGGTTATAGATTATAAGATTTAATTTCCATAGATAAATAGTTTATATTTCACATAAAATATTTGTATGGTAGGATAAAATAAATATTGAAAAATAATATTCAAGTAAGATATACTATGAACTAATGAATTGGAAATAGAGTGAATGAAGCCCTTACACCTTTTCTAATTTTTGAGTAAAAACCCCAATAGTGAAAGAAAATATAATAGAAGATATAATATTATATAATAATGATAACTAATATTAAATATTTATAAGATACCCAATTCAAAATAAAAAATGGTGTATAATAATAAATACGTCTTAAGGGGTTAAAATATGAGATAAGAAACACTTACCGTGGTTTGGATCCAGTCTACAGAAGAACCTAAATTCTTGAATAATGAAATTAGGTTTATTTTATTCATTATTAGAAACTTTTTTCATCTAAATTTAATTTAATAATTTCCATTTATAATCATGTGACATTTATTTATTATATATTTTTTGTTTATTTTTGCGTGATAATGGAATCGGTATTGGAGTATTTTGGTAATTTTAGAGATTGAAGATGATATTTTATTACTAAGTTAAATAAATAATATGAAACATAAAGAACTATAAAAAATAATTATTTTATTATTAAATTAAAATAATTTTATTATTTAATATCCCATATTCTTCCAGGGTATTATTTTATATCATTTTTCAAGTATGTGGTCAGACCAACACCAAACATGAACATACCATAATTCAATGAGGGATTATGGTTAAGAAATTATTTATTTTGACATGATATCATTATAAATAAATAATAATGATATTATTTAGATTTTTTTAATGTTTTGAACCTTATTTTTAGTGTTTTTGATAAATAATTAAAATAAAAATAAAAAAATAAAAAATGTTACTTCATAGAGGCGGTAGTCCACATAGTGTATGATTGATGTTAATTCATTTTTCAAAGTGTATGGGAAGGAATAAATTTTTTTTATTACATAAATATAATAGAAATTATATATTATAATTATATGAATTTAATTATATAACTATATTTAGTATTGGTTTGTAAGGGGAATAATAAGAAGAAAAAATAAGGATTAAGTAATACTCAATATGCGACCATGAACATTCTCTTGAAAGATTCATTAGAAATGAACTAATTTGGATAACTTATGCTAACCAGAGGATAATGAAAATTAGACATGTTTATATTAGGATATAGGTATTATATTTTTAGGAATAAATTCAAATGGATGGATGTGTCATGAAGTGGTGTAAATTTCATATTTTATAACTAAGGAGTAGGGAACTTTTGTGAGAACCCATTATTTTTAAATAATGGAATGACACTATTAAATCTTAAATAGTTTAAAAAGTGATAAATAATAGAGTTTTAGTGATATAATTTCAATAAATCCTCAACCATAAATTTATAAACATGTTCCAAGTCATTTACCCTTAGATTTTTACTTTTTACCATTTTCATTTTTATCTTGGAAACTAGTTTTTAACCAATTATTTATATTTTATTAACAAATATAAGATAAACCCACTTAAAATTTTCATTTTCTTTAACCTAAATTTAAACTCTATTTAATCTAATTCAATTCATAAATAAGACAAAATAAAACTTTAGATTAAAATATTTTATATATAAAAACTATTTTTTAGAAAAAATGATGTTTTAACTATTATGTGTTCTTAATCTTATTTAAAATTGTTTATTAATTAAATATGTGTTAATATAATTAAATATTTGTTTAAATATCATATTATCTTCATCATTTAAAATATTTTAAATTTATTTATAAGTTAAAAATTATACAATATTAATGAATCAAATATTTGAAAATAACAATTTCACCATTATAACTGTAATTAACTTTAGTATTAGTAATATTATTTTTATTCCTAAAAATAAATTAATACCTTTTATATAATTTTAACATGATGATTATGAATATGGAATCTATTTCACCAAATAAATTCTCTAAATTTTAGAAACATTAATTTTCATATTGGTGATCGTAATGTGTAAATATCATTTTTATAAAAATTTATTCTCCAAGCATAAAAGGACATTTTTTTATTATAGATTTTATATAGTTTTTATAATTTGGTTACTTATATTCACACACTAAAGTTTAATTGTTATAATATAATATAAATGTTTAAGAATTTTATTAAGGTAACATAGTTTTTGTCTTTGTTCTGTGTTGTGTGTGAGAAAAGGTACCCACATGAAATTTAATTAAAGAAAGGTAATTACAAAAAACATTGGTTATTATATCCTAGAATAATAATAAAAATCTAATCACTCACACTCTATTTTTTAAGATAGGTTTAGAAGTAGATCAACTCCACCAACTCTTTGTGAGCTTAGGAACTTGTAGATTTTACTATCAGTATTTATATTTTATTAGTTACTGAATCCTAGAAGCCTGATAGTAGTAATAAATATAAAAAATGGATCCCCACTCATATGAAAATAAAAAAACTACTATATGGAACTTATAGAGTGAGACTCATGTATTTTAATGTTGAAAAAATTTGAGGCGGTATGACTTTGAGAGATGACAACCACTCTAACATCAAATATAATGGAACAAGATAGTCTTGTAGAAATAATGTGAGAACACTTGTTGGAAATGGTGTTTTTTTAACTTTTTCTCTTTTGTAATGTTTCATCTTCATTAATAAATTTTAGTGATTTGGAATTTTGAACAAGGAATCATCGTTCAAAAAAATAATGTTTTTTCATTAGCTAAAGATGAATCTAATCGGTAGGAAAACCCTTAACTTTCAACCAACACTACTCACCAGTTGTTAGTGGATTTTTCATGATCAATAAACTATATTTTTCATAAAACTTATTTTCTATATCTATTTTTAAAGGATGAAGTGATAATTTTATTTTTGGATTTTCTCCTTCCTTTTAATTAATGATAAGATTTTTTTCATTAAACACTTTTTAACATCTATTTCTGATCCCAATCATTGATATATAATGATCGATGGAAATCACAAGGGGAATTATTAAGAAAACTTGAATCAAACTAATAATTGTATAAAGATGAATCAATTAAATCATGATTCCCAAATACATGAGAAAAAAATGGGTTTTCTCCAAGACATGTTATCTTGGATAGGGATAGGAATGCCTAATATAGTAGCATATATACATTGTACAGTAGAGCCAGTCCACCAAAATATGTAAAAAAATCATCATTTTTTTGTACTCATGGATGGGTATAAATAATATGTATATAAAAACACACACACACAACCATATATATATATATTCACTATAAAATAATTTAATTCTACTTAGATAGAGAATATGATTTTCTACTATACCTATTCTTGTGGATATGTTCTAGTATGTTTGATATAGTGGCATATGTACCATCCTTATAAACTATAATTAGTCTACTCAGATATCAAGGAGGGGTGACTTAACATAATAATTATCACAAAGGTTAATTTGGAATGTAAATTCCAATGTTCAAGAGTGATTGCTAACCCTGAGACTATACCCACAATCATTTCATACAGATTATCTAAATCAATATATTGGGGGAATAGAATAGTTATTTGAATATTTTCTGATGTAAATGGGCATAGATAACATAGATTAACTTTTTATATGGATATATTGTGGACCCAAAATGCATTTATTGTCTTCCTTTTTAGCCCTAAATTTTTTATACACCTTGGATGGGGGAGTCATAGTGGGAAGGAACTCGTATTTTACTTATTTTACCCTTTTGGGATCTCAACCAAATAAATTTTGTACCTTACTCTTTTGAAGCACTAAAACTTGGATAGGTCAGGCATGGTGAATTCCTAGTGAGAAAATACTCAACTTTTATCTATGATCCCTTTATGTGATTTCAACCTTATCAGTATTGTGTCTCTTTCCATATGTAGATTATGGTTATGAAAAATAAAACATGATATCTGGTCTTTTATGTTGGGTAGATTCAACTAATAGACATGGATGTATGTATAGTAACATAATAGAATAAAACCCAATTTGAACAGGGAGACCCCTATTACAAATAAAAACAATATCAAGGGATGGTGCATACATTATAATGTTATGGTTCTCAATCCAAAGGTTGTTTATGTTTACTGTCAAACAGTTTTGAATAAAAGGTGAGGTATTATTTATAGTAATGAGGTAAAAATAAAAATTACATGAATAAATATAATGATACCACTAGAATAAATAGCCTCATGGGTGGTTGAATATAATGTAAGGTCATGATGATCAGAAAAATGATTGATGATATGTATATATGGATAGATTTAACTGGAGGATTAAGGGTGAGGTTGTGTGTATTATACGGTGCCATAATTGAATAACATAAGTGAGTTAGGGCCTCCATAAGTACAAACACACGATAAAATAGTGCACTTAGTTTATGGTCAAATTTCTTAGACAATTATATCATTAGATTTAGGGTAACATGACAATGAGAAAAAAATTTCAAAAGTATTATACCACACTCCTTCATTGAAAAATGGTATGATCTTTGAATGTGTAACCTCAAGGGAATTAAAATCCACTTGAACATCTGGATTGTGGGATGTAAAAATCAAAACTCAAATTCTTTGAATTAGTAATTAATTGTATGAAATAGATATACAGGGGATAATCATTGACTAAATTCATTTAAGGGTTATATTTTGATATTTTTGGAGTGTATGAATATTAGGGGACCTTATCATTAGGATAAAATATGTCAATGGTTGGAAATTTAAAATATGGAAATATGAAGATTACCAGGAAAAAGTGACCCTTATAGATATATGCGCTCATTATCGATAGCCAATAAAACGGTCATAAATATTTAAACACTTAATGAATGAATTTGGATTGTATGGTAAATGGTATCCAAAAATAGTTTTATCACCTTGAATGTTATGACACCATTTAATGAACACATCCTCGGGTGAAAGTTCTTAATATGGAACTACTTCAGCATGTTCATAAGAAAAAATACAGAGGGTCATCTCAAATGTATTCTTGGACTAGTCGGTCTAGAGATAATAGATTGGATTTTTCTAGGGATATATTTTGGGACCTAAAAACTTTGTTCCTTCTTCTTATATCACTCTAAATTTTCCCTATGTTGTGAAATGGGATGACTTAGAGATCTAATAATTGACTTCTGCTCCACCTTCCCTTTACAATTTTTGAACTAAAAAAGTTTATGTCTTGTTTATTTATTATTACAAGGGTATTTTAATTTGGATAATTTTTTTATGGATTTTAGGTTCATTCATCATCGACTCACATGTTTCTTGGGTTGCACATCATACATCATTAACTAAAAAATTGAGATAGTATAACTATTGATGACATAGAAAAATTTGATGTGAATGAGGAAAAATATGCTAGTATAATACATCTTGGAATGGGATTCACATAGTTTAAGGTCATAGTTCTCATATTATTAAAGTGATACAACTAATTTATCATAAGTGAATAAAAAATCTAATGTGAATAGAGATTCCACTACTACTATAATTCATCACAAATATAGGATATATATAGTTTACTAGAATAATTCATGGAATGGAAAAGGTTGATATGTTTTAGGAAACAAGGGCATGGTAAAACCTCACATGAGTGGAAGAGAACAATGCTACAAGAGAATATCTTAAAGAGATGTACAGATTATTTATATTCATAGTTCTTGGACCATATGTTATGGGGTGTGATATTATAACAAACCATCCTAGGGTTCCACCTGAATGGTCACCTGACTAGTCTGTCACTCGGCCCGAAGGGTGTTACTAATCCCCATAGGTTGGAAACTTGTTCTTAGGAATTAATTAAAACACCTTAAGAAATAATTCTCCATAAAATTAGAGATAATAAAAAATGGATAAATTTCTAATAATCTGATATAGTTCATCTATATTTTGGACACCCGTAAAATATCATATATGAATAATATGATAAGTAAATAAATAAAATGATAATGGTAAAATAAAAATCCATACAAAATAAAAAAACAATAAAACAAGATAAATAAAATATAGTATAAGTAGTATAAAACATAAAATAGGCCAAGATGTCTAATACAGTGATAACCAAAAATGAAACAAATTTTATTTAATCTTAAATCTCACTCCATGGAACCCCTTGGTTTCTCACCACCTTCTAACTCTATCATCATTAGCCAAATAAAAAACCTCTAACTAAATAAAAACTAAAACCTATAATATATAGGCATGAGTTATATATCCTAGTATTTCTCCACCCATAGAGTTTATTCAATTTATTTCATATGTAAATTCTTGAATTAGAGCTTCAGGTACATTAGAAAATATAATTTTTCATAAGCCTTTATATAAAGAAAGTAAACAGCATAACAAATTTGTTTTTAAAACTTACTTTCTCTTTCAATAAATGAAAACAAAATCTTTAAAAACACTTTCCCATTTAAATAATCCTTTACATAAACTACCATTGAAATCAATTTAACTCCAATATAGAAATACTCTTCTTAAAAAACTTTTAAATCTCAAATGAAAATAAATAATTAAAATTGTTTTCCCGAAAAAAACATCTTTGAAAAAAAAATTAAAATAAATAAATAAACATGAGGGTTATAATACTCATTGTGTTTAGTACCATAATTTACGGTATAAACCCATATGGGTTCCAAAAATAATAAAAAAAATAGTAAATATAATCACGAAAATACACTATAAAAAATCACCAATCTATGAGTATGTTTCTTGGGTAACACCCTAGGTCCTAATGTGTGATGATTCAATTAATACCAAAATAATTCAAACAAACTATCTACAAATGTTGAGTACAAACTATACACAATCCATTAAACTATCCCACACCATCCTCATTGGAATGGACTCTCCCCATTATACCTATCACATAACTAGGGGACACTATAAGCAGTTGTACTGACTAGTGTACCATGAATCAAGATCTCTCACTTATCTACCCATTTCCCCTGACCATAATAAAGTAGTTGTGAGTGAAAAGACAACACAATATCAAAAAACAAGTCAAAATAAATAACTCTCCCTCACCTCTATTTCCCATGCATAGAACAACCTATTTCAATATGATGTAATCATTATATAAATAAATCACATACCTAAAAAATGAGAATAGTAATTACTTAATGATAAAACATATATTAACATCCCTGAAGAAATATGAATCCATAATAACTTATATTGTCAAAAAAAATTATATCCATCCTCAATAAATCAACCCATACAACCCCAAATAAAGAAAAATATTCTAAAATCAACCAAAGTAAAATGACATGATTTATAACCTTAAGACGCAATAAAGAATGATAACATAAGGTCACACACTGGATCACAATCTCACAGTAGATGCCAAAATTCTAAGCTAAAAAAATGCATATTCGTAATCTCAACTGGTGAATCACTCACGCCAGTTACCCAGATATTTATATGAGTCCCTCATTCATGCCCAACCAACATAGTCTCAAATATCAACACATCCGACTATAAAAACCCCACCCATCACAAATGGGTCACCCCAAATAAATTGAGAAACCAAAAAAAACATCACTACCATAAAAAACCATAAAATCAAACCCAAACACCAAATATCTAGATTTGAGAGGCTTACCCAGCTTATAATCCTAAAATAAAATTCTGAAAAAATAAATCATTACCTGTAAAATATCACACCCAAAACTTATGTTAATAATCCAACTTAAAAACATATAAATATGACATAAATTACTATAGTGGAGGAAATTTCATGGGGATTTGAGATAGGATGGATAAAATTTCTCTGGACACCCATACTAGAAGCACACATAAGGTCCCATCTTCTTTAAAGAATGAACCATTACTTTAAAACTAGTATCATACCAATTTCTCTCCACACCCATCTAGTTACCTTAAATATAATATAACAAAACCATGGAATCTCCCTTCACTAGTTTCCTACACTGGTAAGCTTCAACTCAAATGGCCCGCTTAATGACATATTTAAAGGAAGTCAAGATAAACCCAATAACTATTAAACATAGACCTAGGAGAATACCACCTCTAAATAAATGATCTTTATAAGAGTATTTGATAACTAGTTGTAATTATCTAACCTATATCACCTAGTCTGGGATGGAGTGCTGCATGTTCCCATGCATGTCTCCCCATGCAAAAGAGGTTGTTTACTAGTGTCAAGGGTCTGAATGGTGTTTTGGGGATTCTATACCTTTTTATCAATATTCATACACTATAATCATAGAAAAGTTTAAATAAACATCCCATAAAAGTATATTAGAAACTATAATAAATTCATCAATCTATAATAAATGGGATCGTCATTATATAATATAAACCAGAAGACCCAAAATGTGGTAGTTTATCTAATTATGATAACTAATGAAAAAAAAAGTAAAACACTATAGAAATTTTCCAAATTTTATCTTGGTATGGCCTTCATCCACCAAGATCTATCTGTATAGCTCCATGACACATAGACCATTATATTAGTTTGATCACTGACTAAGAAGTTTGTATGCATATCGATATTCCCATGTAGGGTGTGACTATAAACCCATTAAGATACCACCAACACTCTTTAACATAAGTTAAATAATATATAAAAGTGTGTGACATAAAAAAGTAATCCATAAATGACCACTCACGTGTCGAGTTTTCATTCACTAACCAAACTGCTACAAATTCTAGCTATACCTACTTCAGAATCAATCCATAAGGTATTTCATAATTAATCATTTCCTGACTTAGATCATTCTATTTCATACTCGCATTGACTCAAAAAATTATAAAACTATCCATTATCCATGTCCCACATTTTATGGAATAATTATATGTCAACCTTTAAGGTAATTTCATAATGTATACACGTCATCCCAATTCATTAATCTAGAGAAATCCACACTACCACATGTTAACCTAATATTCATCTCTTGGGAAATCCAAATTCACACATGTCGACGCAATATCCAACTCTAGGATAAGACACATCATTAAAAGTCATCTTTGAAGGTGAAATAATAGCTTTCCAACCATAATAGTGGAACTCTAGCCCTAAAGGGGGAACTAGTCAAGTTAGACCAACAAGGAACCTTAATTCTAGTCATAGAGGAACTATGCATGCATCGAAACATAATCCATAATATAGTAACTAATAATAATTTCCTATAAAGTAAGGTATCACAAGACACACATGTGCACACATGCATATCACAATAATAAAGAGAATTATGGGCCACACATTCACCCTCATACATATCATAATAAGAAGGGGTCTCATGGTTATACATGCACCCACAAGCATATCATAGCACACAATTAATATATAAGGTCCATCAAATGGTAGGGACTTCCTACCACATGTGAGCCAATTTTAATTTTAAAGATTCATTATTGAACCACATCAGTGCACCAATGATCCATAGAACCAATCCCAATTCATAAAAATCAAGACTCTATAATCAAAACTCAAAAAGTAGAACATAATATGGGCTTTGAGATAGTGAAAATTACCTAATTAATTCTACCATCAATGGTAGATCTATATTAAATCAATGAAATTAAATTCTATATATATGATGTCTATCTATAAAAAGAACCAAAAAGTATCCATTAGATAATAAAAATATCCATAATTCTATCCAACATAGCTTATATCCATGATTAATCTCAAGATAAGAAGAGGATTTAGCTAGAATGGATTTAACATACTGTTTGGGATCTAATAGATCGACCCAAGCTTCAAATTCCAAAGAGAGGGAAAGGAGAAAACTAATTATATGGAAAGGTATCTCCTAAGATATTTATGTATGAATTATGGTTAAACCTAAGGGGGATAATATCAAAAAAATTGTTACAGAAATTTTATAAGAATCACTTTAATGAATGAGTTTTTTAGGAACCATTGGTCGACTGGTAGATCCACCGATAATCTAGTGGTTTCCAGATGGTCGATTGGTAGCTAAAAACTGAATTTGGGGAAATTTCTTCATACACAAATAAGATACTAGCATAAAAGGATAGCACACCTCTCCTAGATATAAAACAACTATCTTTGAGAATTGAAAAACATACTAACTCACTAAATTCTCACCACTGTGAATGTAAAAGAACTCAAAATATTTCCCCACCTTTTCAACCTTGGGATAGAAGAAATAGTTAAACATCATATTGAATAACTCCCAATACATTCCTTCACTTAATATATAAAGTACTATAGATTCCAACATTTATGGTGAGATCCAAAAATCAAACCCATATCATCTCTTAGTTGTACATCATTATGGGTTCCAAGAAAGTTGAGGATTTCCAAAATCCTTTCCAATCACCCTAACACTTTCATTGTCCCTTGATCACTGAAAAATAGGGTGGATGTTTATTCAATAATTATGAAAAAGGATCTAAGAGTGAAGAAGAACATGATTCCACCACTCTATTTATTGTATGGATAGAATATGAAACTAAGTAAAATTTTCCCAACTAATCAGAGTATTCTTCCAGAGGATCACCCATGAATATAAGAATTGTGATTTATTTTTTGACTCACCTATGAGGAAGTCTATAAAACATATAATATGTGAACATAATCAATTCATGTATCAATATGTAAACAAAAATTTCCCCTTAAAACCAAGGGATAAATATGAAAATAATGATCCATCAAAAAAAAACAAATTACATACTACAGAATAAATGTTTTCCACATTCAAATCCTCAAATTTTCACCAAATGATTTTATAAGTCTCTTCAACAAAACATGCCCTTAAAAAATATTAACACATATTTAAAAAAAATCCAATCTAATTTAAAGATATCACATGATTTTAAAAAAAATGAGTCAATTGAAAAATTAAATAAATTCATTTCCAAGAAATTTTATAAACCCCCATTTCTTGTTAAAATATATTTCCCAAACATTATAATAAAATCGGCCACTTTATAAAACACTACTTAAGAATCAAAGGAATTATTTAAAAAATAATTTTTAAAATCCATAATGAAATCAGCAACTTCATAAAACATTTCATGAGAAAAAATGAAATTATCTTCCAAATAACCTCTTAGGGAAAATTTGTAATCAATAATTTTAGGAAATTTTAACATTTTACCCCAAATGAATCCTTGAGCCTAAAACACAAACAAAACCTCAAACAAATAATTCAGAAAGAGATCAATTAAATTAATATCAAAATATCATAAAATCCCCACTCAATTAACTTATAATAAATATAAATTATAGTAGGATTAATCTATAATCATGAAAATTAAAAACATCACAATTGGTAAACAAATTGTATTGTTTATGGTTTAGCCACATGGGGTGTGTAAAGAATTACCTTACCTCGGTTTCTTCTTACTTAAAATCTATTTAAAACTACTTTAAAACGGATAAAAGGGTATTATTAATATTTTAAAGAATAATATTAATTTTTATGATGCCTTATATGATCATTTTATAACATCATTACACCCACTTATTAATAATATTTTGTTATTTCAATAGTTTTGGGTGTGTTCTTTACATGGTTTCCATGGTCGGTTTGTAATGGATTTTCTTTTTGAATGGAAGTGAAGCTATTTAAGTGGAACGAAATGTTGTTAATATATTTCTATAATATTAAATGATACCATAAATCATTAAATATGATGATGAATCAGTTGATAAATCATTAATGGAATTTCTTTAGATCATTTTGGCGGCTATTTTATAATCACAAACTAGTTTCATTATATAATTTAATATTAAGAATTTATGTCAATTATAGAAGATAAAAGAGGTAATATCATACAAATTAAAATATTTTTAGACCATTAAACTGGTTTTATTAACATCCATGAAGGTGTTAATGGAAATTGAAAACACATCATCCATGATGTTGGTAATTTGATACATCACGGATGATGTTTTTATTTTCAGAATAAAAGGGAGAGGAGGAGTATGATGATTAATTTTTTCATAAACAATTTAATATTATAGTATATAAAATATAATCAAATATTTATGACTATTTTATAAGTGTAGGTAAATATATTATAATAAAATAAAAGGAATTAAAAATAAAATAACAGAAAATGAAGGAAGATTTTTACCACTTGATCTCTTCTCCTTCAGATCCTCCTTAAGGCCTTTGGTTTTTCCCTTTCGGTGATACCAATAAGTCTTGGATGTCGGGAAGAGGATTGGGAAGAGTATTGGGAAGAATATAAAAAATTATAAAATGTTGAGAGGTGTGAGGAGAAGAGGGGGTGAGGGGTGGTATTTATAGTGGAGGAGAGGAGGGTTTTTTATTATTTTATTCATTAATTTATTATTTTTTCTCAAGACTGTGAATAGTTTGAGAATTGTAACTAAATATATTAAAATAATCAAGGTATTTTCAAGATTATTTTTTTCATATCACTCATGATGTTAGTAATAGTGTATTTAATATATAATGTATATATACGGTAAGTTACCATATTTCAATATTCACCATTAATTCAAGTATTTCAAAAAATTCCCAAAAATTAACCTCAACCATTTTTCAACATGAAGAATTCAAAAATAAACTACATTTTATTAAAATAATTTTCAAAATATGTGAAATTTAATTTTTAATTAAAATTTTAATTTATTTGAAAAAATAACCATTTTAAAACTATAACCAATTTTATAACACATTAAAATTTTAATAAATATCACATAAAATTTTCTTATAACCATAAGAAAATAAAATATTAATTTATTATTCTATATTATGAGAATAAATTTTCTATTAATAATTAAATTAATTATAAATTGTAATGAAATATTTATGACTTTTAAAAATACCAACACTCAATTTATCATTTCCAAAACATTTATTCACTTATTCATTATATAAATATATAATGATTACACTTATAAGATTCCTAAATTTTATTTATACTCTCACAGTTGAGGTTTCTATTCTATTAGACAAATTAATCTTCCTAATGGTCATGTTACTATTCATAAGTTTAAGTTACTATTCAATCTGTAAAAAAAATTAATTTTTGTAAATTTCACTTATTTCATTATAAATTTATAATGAATTTAGAAATTTAATTCCAGAATAAAAATAAATTATTTTTTAAGTACCTAGTTTGTTACATTCTCCCCACCATCTGTAAATTGTTTCCTCACAATTTTTATTTAATTATTAAATAAGGGAGGGTACCATTACCACATAGTATTTCCAGATTCTCATGTTGATTCTTCAACCTTACAGTTTCTCTACAAAACCATAACCAGGTGGATAGACTTATTCTGAAATACTTGCACTCTTTGATCAAGAATCTGAATAGGTTTCTCTTTATAAGAAAATTTCTCTTCTAGTTGAACTACTTCTGGGCTCAAAACATGGGATGAATCTGGAACATAATTTCTCAACATCAAAACATGAAAAACATTGTGTACCTAAGACAAACTCAAAGGGAAATCTACTCGGTAGGTGATTGGTCAAACTTTCTCAAGTATTTCATATGGTTAAATGATCCATGGACTTAGCTTTCCTTTCTTACCAAAACACATAACACTTTTAGAATGAGAGATTTTAATGAAAACATGACCACCTACCTTGAAAGAATATTATTTCCTCCTACTATATGAAAAACTTATCTACCTACACTGAGATATACTCATGTGTTTTTGGATCATATTCAGTTTCTCAGCCACTTCCTCTTCTAATAAGATCCCCATAAACTTTCATTCCCTGACTTTATCCAAAAATGATGTAGTTAACCACCACTTTCTATATAATTCCTCAGAAGGTGCCATATGCATACTGGAATAAAGACTGTTATTACAAGAAAAACCAACTAAAGAACTATATTGATCCAAAATTCCTTTATAGTCCATTGAACAAGCTCAAATAATATCATCCAAGATATGAATTGTTCACTTAGTCTTTCAATAAAATTGAGGAAGAAATGTTGTGCTGAAATTTAATTCTATACCCCATGACTTCTGAAGGTATTTCCAAAAGTTATAAGTGAACCTGGGATCATGATTAGATACAATAGAAAGAGTAACTCCATGTAACATAAAAATATGTGTGAGGTATAGTCAAAAAATCTTATCCAAATAAATTGTATCTAAAATTGGAAGAAAATGTGTATATTTATCCAATCAGACTGCAATAACCCAAATCACATTGTTTTCTTGATAATTCATTGGTAGTCCCACCACAAATTCCATGGATATATTTTATCATTTCCACTATGGAACTAGAAAAGGTTGATGAATCCCCTTTGGTAATTTTCTCTCCACTTTAACCTTTTGAAAAATCAAACATTTTATTTCAAAATCAGTAATATCACTTTTCATTCCATCTGAATTGTAATAATTCTGAAAGTATATATACATCATTGTACTTCTCGGATGAACTAGAAATGGATAACAATAGGCTTGACTTAACAATTATTTCTTAAAATGGGTATCACAAGACACAAATATTCTCATTCTAAATATCAAAACACAAACTTTATCAATATTACATTCTAGAAACATACCCCTTTTAACCAATTATATTTTTTGTAACTCATGGTCTTCCTTTTTCACTTTCTTGATTCTGTCTAATAGAGATGATTGTACTGGAACCTGAAATAAAATAGATGAATTTCATACACCAACAAATTCTAGTCCAATATTAAGGAAATCATTAATCAATGGCTCTTGTTCGAAATGTAACATGGTTAATTATGTATGATGTTTTTGAATCAAGGCATCTTACACTTGTTTTCCTTTCTTGGTTAATAATTGATCACACAATCATAATCCTTTATCAATTCATGCCATATTTTTTTCCTCATGTTTAATTCTGTCTGAGTCAATATATACTTCAGACTTTTATGGTCAGTATATATTTTACATTTTGAACCATATAAATGATGTCTCGAAATTTTTAATCCAAAAAACCACTGCTCCTATTCCAAATCATGTGTGGGATAATTTAACTCATGACATTTTATTTGTCTTGATGCATAATAAATAACTTCATCATTCCACATTAAAACACAACCAATTACCTTAAATGAATCATTATTATAGATGAAAAACGCACCATTTTTAGAGGTCGGGGCTAAAATTATAGCATTCTCAAATATCTTCTTTAGTTCTTGAAAAAAACCACACATTCTTATCTCCAACAAATTTAACTTGTTTTCATGTTAATTTAGTTAGCGATCTAGATAACTGTGAAAATATTTTTACAACCCTTCGGTAATAACCTGCTAATCTAAGAAAACTATGAATCTTTATAACATTTTTAGGACTTTTCCATTCATTAGATAATTTTTTTCATTGGATCAACTATTATTCCATCCTTATTTACAATGTTCCCAAGAAAGTAAATCTTTTGCAACCAAAAATCACATTTTCTAAAAAAATTATAAATTATTTTCTTTGAGAGTTTATAATATAATTCTTAAATATTTTTCATAATCCTCATAAATTTTTGAGAAGATAAAAATATTGTCAATAAAAACCAAAAAAAATTATCCAAATATTCAAGGAATATTATATTCAAAAGAAATATGTATATAGCAGGGGAATTTTTCAAACCAAAGGTCATAACAACAAACTCATAATTCCTATATCTAGTATGAAAATCTATTTCTGGGATTTCATCCTTCTTCACCTTTAACTAATCTTACTCAGGTCTCAGGTCAATCTTGGAAAAATATTAAGCTCTTTAGAGTTGATCAAAAAAACCATTAATATAAGGAAAATGATACTTATTCTTAACAATAATGTTATTGAATGATATGTAATCATTCCAAAGCCTCATTTAATCATATTTATATTAAAAAAAGTTACAAGAGCACCTCATGGTGATTTTCTAGGATGAATGGAGCCTTTATCAGGAAACTTCTACAATTTATTTTTCAATTCAATAAGTTCCACTTGAGCAATGCGAAAGGGAATTTTGAAATTTTATTAGCATCCAGAACAAATTCAATAGTAAATTCAACATCCCAGTTTGGTATAACACCAAGAAAATCATTAATAAATATATATAGGTATTCATTTAGCACTGGCACTTCATTAAAATGAATAGTTCCCTTTTTCAATAATATGAGAAATATAACATTCATTTCTATCTTCTAATAGTTTCTCAGCTTCTGGATATGTTATCAAATTTATGGGTTCATTCTTGTATACAAAATAAAACTCTTTCTATAAAAAAAACTTATTTATCTCTATAATCAATCTTAGTATAATAAACATATACCCAATCCAATCCTGAAATAACATTAAACTCTACT
This sequence comes from Viscum album, assembly GCA_963277665.1. Taxonomy (NCBI): domain Eukaryota; kingdom Viridiplantae; phylum Streptophyta; class Magnoliopsida; order Santalales; family Viscaceae; genus Viscum; species Viscum album. The sequence goes on from OY728129.1 coordinate 418,123,400, forward strand.
AAGGTAAAAACACAAGGTTTTCACATAATTCCTTTCCACAGACAACAACAGTAATATTATTATAATACCTTTTTTTGTAATATTTTCATATGGTATTTTAGCCATATGTTTTAGTCACTTTTCTTGAGGTGAAATTTATAATTTACTATAAAATTTATTAGATATAAAAGAATGTTTAGACTCGTATCAAATAAGACATTTTCAAAATCTGATTAAACAAAAAAAGTACATGATACCACTTCATTGGATGGCCCGAAATCTACTAATGTAGTCACAAAGGATCTCACTACAACTTTTTTCTTATAATTTGACCTCTTTCTATCATTCGTATCTTTCTTTGGGAAATTATTTTCATAATGACCCATCTCACCACATTTAGAACACTATATTTTTCTTATCATGGTTAATCTTAGGATCATTTTCATTACAATATCGAGTCATATGTCTAAAATTACAACACAAAAAACACTTCCCAGTTTTGGTAAGGTATTTCCCAGGGTACTTTTTACCAAACTTTTCACAAACTAGAAATTAAACATTCTTACCATATGATTTATTTGATTGATTCATACCCATCACTTATAATCTAGACATATTCTTATGGTTGTTTTCAAAAGTACACATGATCATATTCAGACTCCATTTCTACCCTCTCAGCACATTGGACAATTTTCTCATAACTTTTCAATTCACAGGATTCTAATTCCCTTTGATATCTTAGAATTAATCCTGAGTAAAAATTATTGATTTTTCTATAAAGACCCTAAATAAGATTTGGAGCGTACCATGCCAATACAGTGAAGTTCTCTTAATACAAAACCACTAAATCCTCCTCATTTTGTTTCAATTCAAGGAATTATTTTTCAAACCTATATTGTACAACCTTAAGAAAATATTTTTCAAGGAAAATGTTTTTAAATTTATACCATTCTAATACGTCAATCTCATCACTATCCATGATATTTTTGACCATTGACCAGCATTGTTCATCTTCACATTAAAATCGATAAATGTTAATACTAACCTTTTTATTATCTAGACACCCCATGACATCAAATATCATTTCAATGGCTTTATTCCATCCTTTAGCCTCCATTGGGTCAGAAGATCAACTAAAATCATGAGGGTGTTTCCTCATAAATTGTTCCACTATCATCATGTTCCTTTGTAGTAGTTATGGTTTTCCTCTTGCATGGATTACACTGGCATTTATTTCCTATTTTATCTTAACCTTTATTATCACAAACTTCTTAGTTCTAATTCCCACTATTCTAGGTTTTTTATTCGGAAAGATACCCGCCTATCAGTTCTTTACAACTTCATATTCCCTATTTTTTCTATGGAAAAACACTCTAAACAGACATATAATAGATGAATAAAAATGGTAATCTTTAAATTATATATAATTTCAACATAAATATACTGTAAATTCATTTATAGTGTTATATTAACATCATCTTAACCATTAATGTTATCTAAACTGTGCTCTAATACCAACTATAAGGACTTGGCTTTAATCATTACATATGCTAGAAAATTCCTTTAGAAATTACTTTTTACATTCCAAAAGATATTTCAGGTATAATGATTTAGAAATTTTGGACATAATTTTTACATATCAATATATAAGAATACAAATTGGTTACTACTAAAATAGTATCCATTTCTTCTATAATAAAATAGTTTTTAATAAAATATATAATATTTTCTTGAATAATCTTCACAAATTTCATCTTGGATTCTTCTTTTATCTTAATCATCCTTATACCTTGTGAAAAAAAATTAAAAATTTGGATGAGAACAAAAATCCCAATAGGATATATAAAAATAAGGAGATAAACCATTAGTCCATGTATACTTATAAACATATAAACTCATTTTCACAAGTACATGCTTCTCATACATAAAGTATCATGTACATAATTTTTGAAATAATAGATTTCCATAAAACATAGAAAACATAAATAAATACATATAGGTAACCTAGTGAATTAATTACCAAATATTGTAACCCTCGTAGCTACCTTATTATTTATAACCCTCACAGATACTTTATAATGTGACCCTAATGGATACCTTATGGTGTAACCATCAATGTTACACTTGGAATAACCATACGGCCGACCTCCAACTTAGACATACCCAATGAATTAAAGGGATATATAGTTCCCACCATTCATCCTAAAAAATCCCAATAACCATAACATAATCATAAAATATGAACACATGCATAAAAATATTCATTTTGATTTTTTTATAAATAGAAATTTAAAAGAGGATTTTCAAAGATGATCCCTTTACATATACCATATCATTGGAGAAAGAATTAGTAAAATGAAATTAATATGTATACTCACAATAAATACAAATAATAAAACATAATATATTAAAAATTCATATCAAATATAATCTTAGGATTACTAAATCAATTAAGTAGATGGTTAACCCAAAGAATGGAAATTGGGTGAAGAATTCACTTACATCGGGTTCATCTTACTTAAAATATGTTTAAACCTCTTGTATAATGGATAAGAGAGTTTTATTAATATTTTAAAGAAACATACCCATTTTTTTAAAACCTTATATGATCATTTTATAACATCATTCCACCTACTTATTAATAATATTTTTTATTTTCATTGTTTTAGGTGTATTCTTTATATGGTTTTCATGGTCGGTTCGCAATGTAATTTCTTATTGAATGGAAGTGGAACACCAGAAGTGGAATGAAATAGTATTAATATGTTTTAAGAATATTAAATTATATAATAAATTATTAAATATGATGATGAATCATTAGATAAAACATTAATGATATTCGTTTAGATCATATTGGTGGTTCTTTGATAATCACAAACTAGTTTCATTATATAATTTAATATTATGTATATATGTTAATTATAGAACATATAAGAAGTTATATTATACACTTTACAATATTTTTAAACAAATAAATTTTTGTATGACCATCCATGATGGCAGTAATGGAAATCAAAAACACATCATCCATAATGTCATTAATTAAACACATCATATATGGTGTTTTTATTTTTCAAATAGAAGGAAGAGGAGAATATGTATGATGATGAATTTTTCCATAAACATGATAAAATTAAATTATATAAAATATAATTAAGTTTTCCTTCTTCTTGGATAAGTTTAGGTAAAGATAGTATAAGCAAATAAAAGGAATTGAAAAGAAAATGAAAGAGGATTTTTACCTCTTGACCTCTTCTCCTTGAGATTCTTCTGATGGCCTTTGGTTTTGGCCTCTTCATGAGACCAAAAAGTCTGAGACATGGGGAATAGGATTGGAAATAATATTGTAAAGAATTTGGAAAATTCTAAAAACTTGAGAGGTGTGAGGAGAAGTGGGTGTGAGATGTGGTATTTATAGTGGAGGAGAGAAGGGTTTTTTGATAATTTTATTCATTAGTTTATTATTTTGTCTCAATATAATGAATAGTATGAGAATTATTAGTAAATATATTTAAAAAATCAAGGTAATTTCTAGATTATGTTTCTTATATCATTCATGATGTTAGTAATGGTGTATTTAACATATATTATATATATACGATAAATTGACGTATTTCACTATTCAAAAAAATTCAAGTATTTCAGAAAAATCCCAAAAAATCAACTTGTCCATGTTTCGATGTTTCTAATTAAAAAATTAAGTCAATTTTATCAAAATAATTTTATAAATATGATAAATTTAATTTTTAATTAAAATCATAATTTATTTGAAATATAATATTTTTAAAACTATAACTGATTTTATAACACATTAAAATATTAATCAAGGTCTCATAAAATTATCTTATAACCATAAGACAATAAAATATTAATTTATAAATATATTTTATGGAAATAAATTTTATTTTAAATAATTAAATTAATTATAAAATTTTAATTAAATACTTATGCCTTATAAAAATACTAATACTTAATTTTTCATTCCCAAAACATTTATTCACTTATTCATGATATAAATATATCATTATTACACTTATAAGATGAATAAATTTTATTTATACTCTAATAGGTGAGGTTACTATTCTATTGGACAGATTACTATTCCTAATTGTGATGTTACTATTCCTAAGGTCAAGTTACTATTCCATCAGTAAAATTTCCCTAGCTTCTATAAATTTCACTTATTTCATTATAAATATATAATGAATTTCACGATTTAATTCTAGAATAGAAAAATTATTTTATAAGTACCTGGGTTTTTACAAATTAAAAATTAAAATGATAAAGAGAAAATAGATATGTCTTCCTCATATATACAGTAATCTTGTTATCTTGTGTATACAGATCTTATTCTAGTTTTTCTCTTATTTAAAAGAAAAGGATTCACTTCAATTTTCATGCACATCATCACATGAAAACACTAATTCTTCACAAAAAAATATTCATCAACCTATTCACACATGAACTATAATATTGGAAAACATAGGATAATAGTTTAATGATCCACAACGGTTACTCATTTATGTTATTCTTAATTAAAATATTTATGATACCATGTAAATATATTTTAATTCAAACATCCAAAAAATATCAGATCTGGTCATCACAATAAATTCCATGGTAAACTAATTTCATAACTATTAGTAACTGCATTGATTCATGAAGAAATAACCTATCATCTTCATTATTCTTTAAAAGTTATGTTTCTACAATATTAAATCCATGTTTATGTATCAATACATGAATGATATAGATATGTTATCATGCTAGATTCTATATTATCATTATTCCTATTAAAACTGAACCACCATCTTTAAATTATAAAAGAACAAATAATCTCATGAAATAATCATGCATTTATACATGCATGTAATCTAGAGTAACTTTCATTAAAATAGAGTATAATGATTTCCAAGATGTTCTCTTCAATATTTTCTTCAACTAACTTCAAAAAATTATTCATGAAATTGAACTTCACGAACAACTCTATAAAAAATCAGATAATGATAGAATAAATAATTTTCATATTTATTAATATGAATTATATTGTTATACTAGTTATAAAAAAATAAATAATTTTTTATCAAAATGAAAATAGTATTGATTAAACACTTTTCATATAATTTTTTATTCAAATATATAATTTTTAAATTTTATAATTTTAATTTTGAAATATCAATATAATTTTTTAAATCAAAATTTCAAAATTCACTTCGATTTAACTTTTTAAAATTTTTGTAAAATATTGATTTTTCAGTAAATAGTGAAAATAGTGATTTCTGTAAAAAGTATTTTATTTTTAATAAATTAAGTAATTTAAAAGAATAAATATGTTTTGAATATTATTTAATGTAATAAAAGTATTATTTAGTTATATTTATTCTAATAAATTACTTTTTAATCAACTTTATATTAGTTTTTAGTATAAGTTTTTTTTGGGTTTAAAACGGGTTATTCTAAAAAATGTTTTAAATTGTATAATATTTCTCTATTTTCATTAATTAAAATAATCCCTAATGAGGAATATTATAATGAAATTTATATATTATATATAATTAAATAATAATTTCATTTTATAAAATTATTTTTATTAGTCATAGAGTTAATATAGAATCATCTTTTGCTCAAAAAAAATACTCTTCTTAAAAACCCATTGTCTCACCGCGTCTGTATGAAGAATATTAAATTAAAATTTTCCACTTATGTGAATTGAATTTGGAAAAATATAATACATATTTTTAATCATAATAATTTATATTTTATAAAAATTTCAACTTATTTTTTGACCAATATGAATAGTGGAAATAAAAAACATTAATTATCATGGTTAAGGTAAAAATGGGTCTATTGAGGGGTTAAACTAAAAAATAAGGGTAAAAATGAACAATACACATGTCTAAATACAAATTTTTGGAAATATTTAGATCATTAAACCTATAAGGTTATATTATAGACCTTTTATAACTATTTCTACATAATAAATATGTGAGATCACTTAATTCTTTTGAAAAATACCAAGTGTGTCCACTCCCCGACTTATAAAAGGACACCCATTATCCTCCTATATTAACACATTAAAACCTATTTGGTTCTTGAAATAATTAACCAAATAAATTCCCAACGTCCCTAACCTCCTCTTATAATCTTTATTTTATTCATGAAACTAACCTAGGAATGACTTTGGTGCAAACCTAAGGAGGATACCTGAAGAAGATGTAACGTTTATCAAAAAGCATTTTTGTTTTATTTCTTTTTCCACCCCCTTCAATTATTCTTAATCCATGATTATATAATAAACTCATTATATTACATATAGTGATACTTATTATGTTTATTTAATAACCTAAATTCTTTTCTCATTTCATCAAATGGGTTATAAAATCATCATTCGTCTGCACAACGAACTACCACCTCGCTAAACAATGTCATTTTTTTCATTACCACCTATCAGGGTTGGGTATGATGAGGAATATAAAATCAATATGTGATATTTATAAAATAATTATAACTATTTATTAATTAAAAAATGTATACATCTTTACATTAAATTCTATATGGTATAGGATAACATCACTCATGTGTACAGTAGACTAACACCATTAGAAGCGATGTGATTTATTTTTTACTAACACATAACATGGTAGGTAATATGGGTAAATATAATGAATATATGTTATATAAATGACATAATTATGTTAATAATGACTTATTTATCATTATATAAATAAAATATCTCTTTTTATTTATTACCTTTTCACTCACTAAAATAAATGATAATGGCGTTCGTTGATGTGTTGATTGTCGCCTCTATGAAGCGATGTGATTACTTTTTATTTACCACATCACAATAATGATATATATAAGTATATATAATTAAATTATGTAGTATTTATGATATTATTATCATTATTTTAAGATAAAATGTTACTTAACTTCTTTCTATAATGATCATTGAGAAATGGTAATGTTACTCAAGCATACATATGGTCTATCATCTCCAAGATCATAATGTTATATTATTTTTCATAACTATATCAATTAATTGATTTTAAAATTATAATTTATGTTTAAATATTATAATTATTGAATAAATATTATTCATTATATATTTAAATAATTACCTCTTTAATCAAAGTAAACCTTCCGAAGTCATTTTTTACAAATAAGCCAAATATCATTGAAACATCTAATGTAATGTTAAGTGATTAAGTAATTACATATAACATGCTAGTAAGTGAAATAAAAATAATAATAAAATTGAAAATTTCTCTTATGAAAGTAAATAATTAATATAATTTTATTATTCATGAATATAAATACACACTTGACAAGTCAAACTCTATGTAAGAGACTTTGTCTTAATTTTATTTCATTGAGGCATATTTTGATGTTACGCACCGATATTATTTTATAAGGTTTATATACATCCCATTTGACATGTTATATCGTGAATTTATCTTTTATCATGGTATTAAATAATTTTTTAATGTTATTATTTCATGATTATTATCATTCAAATATTTCCAAAGTAATAATGGACTTTTCTACTAAATAAATCCCTTATTATTTTTTTCCTTCACACTTTCTTTCTATTGAGTGTCCATATTTTCAAGAACATTTTTAAAATGTTTCTATGGAAATAAAATATTTATAAATTTAATTTTATATCCCTTTTACATTTCATCAAATGTTTTTAAAAGGAATCTTTCTACATGTTTTAATCAAAACATTTTGACAATAAACAAATGGAATACTCTAAAGTATACGATGAAAATGACTTTCCCTATCACCGTGACTTTTATTTGATTTCTATCTTCCTTTCCAAGATTAATTTTTTTTATTAAATTTAAAAATTCTTTCCCTTTTTTGGTAATTTTAGCATGGAAAAATATTTTCGGAAAAGAAATGTGTATTTATATTGAAAATGGTATTTTGAAGGAAATGGAAATTTAATATCTGAAAGTGATTTTCATACAAGTTTAAAAGAGTTTTTCAAATCAGAAAATGTTTTATTCATGTTGTGGTATTCAGATATTATATATTATTGGTTCTATTTTGATAGAACTGGGTGATAAATTCAAATTTTATAGGAGTGGTGTGCCCAGACAGAGCTCCAATGAATTCGGTAATGATAATATTCTCTAGATATTTATATTGGACATTGGTCATATGTTTATTCCAATTTATAAGGGGTCTATAATGGATCTGTAAGGTTTTTATGAGATGATTTCACAAGGTACCAACATGAATTTTCTTTGATTTGTAATAAGTGCTCAGGGGAATACTTTTTTTTAAAAGGTAATAAATGATATTTTAAAAGAATGATAATTCCATTTGTGGGGAAAAATTATATTTTAAAGAAATGATTTTTTCATGGGTTTTCATGTTTTTCATTGGAATAATTATTTTATTTATTATATATCCCATAATTATATTTTTGTGCTCATACCAAATTTTTAAATTGTTTTTCTCGTGATTTATGTGTGGGTAAGAAAAAGGATGATGTCAAGTTAAATGTTTTCAAATAGTTTTCATGAAAAGAATTATTTTTTTTAAAGTTTTATATGGTGGAAAATGGACATTGATGTGAAGTTTCTACTCTTTATTATATGATTTTTTAATTATAATTTATGACCTAATTATCTAAAACTATAAACCTGAAAATATGCTCAAATATAAGATAATTAATTCTTGAAATAAAACTCATGATTATGTAATGTTTAAGTCTAAGTCCTTATCATTGGTATCAATGTTCATTTTGGATAAATTTATATGTTATGATAGTATTAATAGCATGCCCTTGGAATTTTTTACTTTATGTTTAATCTAAAATGTTGTATCATTTTAATATTACTATATTGATTCAGCTAAACTATGTCAGTTCAAAATGGTTTTCCACAAAGAAGATAAGAAAGTTGTAGTGGGAAGGAACCAAGAGGAAAATATCCTTCCAAATTAGCTTCTCAATATAGTCATAATTAGAACATAAAATTTTTTATTAGTGGATAAGTTTATATAAGGTATTAATGGTGGTAGTATCAATCTTAGAGAGCAACCTGGTCTACTGTAAATGAACATGTCTATTGTGTATCATTTTATGAGGCAAGATCCCCCATTATTCAATAGATCATCTGACTCAGTGGTATCTGAAGGATGGATCAATGATCTTGAGAAGACATTTTATGTCATGGGATTTACAAAATGATAAAACGTAACTATTTTCATTTATCATTTTGAAGGTGAATATGATCAATGGTGGTATTTGTTTAAGAATACCCGAGAGAAAGATGGTATTGATGCTAAGTAATGTGAAACATTTAAGGATATTTTCTTTGACAAATATTTCCCAGTGATCTTTAGTCTCTATATAGAAAAATAATTTATATATTTGAGGTAAAAAGATTAATATTTTAAAGCTTCATATAAAGAAAACATCATAAGATTTTCTAGGTATGTGCCATATTTTATTCCGAAAACTGATAGTAAAATTAATAGGTTTTAATAAGGATTTAAACCATGTCTGTGAAGAGATTTGGAAGCATAAGAATTTAAAATCTATGATAAATTTTTTCATTGTGTTAAAAAGGTTGTAATATATTTTTCTGACACTTATGTGTCTCATTATGATACAATTAAGAAGCGGTAGGGATGAAAGGTGATGGGGAAACATACAATAAACAAATATAGATATAAGAAAATTAATTTCCCATATTGTGGTAAGTGTTGTAAAAATAAACCTGGAGAATGTGATATAAAATTAGGGAAGTGTTACCAATGTGGAAATATTGTCCATATAGCCTTAGAATGCAAATAATAATTCATAAAGAATAAAATAATTTGTTAACTGATAGCCATCCAATGATAAGATATTTTATTTTCAATGAGTTGGGTCATTATACTAATGCATTTCCAATGTTATTTTCACAGGACAGAAATCATAATAATCAGAAATAGAATGGTGTATTAATAACATGCCCTTGGTATTAATAGCATGCCCTTGGATTTTGATATCATTTTGGGAATGGAGTGGATTTTAGTTTATCATTAAAATATTGATTTTAGTTTTAATTATGTTTTAGTCAATGATTTCATGCCTTTGATAACATACCAAGAAGCTGAGAAATTTATCAGAGGTGGAAGTGAAAGTTACCTAGATTACATCATTTTAAATAATTAAACAGCTCAAATTAGTGATGTTTCAATATTAAATGAATACATAGATGTATTTATGGATGATTTTCCAAGTTTTATTCCTGATTAAGAGTTTGAGTTTACTGTTGACTCAGTACCTGATGCTAAGATTATTTCTAAACCCCCATAGAAAATGGATCAAGTGGACTTTTAGAATTGAAATATAAATTTTAGTAGTTATTATATAAAGGTCTCGTCCAACCTAGAACTTCACCATAGGGTACTCCTATATTTTTTTGTTAAAAATAAATATGGTTTAATGAAACTTTTTATTTATTATAGAGCCTTGAGTAAAATAATTGTTAAAAAAGGTATCATTTTCCTCATATTGATGATTTGTTTGATCAAATCTAGGCATCTTAGTATTTTTTTTACAGTTAAACTAAGTTCAGGGTAAAATTAGTTGAATGTTAATGAAGAATAAATTTTCAAGACTTATTTTAAAACTAGATATGGTCACCATGAGGTTTTAGTTATTTTTTTAGGGTTTTATAATACACCTAGTGTGTTTATGGACATTATAAATAGAGTTTTTCATTATTTATTGGATAATTTTTTAGTTTTTTTTATCGAATAAATTTTGGTATATTCTAAAATTCAAAAGGAATATGAATGAAACTACAAGATTGTTATGAAAATATTAAAAAAATATTAAATTATATGGGAAATTTAGCAAGTGTGAATTTTGGTGGCAATAAATTTTTTTCCTTAGAAATATTGTTTCTAAAGAAGGAATAATTTTTGACCTGACTAAACAAACATTTTTTAAAAATGGCCACGACCCACAAATATCACATATATTTGTAGTTTTCTTGGATTAATATGTTACTACTTGTGGTTTTTTAAAAACTTTTCTTAGTTTTCTATAAAAGTAACTAAGTTAACTCAAAAAATAGTTAAATTAATATAGACAAATAAATGTGATGATTTTTTTCAATAACTAAAAATGAATATTTGTGAATTCCATAATTTTGGACATGCCTTCCAGAAATGGTGATTTTTTTATCTAAAGTGATGCTTCATTAAAAGTAAATTGTTTTTCCTAATGTAGAATAATCAGGTAATTACTTATGGTTCTCCTTAGTTGAAACTTCATGAGTTAAATTACCCAACACATTATTTGAAATTAAGTTCTATAGTTTTTTCATTAAAAAATTGGTTGTTTCAATTGTATATAGTAATGTGTTAAATATATACTGATCACAAAAGATTTAAGTATATATTAACTCATAAATAATTAAACATGATATATAGAAGATGGATAGAACTTATCAAGGATTATTATTGCACAATTAATTACCATTCGAGAAAATAAAAAAAGTGGTTGATACTTTAATTCTGAAAAATAATTCTATATTAACCATGTAATGTTTGTAACGTGACCCTTTACTTAATAATTTGATAAATTTTTTCCGACAAGTTTTGGATGTAGGGAAATCCTCTATTTTTTCAAGTTTCGGTACAATTGACTTTGTTTTAAAGAATTAAGAAAACTCAGAATGAGGATTAATATCTAATAGAAAATTTCAAATCCATTAAGAAGGGTAAGTTTCTTGATTTTAATATTGATTAAGAAGTTTTTTTATGACTTGGAAAAAGATTATTTGTGCCTTGTGATTCCTATTTGAGGAAAGGGTTATTTTGTGAAGTTCATAGTTCTTTTTTCCATTAATTTATGTAGTAATAAGATTTATAGAGATCGTTGATAGTATTACTAGTGGGATATAATTAAAATAAATATTTTTTAATTTACCATGAAGTGTTTTCCTTATTAAAAGTTTAAATCAAAATAATAATTTCCAAAGTGGATTCTTCATCTATTTCTTGTGTCATATTGGAAATGTGAAAAAATATCAATGGATTTTATGGTAGGATTACTGAAGACTTCTCAAGTTAATAATTCTATTTTTGTTAATATTGATCGATTAAATAAATCTACACATTTCCTTACCATTGAAGATATAATGTCTTTAAATAATATTTCTCAATTTTATCTAAAACAGATATTTTGGTTACATGGAGTGCCTCTTTCTATTATATCAGGCCATGATCTCATGTTCACATTAAATTTTTGGAAAGGATATCAGAAGTCATTGGTTACTAAATTAAATTTCATTACATCTTTTCATCCTAAATTTTATGTAAAATATGAGTGTAAAATTCATAACATGGAATATATGATTCATACTTATTCAATGTAGTACCATGTAATTTGGTATCGACTTCTTTCTTGGGATACATTTTCTTATAAAAATCGTTTTCATTCAAGTATAAAGACATCACCATTTGGGGAATTATGTTGAACGTGGTGTTGGAAACCATAGTTTTTGGATTATGTAGGAGAAAATAGGTTGATAGGAACAAATTTAGTAGACTAAATGGGGGATAAGATTCATTTGATTTAGCAACATATGAGGTCATCTCTTAGATAGAAAAAAGTTATATGGATTACCGAAGGAAAGATCTTTATTTTGAAGTAGGTAATCATGTATTTCTCAAATTTTCTCCATGGAAAATTGTTTTGTATTTAGGTATGAAATGGAAACTAAGTACTATTTTAAATAGGCCATATGAAATAATACATAAATATGTATCAACTCCCCCTTCTTTTTAAAAATACATCTATAATGGCCCAGAACCCCCTGGCCATTACTTTACCAAAAACACAACTCCACCATGACGGTGGCACCGGTCACGGTGGCACCATGACAGTGGCTCCGGTCACAGTGGCACCATGATGGTGGCACCGGTCACAGTGGCACCGTGATGGTGGCACCATGATGGTCGCACCGTGACGATGACATCGTGATAGTGGCACTATGAGGGTGACACCGTCACACCGTGTGGACCCGACTTATCTGCTCTCGTAACGTATCTTTTGACGTGGATTAATATTAATAATTTTTTTAAAGTCATTTAAATACCAGGAAACATCCCCGATGGGGAATATTAAATAACTCCTTAATACCATCGTGTGTAACTGCCCACCCACATAGGAAACCTCGATCCGTTTTTCTATTCGTTCCAAATCCCCATATCCTGTAACAAGGGGATTTTATCAATATATCGTAGAGGAATTTCCTCTTTCTCTTCTTCCTTTTGGCCGACTCCTCTCTTTCTCCCCGGTGTGCCTGGAGTTTCCCCTCCCCCCTTCCCGAGACTTGTGGTGCGCCTGCACTCGAGTCATCTGCTCATCCTAAGAGTTCCCGACTTCCCTCCCCTGCAAATCGTGCATCCCCTGTTCTTGGTGCGTGGAGAAAAATGTCGATCCTTGATCAATCAAGTAGGGATTTTCTCCTTTGTCTCTCCTTTCTGGGTATCATGCGGGGTGTGAATGCTTTTGTCTCTATGGAAATTGATGAAACCAAACATAACGAAGATAATGAACAGAGATTTAAAGAATGAAAGGGGGTGTGATCAATGTTCTGCTATACTCTCTTATGTTGATATGTGTTTTGAATTGTACGGGCCTATTCTTACTAAAAATCATGGTCGTTGGTGGTCTTTCTGTGCACACTAATGAACCTCGGTGCTCCTGGAAGTTTAAATAACTGTAACATGGAATTAGTTAATTACGTATACTCGGTTAAATAAACTAAAAGTAGCAGGATCAACCCTTTTCAGTGAAAACCCCAGTTAAATCACTATGGAATTGAAACCATGGAGTGTGTTAAATCTTTTAAATCTGAAAATACCTGCATGGGCCTTCCTTGTGTTGGTGGTAGCAGGTTGGTTGTTTCTTTCACGGGCCGATTGTGGGTGACCTTATGGTTTTCTTGGATGGGGGCTTAGATTACAGGGGTGATATGGGTGGGGATGGGATCCCCTGTTGTTGTACTTTCACTGGTTGTGAATCTGAGGCTATGTGGTTACTCTGCTTATATCACAAACTGGGTGGAATCCTCTGTTGTTGAGAAGCTGTTGGCTCCAATATTTTGGGGACATGGGGCTGTGCCTCGGGGTTTTATTTGGTTCCAGTACCTTTAGGGATCTCACTTATCCCTTTGTTGTTGTGAATTTACTGACAACCGTGTGTGAATGTTTAAATTTTTGTTGGTTGTAACCCTTTCCTTTAGCTTGTGCTTATGTTTGCTAGTTGCCCAGTAGATGCAGAAATTATTTAACAGAATTATTGAACATGAAAACAAGGATGGGACAAATGGGAAATTGATTCTGGGACTGAGTTGTGTTTTAGTCATGGACATTATTCTTTTCCCTTCTGAATGAATAGTGACTAGGTTGTTCGTTCTTAGATTGGATTTGGAAAACCTGGGTTGGGTTCAGTGTTTTCTACTTATACATATATTGTAGTTTTTGTGTTTCTTATTCGTGCCTCACCCATGTTGAGCACTTAGTGCCGAACACCCCCATTTTATGGGGGAGGGTGTTTTTTCCAAAACATCTATTAGTGGATGGTTATTAGCTCCTTTTTTTCTCCCTTTACCGAATAGCCCAAGACCCTTTGGGTAGGCTGTGATGCCCTGAAGTCCATTATTAGCCCAAGAAACTTCAGGCAGGGTAGTTGTGGTGGTTGGCCCAGGTGTTTGCGAGCAGGTTGTTTCTCAAGTGTCTTCGGGATGAGGCCCAGGTGTCTTCAGGCATGGCAGTAGTTATTCTGACACAGGTGTGTGGGGGTGGAGTTTGGCAGTGGGAATTTGGTGAGGTTATGGCCCAGGTGTGTGCGAGTGTGGTTTGGCAGTGGGACTGCAGTAAGAATGGCGGGATTGGTTCGATGCATAGGATGTCTTCAATAACCAGTGGGAAAGTGGCACAGGGTACCCATTCATAGGTGTGCTATTACTATATGTTACTTGACTTCCGTTATTTGGGGAGCGTGCCATGGTGAGGTTTGGGTGGACAGATTTTCCTTGTTGGGTGTTTGGTTATCTCTTTTTTCCATGGGACATTATAATGTCTCCTCACTTGTGCATGAGATTCATTGGTTTTCCCTACTGATTATACTTGTATGCACACCCTACATATGTAAAAATTCTTTCAGGTTTCCAGGAGGACTTTAGGGATCATGTGGAACCATACTACCTCGAACTTTTGGAGCAGTTGTTTTTATTGGTTTCCTTTTCTTGGTATCTTTTTACCTTTTGAGTTTTTTGGCTTGTATCTTTTACCTTTGAACATGCATATGGGAATGGTTTGCTTTCATCCGTACATGCACTTTCAGTTTTGGTGTTGTGAGATTTACTATCTTATCTCTCGATCCTATTAAAAGAAAAAGGGTAATTCCTTCCATTTAGTGTGTGATTTTATACCCTTGGTGCTAGTCTCCACTCTAGGACCTATTGAAGGCGGGTCTCAGGGGTCATTATCTCTCCTTCAACTTGAAGAAGGAAGGGTCTAGAAATCTGTTGTCCCTTCCCTCATCTTGGTGAAGGCGGGTCATGATAGAATGGTATCAAAGGCAAGGTTTGAGAGATAGGATGGAGTTTGGAGTTAGGCATAGTGAGGATTGCATGGGATGGTAGGGAAACAGTGTTGGGTGACCTTGGTGCATGAATTAGACCAGGGAAGACCGGCTAGGACATGGGATTTTAGGGGGCCCTGTGATCCAATGCAAGGACTCTGTAACTACCGAATGACCAAGTAAGGCCACGCTGATTGCAGGGTAGAGACCCTAGGAAATGTACATGCATCATAATGACTTGTGTTCTCGTGTTTCATGGGTGTTTAGGGGATTTAAATAAATAATAAGTTTAAGAAATTTTATGAACAATAATCTGCACTACATGGGCTTAGGCATTCCTTGTTTACCTTACAACTATGGCACCTGGGAGACGACCACGAGTGGTGCGGGCGATCGAGGAACAGGAGGTTGAAATGGCTGATTGGAAGAGGGCTGATCGAGAGGAGTAGGATGACCAGTGGCAGAAGATGCTTCAAACCTTCCAGTGACAGACCCTCAAGAAGTATGAGGGTAGCACCTCTGACATGAAGGCGGAGAGCTGGCTAGAGGAGCTGGTGATAGCTTTCAGCTTTATCCAGGATCCAGCAGAGTACTGGGTTCCTCTGGCCGTGATCCAGATGTCGGGAGTAGCGCATCAGTGGTGGATGCTCTACCTGGGGGAGAGGAGAGAGGCTGAAGTGGCATGGGCTGATTTCGAGAAGGAGTTCCAGGCGGAATTCCTCTCTTCTACGATGAAGGCAGAGAAGAGGCAGGAGCTATTCTCCCTCCAGCAGGGGAGTATGTTAGTAAGGGAGCTAGGGATCAAGTTCAAGGACCTCCTACGCTTTGTTCCGGACCTCTTTCTAGATGAGGAGTCTCGGGGGAGACATTTAGAGGCATCGCTCCGACCCTCCCTTCAGTACGCAGTTACCCCTTTCACCTTGCCGACATACTTGGAGGTCCAGAAGAAGGCCGAAGTGGTGGAGAGGATGCACACGCTAGGAGGTGTATCATGAGAGGGGATCTAGCTTGGATCATCAAAGGGGAAGGCCGTCAGCACCAGGCCTCTAGCATCAGGTCCCTCTAGGTTTTGACCGGCAGGGAGAAGGCTCCAACAATTCCAGTTTGGATCTCTCGGCCCACATCCCTTTCCTTCAGGACCAGGACCGAGATTCTTTATCTGTGGAAGCCATGGGCACCTCCGGAATCAGTTCCCAGACCGAGTGCAGTACGTCGGTGGTGGAAAAACCCATCACCCACCCCAGCAGCAGCTTCCAGCTAGGCACTTCCCACAGCAGCTTCCAGCTAGGCCCTTCCAGCAGCAGCAACAGGGGCAGCGAGCTCCCGCTCCTCCGAGGGAAGACGTTACAGGGGGAGGCCGACCTCAGGGTGCTCCTCAGGGACCTCGACCAGGTCATGGTTGGGGAGGTGGCCGATAGCCGAGGGGTAGAGTAGTTGGGCTTGGGCAATTGCACGCCGCGGAGGCAGCAGTTTCGGCGGGGCCAGAGGTCGTTCGAGGTACGATAAGTTTGTTTAGTACCCTTAAATATGCCTTGTTCGATACTAGAGCTTCGCACTCCTGTGTTGTACCCATTCTGGCCGGTGCTCTAGGTCTAGATTTCGAGAGACTTCCAGTGCCCCTGGTGTTGAGCACACCAGTCGGAGGTCACACTGACTTGTTATATGTTTGTCAAGGATGCAGACTGATGATAGGGCCACATCATTCGGTCAAGGATCTACTACTGCTATAGATATATCCATATGATGTCATCCTAGGCATCGAGTGGTTGTTCTCTGTGTATTCCGTCATCGACTGCTTCCGAGGAAGAGTTGTTTTCTCAGACTTGGGTGGCTGACGTGTTACTTTCACCGGGGAGCGGAGTGTCCAGAAGGGAAGCAGGCGAGAGGAACCCCTCCTCTCCTTGTTATCTGAGCTATTAGTTGAGTTAGTAGATGCAGATATGGTGGATATACTAGGGATCGTTAGTGAGTTTATGGACTTCTTCCCTGAGGAGGTGACGAATCTACCCCCTCGACGTGATATCGAGTTTGGGATAGACTTGCAGCCCAGTGCTCGTCTGATTTCGATGGATCCCTACCAGATGGAACCTTAAGAGCTACGGGAGTTGTGGATTCATATTGACGATCTGATGAAGAGGGGTTATGTTCGACCAAGTGCGTCATTGTGGGGTGCTCCAGTCTTATTCACAAAGAAGGAAAATGGTGGTCTCGGGTTGTGCATAGACTACAAGAGGCTGAATCAGGTAATGTTCAAGAATCGCTACCCTCTTCTGAGGATAGACGATCTTTTCGACCAGATGAAAGGGGAAGGATGGTTCTCGAATATTGACCTATGGTCTGGGTATCACCAGTTGAGGGTGAAGGAGGGAGACATCTTGAAGACGGCCTTCAGGTGAAGATATGGGCACTTTGAGTTCGTAGTCATTCCTTTCGGTGTTACGAACGCTCCAGCTATGTTCATGGGGCTTATGAACTCCGTATTTCGGGAGTATCTGGATCGGTTCGTAGTCGTGTTCATCGACGACATCCTGATCTATTCAAGATCAGAGGAGGATCATGCTGAGCACCTGAGGATGGTTTTGGAGGTCCTCCGATAGCACCATCTCTAAGGCAAGTTGTCGAAGTGAAAGTTCTGGATGCGAGAAGTACACTTCCTTGGGAACATAGTGTCTAATCAGGGGGTAGTGGTGGACCCATCAAAGGTTGAAGAGGTTGTTTCTTAGGCAGCACCCAAGAACGTGGTCGTGGTTCGTAGTTTTCTCGGGCTGGCAGGTTACTATCGGAGGTTCGTACCCAACTTCTCCCGATTTGCAGCCCCATTGACAGCCCTAACCAAGAAGGACCAGGATTTTGTGTGGGATGAGCAGTGCGAGGCAGCCTTCGGCTATCTGAAGGAGAAGTTTGTTAGTGCCCCAGTGCTGAGATTTCTAGAAGAAGGGGTGTCGTATGAGGTGTACTGTGATGCTTCGGGACAAGGCCTTGGGTGTGTGCTGATGCAACGATAAGGGGTGATCTCATATGGGTCTAGACAGCTACGTCCCCATGAGCATAATTATGCCACCCACGATATGGAGCTCACAGCAGTCGTTTTTTCACTAAAGTTGTGGCGGCACAATCTCATCGGAGATCACTTTGTGGTCTTCACGGATCACAAAATCTTGAGGTATATCTTCTCCCTATGGGACCTGAACTTATGGCAGCGAAGGTGGATGGAATTCCTCCAAGATTACGATTTCGAGATTTCCTACACCTTGGGGAAAGAAAACATGGTGGCTGATGCCTTGAGCATAAATTCACAGAAGGATGCGGTCCGAGAGTCGGTAGATGCTTGGAGGGCGATGGAGGAATTGGTTGTCTTACACCTAGATGTGAGGATGGATTGTGGGAGAGGTTGCCTATTTCAGATGACAGTACAGTCTTTTCTATTATGTTAGGTGGAAGAGTCTTAGTGGGGAGACCCAGAGAGTGAAGTGATGTGTGACCGGGTTAGCCAAGACAGTGCTCCGGAAGGGTGGACAGAAGATGTTCAAAATCGAATTCTATTCCGAGGGAAGTTGTTCGTTCCGTAGGCGATGCACGAGAGATTCCTTGGTGAGTTCCATAGCTCACCCCTGGCAGTGCACCCAAGAGTTTCCGAGATGTACCAGGGTTTGATGAGAAAGTTTTGGTGGCCCGGGGCAAAGTGGGCAGTGACAGAGTTTGTGGCCAAGTGCCTAGTATGTCAGTAGGTGAAGGCTGAACACCATGTTACAGGTGGTTTTTTGCAACCTTTAGATGTCCTCGAGTGGAAGTGGGACGACATCTCGATGGATTTCGTCACGGGGCTACCCAAGGTTCAAGGAGGGTGCGATTCCATCTGGGTAGTAGTGGACCGGTTGATGAAATTGGCTCACTTTCTGGCGATCAAGGAGTCAAGTGCAGTGGACGCTCTAGTATGGAGGTATGTAGACGAGGTAGTGCGGTTACATGGAGTTCCGAGGTCCATAGTCTCGGATAGGTATGCACGATTTACCTCATGAGTCTGGAGGGGTTTGCAGCATGCTTTTGGCACCCAGTTGCGTCTTAGCACTACCTTCCACCCCCAGACAGATGGGCAGACATAGCGCACCATCCAAACCTTGGAAGATATGCTCCGATCATGAGTTCTGAACTTTGGAGGATCCTAGGTGCGACACTTTCCTCTGGTGGAGTTTTCCTATAACAATAGCTAACACTCCACCATTGGCATGGCTCCATTTGAAGCCCTATATGGGAGGCCATTTCGCTCACTCGTGTGCTGGATAGAAGTCAGAGACACTGGTGTTCTTGGCCCAGAGGTGGTACAGAACACAACAGAGAAGGTTCAGCTTATAAGACAAAGGATATAAGCAGCTCAGGATTGGCAGAAGTCATATGCAGATGATAGAAGGAGGCCCTTGGAGTTCGAGGTCAGGGGCCAAGTTTTCTTGAAGGTCTCCCCTCGGCTTGGACAACGGAGGTTTGGTCGGGGAAGTAAGCTCTCTCCCAGGTTCGTCGGACCCTTCGAGGTGTTGCAGTGGGTCGGTGAGGTGGCTTATCAGCTAGTGTTTCCACCACATCTACAAAGGGTGCATTATGTTATCCATGTCTCCCAGCTTTGTTGGTATTTGCACGATGATTCACACATCCTCAACTGGGGGGGGAGCTAGATACTGAAGATGATGCAACCTTCGTGGAGCGACCGGTGATGACCGAGTGTTGTGAGGAGAAGGTGCTTTGTGGATGAACCATCCTTTTGGTTCGTGTGTTATGGAGGCATGGTGGGCTTGAGGAGAGTACATGGGATAGGGAACAATAGATGTGTTCCCAGTACCCAGAGTTTTTTTGAGTTTTTATCCTGTTTTGTCGGTACTTGTTCACTATTTTATGCTTTACTGTGTTGACTATGAGATTTGCAGTTACTTTTTGTGGATGTGTGTGAAGTGTCCTAAAGGATGTGGAGTGGAGGACCTGATTCCTAGTTAAGACGTATTAAGGTAGATGCGCCTAAACCCATGCGGGCGAGTCAGTTCCGCCCAAAGAGGATAGTATGTTAACATGAAGGAAGGTAAATCCCTTACCCACTTGACCAGATGGTTTAGCCTTTTTGTTTTACATAGTTGCATGGGGGGAAGGAGTGGTAGGAAGTTCGTGATTGTTCAGGAGATGAGTTGATTTCTGTTCTGGATAGGTTCTCTCCTAAGAGGTATCTTCCAGGGTGGTTGTTCAGACCCCCTCATTCCTTCGGATCTGGTTTTAATTCTCGAGGGAGAGAATAGTTTTAGAGGTATCTAATGTAATGGCCCGGACCCCCCCCCCCCCCTAGCCATTACTTTACCAAAAACATGGCGCCACCTTGACGGTGGCACCGTGATGGTGGCATTGGTCATGATGGCACTGTGACGGTGGCACTGTGATGGTTGCACCGTGACGGTGACACCATGACAGTGGCACCATGAGGGTGACACCGTCACACCGTGTGGACCCGACTTCTCTGCTCCCGTAACATATCTTTTCATGTGGATTAATCTTAATACTTTTTTTAAAGTCATTTAAATCCCAGGAAACATCCCCAATGGGGTATACTAAATAACTTCTTAATACCATCATGTGTAACTTCCCACCCACGTAGGAAACCTCGATCCGTTTTTCCAGGCGTTCAAAATCCCCATATCCCTTAACAACAGGATTTTATCTATATATCGTAGAGGAAGTTCCCATTCCTCTTCTTCCTTTTGGAAAACTCCTCTCCTTCTCCCTGTTGCGCTTGGAGTCCCCCCCCCCCCTCCGGAGACTTGTGGTGCGCCTGCGCTCAAGTCTTCTGCTCATCCTTGGAGTTCCCGACATCCCTCCCCTGCAAATCGCGCATCCCATGTTCTTGCCACATGGAGAAAAACGTCGATCCTTAATCAATCAAGTAGGGATTTTCTCCTTCTTCTCTCCTTTCTAGGTATCATGCGGGGTGGGCATGCTTTTTTCTCTGTCTAAATTGATGAAACTGAACATGACGAAGATAATGAACGGACCTTTAAAGAATTAAAGGGGGTATGATCGATGTTCTGATGTACTCTCTTATGTTAATATGTGATGTGATTTTTATGGGTCTATGCTCACTGAAAAACGTGGTCATTGGTGGTCTTTCTCTGTGCACTAATGAACCTCGGTGATCCTAGATGTTTAAATAACCATAACATGGAATTGTTTAATTACGTATACTCGGTTAAATAAACTTAAAGAACTAGGATCAACCCTTTTCTGTCATAACCTCAGTTAAAGCACAGTGGAATTGAAACCATGGAGTGTGTTAAATATTTTAAATCTGAAAATACCTTCATGGACCTACCTTGTGTTGGTGGTAGCGGGTTGGTTGTTTCATTCACGGTCTGATTGTGGGTGACCTTATGGTTTTCTTGTATGGGGGATTAGATTGCTGGGGTGATATGGGTGGGGATGGGATCCCCTATTGTTCTACTTTCACTGGTTGTGAATCTGAGTTTGTGTGGTTACTCTACTTATATCACAAACTGGGTTGGAATCCTCTGTTGTTGAGAAACTATTGGCTCCTGGATTTTGGGGACATGGGGCTGTGTCTCGGGGTTTTCTTTGGTTCCAATACTGTGAGGGATCTCACTTATCACTTTGTTGTTGTGACTTTACAGAGAACCGGGTGTGAATGTTTAAACTGTTGTTTGTTGTATATCTTTCCTTTAGCTTCTGATTATTCTTGCTAGTGTCCCAATAGATGCAAAAATTATTTAACAGAATTATTGAACATGAAAACAAGGATGGGACAAATGGGAAATTGGTTCTGGGACTGAGTTTTGTTTTAACCATGGACATTATTCATTTCCCTTCCGAATGAATAGTACCTAGGCTGTTCGTGCTTACATTGGCTTCAGAAACCCTAGGTTGGGTTTAGTGCTTTCTACTTATACATATATTGTAGTTTTTTTGTTTCTTATTTTTTCCCCACCCAATTTGAGCACTTAGTGTCGAACACCCCCATTTCATGGGGGAGGGTGTTTTTCCCAACACTTCTATTAATGGCTAGTTATTAGCTCATTTTCTGCTCCCTTTCCTAAATATCCCAAGACCATTCGGGTAGGCTGTGATGGCGTGAAGTTCATTATTAGCCCAAGAACCTTCGAGCATGGTAGTTGTGGTGGTTGGCCCAGGTGTTTTCGGTCAGGTTGTTTCCCAAGTGTCTTCGGGATGAGGCCCAGGTGTCTTAGGGAGTAGCAGTAGTTGTTCTGACCCAGGTGTGTGCGTGCAGAGTTTGGCAGTGGGACTGCGGTGAGGTTATGGCCCAGGTGTGTGTAGGCGGGGTTTGGTAGTGGGACTGCGGTAAGAATGGCAGGATTGGTTCGATGCATAGGATGTCTTTAATAACCAGTGGTAAAGTGGCATGGGGTACCCAATCATAGGTGTACTAATACTATACATTACATGAATTGAATTATTTAGGGAGCGTGCCTTGGTGAGGTTTGGGTGGATAGATTTTCCTTGTTGGGTGTTTGGTTATCTCTTTTTCCACGGCATATTAGAGTGTCTCCTCACTTGTGCACAAGAGTCTTTGGTTTTCCCTACTGAGTATACTTGTATGCTCACCCTATATATCTAAAACTGCTTTCATATTTCTAGGAGGACTTCAGGGATCATGTGGGCCCATACTATCTCTGACTATTGGGGCAGTTTCTATTGTTGATTTCCTTTTCTTGGTATATTTTTACCTTTGGAGTTTTGTGTCTAGTATCTTTTACCTTTGAACATGCATATGGGAATGGTTTACTTTCAGTCGTACTTGCACTTTCAGTTTTGGTGTTGTGGGATTTATTATCTTATCTCTCGGTCCTATTAAAATAAAAAGGGTAATACCTTCCATTTAGTCTATGATTTTATACCCTTGGTGTTATTCGCCACTCCGGGACCTATTGAAGGCGGGTCGCGGGGGTCATTATCTCTCCTTCAACTTGAAGAAGGAAGGGTCTGGAAATCTTCTGTCCCTTCCCTCATCTTGGTGAAGGTGGGTCGTGACAACATCCATTCTTCGGGTGTTAGGAAATTTGATCGACCATTTTTTTAATGTATAAGAGAATCAAATATGTGGGTCATCTAGTTTCCCCATGTTTATGCATCAAGATTTATGTTTCCAAACATATAATTTATTAGTTTTGGATCTCTGTTGAAAATGACTTCTATTATAATAAGAAGTTCGTCGAGTGGTGGACTAATTTTTGCTCATCGTGAAAAATTTTGTGTCATTTGGATTCTTCCTGACGGAGGGGGTGAAGGGTTTCTCAATGTGTGGAGGCTCCCTCTCAAGATTTTAATCCCCCCTTGTTAATTCAAGTGTTAAGCTGAGTTATAAGGATCTAAGAGTTGAGTTTTTTTCAGTGTTATTTTATGATTTGGGTGCTCCCATGTTGAAAGAGCCAGTCTCAAGAGGTCCTTTCTCCATGAATTCTCCCTCTCTTTCTAAGACAAATAAGGCCAGTGGGAGTGATCAGGCTCAGGTGACCAAACAAGTCTCTGATCATGGTGTTGAAAATACTCCTCCACCTCCAATGAGCCGAAGGCCTTCATTTTTTTATTTATTTTTGATAATCCACATTTCAAGGGGTGAGGTGTAACCCTTACAAGGCCCGTAGGTGTAAGTATTACATGGCCCATAAAACTTTGAGTAATTCATTTCCCGTACACTTCAAACATTACATACAACCCAGACTAACTACTTGGAACTGCTCCTCCCCAGTATCTTCATCATGAAATTAGCTCTCCACCTTTGCATGGTTGTTCGGCTAGGCTTTCCCATGCATGCAGAGTCTTTTCCCGATGTTAGGTGGCATACCCTCCCATTCTTTAAATCCATTTATCATCTTCTATGGTGAACTCTCCTTGCTCATCCTCCTTCTAGATATTTTTACTTGTAGTTTGTTTGGTTGGCATCTATACTAAGGTGGCTCGAAGGCCTTAAGGTGGTATGAAGGCCTTAAAGTGGCCTGAAGGCCTTTCGGTGGCCTGAAGGCCTTACTGACCCGAAGGCCTGGGTGGCTCGAAGTCCTTAAAGGACTCAGGGACCAAATCGGTGGCCTGAATGCCTAAAC
Organism: Viscum album; assembly: GCA_963277665.1. Lineage (NCBI taxonomy): Eukaryota > Viridiplantae > Streptophyta > Magnoliopsida > Santalales > Viscaceae > Viscum > Viscum album. Next base: position 418,148,090 of record OY728129.1, read on the forward strand.
GGGGTAATATTCTCGGTTTCTATGGTGTCAAATATTACCTGTTACAGTTCTTGTTATAGTAACTACTACAGTTACTGCTACAGTAACCCGGAAATTATACCTCCACCTGAATTAGATCCTGGGTCACCTGGATGCACATAAGGAGTCCTCACCAACTGGGTTGAGGATCATGTGAAGGTTTTGAAAATACTCATACTGATGTTAGGGTGATCAAAGAGATGTGGATCTATAACATTAATATGGTAGTGTCCCCACGTCGATGGGTGCCTAATTAATGCAAGGATGAAAAGTTAATTTTGATTCATAACCTATTCTTATCACTGAATGAGGATGGAATTGAAAATGAGGATCTTTAAGGATGGAAGACTATAAGTACAATATGGAAACCTAAATATATCAGATGTAGAAACTTAAAAATTGAGGAGGCGGGTGACCAAGATGGGGGCTCATAACAAAGTCTGGACTATGATCAATAGTCTTTGGTTGGAACTAGACTAAGTAAATGGAAGCAAGGGAACCTATTACTTGGGAACCTTGTAGTTATCAAGGGGGAGACCAAGACCCTATAAAGATTACTCAAACATCCCAAAGTCAATATTAACCATATCTTTAGGAAAAGAAATTTGTAATGGTGCAGACGTTAAACCAGGGGAATCTTTATTAACTAAAGGTGTGGAATCAGTTTCTGGTAAGATGTACAAGAAGAATCCTTCTAAGGATATAAAATATCATGTGGGTGGATACGTGGTATAGAAGTGTACAATGTTGTATTTATCTTCATATAAGGAGGGAGGGAAATTGGGAGCGGTGAGGGAGGACCACGTGCAACCAATTCTATATTCCAAGGAGGAAATGTTGGGGTACTTAGGAAAGGAGGATGAAATTGGTGAAGCTTCATTGGTGACCATGGTTATCCCATAGCAGGATTCAAATGTAGATTCCATAGAAAAATCATGGGATATTCTTATGAACTTTGAGGAATAGATTCTATAGAAAGTCTTGATCATTCATGCTTCTAATTAGGATGTAGAATGGATTAATGGGAGACCAATTCAAGTGGACACAAACAAGGATTAGGAATATTAGATTGACAAGAAGCATTTAATTATGACTAGAGGCTTCAATGATAATAAGAAAATAGTGGAGAAGTTCTTTAGTGTATGGTAAACATTTCTCTATCAATTTGAGGAGATTTTGAAATATGAACTGGATAAAAAGGTAACATATCTATCTAAGAAATTATATAGTGAGGTTGTGTCTAATAGTTTTAAGTTTTCCTTTAATAATTTTTATATCTTTTATAGTGTTTGATTTAATGGTTGAACATGAAGGTTTATCACTTTTTCCATAAAATTTATTTATAATGAAAAATTTACTTTTAGTGAAATACAAAAAATTAATTATTGCGGTTAAGGTAAAAATGGGTTTACCATGGGTTAAACTAAAAAGATAAGTGTTAAAATGGCCTATAAATTTGAATAAAAACGATTTTATGGACATATTTCAATTATTAAATTTATAATTATTGACAATGGTATATTTTTGTCTATTTTTACATATGAAATACATGGTATCACTTGATTCTTTTCAAAAATACCAAGTGTGTCCCCTCCCCCACTTATAGAAATATACCCCCTCTACTACTCTATTTTCACCTTAAAAGTTATTTTTTTTATAAAATAACTGAAAAAATCACATCTAAAACTATCTCCCCTCATTCTATAATCCTTATTTTTGGTATAAATATAACCTAGGGAGGATTTTATTCCGAATTTAAGGAGGATAACCAAATAAGAGGTAACTTTCATCAACATGCATTTTTGTATTATTTCTTTCCCCACCCCATTAAATTCTTCCAAAACCATGATTATATAATATCATAAGTATATTTTATATACTGAGATGTTTTTATGTTAATATAAATACCTAAATCATTTACCTCTTCCTTAAAATTGGTAATGAAATAACCATTTGAGTGTACGTTGGACTACCGCCTCGCGAAATGATGTCATCCATTTTTCCATTACCACCTATCAGGGTTGTTAATAATGATGTATATAAAGATTATATGTTAAATTTATAAAATAATTATACTTATTAATTCATTATATAACATATAAATTTTTACAATCCATTCTGTATGGGATATGATAATATCGCTCTTGTGTGCGGCGGACTACCGCCTCGCAAAGTGATGTGATTCGTTTTTCAGTAACACGTTACATGGAAGTTAATAAGGGTAATTATAATACATATATGTGATATAAATGAAATATTTTTTATCTTTAAGAAATTTTTTTCATTATATAAATATAATATACCTTTTTTCTCTACCTTTTCACTCATTGAAAAAATGATAATGTTATCTGTGGACGTGTGGACAACCGCCTCCTCGAAGCGATGTGATTTATTTTTTTATCACCACATCACAAAAATGATATATATAAGTATATATAATTAAATAATATGGTATTTATGGTATTATTATTATTATTTTAAGGTAAAATGATACTTAAATTATTTCAATAATGATCATTGAAAAATGGAAATGTTACTCATGCGTACTTATGGCCGACCATCTCCATGATCATAACGTTAGATCATTTTTCATAACCATATTTCATGATTGGTTTTAAAAGTATAATTAATATATAAATATGATTATTATTTCATCATCATTATTTTTTAGATGTTTATATAATGACCAATTTGATCATAGTCAACCTACCTAAGTCATTTTTGACACATAATCCAAATATCATAGAAACATCAGATGTAAACATAAGTGATTAAGTAATTGTATATAACCAATTAATAAGTAAAATAAAACTAATAATAAAATTTTAAAAGTTTATAAATCAAGTAAGTAATTAACATAAGTTTATTATTAAGGAATATAGAGACACACATGACAAGATGAACTCAATGTAAGGGGATTCATCTCAATTTCTTTCTGTTGAGCAATATTTTGATGTTATAAACCTATATCCTTTTATTAGGATTATATACAGAACCTTTGAAATTTTATATTATGAGATTACATATTATCATGATATTTAATGCTTTTTAATGCTATTCTTTCATGGGTTTTAGGATTCCAATATTATTAAAGTAATAAGGGAATTTTCTTCTAAATAAATCATCTTTGGTTTTCATTAAAATATATTTCTCTTCTGTTTCTATGTTTCTAAGATGATTCTTGAAATGTTTTTTATGGATATAAAGGATTTATAATTTTAATTTTATGACCCTTTTACTTTATTTCTAAAATTTTCAAAAAGAATATTTTTCTTTGTTTTAATTGGAACGTTTTGAAAAATAAAAAATGGAATGTTATAAAGTATAAGGCAAAAAATAATTTTCTTAACATCATGTATTTTATTTTATTTCTCAATTCCTTTGAAATAATACATTTATTCTTAAATAAAAACTCTATTTCCATTTTTTAGATATATTTCTATTGAAAATAGTTTTTTTAAAATAAAATTGTATTTATATTGAAAATGGGCTTTTGAAAGAAAATGGTATTTTACTATCTAAAAGTGATTTGAAAATGAGTTTAAAAGACATTTTAAAATGATAAAATGTTTCATTCCTATTCTGGTTTTTGGACATTATATACAATGGGTGTGCCCAAATAGCACTATATGAGCCTGTTATTTCTTATGTGATGGGTACTCAAATATAGAGCTCCAATGAATTAGGTAATGATTACGTCATCCAAAAAATTATATTATAAGTTGATCGTATAGTTATTCTAATTTGTAAGGGTTCATTAAGGGTTCTATAAGGTTTTTATGAGATTATTTTCCCAGGTCCCAACCTGAATTTTCAATTAATTCTAATGAGTATTCATCGAAATTGTTTTTTTAAATGGTAATAAATGGTATTTTCAAAAGATTGATAATTCCCTTTACGGTAAAATGTTCTATTTTTTGAAAAAAATAATTTTATGGGTTTTCATCTTTTTCACTAGACTTATAATATTCTTCACTCTATATCCCATACTGAACTTGTTTTCCTCATACCATGTTTTTTAAATGTTTTTTCCAAGATTTAAGGATGGGTATGGGAAAGGAAGATGTTAATTTGAATTTTGTAAAGATTTTTCATGAAAATAAGTCATATTTTTTAAAAAAAAATTATATGGTGGGAAAAATTGATACTTATTGGAATTTTCCACTTTTTATTATATGGTTTTGTAATGTGTAAGTTATGACCTAATTACCTAAAACATTGCACCTAAAAATATCATAAAAAATAAGTTAATTGATTATTCACTTAAAAATCAAGATTATGTAACTTTTAAGACCCGGTCCTTATAAACACATCCAACTATCTTTTTTTCATATATATTCAAATGTGTATTTCATGCCTTTTTATTTCCATCATTTCTTTAGTGTTCCAGTATAGTTTCATTAGATATCACTTACTTTATTTATCCATATGAATTCATTTGATATATTTTTTTATATAATATTTCTACTATATATCATTATATTAAGTCCTTATAAGTAGTATTTACTTTATATTTTTAGATTTATATTCATGGTAACACCAAATACCACCCGACTCAGGGTTTCTTTATTTTTCATCATGAAGTAACATATCCCATGGTAGAAGTTAATAGTAGAATTCCCATGGTATCACTTGATTTTATAAAAACCACAGAACCACTGAGTGTAATCAACACTTAAATATAACTTTATGGTATCACCTAAATGGTATCAAAAGTTGGTAGCGCACCAATAGTAGCACCCCCAACAAGAGCACCCTAGTGGTAGCACCTCAATGGTAGCACTCAAAAATTTGAACCCTAGTGGTATCATCTCAATTGTAGCACAAAAAATAGTATCATTACCAATGGTATCACACTACTATTATCCACTTAGTGGTAGTACCCAAGAAAACTTCATAAAAATGTTAGAAACAAAATGCATCATCATAAACAAATAATTTTCTATTAACTAGATTATTCACCTGGCTATAAAAAATTAATAGAAATATAAATCCTCCTAATATCAACACATAAAATTTTTATTGTTTAATTATTGAAATTTTTTTCCACTTTTCTTGAGTAAACAAATACCATATAATAAAGTTTCATGTTTTTACAAGTTTTTGACCCACCTCACTTATAAAATAGTGCATCCTATTCTCATTTATACACACAACTTTATCCATTTATCTCAATAAATATCTACCCAAATACCCTCCCAAAATTCATACCTTTAAACTAGAGGTCCTGGTCCCACAAAAATACCAACCTAGAAGTCTTAAGGTGTATGCTATAGGATATTTCTCAAAGAAGAGGTATAACTCTTAATTAAGTTCTTCCATGTTTATTTCATATTTATATTTTTAAAACCTATCATAACCAAGCTGGTATAATAAAATAATAAACTCCAATGTACAAAAATTTTATTATGTTTATGTTACACCCATTTTTATCTCCTATTCCACCCTATGGGAAATGAAATAATCGCTCGTGCATATGTGTGGACTACCACCTCCACAAAGTGATGTGTTTTGTTTTTAATCATTGTATCTTGTGGATGGTTAGGTAGATGAATTTAATATATATATATATATATATATGATTTTTAAAACATTTTAATCATTATTTAATTATAAAATATTATCAACCTCATTACTATCTCATTCATTAGAAAATGATAACGTCTCTCATGTGTATGTATGGATTACCAAATCCACAAAGAAATGTGATTCCTTTTTCATTTACTATTTACATTGATAGTAATAAGGATATATTTAAACAATATATATAATAATTATGATATTATAAGGTTTATTTAATGGTGAACTATTATTTAACGATCTTTTTTTACAACTATTTAAAAATGGAAACTTTACTCGTGCGTTTGTATGGATTACCATCTCCACGAAGTAATGTAATTCATTTTTTACCACCACCCAATATGGGTAGTTATAAAAGTGCATACAATAAATAAATATTTTATTTATGAAATGAAAATAATTATATAGATAATTAAATCATGGACAAGTTTTAGGGACCAAAACCATCAAACCGAAACATGCATGGAAAGAAGATGAGTTTTTACTTGAATAATGATTTTAATAATGAGTTGTTAATAAAAAAGTAAATGGTAATTATAAACAAATGATATATAGTCAGATATATAAAAATATTTTTTATAATATATTTATAATAAATCTGTATTTACAATATATTAGGTTTTAATGAATACATAGGAATATGTTATTTTAGGTAAGGGTTCTTCATCTAAATATTGCTTCATTCAGACATGTTTCACATTATGAAACTTTTTCTTTTTATATATTGTATATACAGACCTTGGATAATTAATATCATTAATATATGTATCTTCATGTTATTTTAAGTTTTAAATGAATTTATTTCTTTCCAGGGGATTATGATTCAAAATTTACTAAAGTGGTAAGGCATTATCTTACAATCTCATTTCTTTTCATGATTGTATATATTTAATTTCCATTGAGGGAAATATTATGATACTTATCTTATAAAAAAATATAATTTCTTATCCTTTATATATTTCTAGGTTTTTAAATTATTTTTACCATTTTTCTCTATTTGGTACTCAAAAATGTATAAAGGGTAGTTTTATGATAATCCAACCATATTTCCCTTCTTTTGGTCAGAAATTATTGTCTTCCATATAAATGTTCTTTAAATTGTTTTATTGAATTTCTTACATTATACATTAATTTTTCTAAAAAGTTCATTTTCACTTCTTTTTAATTCATTTACAAAAGTTTAAAATTAATATTTTAAAAACTTTTCTGAACTGTCATTTTTGACTTTTTACAAGTGTGAAAAGTATGTTTTCTATTGACTTATATGATATAAATGAATTTTACTTCCATTATCTCTTTTTTTATTTATGAATCATAATTTAAAAGATTTAAAGGGTTTAAAAAAATCATATTCTCTTTTTTCTAGGAATTTTGGTTTTAGAAATTACCAAAATAGAAAGGGATGTTTTCTCTTGATTTTCAAAGTGTATTATAAATGATTTTATAAAATATATTTTTCATCTATATCAAATTCATTTAATGATTTTTAATCTTTATTAGGTATATACTCTTATTATATAATCCACTTTTGTTCTCGTTATGTCTTATAAAGATGATTTTTAAGGATAATTCTATGAAACAAATTGATTTTCTATAGGCTAATTACGTTATGATGAAACATTTATAAAACCTATTTATTTTCTATATGTTATGCTAGGATGAATGTTTTTATGATATTTTGAAACACTTATGTATGGTTTTTATTTTTTGATTAATGGTCTAAAAATTATATATCCCACTAATTCATTAGGTATATAATGATATCTCAATAGATAATATAAACTATAATAGGGAGTGAACCAAGTTCAATAAGGGACTTTTTCCTCTATAATAGTCCTGGCAATGAGCCTTGACAAAGGAAATAATAGTAATTTTGAGTGAATCCAATTAATTAATGAATTATAACCACTATGATAGTATTGATAGTGATCTTTGACAAATTAAATGATATAATGGGGAGTGAACCCAATCCACTATGGAAATTTATCCATATGATAGTCTTGATAGTGATCCTTCACAAAAGACATTATTTTCTATGCTTATGTCTATGACACAAACTTTTTCTTATACTTATGATATGTTCTCATTACTCATTATTGGATATTGATGATTTCACATTGGTATGAATTATGACTTTTTTATAATAAAGTTTTATTCCATGACCCATTATTAATGATGTTTAAATGATTGGGTATGACTTTTGTAAGATACAATCATGTTATCATGCCTTTATTCTTATCTTATACTCACTTATGATCATTGGTTTATATCTCCTATGTTTTCCCTTATTGAGCATATGAGCTCACCCAAACTTATGTTTCCTTTTCCCCATGTTATCAAGAATTTTTTTAAATATGATATGTCTAATAATGGTTCTATTTGAGAAGAAATTTGTGGGAGATAATGAATATCATTCATGAAATAAGTTGATTATGTATCTATTATTATAAGATAGTAAAAATATACAATTCTTGAGTGTAACATCATTATAAACTCATTAGATTGATGAGAGATGGAGTTTTATTAATCTTAAGTGACATCCCTAAAACACCAAAGATCGACAATAAATGCCAAGTGATTAGGAAAATGTTGGGTTAAATTTTTCCTTTTAAAAAGAAAACATATTTTCAACACTAAAAAATAAATATATAATCTTTATATATGTTTCATGAGCATAAATAATACATCCCAAAGTAAAAACAACATAAAAAAATTATTAGAGTGACAATTGAAACATGATAGACAATTGACAAAACCAAGGGACTACAAGACCAATCCATAAAAAGACTCTATCCCACACAGAAATTGACTATCTATAATATCCATCTCCACCTAAAGTTACTAAGGTATTAAGATGAACTACTAATGAAATAAGATATATTCCATTTCTTTACATCCCAATAGACTACATCTACAAACACACTGAAGTCCCCAATAAGGGGGTGAGTAAAAACTCAGTAAGAATTCCCCAACTACTTCCTAATACATACCACAAGGATAGTAACTAGATATTATACTTTATATATAACAATTATAATATAGCTAAAATTTTATATAAATTAATAAATAAATCCAAGTGATAAACTCTATAAGAATCGTACTTCTTCCATTCACATTTTTTATAATCATTCTGGTTCACACACACACACTCATCCATACACACACACAACTATAAACTAAAGATTGGTGTTTCCATTAATACTCTGTGACCACACTCTAACTAAACATGATGGAGTATATTCTTCACATTTTAACCAAATAATGCCAAATCATTTTCCAGAAACAAAATTCCTTTGAAAAAAATTCATCAACATGTTTCTTTCATCAAATCCATTTCATAATTTTAAAATCATAAGAAAAGAGGAGTTCCCAAATCAATTCAATTTACCAGAATTTCTAAAACATAACCAAAAATAGTTTCCATCATGAAATCGCCTAATGAGACCATAAAAATTCGAAGAAAATCCTTAAGAAAACTATTCCTTCAAGTTGTATAATAGTGGAGATGAGAGATAAATCACAAACCTCTCAACAGATGGAGAAAACAAAGAACAACACGTAGATCTTCTAGATCAAATCTCATAACACTTCATTTCACTAGATATAATAAGATTTTATAAATATCTGCATCACAAAAAATAGATATATAAATAAAATACAAGATATATGGCTCTATAGGAGATAAAAATAGTGGATAGAGGAAGAAAAAATAAAGAACAAACACTTACCAATGATTCCAATATCCAATGCACTTAGATTCATCCAAGATTCATTTCTAGATAAAATGAAATTGTCTCTCAAAAAAAGGGATGGATATGAGTTTGAGACCCCATAGAATTAAGGGACTAATAAAGATTTCAGGACTTAATTTGAATTATAACCACAAATTATAGGTCATTAACTTTACACTATATGGTTTGGCTGAATAGTTTATCAAACCATGTGCTAGCTATGTGTGTGCTACTAAAAAATATCTTAGAGAAACACATGATTAGGAACTACTATAAAATGCACAAATAATAGCATCTTTATTTATCACTTCTAGAAAAATTCACTCATAAAGTCCATCTTTATCAGTGCTAAAATAATGGATGATAAAGGAAACCCTTCATCAGCTCTAAAAAAGCGCTGATAAAGGGAACCCTTTATCAGCACTTTTTTAGCACTCATAAAAGGTAACCTTTATTAGTGTATTATTTTAGCACTGATAAAGAAAACCTTTATCATTAATTTATTTTTAGCGCTGATAAAAGGTTTCCTTTATCAGCGTGTTTTTAGCACTAATAAAATTTTCCCTTTATCATTGATTTTTTAGCGTTGATAAAAGTCCAAAATAAAAAGAAAAATTAAATAAAATGTGTAAACTAAGAAAAATATGAAACATTTTATTAATTAAACAATTATTTCTAAAAATGAATAAATTTAATATACATATATATATATTAGATATTAATAAATATTATATATTAAATATAGATATATAAATGTATAAGTATAATAAATATAAAATTTTAATTAAAAACGTATTAATGTATTATAAATTTTAAATGTTGTTTTATTTTTCGATTTAAACTATATCAAATGTCGTATGTCACATTTTTTTAGTGTACATATATATATATATATTAATGAATTTTTATACACAAACGCACACACAAATATATTTACGCAATATATAGAAACACATACACCTAATATTTATGCAATTTATTCAGATTTTAGTATATTTTAGAAATTCACTATAACATGATAAATTTCATATATATTATGTTTTTAATCAATCAATTTTATTTATTTGTTTTTAATACTACATTTAGGGTATTCATTTTTAATGTTTTTTTTAATTTGATCATTTTATATAATTTATTTATACATATATTTTTACTATGTTTTAGTATTTTTAATATGTATTCATCCAGTTCAATATAAATATATCCATATTTTTTAATAAATTTTATTTAATTATTAAAACATATCCATTTTTTTAATATTTTTAAAGTGTACTCATTTAAAATTATTCATTTTCCCTCATTTTTAAAAAACAAGTATTTAAGATTATATATCTATTAATAATGTTAAAAATATATTTGTGAATAAATATTTATAAATAAATATATCAATAAATTTATATTTACTAAATTTATAATTATTATAAATAAATAATAATTATATTTAAAATATGTATTTATATAATTATAATTAATTAATTATATATATTTATATAATTATAAAATTAAAATAAATTTATTGAAATAATTATAAAATTATAATATAGTTATTTAAATAATTATAAAATTATAATAAATTTATATAAATAATATAAAATTATAATAATTTTATTTAAATATTTGTAATTATAAATATTTTATTAGATCTTTTTTAACACTGATAAAGATCAAACTTTATCAGTGCTAAAAATCATTGTTCAAATATGTATTTATGAGCACTAAAATGTTAGCGCTGATAAATATGTGTTTTATCAGTGATTTTTTAGTACTAATAATGCTTGAGATTTATCAGTGCTAAAAAAGTGCTGATAAATATCCATTTTATCAACGCTTATAAATTTAGCACTGATAAATGGGATCTTTGTCAGTGAATTTATGACTGCGATGTTAAAAGTGTCACCGATCTGTTTAAAAAAACCCCTAACTGTAACTCAGTCACTCATGATTCTCAATCTCTCATGAAACTCCTCTACTTCCAGCATGACTCCTCTACGTTCACTTGGATTAATCAATGCTTGAATCTAATTTATGTTATTTTCTACTCTTCCTCTATCATTGTTTGATGTTTTCGGTTCTGTGTTCTGTGTTTTTGCACTATTCTTAAACATGAAGAACCATGCATCTCTTCTTGTTGCTACTAAAATACAACAAGTGTGGTTCTATTTCATCACTTTTCTTCTTTCGTGTGTATTCATGTATCCAGCCCATTTTTCCCTAAAAACACACATATATATTTTACTCTCCTCTCAACATTAACAAGGAGAAATCTCATCCCCCTCAGATTTCTCATTATTTGAATAATATATGGTTCCAAAATCTAGGAAGTTTTTCAATTTTAATTCATCTTATATACTAGATTATATATTCTAAAGGCTTAATTATGAGGGTTTTTAAGGATTAGGGGATACCAAGTTATGGCTCTCATTTATGAGTGATGAACATATAGGGACAAATTTATGTGCAAAAATCCTTAAAACATGTTTTGTGGATTTTGGTTATTTATTTAAATTACTAAACCATGAAATGGGTTATTTAGATTTATGGTTTTGATGAATAATTTTTTATTGAATTCAAAAAATATTGAATTAATTAGTAAAGTTTCAAAAATTATGTTATTGATGCATGTTATGAATTTTTTTAAAATTAATTAAATATTATTATTAAACTTTAACCATGGGTTACAAAGTGTGATGGTAAATTTCTTTAGTGAGAAAGGTATGCTCAATTTTTTTTTAAAATACTATATTGTATAGAGTTCAGAAATCATTGGGTAAATAGATGTAGAAATACACAAAAACATATAAAGAGTGTATTTCTAACAAGTAAGTGATTTATCCATGGTTGGATAGTTAATTATGAAAACTATGAGATGTAATTTATCAATAGATTTACTAATAAAAATAGAGAGATGATTGATTAATAGGATAAAAAATAATTTGAAAAGACATCTAACTTGGTGAATAACTGTAGAGGGAACAAAAAAACATTCAAATATACTTTTTATGGTTTGGATCTTTATGTCCTATAATTCATGTAATTTTTTATCCATGTCCAAAATGTACAAAATAAAGATATCATATTTGCTGATATCCTTGAATCATAAATGGAAATTTAAGTTTATATATACTTTTATCAGAGGCTATGATATATGACCAATTTATATTTCTATGGGGTGTTAAATATATTATATTACATGAATGAATTTCTTTACTTATCCCAAATGGTTATCAAAAATTATAAATCATAAGGAGCATCATAGTGGCTTGAAACATTTATTGAAACACTCAATGAAAGAAGTACTCTAATGTGATAAAATTATTCATTTCCATGAGATGGTAGCCAATTCTCTAGGTACTCTTTATTAAATATAGAGTACCTATAAATGGATATGATACCCCTATTGTAGTTATCCCTTTGGTACATTCCATATCCAACCCTATCTTCTTCTTTGATCATTGTTTATCACTAGGTTAAGACGTTAGTACTCTTTCGGTGGTCAAGGGTCGTCAAAAATATTTCTATGATTGAAAGCTATTGTAATATTCTTAAAGGATATTATAATTTTTTTATTTAGTTTTATAAATCAAATATATTTAATTAAATATTAAATATGGATTCCACTGATATTATATTACAAGTATTCCATTGGAGTTTTGTTATTTGTTTCTAATCACATTTATCCTTGAGATAAATTTGCCCTTGTTTAGAAATTTTATCACTCTAATGTTCATATGATGATACCCTAAAACTCATAAGTGGTATCAGAGACTTGTTCTTCATGGATATAATGTATTAATCTAATAGTTTTTTGAATAAATAAATGTCATATTGTATTATTTCATATATTATATTATGATATAAAGGATTTCTTTGTTCACCCATTTCATATGGATATTATATATTAAATGGTATGAAATATAGAAAATATAAGAATTTTAACTGTGTTTTATCATAAATTTTATGATATCATAAAATATGACTTTATTCATGGTTTTGGTGAAAATAGAGGATCAAAGAACAAATACAATATCACCTCAATTGTTAAATATGATAAAATAAATTCATTATCTCTTATCATATTTTGTGAGACCATTCATGGAATATTATTAATGTTTAATCATATAATATAATTGAGTTGTGGGGATACCTCTCTCTAATATTATATTTTACAACCGATAATATTATTATTAGTCGAAAAGTAGGAAATTTCTAGAGGTAATTGTACAACTACTTCAACTTATGTTGTATAATTTTCAATTATAGGAAGTATCTATGGTTCCTCTAATATTTTATAGAAATATATCATAATAATAAATTTAGGATTGCATTGAATAGATTTATTTCATTATTAAGAGTAAAAAAATTCTATATCAATATCGTTCGTAAGTTAATAAAATTTCCCTTTAAAGGGATGTATGTTATTGGAGGGATATTGTGGTGGATTTAAAAAAATATCTAAAATTGGAAGGTGAGGAAACATTGAGTAGATAAAAGTGATGTCCAATGTAAGCGAGGTGAGATTCATTTCTTTAAGACCATTAGAGTGGTGGTATTGCAATTCTTCTTCAATTGAGGAGACTTTTTGAGTGATTCCATTAATGTAGGTTCATAGGATACTATAATCCCTAGATTCTTGATTGTCTTATATCTCTTGATGATAGATTGGAATCCCTATTTCAAACTAGGCTTCCTCCCATCATTTTGGTTCCAAAGTTTATTGATGACATACCTCCCGAATAGTGATGAGAGGAAGTCTAGTTTGAAATAGGGAATGAGTAGCCTCAAATCCATCATCAAGAGATTGAAGGTAATAAACCATATGAGTATGGATTAAATAAAGTTAGTGAAGGTTAGTTTCACAGTAGTATTTAAGTCTTATATCTCTGGTCAAGATAGTAATAATTTTCATGCAAGATGCATGAAATTGTGGACTTTTACGCATGGAGTGTATTTCATTATTGTTATTAAAGACAAATTAAATGTTTGACTACTAATGTAGACAATGTCTTCTCAAAATGATGATGTTACAAATCCAAAGAAAGAAAAAAAAATTGATGATGAAACTATAGAATTATTAGGGGATCAACATCATGTAGATGAAAAAAACATGAAAGACTCAGCATCATAATTTTGAATAAAATTATCAAGGCAAGAAGTCAGGGTACAAAATTTGAGGTTGGTTAGAATCAACACAACCAACCTATTATCCCCAACAATTCAACATTCATTGGTTATCTTGGGGTCACAATAGGGATTAATGTGCTGATTGATATTGACTCATGGCACCACATCTAACATGTAAAGAATGAAATACTTTCGAAAGATATAATGGTAATGTTGTAATATACTTTCTCTATTTTATAAAAAAAAATATAATGACACATTGATTAAGTTTTCATATTTCCTCGTAGATTTTGTTTATTTTATAAAATTTTTGTGATAAATTTGTCTTAATGGATGCTATAAAATAATATAGAGGTTTATGGACTCTTTTGACGAAGTTACATCTTAGGTATGTTGAGGTAAAAATAAATCCCCACCCACCACTTAGTTATGCACGCATTATAAAGAAGGAAACATGGAATTATTTCAACAATCCTTAAAATGAGAGCATATTTTAGGGACATTGCGGTCGATCATATATTATTTGAAATTTATTATTATATCCAACTTGATTCAAAAAAATATAATTTATGAAATAAAAAAAGAGTGATGAAAATAAAGAACAAGGATCAAAACCAGCATACCCCTATTGCAAAGGAAAGATGGGGCATGATTAATTAGAGAAGAAATTTTTATGTATTTTAAATAAATAATAAAAGATTAATTATGTTATATGAAACAATATATGTTTCTTTTTTTATATTCATATTGATGAATCAAAATCTGAATCCACTTTCATCCCACATCATGTGCTATGGAAGGAGGCTAGTTTATATAGGGATGATATATTAGTTGATGAAAATAGAAAAGTCGTATGGGAAGCATGTTTAAGTATTAAATAATTGTAATTCATTATGATTTAAAAAAATATTACAAAAAAATAATATGTTCATATATTTTTATATGGTTTAGTCACAAGAATCGGTAATGGACATACTAGAAGAAAATTAACTTTCAGTAGTTTTGAAGTGGCCTGAACAATATGGTCATGTTAGATTATTAGGTTTTGGATTCTATCCATGAACATATTTTGAGATGATAAAATCACATGAATATATATATAATATAATGAGATGAATTAATACACAAATAGACTCGCTATAAGATATTATTTTGTGGTCTGGTTCGGTAGATCAATGTATAAAAAGGATCAAAGAGAATCGGTGATGTATAAAAGATCCACACATGAACCAAATGATCCCACTAGATTTTACGCTATTCATTCCCCCCAATGGTTTACCTTACTTGAGGTAATCAGTTTTTTTATTACTCTTTCTCTTAAATGTAAATAAAATAACTCCCAATAACTTTATATTACTAAAATTCTATAGGGTATAGTTGTATGTGATTTCTATCTTTAAACACCCATGTACCATCATGTTGTGATGAGTATAGTGTATAATATACCAGGAGACTATCTACACAATCAAACCCTCCCAAAAAATCACATGAGAGTGGGGATTGATGTAGCTTATGAGCCGACTGTTGAGTTTCCAGTTCCACTTGATGATCTCTATATTAAAATGGCCGAATATGATATTGGATATTTTATAACATTGTCATCTAATCTTATAAATATACATGAGGTGTTCCTTTAAAAAAATCCATATGAAAAACATGTAACAATTGATGATAAGAGGTTTTAAGAGAATTATGATATTACATATGGATAAAGTGGCAGAGAAACAAAAGGTCTAATTAAGTAAATCTAGTGAATCATCCAGAAAATCAAAATGAGCTTATGAGAGTACCTTCCTCCCGCAAGTTCTAGAGCAATATTTATTATCATTAAAACATCATGAATAAAACACATTTAAATATAAAACTATTTCTTACATTGAATATGAAGAAGACAAATATAGAGTTTCCTTCATAAATGTAATTGGTCTCGAGACTCTAATTAATATTCTCAAAAATGAATGGTTGGGAATCATTGTTGTGAATACATATATAAGGTAAATTTTCATAATATTTCAATCCAAATAGTGACCTAAATATGTTTATTAAAGTTAATAACTATTCATATTTTTTATAGGAGTTTATATTACATGTATATAAAGGGAAGATCGTGTGAATCACGATTTGGAATCATTAATCCATAGTCTAATTCTATGTAAGAAACTACTTTGAATGAGAAAGAAATTAAGAATAAAAAAAGATGAGTTACTTCAAGCATTTAATAAAAAATTATCAGAAGGCAGACTAATTTTGATTCCTTTATTACAAGGTTAAAAATCTACAATCTAATCACATAAAATATATTTTTATTTTCTTTATTACTCAATTGTTTTTTAGGAAACACTGGATGATTATAGCAGTCAACATAGGCACCCAGAATATTTATTTTTTGGATTCAATGCATGTTTTTGAAATCAACCAACCACACATGATGTTTATTGTGAATATTTAATACAATAAAATAGGAAAATTATAGATAAACTTCGAATTATATGTTCAGACTATGTTTTAACAATAATTTTGTTATGATAGGGAAGTCTCTAAATATAGGCTAGATCATGGCATGAAGTCAGTGTTAGAAAATCTAAATCCTGTAGATTATGAATAATGGAAAAAAAGCATAAGTTATATATAGAAATATTTTACTATCAAAACATTTAATACCAACTTACTTATTTTGGTCAATGAATCTGTAGTTTCTGAAACAAGATAACGTAATCAATTGGGGATATTATGTTTAAAATTTTATGAGGGAAATCATAAATCAAGAAAATATCAGCATCCACTAACAGGTAATTTCCAAAGGTAATTACAATTTTATTAAATATATTTCATAAAATTTTATTTTTCTATATTTTCTTAGTACTATTAATGTTTCTAACAATATAGTTACTAAAAAGAAAAAATCAGTTTGTTTATAGATGAGTGGAAAGCATACTTTTTTCAGAATGTATGCTGACAATAAATTTAGGTGATTACCCACTATGTTTTTAACCTACTATGAGTTATGAACTTCTAAAGATATTTGGGGTGTAAATCATTAGTGTCAGAATTCTAATATATTATTTTTTTCGTCTCTTTCTCAAGGATAAGATAAATGAAGGAAATCAATTTGTTTAGAAATTATGACCCACAAAAAATAAAAAATATATCAATCATGGAGGCGGAGGTGGAGGAAGAGGTAAAGGTAAAGGTAGAGGTAGAGGAAAAGGCGGAGTTATATTTGGAGTTGACGACCAATGTGGAGGAGGAGGCAGAGGTGAAGACTGAGGTGGATATAAATGCAAAGGAGGATAAAAAGTTTTGGCTTAAAATGTCACGACCTGTTCTCGGGGCCCGTGTCGTGACTACCCCAAGCCCGCCTTCCATAGGCCAGGGGCTGGCGACTAGCACCAAGGCGTAAATCCCGATAAATAGGGAAGGCATTGCCTTTGTAAAGTAAACTAGCACCTCAGAGTAAGCAAGCGGAAAAAGGTAATCACTAAGTAAAAACAGAGTACAAATGCAAGTGCAGAAAGTAAGTGGGCCAGAATACAAACCCAAACTGAAAGTAAAGTACAACTCAAAAGGGAAAACAACAACTGAAAGGTAAAAGCCGCTACGCCGAGCTGTCCACTGGAAATCCCACCTGAAGGATGGGTACAGATAGCTCCACTGCTCCTCGGGTCCCGCCGTCTGCTCCGAGTACGTCCCGCCCAGTGGTCCTCCTCCTGGTACCGTCCTGCTCTGCAAGCCTCAACCACAATCAACGTTGTCCATCGCCTGCAACCAACACAACGTAGTGCGGGCATAGCCCGTGCAGGGGCGAGTATAAGCAACTCAGTAGGGACCCCGAGACCCCCCAGGGTCTCCCAAAATTTACAAAGGAAAGATACAATCACGAAGTAACAACCGACACTGCTTAGGTATATGCCCATACATATACCTAAGTCAACAATTCCAATACGCTCCAACCTCCGAGCCCAAGTACAACTCAGTCCACACAGGAAAGTATACGTATTCCACACAGGAAAGAAAAACGTAATCCACACAGGATAGCACAACACAATCCACACAGAAAAGCAAACAGGATTCAGCTCACATAGGTTCGATCATGAAGTTAAACCCAAAGCTATTGGGAAACTCCTTCTCCATCAAGTGCAGTGGTTATGCCGCTACAACCAAGCGTTTCCCTCTTAACTTGGACTACTGTAGTTCCCCACCTATCGGGTACTGTGGGCCTGCTGCTACCACCAAGCACTCCCTCGTGCCGTTACAACCAAGCGCTCCTCCATCGTGGGTCTTCCGCTACAACCAAGCGCTCCCCTGTGCCGCTACAACCAAGCGCACCTCTGCCGTGGGTCTGCTGATACAACCAAGCGCTCCCCTGTGCTGCTACAACCAAGCGCACCTCTGCCGTGGGTCTGTCGCTACAACCAAGCG
The DNA here is from genome assembly GCA_963277665.1 of Viscum album. Taxonomy (NCBI): domain Eukaryota; kingdom Viridiplantae; phylum Streptophyta; class Magnoliopsida; order Santalales; family Viscaceae; genus Viscum; species Viscum album. Next base: position 418,166,959 of record OY728129.1, read on the forward strand.
CTCCCCTGTGCCGCTACAACCAAGCGCACCTCTGTCGTGGGTCTGCCGCTACAACCAAGCACTCCCCTGTGCCGCTACAACCAAGCGCACCTCTGTCGTGGGTCTGCCGCTACAACCAAGCGCTCCCATGTGCCGCTACAACCAAGCGCTCCCCTGTCGTGGGCCTGCCGCTACAACCAAGCGCTCCCCTGTGCCGCTACAACCAAGCGCTCCCCTCTGCCACTAAAACCAAGCGCTCCCCCACCGTGCTATCCGTAACACACCAAGTCGTTCGATCAGCAGTCGTCAAGTCTCAACCGGCTCTAGGGTTTCCCCACACAGCATGCTCGTTTTGGGAGGGTCCACTCCACGAGCTAAGAGGTCGATGCATCAACTGACATGTAGTCCGGAGTTGATGTATCCCAAGATGTACCGTAGTGGTCACTGCCGAAAACACGGAGGATTCCCGTACGGTTTTCATCATCGTCGCAGTCGAATCCACTGAGGATCTCTGTACAGTCATCGCCGTCACAGCAGCAGTAGCAGCCAGCTCTAAGGTTCCCGCACACAGCAAGCTCGTTCGGGAGGGTCCGCTCCACGAGCCGAGAGGCTGATACATCAACTGACTTAAAGTCTAGAGTTGATGTATCCAAAAGTTCCGTATCGTCAACAGGAACTCAACGTCGCAGACGGCGCGTCAATCGGACGCCTGGTCTGAGAGTTTTGGGCTTTTTCGTCCCAGGGGCCCGGTTGGTTTTTAAGGAAAACCAACCCGACCGTACTCCACCTACATCCAACCCTCGGGCGGAGTATGCCAAAAGATCCGTCTCACTTAGAGGAATCCACCAAAGTCAACGGCACGTCAATCGGACGTCCGGAACTCAAGATATGAGCGTTTCCGCTCCAAGGGCCCGGTTGGTTTTGTGTACGAACCAACCCGGCTGAACCCAAAGTATTCCTAAACCTTGAGTGCGATATACCGAAATGACCTTCTCGATCCAAGGGTCGTATCTCCGCTGACGGCGCGTCGTTCGGAGGCCCGTAGCTCAAGTTACGGGCAAAAGACCAAAAACGGTCCGAAGATGGGGGGTCTGGGCCCGGGCCGACCTAGCCCGACCCCCCCCCCCCAGGGTCGGCCGAACCAGGTCGACCCGACCCGGTCCGACCCGGCTGGACCCGGTCCGGCCAGGCCAGGGCGTGGCCCAGCTTGACCGGCCTGTCCGGCTTGGCTCGGCCGAGCGGCCGAGCAGCGCGGCAGTCGCGGGGCGCCGCCCCCGCGGGATGAGGATGTTGCGGCCCTCGAGGGGCCGCGCTGGACTTCAGCGGACGCGGCATGTTGCTGCGTCCCGTGCGTGTGAGCCGGACCCGCGTGGCCGCGGGTCCGCTGGCTGCTGCTGCCGCGGCTTCAGCCGGGGCGGCCCTGTCCGGCGGCGCATTGGGGCGCCGCCGCCTCCGGCCGCTGGCGCCGCCGCGTCGGAGACTTCCGCCGGCCACCAGAGTTGCTCCGGTGGTCCGTTTTCCTTCCTGTCTGCGCCGATGTTCCTCTCGGGTTCCGTTCTTCACTGCGAGATCATCAAATCTCCCTTGCGTCACGTTTTGTCGCCGCCCTCCAAATCTGTACAACAACGAAGAACTGCGGAGGGTTGTCGGGCCGTGTTCGTTTGGCCCGCACCTTCCGCGTTAGGCGATAACAATTGGGAGGATTAAACAACACGTCAAACAACAATTTTAATAAATTAAAATTGTTCTTATGAAACCGTTTATTTAATTTAAAATAAATGTTCACGGGAAAATAAAATATTCACAACAACCCCTACCTCATCAAGTCATCGCACGCGGGTTCTTCGCGGATTTGATCGTCGCGGAAGGAGGGGTTCGTCGCAGAAGGAGGGGATCGTCGCGGTATCTGGCGTTGCGTCGACGAACTCCGAGGACCAAGAAACAACAGATTTAATTATAAATAATTAAATCCGTGTGTTGTTATAAACCACAAATAAGTTTAAAAAGAAACCCGAGATCTCTTACCTCAAGCAGTTGGTGATCGGAGATCGGGGCGGGGAAGAACGTCTCGGATGAAGCGTCGTCAAACTCCGAGGGTGACGGCGTTCTTCGCGTTCTTCGCGTTCTTCGCGAAGGAGGATGAAGGCACAAAACTTGTCAAAACCTCTCAACGAGCATTTTTTCAGAAGTTGTGCGTTGGTCTTATTTTATTATTACGCCAATGGATTTCAAACAGACTAAGAAACGAATAAATTAATTCGTAGAATTAATTCAACGAAGAAAACCGCCCAATTAATTTTAACGAATAAAACCACCCAATTAATTGGTGCGTTAAGAAATTAAGAAAACGCGTCAGTTGACTTTCATAATGACGGGTTTTCGCGGGTGCGTTACTTAGCGGAAAAGAAACGGTGGGGCTCGTGCGGGCCCCACCCCACAAATATCCTACCAAGATGGTAGGATATTTTTGGATAGAACCCTATCGGCAAAAACTCAGCTTAAGTAGCTTTAAGTGGTCTTCAAGCGGCTTTAAGTGAAATAAAAATAAAATTGTCGCACAACTTTATTTTATTTCTTAACTTAAAACCCAAAAAAATTAAAAACCACAACCGAGCAAACGCAACTCCAGAAGAAGTGTTTCTAAGCAAATATCGGCGCTGCGATTCCATCGGTGCCCTCAGAATTCGATTCTGAGCACCAGTTCAAAAGTTAGAAAAACCCGCTCGTTCGTTCACTGAACGTACCCGAGCCAAACTTCGGAAATTAATTCCGGGCACACCGGGCCTCAGAATCAGGCACCGTATGAAACTGTGTTCTTGTAAAATTCCAAAGAAAATTAAGAAGAAAAAAATCCCCTTGAAATTTCTGGGTCTTTACATTACTCCCACCACAGTGCTTTACGTCCCCGTAAAGCTTCAACACAAACTAGGGATACAAAGGCTGTAGAGCTAGGTGGTAAGCCACCTCGCCAATCTTGCTGAGGACCTGAAAGGGTCCGATGAAGCATGAAGACAACTTTCCACCTCATCCAAAACTCTGTAATCCACGTCGAGGTGAGACCCGCATGAAGACGTGGTTGCCATCCTCAAACTCTAGTGGCCTCCACCTCCTGAATGACCTGGACCTTCTCTATCGTGGCATAGACCACCTCTGGTCCCACATGAGCTGCTATGATTTCTTCTTTGCCGATAAGAGAAATCCGGTCTCATCCCCTGGATGAACCACGTTCTTTGCCTAATACAGTCAATCCTGACATGGATGATACTAAGCCATACCAAGGATGACGTCGTAAAGCCTCGACGCTACTACCAAGAGATCCAACCGTTATTCTCGCCTCCAAGGGTTGAGTCACATTGTCGGCATCAGTGTGTGCTAATTGGGTCTCCTCCAGTAGGTACCTCTCATGTGAGGGTCAAGTCAACTGTCTAAACTGGAACCTCTTAGTAACAACACAAGAGAGGACAGGGAAGTAAATGCCACAAGAAAAGGTGTCTTTTATTACTATAGCTCAAGTACAAAGACACAAAGCATCTACAAACATACATCAACAAAACTAAAAGCAACATGAACAAAAGTCTCCAAGTCTGGAGCTAGCCCCGCTCTTGTCCATCTGCTCCCAGAGCTCCATGATCGTAGGCCTCAGCTACCTGAAGCTGAGCTCTCCTATGTCCTCCTGTCCCCTGCGGTCGGGGTGGACCTCCTGGTGGTGGTGGTGGCAACACCATGAAGCGTCGTCCACCTCCAGTTGCACGGCCAGCTCCCCTGCCATGGCCGCCTGCTCCTTGCGGCCCGCCCTGATCGAACCTTTGCCTCTGCCTGGGGGGTCCTTTGTCCATCTTCTGGTCATCCGTATGGCGGGTCGGACAGTCACGAGCCATGTGACCAATCCCGCCGCAGGAGTAACACTGTCCTCTCATGGCAAGTCGTTGTCCACCCCGAGTGCCTCGCACAAACGATCCAGAGTCATGATTTCGACCACCTGTAGGTCTAGTCCTCTTGGACCCCTGCGTCATCTATCTACTGCCCACTGCAGAAGACTCTGCCGCATGCCGGCAAGTGGTGGGTCCTGCTGCTAGAGACTGCTCAGCAAGGAAACTCTCCACTAAGAGGGCTCGCTCCAACACCCCTTCCTGAGTCGGAATGTTGAGGGAGATCATCGAAGCCCTGATCTCGTGCCTCAGTCCCTGCTCGAAGGTCCGGGCCCGGAAGAACGAGTCTCGTACCATATCTGTGGAGTAGCGCGAGAGATCAGTAAATCTCGCCGAGTACTGGGCCACTGTCATGCTGCCCTGCCGCAGCTGTAGTAGCTCCTGGATGCGCACCACTCGAAGGGTGGCTGGGACGAACTCGGAGCGGAAGATGCTCTCAAAGTCCTTACAGAGGAGAGATGTCTCGTCGTGCACCTGGAGAATCAAGCTCCACCATCTGCCTACTGCCGCATGCAGGAGGCTCGCTACGAGGATCACCATGAGGTCTGCTGGTGTCCTCACTAATCTGAAAACATGTTCAACTGCCTCCAGCCAGTCCTCAGTGGCCTGAGGGTCCGTCTCCCCGCGGAACCTGGGCGATCGCTGGCGCTGGAACTCATGCAGTGCACTAAGGCGACGTGCATCGTCAGCGGCTGGGGCTGGTAGCATCGGTGGCTCGGCGGGTATAGGTACCGCCGGTGCCTTAGCTGTCAAAGGGCCATGTACCGAGTCCCCGACGCTCGGTGGGCTCTCACCACGCACATCGCTCGGAACCCTAGCTGGCTGCCATCATGGGGTCATCCTGAAAAGGAAACAGGTGCTCCACGGTCAAGATAGTATACCTGGTGAGCTGACATAAAGTAATCACAAAGAAAACTTGAAACACACTTGCAATCAATGTTTTTGTGCATTAAGTCGGAAATCAGAAGTCAGGGTCCTGGTGTACGGATACGTCGGCCGCTGCACCAACACTGGACTCCATGGACTGATAACCACACCCAATACGCTAAACACTATTGCTTCACATAGAAGAAAGATCAAAGTCTGCGGTAGAACCGACCACCTCTGATACCAATTTGTCATGACCCGTCCTCGGGGCCCGTGTCGTGACTACCCCAGGCCCGCCTTCCATAGGCCAGGGGCTGGCGACTAGCACCAAGGCGTAAATCCCGATAAATAGGGAAGGCATTGCCTTTGTAAAGTAAACAAGCACCTCAGAGTAAGCAAGCGGAAAAAGGTAATCACTAAGTAAAAACAGAGTACAACTGCAAGTGCGGAAAGTAAGTGGGCCAGAATACAAACCCAAACTGAAAGTAAAGTACAACTCAAAAGGGAAAACAACAACTGAAAGGTAAAAGCCGCTACGCCGAGCTGTCCACTGGAAATCCCACCTGAAGGGTGGGTACAGATAGCTCCAATGCTCCTCGGGTCCCGCCGTCTGCTCCGAGTACGTCCCGCCCAGTGGTCCTCCTCTTGGTACTGTCCTGCTCTGCAAGCCTCAACCACAATCAACGTTGTCCGTCGTCTGCAACCAACACAACGTAGTGCAGGCATAGCCCGTGCAGGGGTGAGTATAAGCTACTCAGTAGGGACCCCGAGACCCCTGAGGGTCTCCCAAAATCCACAAAGGATAAACCACAAAGGAAAGATACAATCACGAAGTAACAACCGACACTGCTTAGGTATATTCCCATACATATACCTAAGTCAACAATTCCAATACGCTCCAACCTCCAATCCCAAGTACAACTCAGTCCACACAGGAAAGTATACGTATTCCACACAGGAAAGCAAAACGTAATCCACACAGGATAGCACAACACAATCCACACAGGAAAGCAAACAGGATTCAGCTCACACAGGTTCGATCATGAAGTTGAACCCAAAGCTATTGGGAAAATCCTTCTCCATCAAGTGCAGTGGTTATGCCGCTACAACCAAGCGCTTCCCTCTTACCTTAGACTGCTGTAGTTCACCACCTATCGGGTACTGTGGGTCTGCTGCAACCACCAAGCGCTCCCCCGTGCCGTTACAACCAAGCGCTCCTCCATCGTGGGTCTGCCGCTACAACCAAGCGCTCCCCTATGTCACTACAACCAAGCGCACCTCTGTCGTGGGTCTGCCGCTACAACCAAGTGCTCCCCTGTGCCGCTACAACCAAGTGCACCTCTGCCGTGGGTCTGCCGCTACAACCAAGCGCTCCCCTGTGCCGCTACAACCAAGCGCACCTCTGTCGTGGGTCTGTCGCTACAACCAAGCGCTCCCCTGTGCCGCTACAACCAAGCGCACCTCTGTCGTGGGTTTGACGCTACAACCAAGCGCTCCCCTGTGCCACTACAACCAAGCGCTCCCCTGTCGTGGGTCTGCCGCTACAACCAAGTGCTCCCATGTGCCGCTACAACCAAGCGCTCCCCTGTCGTGGGTCTGCCGCTACAACCAAGCACTCCCCTGTGCCGCTACAACCAAGCGCTCCCCCGCCTGGCTATCCGTAACACACCGAGTCGTTCGATCAGCAGTTGTCAAGTCTCAACCGGCTCTAGGGTTTCCGCACACAGCATGCTCGTTTCGGGAGGGTCCACTCCACGAGCTAAGAGGTCGATGCATCAACTGACATGTAGTCTGGAGTTGATGTATCCCAAGATGTACCGTAGTGGTCACTGCCAAAAACACGGAGGATTCCCATACGGTTTTCGTCATCATCGCAGTCGAATCAACTGAGGATCTCTGTACAGTCATCGCCGTCACAGCAGCAGTAGCAGCCAGCTCTAAGGTTCCCGCACACAGCAAGCTCGTTCGGGAGGGTCCGCTCCACGAGCCGAGAGGCTGATACATCAACAGACTTAAAGTCCAGAGTTGATGTACCCAAAAGTTCCGTATCATCAACAGGAACTCAACGTCGCAGACGGCGCGTCAATCGGACGCCCGGTCTGAGAGTTATTGGCTTTTTCGTCCCAGGGGCCCGGTTGGTTTTTAAGGAAAACCAACCCGACCGTACTCCACCTACGTCCAAACCTCGGTCGGAGTATGACAAAATATCTATCTCACTTAGAGGTATCCACCAAAGTTGACGGCACGTCAATCGGACGTTCAGAGCTCAAGATATGAGCGTTTCCGCTCCGAGGGCCCGGTTGGTTTCGTGTACGAACCAACCCGGCTGAACCCAAAGTATTCCGAAACCTTGAGTGCGATATACCAAAACGACCGTCTCGCTCCAAGGGTCGCATCGCCGCTGACATCGCGTCGTTGGGAGTCCCGTAGCTCAAGTTACGGGCAAAAGACCGAAAACGGTCTGAAGACGGGGGGTCTGGGCCCGGACCGACCCGGCCCGACCCCCCCTTGGGTCGGCCGAACCGGGTCGACCCAAACCGGTCCGACCCGGCTGGACCCGGTCCGGCCAGTCCAGGGGGCGGCCCGGCTTGGTCGGCCGGTCCGGCTCGGCTCGGCCGAGCGGCCGAGCAGCGCGGCAGCCGCGGGGCGCCGCCCCCGCGGGATGAGGATTTCGCAGCCCTCGAGGGGCCGCGCTGGACTTCAGTGGACGCTGCATGTTGCCACATCCCGTGCGTGTGAGCCGGACCCGCGCGGTCGCGGGTCTGCTGGCCGCCTCCGCCGCAGCTTCAGTCGCGGCGGCCCTGTCCGGCGGCGCCCCGCGGGCCACCGGAGTTGCTCCGGTGGTCTGTTTTCCTTCCTGTCTGCGCCGCTGTTCCTCCCGGTTTCCATTCTTCACTGTGGGATCATCAAATCGCCCTTGCGTCACATTTTGTCATCGCCCGCCAAATCCGCACAACAACGAAGAACTGCGGAGGGTTGTCGGGCCGTGTTCGTTTGGCCCGCACCTTCCGCGTTAGGCGATAACAATTGGGAGGATTAAACAACATGTCAAACAACAATTTTAATAAATTAAAATTGTTCTTATGAAACCAGTTCTTTAATTTAAAAGAAACGTTCACGGGAAAATAAAATATTCACAACAACCCCTACCTCGTCAAGTCGTCGCACGCGGGTTCTTCGCGGATTTGATCGTCACGGAAGGAGGGGTTCGTCGCGGAAGGAGGGGATCGTCGCGGTATCTGGCATTGCGTCGACGAACTCCGAGGACCAAGAAACAACAGATTTAATTATAAATAATTAAATCCGTGTGTTGTTATAATCCACAAAGAAGTTTAAAAAGAAACCCGAGATCTCTTACCTCAAGCAGTTGGTGATCAGAGATCGGGGCGGGGAAGAATGTCTCGGATGAAGCGTCGTCAAACTCTGAGGGTGACAGCGTTCTTCGCTTTCTTCGCGTTCTTCACGTTCTTCGCGTTCTTCACGAAGGAGGATGAAGGCACAAAACTTGTCAAAACCTCTCAACGAGCATTTTTCCAGAAGTTGTGCGTTGGTCTTATTTTATTATTATGCCAACGGATTTCAAACAGATTAAGAAACGAATAAATTAATTCGTAGAATTAATTCAACGAAGAAAACCGCCCAATTAATTTTAACGAATAAAACCACCCAATTAATTGGTGCGTTAAGAAATTAAGAAAACGTGTCAGTTGACTTTCATAATGATGGGTTTTCGCGGGTGCGTTAATTAGCGGAAAAGAAACGGTGGGGCTCGTGCGGGCCCCACCCCACAAATATCCTACCAAGAGGGTAGGATATTTTTGGATAGCACCATATCTGCAACAACTCAGCTTAAGTATCTTTAAGTGGTCTTCAAGCGGCTTTAAGTGAAATAAAAATAAAATTGTCGCACAACTTTATTTTATTTCTTAACTTAAAACCCAAAAAAATTAAAAACCACAACCGAGCAAATGCAACTCCAGAAGAGGAGTTTCTAAGCAAATACTCGTGCTGTGATTCCATCGGTGCCCTCGGAATTCGATTCCGAGCACCGGTTCAAAAGTTAGAAAAACCCGCTCGTTCGTTCACTGAACGTACCCGAGCCAAACTTTGGAAATTAATTCTGGGCACACCGGGCCTCAGAATCAGGCGCCGTCAGAAACTGCGTTCTTGTAAAATTCCAAAGAAAGTTAAGAAAAAAAAATTTCCTTGAAATTTCTGGGTCCTTACATAAAAACAATAAAATTGACGGTAAATTAAGTATAATAAGGATCATACCATGATTTTATTTGAGAAATATTGTTTAAAAGTGCACACAATACATATCACTTAAGATAAGATCCATTGTGCATCTTTCCTGTTTAAAACAACATTTTAGTAAAAAAAACACATGTGGCATACTCAAAACCACGTAAACACATTCATATTGTTTTTTTACTTTAGTAAAACAATCCATACATCATGTTTGGAATGTAAGGATAAACCGAACCTTAATTTAATGCATAGTGACTCCAAGTGTGTCTTTTTCATTCCAAATTGACATTAAATTTAGTGGAAAAAAATTAATGACACTCAAACCTAATAAAATAAATTTGGATTGTTTTGTTACTTCAGTAAAATGATCCATACTTCATTTGTGATATGTAGGGATGAGTCGCACAACAAGTTGATGCATGGTGTGACCGGTATGACCCCAAGTATCCGTTATCGGTTTAAAATTGACATTTTAATACAAAAATGTTTCACTCATTGAAAACCAAGAAAACACACTCAAATTTTCTTGATAATTTGATACAACTAATAATAATTTATTTGTGACATGTATGAATCAGTCTCATGTCAAACTAACATATGGTGCCACCTGTATGGCTAAAATTTATTGTTTCTAACTTAAAATAACATTTTAGTAAAAAAACACAAGGCGTAATCAAAACTAAGGAAACACATTATGATTGTTTTTATAATTTAGTAAAATTATCCATTAACCATTTGGGATTTGTAGTATCATTTTATCATCAATCTGATGCATGGTGTGACTAGTATGACTCCAAGTGTGTCTTTTTTATTCCAAATTGACATTAATTTTAGTGGAAAAAAACAACTAACATACACAAAACTGAGAAAATGCATTCGGATCATTTTGGTACTTTAGGAAAAAAGGTCTATACATAATTTGTGATGTGTATGGATTAGACTCACCTCAATTCGATGCATGGTGTGACTGGTATGACTCCAATTAGTATTTTTATTCAAAACTGACATTAATTTTAATCAAAAAAACAACTAAAATACTCAAAATTGAGAAAAATAATTCCAATTGTTTTAGTACTCTAGGAAAATGATCCATAAGTAATTTTTGACATGGAATAATTGGTCACACCTTAATTTAACTCATGATGTGACCATTATGACTCTAAGTGTTCCTTTTTATTTGAAATTTACATTAATTTTAGTTAAAAACCATAGAAATACTCTATAATAGTGTTTTTTTTCTTGTATTTGTGTTAGAAATTTTATTCCATTTTAATTCAGTATTTTTATCTTATTTTTGTAATTTTTTGTTCTATTTATATAGATTCAATGTGTTGTTGCAGCACACTACACCTCTGTATGGTGATGCAGTGTGATGTATCATGAAATTAAAGTTTTCATCTTTATCAGTGTTAATGAATGTGCTAATAATGTTACACATTATCGTCACTTTTAAATGAACTGATAAAGGACACCTTTATCAGCACTTATACAGGTACTGATAAAGTCTATCTTTATCAATGTATTTAAAAATGCAGATAAATCTTACTTTTATCAGCACAAATAAAAGCACTGGTAAATCACAATTTTAATAGTGCAAATAAAAGCGCTGATAAATCAGACTTTTATCAGTGAAAAATAAAATCACTGATAAATTGGGTCTTTTATCAGCACTTTTATTTGTGCTGATAAATCTACCACTTATCAGTGATTTTTTAGTGTTGATAAAATCCATGGACTTTTAACTGCGCTAGGGTATTCAGAGATTTTCTAGTGCTGATAAAGGTAGATTCTATCACTACTAAAGAAATATTTTGTAGTATTGAGGCCACATGAATTGGAAACCCATGCACTAATCATGTGGTTTTATTGTCTTAAGGCCAATGGATTTCACGGTTTCCCCTAGGAACTTTCATGATTTGGATAATCCATACGCCAACTATGTGCCTGTCTATTGGCCCCTAAAACATGGTCCATGGTTTTCTAGAGGTGGTTCAAGGTTTCTAGTAATATTTCTCAAACTATAAACCTTCAAAACACTTCCAAAACATTCCAAAAACCTTAAAAACCACATAAAACTCAAATCGGCCATTATATAGACTCAAAAACCCATAAAACAAGGGTTAAATACCTAAAAATAAGGTTTTCACATTATTCATGTGTTATTATGAGTTAGAATGATTATTTATTTAAAATTATGTAATATTTATATATTCTATGTTTAGGTCACCATAGCTGGAATTTTTTAGAACTAAGTTGATATTTTTTAATGTTTGGTTTTTTTATTAACAATAAAATTTTAGTGTGATCATGGAGATTGATATATAAGGATGTTGATGTTTATAGAGAATAAGGATATATGTCATCTTGAAGAATGTTCTATAATATGGTGATGTTTCTCCATGCTTTCCATATTTTGGGCTTAAAATCCATAGGAAAAGAAATTTTTTGTGTGAGACATTAAGGATTGCACAAAGCACATAAGTTTAAAATAATCACATAGACAGATTTTGGAAAATCTTGTATGGATTAAGGAATCATGAAAATCATGTGAGTTGAATGCATTTGGGGAATCATGATACCACAGGCGTATTGGTCTCACAAACCATGTAAAGATATTTATTTTATAAATAGATGATACTTTATGTGATTTTTTGATCTTAGGAAATACTTGAATTATACAGAAGTAGCCTTTTGATGTGATTAATGGGATAGGGAGATCTATGATGCATTCTTGTGATTATGTGAGTTGAAATTCATTACATGGTCATAAGGAACAGTGGTCTCATGACCAATGAGATCCTAATACATGTGATTGATGTTGATGGAATGAATAGTTGACCATATTTTTTGAGATTAATTTAGTGGAAATATTCTATAAATATCCATTATTCACATAATTATCGGAGTTGATCAAGTATTATAGGTTAATCTAATTTGGATTATTTTATTAAGATTTAGGGGGTTTGTATATTCCTAAACAAATATACATCCCTCATAAGCTATTTCGAGGATGTGATCCACATAAGGAGTTACACACAAGTCATCCATTGAAGTGGTCCAGTGTCTGGGGTCAAATGAATTGGGAATACATGAATATGTATCATAGAGAAGTCTCAAACTTGAGATCTAATGTGTGGGGTCACATGATCAGGGTATTTCAATTAAGTTTATTCACCAGGGGTAATGTGATGAGAAGTGTTTCTAGGAAAATATTGATCGAATTATCAAGTGGTATTTTCTGATGTTATTCAAAATATTGAATAATAAATTAGTGCATCAAATTCAAGCATTAATGACATAGAAAACCCAATATATTAATGTTAATGATGATGTATCCTTCAATTCATAAAACTATCGAAGACTTTATCTAGAGTAGTGTTCAAGGAGGATTTGAAAAAAGTGATCTAAGGGAGATGGTGCATCATTCCCAGAATCCCATTATAAAGGTATTTTTATTTTCACTGAATGTTTATTTCCGAACAATTTTAATCCACTATTAATATTGAATCATAGTGGATTCTTGTAAAAGTTAAACATATTTATCATATACTCCTTGGATGTAGCCGTTAGTGGTGAACTACGTAAAAAAATATGTTTCATTTCTAATTTCTTTACTTCTATTATTGGTGTATGTCTGATAGAATCTAAGAAGTATAATGAGTTCTTACCAATGTGGGGATAAGATCCTTTATATCAAAAGAAAAATTTTACACCTTGACTCACCCAACCTTTCTTAGGGTGTCCTTAATTCTAACAAGTGGTGTAAAAGAAAGGTTATTGCAGTTAAATTTTTTTCTAATGTCTGATCACATGGAAAACATTGTAAATTTCAATGAAATACCTCTCTTTGAAGGTATTTACTATCAGATATAGAAAATTCATATGAATTCACATATTTATTCTCTTGGGATGGAATTTATCTTTGTTACTATAAATTATATTCAAGTCAAGGATGTGATAGAACTATCTATAAATGAAACTAATAGAAAACTATGGGATGATGATTCTATGGATTTAATTACACTGATGAGAGAATTGTTAGATCACATCTATATCAAACTAATGATAATCTCTAGGGCTATGTTCATGTGGGAAAAATTGTCTAATAAATATGAAGGTGTAGTAATTTTATGGAAGAAAATATATAGGTGTTTCAAAATAGGTTTTAGGATCTAAAAATGTATCCAAATAAAAATGTAGATAGTTTTATTAATTGAATTACAACAGTTTTTAGAGCTATTCAGGGACTTAGAGAAGAATAAAATATATTCACATTGTCAAAAATATTATGTAGCTGCTACATTTATTGTAAAATCCAAAATTTTCTACTCATGATGATATGGATTTGACCAAACTATCTCTAGATGACCTTATGAGTGATATTTTGGATTATGAGATGTGAATTAAACCAAAATCCACCTCAACCCTACAAGTTAGGAAATGGAATTTAAGGCCATGGAAAATTTTAACACCAATGTAGATGAAAATAGAATAGATGTAGTAGAATATATTTTATCAATGGTGGATAGAAAATTCCAAAGTATAAAAGGTATAGTTAAAGGAAATATACCTATTACATTCTTTTGATGTAGAAAAGTTGGGAACATTACGGAAACAAGTCCTAGGATACTTGATTATTAAGAAAGTAAATCAAAATTGTTATAGAAACTATAAAGAAGCTTCCCATATAAAACCAAGAGTATACCTGGAAAGAAGTTTTAGGGGAAGATTTTTATAAGAAAATAAGAAAACGATAATAAGGACTATCTAGTGGTAGCTAAAACCAAATTTTAATATGATATTTAATATTCCATGATTGGTATAATTGAAAAATAATAACCAAAAAAGGAGTAAGAAAATCAACTAGAAGTGGCAGTTGATCTCAGGGTAAAACGTGTGGGACTCTTTAAGAACTCAAAATACAAAGAAATAAAAATCTACTGAATAATAGAATATTGAAATAATCATATGGATATATAGATCATTTCAAAGTAAATATTCAATGAATGTAATATGATTTAGATAATCAGTTGTAAATTAATTTAAATTTAGAAGAAGTTGTGAATATCAAGTTAAATGTTGAAAAATAGAATAAAGTTATTGATAAAATTAATGCTTATTTAAATGGGAGAAGAAATATTTTATAATCCATGGAAGAATTTATTGTTATTCTAAAAAATTGGAGATCAAAATAAAATAAATTTATACATAGAATAAAATTCACTTCAAGAGGTTCACATATAGAGAACTAATAAAAATAGAAATTTAGGGCTTGTATGGTGTTAAAAATATACTATATGAACTAAGACCTATATTTTTAGGTAAAAAGGTCATTGGTTTTGATAAGGAAATGTTAAAAGTAAAAATAGCGACGGATCAAATTAAAGGGAAGCAGATGGTTGGATGTGACAGTGTAAAATCTAAAAAACTAATTCTATAGAAAATGGAATATCCTTTCAAAGGAAATTAGAGGAAATAAAATAATCCATAATCTTAGAGGGTTAACCAAAAAAATCACAACCTTTTATGAAGAATGGGGACATCTGGATAAATGAAGTTTAATAGATATTTTTTCAAATTAAATGGCAATTTTGTGGGTTTCTAAGGCATATCATGCCCTACTATAAAAAATCACAGATCTATTTAAATGGGGAAGCATCATACAATTAGTAAATGGGGATGTGGCTATATCCATCATTATATAGAATAAATAATTTCTATGGGTATTATTTTTCTTATTCCAACTATAGGCATAAATTCATTGACTGAAGACAAAGTGGAAGTTGAAATAGTGACTATAGATCTCACAGGAAAATGAATATAGGTGAATCAAGTAAAATAATTTGGAAAAATAGGTTCTCTCCATTGGAAGCTGAAGTGGATCAAGATTCCACCATGCATGCTAATTAATATTTGGATAGGAAATTTTATTCCTCAACACATATAAAGAGAAGAAAAAGATTTAGAAATAAAATATATGAGAAATTATTCTCAAATAAATTAATAACAACACCATATGGATTTGTAATATTGTATGTTCATCCCATATTATTAGAAATATGATCATACTAAATAATGTTAAGGGACGAGTTGATGGAAAATTTTTGTTTCAGAATTAAGGCACATAAAAAATAAAAGGTAGTGGAAATACTCAGTTGGAAGGAGATGAAATAAAGATAATAGAAGTTTTATATATGTATTGATTGAAACAAAATCTCTTAAGTTTGAGTTAACTCAATGACTCAGAGCTTGAAGTCGTATTCAATTTTAAGGTATGTATTATCAAATAAAAATCTAGGACCTCTCTTATAAAATGATAGAGGACTAATGATAATCTGTACCAAGTGGGAAGTAAAGATAACACATTTATTCTAATAGTTGATGAAGATAAAAACATGTGGAATATAAGGATTTTCTACAGTCACCATCAATGCATAGAGAAATTTTCTATGTTAAAGGCTATTATAGATATTCTAAGTATGGAATATGATCATGAGAAGATGTGTGTTGCTTGTATGTTGGGGAAAATGTTCAAAATATTTATCGATTAAAGAATAAAGGTGTGTCAAATCTTCTCAATATGATTCAAATTGATTTTTTTAGTCCAATGAATATATGTGACACATATAGAGAAAGAAACTTCATTCTATTTATTTATGACTATAATCAAATTTATTTTTCCATGTTCATGAAAATAAAGAAAGAGTTCTTGGGATGCATAAAGTGATATATAAGAAGATTTTAAAATGAGACTAGGAATACTATTGAAAATATACATTATAAAAATGGAATATAGTACAGATTCCTTGATTTTGATAACTGTATCAAGAATATTGTTATTAAACATAAGGTTTCACCAGTCAGAACTCCCCAAGAAAATGGGCTTGTTAAAAAAAATAAATCAACAAGTAAAAAATATATCCAAAACTATTTGTATTAAGAGTGGTGTTTCTTATTACAATTGGAAATTGGATTTCAAGTTTTTGTGTAAACTCAAAACTAGGCAATTCTAATTCCAGGATAACTAAGGACATCCTACGAAATATGGAATTGGAGGAATCCTTCAATAAAGAATTTTCATATTTCTAGAAACCAATTTTAGATTCAAAATAATAAATTAAATCCTTTAAAATATGAATATGTGATAGATGGTTGAGTATTTATTGGATACTAAATAAAAAATTAAGGCTTTCAAATTCTACAATAATAGGTTTAGAATATTTATAGAGAGAATTAATATTAAGATCATTGAGGATAGAGTTGTGAAAAACACTAGAAGTGAAATATATAATGTTTTAGTGAATATGAATATAGAGAAATAAATTATATTGGTCCAAATAAAAATATAGTGTAAGATTCACCAAATTCTCATGAATACCCAAATGATGAATATTTAGAGGCTAAATTGGAGGAGGAAACTATTGTTGAAGAAATTCATTATTTACTAAAAAGAAGAAAAAGAAGTTAAAATGTTGATCTATCTAATATTATTGGTGATATATCTACTTGAAATCAAAAATGGAGGATGAAGAGTATAGATCATGCTTCTTTTTTGTCCAAAGTAGATCCAACATCATTAAAATAAGTATAAAAATATGAGTCACGGACTAAATCCATGAATAGAGAATTAGACCAGAATGACAAGAATCAGACTTATGAACTTGTGAAGAATCCATAATATCACAATTTGATTGCGAAAAATCTATATTTAAGAATAATTATGATGAAAATGGAAACTTGATTTTAAATATTTAATGTTTTTATTACAAAGGTTGTTCAAAAATTAAAAGTGTTTATGTACATAAAACATAAAACATTTTTTATAATGGCTCAACTTGAGTCTATTTGGGTATTCTTATAAATGTTTATTCAAAGAGGCTTAAATATAAATCAAATGAATGTAAAAAATGACATTACTCATAGTATACATCATGAGGAGTTTTATATTGAAAAATCAGTGGTTTTCTTGGTTAGAAAAGATGAAATCAATGTGTGTATATTGAAGATGGATTTGTATAGTATAATATATTAATTAAAAGAATGGTAAGCTTGAATTGAATAATACATATGAAAGATGGAATTCAAAATAGGATCATAGTATTTATATAAAACCCCCTAAGAAAAATACTTCATGTTTCTTCTTTATGATTATGGTATTATATTTAATCTAATAAAACAAAATTCGGCGGAATAATTTAAAAGAAATATGGTATAAGAATTTGAGATGTCTATTATTGGTCAGTTAAAATATTTTTTAGGGATATAAGTAATTTTGATAGAGTGATATAGTTTTGTATCCCTAGAAAATTATGTAATAGAGTTGATGAAAAAGTTCATTATGCATGATTCCAAACTAATTTCATCATTGATTATAGTTTTCACAAAATATGGGAAGTATGAGGATGATAAATCTATAGATCAATGCTTTTATAGAAGGATAATTAGAAGAATACTATACTTGAATGCAACCAGACCAGATTTTTTCTTTGAAAAATGTTTAGTAGCTTGTTTCTAGAGTAATATGAAAATAATTAGATTCACATATAAATTAAAATTATTATGAGGTACATCTATGGTACTCATAATTTTGGTTTAATCATTGATGTAGGAAGGGGTCATGAATTGTCTAATTTTTTATGTGCATTGGGTTATAGATGTGGTGTACCATAAATCTATAAGTTTTGGTGATTTCCACAATGGAAATAAATGTGGTGGGTGGCTAAGTAATAACCAAGAAAGCACTTAATTGAGTATAAAATAATCATAATATGTCTTAGTGACCAAATAATTTACTCAACTTCGATGGATGAAGAAATATTTAGAAGATATCAAAAAAGTATTAAAACAACCTTTGGTTATCTTCAATGATAAAAAGAGTACTATTGATCTTGTGATGAATCCAATACAACACACTAATACTAAAAATATTGAAATTCGGTACTACTTTATTAAAGATATGGTTGAATAAATAACTTTCATAGTAGATCATGTTGTAACTAAGGGAAAAGTGTATAATATCATGAAAAATGACTTCATCACTCCAATGTTTGATAAGCATAGATTGAACCTCACTATTTAGCATCCTCTATCAACTTGAGTAGTTTTAAAGGTTCCCATATCCCTGTTGTATATATTTCATTAACTCTTTATATAAGGATATGATACTTATTCAACCAATAATTTCATTTTAAAACAATAATTCATTTTCTTTTATTCCTGGGGAACTTTTCAAGTTTATAGTTTTAGATAATTAGTCCAAAAATCTTACGTAACAAACCAATATGTTACAAGTTGGACACCGCCACTTAGTATCCATTTTTTTTACAATACAAAACTTTAAAAATGAAACCCATTTTATTTTCATGAAAAATATTCATGATTTTAAACTTTACTTCATCATTATTCATACTCGTCCTTAAACAATACAAAAGACATTTGAAAGTGGGGTATAAGCACAAAAATATCAGTATGGGATACATAAAAATGAATAAAGAAACTATTTGGTCCATTTTAAAACCATGAGATCAGAAAATAGAGTTTTCCTTTAAGATAATAAACTTTGAACACAAATAATCATTTACATACATATGAATTTATATTTATTTCCCAGTGATTTTCACAAAAAAATTTATAAGAAAACATAAATTCAGAATCATATTCATGAGGGTTTCTTTGAAAAAATGATAACCCTTGAAAAAAAGTCATAAAAATACCTTTTTTCCATTAAAGGGTATAATCATTCCTCAAAAAACCAAATATAATTTACTTACCTTGTTAAATAAAAATATTTCCATAAAAACTTATTATCAAGCAAAGAAAATTCATGTACATTCCTGAAGCCATCATCATCATAAACCCCTTATAAGAACCCTTACAAATGTAATTGATGTGGCCTTAAAAACACATGTTTTCCACATCATTTTAATTAACTTTTAATGATTTAATTGGTTATTTTTGTGCTTTATACTAAATATTTACACTTGTATTTTTATAAATTAACTTATCAGTTAATTCATTTTTATAATTAATCGTGTGTCTTGTGTTTTAAATTAGTTAATTTATTTCTCACTTTAATATTATAGTCCAATGATTATTTATTAGTCTAATGATTTTTCCTGCAATTTTAATAATTTAACATTTTTTTAGTTATTTAATTAATTTTGTTGTTGAACTAATGATGTTTTTATTTAACATCTCATGTGTTAAATATTAACTAATTGAAATAATTTATTCTAATTGTTAGATGTTTTTTTAACAATTCATTATTTATAATTTTAGTTTTATTAATTTTCTATTTTTATTAAGTCTTTTTAATCTAATTTATTTAATTAACTTAAGTATATAATAAAAAATTAAATAACTTGTTACTTTAATAATTCAGTTTGTTTTAGTAGCTATTTTATATAATTTAACATTGTTTTATAATTGACTAGTTTAAATCGATTTTATTTTAGAAGTTAATAATAATTTAACTCAAGTTTAATGGGTTTCATAAATTTATTAATGTTTATGTTTTTTTTAACTTTTCAATTATTTTAATTGTGTTTTAGTTCTAATTAATTGTTTTTTTCTGTTTTATTTAAGTTTTAATTCATTTTGTTTTACTCTGTTTATTTTGGAGGTTCACGTTTTCACTCTTGTCATGGTGGCTCAACTTTCTCTCTTTTACTGTGACACTGTAATTCCTCTTTAATGTCTCACTATAACCTTTTCCACCACCCACCGTGTCATTCCTCTTTACTGTCTCACCGTCTAACACATTCCACCGTGACTCCCACACACCATTTCTTTTCCCCTTCCACAGTTTTTTTACGGTCTCATCGTAACCATATTCCCCTTTACGGTGCCTCTTTCCACCATAACTTGTAATATTTTTCCTCCAATGTATTCCCTTGCCGTGTTTCCTCTTATCACCGATGCACCCATCATTTTCACTTTCTCTCACAGTCTTCACAGTTCACCACCATTTCTCCTATTTCACTAAACCCGCAACTCCTTATCGCTATGGAAGATCCGCACACCAGTCCAAGAAGTCTGAGTTTCATCGCCTATCACCTGAGCTCAAACCAAGGTGTTTTTATCTGAGGAGAAGTCATCTTGGATACCTCGAGCCACCTAAAGCTGAAGCATAACCACTGCATGCTGCTGGTGTTCTCTTGGAGGAGGACCGGATGAACCAGGAAAACCACTGGAAAACCAGAATGTCACCATGGAATCTGTCACAACCTGCTATTGTGGAGATCTGATGTTATTTCGTGAAGAGATCTGAGGAGTTTGAGATTTTCCAAATAGAGCCTTGCCGCTGCTCGATGGAGATCTTTTTGCGCCACTGCCATTTCTCAAGTAGAGGCTAAAGTCGTAATTGCAGCATTGGGAGGAGTCTGGTTCGAAGGCTCATGTGCCATCATGAGCAGAGGATCCGAGACTGAGCTATTTTTCTGCCAGACTACAATGCCACCGAGGGAGAACCATAGGCCATTTTGTCGCTGCATTGCAAGGAGGAATCAACCTCCGCCTAGCCTCTAAGCCTGAAGGAGATAGACCTCTATCCAGGATGAAGTCCGCTGCTTGCTTTTTGTCTGAGAAGACCACTGGAGGGAGGAGCTCGAGATGCTGCACCATTTGCTAAAGTCCTCTAGAGTCGCTATGGAGATGGGAGGTGGAGCAGCAGGGTTTGGGGAAGAAGACCGGGAAAAGAAGAAGTTAACGTTATAAAAATAAACAAATAAAAATAGAATAACAAAAAAATAAAAAATAAATAGTATAATATTAAAAATGGTTATAATAAATCAATAACTATAATACTAATAATTAATTAATATGTAATAATGATTATCATTTAAATTATTTATTAATTACCTTTAGTATACTTTTAATAAATATTATTGCATTAGTAAAAAATAACTATAAAATATTAATTAACTTTCTTCATGTTTTAATTGTTTTATTTGGTTTTTAACATTTGCAGGTTCATTCATGAGACAAGAAAATGTCCAGATTCACACAACTAACTCACCCGGAGTTAGTTTTGTGAGAAAAACTAGCGTGACATGATAGTCAAGAAAAAACGCACATGTACGGTGCTTAAGTGAAGGACTGTTTAGAGTCGGTGGACGCGAGCGGTGACATGAAGTAGATTATTGATGATATTAAAAGCAGAGTAGCAGTGGGAATTTAGGGGACTCTTGGATTTTCACTCTACGATCACATCCATCCAAAAGCATATCGAAACTCATTCATTCCAAGAACACACCATTTTGAGAGTGAAGACTCCTGGGAGATGGCAGAGTAGTACCATTGACTTGAAGTGGCAGGGGGAGAGTAGCAATTCATGATTTTTATTCAGAGAGGAAGGATTCTTCTACCTCTCTTCTATTATTTTTACATTTTATTTTCTACTTATGAATTGAATATGATCATCGATAAATTTCTTTTTCGGAAAATTTGAATGAAAATGGTTTTACCTTCTTCCCTTCATTATTATTCTTTTTAATAAGAAACATATTCTTTGGTGAGATTGATTCAGGTTCTCAACTTAAATTCAATTTTCACGTGAATGCATCTAATTTCAACATCAATGTTCTTTAGGTGAGATTGATCATTGATGTTTTTATTTTAAAACTTGAAATTCAAACTACAGAAACTATCGGCGAGATAGATTTCTCTTGACATCTTAAGATCAAATAGCTGTATGTGGTTTTTGATGTGGAGAACTTTGAGAACTGTTATACAGAGTGTTATTTCTTCTTGCGAGGAATAATTAACAAATAATTTTCAAGGTGTGAATTCAATCTAATGAAGAATCATTTTTATAACCAGTAGTTTTCAATTCACCTGAGCTTACCATTTGATCAACTATCAGCACTTCTGTTTACTTTTTCAGTCAACTTTAGTTTGCACTTTTACATTTTGTTGTTTCATTCTCCATATTAGTAAATTGAAAATGCTCAGTCCTGTTTCATTACAGCTTAGTAACAAAATATAAAAAACTGTAAAGTAAAAAAAACAACTAAAAAATGCACACTCGCTTCACTACTAACAATAGTGGAGTTTATTAAAAATAAAACCTCAGAATTCACTCACCATCCTTCTCTGTGGATCGACCCTGCACTAATTTTCTAGTGTAGGTTATTAAATGTAATTTTGAGGGTTGTGACAACCTCCTAATTCATCAAAATTTGGCACTGTTTCTGGGGAAGGTATGCATTGAGTATTCTATGTTTTATAAAATATAAAAAATTTAAAAAAACACATATAAAAATCATATAAAAATATGATTTAAACAAAATTCTTTGAACTGGAACCTGCTATTTGTGTTGTTTTTGAAAAATATGCTTCAGTGTGAACTGTTGTGTGTTTAATCTCACTTGGTTTTAGTTTAAAAATGGAAGTTAATAAAACCTGGGATCAACTGAGGCCTCATTGTGTGTGTTGTGGCTGTTATGGGCACACTTCCTGGCAGTGTGTCTATAACCAACCACAACAGATTGATTACATTGAAGAAAATGAACAATACGAGTCTAGTCCGGACCCCCTAGCTAAAATTGATCTAATTGATTCTAGATTGGATGATAGGGTGGAACTAATTAACACTTGGTTAACTCAAACCCATGAAATTCAACTTAGAGATTCTCAAGAGCAAGATCAACGAATGAAAATATTGAAAAACATGCCCTTAGAAATAAAACAAAGGGTTAAAGAATAATAAGTATTTGAAAAAAATGAAAAGGAAAATGTTTATAAAAGATTTGAAAAGAAAACTGAAGAGGAAAGTGATAGTGAAACTAGGCAACAAACCATTCTCCTTGAAGAATATGAAACTGTTGAACCAAATCTTGAAATAACCGACTCATTAAACAAAGAACACAACATTAAAAATCCAATAAATAACTTTAATGACATTGAGTTGGACAATTTTGAAGATGAATTGAAACAGATTGAAAATGAATGCCCAGTTCTTTTCATAATTCATACATTTGATAAAAATAACTATTTTAGGAGTTTTGAAAAGTAAGTCACTCAGGTTAAAGATATACTATAAAATAAAACTTTGAATGTTAAAAAATCTCCACCCAACATTTCTATTGTTATAAAACATGATCATGAACTTGATATTAGGTATAATCTGAATGAGAACATTAAACTGGATAACATGGAATCTAAAATATTTGAACTTTAACTGAACACTTCTCTTCCATGTTTCGAAACTCCAAACCCATTTATTTCTGAAATGATGTTGAATGATTTAGAGGATGAGGTAATTATGTTTGAAGAAATGTCAAATGATGATATTTCATCTTTCTGTTCTCAGATAGATTGTTTGATTGAAACTGAGTGTACCGAAATTGAAAATTGTGAAGTTATACATGGGGGTAAATGTTTAAATGTGAAAAATCTAGAAATTAAATTTATTGAAGCTGAATTAAACATTACTCCACCTGATTTGATCTTCTTGGAACACACTATATATTTTATTTTGTAAAGTGAGCTTTTTGAACATGAGAAAGAGGTTGAGCACACACTTGAATTAGGCAAAATTTATTTGTTAGAAGCAGTAGATGTTGAGTGTTCATTCACTGATGAGGAACTTTTTAAAGATATTTAAAACATTTTTATACCTGAATCTGCTTCTGGTCAAATAAATTCTCTTCCTTGTTTATCACTTTCATCCTCAACTATGAAGGGTATTGAGCCTTCTCATGATACTGATAGTAGTCCAGAGGGGGAATCACACTTGAGTTCCAATTTTTTTAATTCTGTTCAACACTCTATTGAATCTCCTCTTAAACTTGTTAATCATAATTTACGCACATGCACACTTGAATTTGAATCTATTAATGTTGAAGTTGAGAAAGATAACTATGAGGTCAATGAAACACCCTTTGAAGCATCTAGTACTATGTTGTCCGTTCATGTGAACTCAATTATTGATAACTCTGAAACAAAATTGGAAGTGGTCACCATTATGCTCACAGCTATTAAAGGGTTTTTCTTATGGATTTTTATAGGCTATGGGAGTTTAGTTTCTGTTATGTTAAGTTTTGATGCCCACATAATTCATATTTATGTTAATAATAATTGGTCCAAAAACATGTGGTGGTTCCTATTAAAGAAACCACATCCACTTAGTGACTACGGTTAGTTCTAGGTGAGTCTGGCTGAGGACTATTAGCCTAGCGCTGCATGGGAGGAAACCCATGGTTTTTATTTTGTATTCAATAAAAAAATATAATTAAATAAATTCTAAATGAAGACTTTAAACTTAGTACTTCATGGGAGTCAACCCATGTTATTTCTTTTGTTTTTACTTTTTTTTCGTTCTTGTTTTACTTTCAATAATGTTCTACTTTGGTGCCTTATGTTGGATATGTATCTGCAAGAAATTTTTGTCTCTTTCTGCTTTCCTTGTGATTTTTCAGATTTTTTTGTTATTTTCATCTAAGGAATGGAATTCCCATATTGAAGGATTAATTTAAAAAACATTAAGTCAGGGAAGTACTTTACTGTTAAATTCTATTTTATCTCTCTGCTCCTTAATTCTTTAGAAAAAATCGATTGCATGTTTTGCCTGAAAATTCTATTCTATATGTATTTTGATTTTGGAAATTATTCTTGAACAGTATTAAATTCTGCTATATTTTTTGATATTGAAATTTTAAAAAATTCGGTATATTTTTTAAATTCTTCTTGTATTGGAATGAAAGTCTACTTGTATAAATATCTGCAAGTGCCTATTGCTTTGAACAGAAATTCATTGTTCATAAAATCATCATTGTTACAAACTAAGTGTGAGGGGGGTACATGCTTGCTGGTTGTTGTGTTTTTTGTTGAATGTGATTTTCTAAGGGGTTTTAGGAATTCTATCCTTATGTGTTATTGAACATCTAATTGAATCATATTTTCTGAATTTTCTTATACCCAATTCTCTCTGCACCCACAAGTTGCATGCTTAGTTTGAACTTTAATGGAAAATTTGTGTTACTGGACATAAATATTAATGCATGTACTTGCTTGTGAACGTGCTTATAAGTTATACTTTGTGGCAAGAAACATTTTTTGAACTTCATAAAGACCCTATATACATGTCATAAATCTTCTATATATTAAAAATATGTTTTGAAATTTAATATTTAATTGTTTTTCTCCATATTTTTAAGTCAACTTTGGGGACAAAGTTGGATTTTAAGTATGGGGGAGGGGGTCAATTCATGACTTTTCTAAACTATGCTAAATTGAAATCTCATCAATTCCCATTCCACTTCAATTTTTTTTTAAAACATGGGTAAAAGTTTTCAAAATTACACCGTACTCAATTGGTTCTTGCCTTAGGACAAGTACCTTGTTGGTAGTTAATATTTGTTTTGTATCTAAAATTAATGATATTTAATGAATACTGAGTGATATTTACTTAGTGATTGAATGGAAATATGGTTTAGAGTCTATTTTTGAGAATGATATGGGTGATCTATTAGTGGAGTTATGTTCATAATCATTGGAATTGGAAATTTTATTTTGATCATAGGTGACACATTTTTCATTTAATTATAAAAAGTAATTATCTTATTGAGACAATGTAAATGATTTTTCATAGAAATATTTTGAAACTGGAGTAGTCTTGGAATCTGGGATCCCACAGTGAGTCTCTGAGACCCTAGATGCTGGGTGCGTTTCTGTTTACTATAAGCCCTCTGTTCACCTTGAATAAGTGCTTATATACAGTGCTTAGCACATGATACATGACTTGAGAAAAATAAAATAAAGTGTCTAGGGTCATAAATGAGTTCATTAAGATGAGGGGAATGATGAACTCTAGATGAAGAATGGGTCAATTGGTTTATATGAGAGTCATTTAGGTTGTATCATTAGGTGATTGAAAAAAATAGTTTTGGAACCTAAGTGAAAAAGTCGAAGTACAAAGTTCCATTGGTTAAGTTCTTAATTCCATCCCCTTTTCACTCTAGGACTTTGGACTTAAGCCTGAATTGAAATTAGTCACTAAGTTGTATCACATATGAGGCATGACATCTTCATTGTTCAATGATTCATTATTATCTTGATTACCCTCTGAGTATTTGTTCTGGCCAAGACATCAATTGAAACATAATATTCAAAAATATTAAATCAATTAACAGTCCTCTATTTTCAAGTGGCTAAAAATGTTACATATTGAGAAAAATAATAAACACTTAAACGGTTTTTCAAAGATCACAAAGCATGAGATTATTTGAGGATAAACAATGATTAAGTTTGGGGGAATTTAATGTGGTCTTAAAAACACATGTTTCACCACATCATTTTAATTAACTTTTACTGATTTAATTGGTTATTTTTTTTTGCTTTATACTAAATATTTACCCTTTTGTATTTTTATAAATAAACTTATCAATTAATAAATTTTTATAATTAATCATGTGTCTTATGTTTTAAATTAGTTAATTTATATCTCACTTTAATATTATAGTCTAATGATTATTTATTAGTTTGATGATTTTGTCTGCAATTTTAATAATTTAACATTTATTTAATTATTTAATTAATTTTTCTACTGCACTTAAACAATGATGTTTTTATTTAACATCTCATGTGTTAAATATTAATTTATTGAAATAATTTAATCTAATTGTTATATGTTTTTTTAACAATTCATTAATTATAATTTTAGATTTATTAATTTTCTATTTTTATTAAGTCTTTTTAATCTAATTTCTTTAATTAACTTAAGCATGTAATAAAAAATTAACTAACTTATTACTTTAATAATTTAGTTTATTTTAGTGGCTATTTTATATAATTTATCTTTGTTTTATAATTGACTAGTTTAGATCAATTTTATTTTAAAAGTTAATAACAATTTAACTTAATTTTAATGGGTTTCATAAATTTTTTAAAGTTTACGTTGTTTTTAACATTTCAATTATTTTAATTAAGTTTTAGTTTTAATTAATTATTTTATTCAGTTTTATTTATGTTTTAATTTATTTTATTTTACACTGTTTATTTTGCATGTCCATGGTTTCACTCTTGTCGCAGTGCCTCAACTTTATCTCTTTTATGGTG
Organism: Viscum album; assembly: GCA_963277665.1. Classification (NCBI taxonomy): domain Eukaryota; kingdom Viridiplantae; phylum Streptophyta; class Magnoliopsida; order Santalales; family Viscaceae; genus Viscum; species Viscum album. The sequence continues at coordinate 418,194,042 of OY728129.1, forward strand.
ACACCATAATTCCTCTTTACTGTCTCACTGTAACCTTTTCCACCACGCACCGTGTCATTCCTCTTTACTGTCTCACCGTCTAACCTATTCCACCGTGTCATTCCTCTTTACTGTCTCACCGTCTAACCTATTCCACCGTGACTCCCACACACTATTTCTTTTCCCCCACCACCGTTTTTTTTTTCGGTCTCACCATAACCATATTCTCCTTTATGGTTCCTCTTTCCACCGTAACTTGCAATATTTTTTCTCCACTGTATTCCTTTGCATTGTTTCCTCTTATCACTAATTCACCCATAATTTTCACTTTCTCTCATAGCCTTCATATTTCACCACCATTTCTCATGTTTCACTAAACCCAGAACTCTTTATCACTATGGATGATTCGCACAGCAGTCTGAGAAGTCCGAGTTTCATCGCCTATCACCTGAGCTCGAACCAAGGTTCTATTATCTGAGAAGTCATCTTGGAGAGCTCGAGTCACCTGAAGCCGAAGCATGACCACCGCACGCCATTGGTGTTAACCTGGAGGAGGATCGGATGAACCAGGAAAACCACTGGAAAACCAGAATGCCGCCTTGGAATCCGCCATGACCTGCTGTTGTGGAGATCTGATGTTACGTGAATAGATCTAAAGAGGCTGAGCCTTACCAAATGGAGCCTCGCTGCAACTCGATGGAGCACATTTTGTGCCACTTTAATTTCTCAAGTAGAGGTTAAAGTAAGAATTGCAGCATTGGGAGGATTCTGGTTCGAAGGCTCATGTGCCGTCATGAGCAGAGGATCCGAGACTGAGCCATTGCACTGCGGGACTGCAACACCACTGAGGGAGAACCACAGGCCATTTCATCGCAGCATTACAAGGAGGGATCCACCTTTGCCTAGCCTCTAAGCCTAAAAGATATAGACCTCTCTGTCCAGGATGAAGTCCACTGCATGCTTTTTGTCTGAGAAGACCGCTGGATGGAGGATCTCGAGATGCAGCACCATTTTCTGAAGTCCTCTGGAGTCACTGTGGAGATGGGAGGCGGAGCAGTAGGGTTTGGGGAAGAATACCGGGAAAAAAAGAAGAAGTTAACTTAATAAAAATAAGCAAATAAAAATAGAATAACAAAAAAATAAAAAATAAATAGTTTAATATTAAAAATGGTTATAATAAATCAATAACTATAATACTAATAATTAATTAACTTGTAATAATGATTATCATTTAAATTATTTATTAATTAACTTTAGTATACTTTTAATAAATATTATAGCATTGTTAAAAAATAACTATAAAATATTAATTAACTTTCTTCATGTTTTAATTGTTTTAGTTTGTTTTTAACATGTGCAGGTTCATTCATGAGATGAGAAAATGTCCAGATTCACACAACTAACTCACCCAGAGTTAGTTCTGTGAGAAAAACAAGCGTGACATGCCAGTTACAAAAAAACACACGTGTACAGATCTTAAGTGAAGGGATTTTAGGAGTTGGTGGATGCGAGTAGTGACATGCAGTAGATGACTGATGATATTAAAATCAGAGTAGTCACAGGAATTCAGGGGACTCTCGAATTTTCATTCTACGATCACATCCATCCGAGAGCAGGTCGAGGCTCATTCATTCCACGAACACACCATTTTGAGAGTGAAGACTGTCGAGAGATGGTGGAGCAGTACCATTTACTTGAAGTGGCAGGATCAGAGTAGCAATTCATTATTTTCATTCACAGAGAAAGGATTATTCTACCTCTGTTCTATTATTTTGACATTGTATTTGTTGCTTCATAATTGAAAATGATCTTCTCTTAATTTCTTGTTAGGGAAATTTGAATGACTAATGGTTCATACCTTCTTATCTTCATTATTACTATTTTAATAAGAAACAAATTATTTTGGTGAGATTGATTCTGGTAAACATCTGGGGACGATTTATATGATTGTCTCAAACTTAAACTCAATATCTTCTTTTTAATTTAAAAGAATATGATTTATCAACTTGTGGCTAGAAATAAATGGTTTGGAGGTAATAAATCTAGGTTTAATTTTATCTTTAGAATATCCCTGAAATCTAGAATTAGAACCAACATTAAACTCTAGTGGCCGACGATGATGATCCACATAATATTTTTGATGACTCTATGATGTGATCAATCTATTTTGGATCAACAGTACCCTCAACATAAATTCAATTTGCACCTGAATGCATCTAATTTCAACATCAATGTTCTTTCAGTGAGATTGATCAATGATATTTTCTTTTTAAAACTAGAAATTCAAACTATAGAAACTATCGGCGAGATAGCTTTCTATTGACATCTTAAGATCAAATAGTTGTATGTTGTTTTTGATGAGGTAGACTTCGAGAACTATTATACAGAGTGTTATTTCTTCTGGTGGGGAAGAATTAACAACTAGTTTTTAGAGTGTGAATTCAATCTAATGAAGAATAATTTTTATAGCCAATAGTTTTCAATTCACCTGAGCTTACCATTTGATCAACTATTATAACTTCTATTTACTTTTTCAGTCAACTTTAGTTAGCACTTTTACTTTTTGATTTTTCATTCTCAAGATTAGTAAATAGAAAATTCTCAGTCTTTTTTCATTACTTCTTAATAAAAAAAATATAAAAAACTATAAAGTAAAAACAACTAAAAAATGCACACTCGATTCACTACTGACAACAGTAACGTTTATTAAAAATTAAACCTTAGAATTCACTCACCTACCTTCTATGTGGATCGACCCTACACCATTGTTCTAGTGTAGGTTATTAAATGTGATTTTGAGGGTCGTGATGACCTCCGACTTCATCAGTAATAGCCAATACAATTAATTCCAACATAATAATAAAGAGAACATAATAATTAACTAATTAATTGGATAACTATATTTGGCTCAGATTTCATTTTAAAAAATTTCCAATGATTATACTATTCATAAAACTCATAAAATATTTCATTTCCATCATCAAACTCATTAAAATATCATTTCTAACCCATTTTAAAAAAAATAAAATACTTATATATACCTTTTATTTTAAACTCCATTTACAAAACTAAATTACCCAGAACAAAGAGAATGGGGGTTTTTCTATGAATAAATCATGGAATATTCTAAAGGAATCCAAACATCAAATAATGGTTTCAACTGCTGAAAAATGCATTGATATTATATAAAATATTTAAAAGGATTCCATTTGAAAACCTTTGAAAGAAAACAAAAGGAGACATAAAATTTACTTTATAATTCATTTATGTTCATATGAATACATCTATAAAATAATTTTAAGAATGTGTATATGGAATAAAACTATTTAGAAGATATATCTTTAAAACATTAAAATGATATTTTAAAATAGTGTTTCTTGCCTCAAGTCTGACTTGTCACTTACATTATTTATCTTCCTAAATAATAAACTTATATTAATTATTTACTTTATTTTTAACCATTTTCAGGTTTATTATTCCTTTTATTTCACTTATATTCAAGTCATACTTAATCACTTAATTTATTAAGTTTAATTTGGGTGTTTTGAGGATGTTTGGTTCATAATACCAAAATGACTTTGGTGGGTTGGATTTGGTCAAATGGATCATGATTATATCACATAATAAATTTTAATCTTGTTATAATTATCATTTTTTTACATTAATTATAATTTTATAACAAACTATGTATGATGGTTTTAAAAAATGAATTATGTTACAATCATGATGATGGTAAGTAATATGTAAGCATGAGTAAAGTTTCCATTTTTCAATGAGTTTAAGTAAAATAAGTTAAGAATCATTTTATCTTTATTGAGTTATAATTATAAGATAGATATCATATTATTTATTTAAATACTCCTATATAAACAATCCATGTGAGGTGGTGATGAAAACAAAAATACATTAGTTTGTGAAGCGGTAGCCTGAACATACACATGAGTGATGTTCTTATTTTTCATTGGATGGTAATAAAAGAACCAAAATATTTATTTAATGTACCATAATTAAATTTAAATCATATATATCATTTTATTTCATTTTAATCAACTATTATTACCAAACATAATAGTTGGTGATGAAAAATGAAATACATTATCTCATGAGGTGGTAGTCTATACGTACGTAACCGTGATGTTTTTTTTAAATTTTTAAGAAGATTAAAAATGATGATAGAAAAAACATAATAACATTAAAAAATATTTAATATACTGATTTTATTATTTCATCATGTCGGAAGGATATTTAAAGGAGTTTAAAGAAGAAATAAAATAAACATTTCTGGTTAGGATCTATACCTTTTCGTCAGAGAACCTCTTTAGGTTTATAACTAAAGCCTTCCTAGGATGGTATTATTATCAAACCATTTCCTCTAGGAAGTAGGAAGAAATATTTTTAAGGTATTTTTTAGTGATTTTATTATATAATATGATCTTGATGTGTGGGTATCCTTTTATAAGTGAGGGAGAGGACACACTTGGATTTTTTCAAAAGATTAAAATTTATTAAAATATTACTCAATAAAAATGAATCATAAATGGACCATTTTTTAATAGGAAATTATATAGTGTCAAAATATTTCCATATAATAGTATTTATACATTTGTTTTGTTATTTTAACCCTTGTCTTTTTAGTTTTAACCAATTTGTCCCATTTTAACTATTACTGTGGTAATTAACCTTTTTACCAAAGCTAATATTCATAATGACAAAATATTAAAGTGGAATCATTAAAAAATTTATACATTATGATTATAAACATGGATTCTATTTTATAAAATTTAATTTCTATAAGTGGAATAAATTAATTTTAACATAAGCTCTCAAAACATGATGAAAAGCATTTTTTCATAAAATTTCCTTTTTAAGTTTAAAAATGTTTTAAAACCAAATTTAGGTATATTATTGGTTAAAATGAAATTTATTGGATTAAGTTAAATAAAAATTAACTAAATAAATTTTAAAACCAATCCAAAATAGAATGTACCTTGGTAAGTACGTGAAAAGAAAATACAGTTTTTTCAAATAAATGGTATTTTTTTCTATTCACCCAAAAAATCATCGTAATCTAATTTTGACCTAATGATATAAAAAATGGAATAAATTTTTTCAAATTAAAATTCTAAAATTTTGAAATCAATATTTTAAACAAAATAACATAATATATGTTAAAAGATTAATAATAAAACTATTTCTTTTTTTGTTGGAAAATTACTAAATATACTTATAGTGAATATAACTGTTTAAAATATAATTAATGAATATTAATATGGAATAAAATTGGTTTAATATTAACATTACCTTGGTTTTTATATTTCGTTCATGATTAGAAAATTCTATCTATTTATGTTAATTTTCAAAGTGATGGATTTTTTTTTGAAATTCAATAATTCTCTACCAAAATGAGGTTTCTGAGCAACAATGTACTCTCTTATTAAGGGGGTTTTGGTGTTGAAATATAAGGGAGATAATATCCATGGGAAATGTTCCTGACATGAATGTGAGCTGTAGATTTTTTTTTGGATATGGGGAAAGGGGTAGTTTTGAAATGTCTTAGGGTATGGAATGCTCCCTTGAACTCTTTTTTTCTATACATATCACAACTCAAATAGACTTAGAGTTGTGGATGAGATATTCTTTATCCTTTTAAAGAATGTTCATAACTAAATTCCACATTATATCTCCAAAAAATACAATGGGGACATGTCCGAACCAAGATGATCATTGTTTAATGTTTAGTTTTGTGTTTATTTACAATCAAATTTGTGTTCCATTATGAAGACTTATGTCTAAGGAGGATGATATTTATTAATAATAAACCGATATGTGACATTGAATAATTTTAGAGAAGATAGAATTGTTTCGCAATCTTGTCTAATTTTTTTGGCTAAAAATCCATGGGGAAATAAGATTTTAAGGGTAATTCCTTTTAGATTACATAGATTGAGTAAGTTCAAAATCATCATGTGATCAATTTTAGGTGAATCATATATAGATAAATGAATCACATGAACCATGTAATTTGAATACATGTGGGGATTTACACTATTTCACATGGAGAGGTATGAAAAATTGTATATAGATAGTTACACATTAAATTATTGAGACATTGCATGATCACTTGATCCTAAGACAAAGTTGATTTATGTTGTAGCAGTCTTACAATATGATTTACATGATGAAAGAGATTTGGATGTATTATCACACTCTCATGAGTCCAAATTCATTACACGATAATAAGGAAGAGTGGTCTTGTAACCCATGAGAGCTTAAGTCATGTGATTTATATAGGTGGAATGAATGTTTGATTGTGATTTTTTAAGATTAATTTAGTGTATATATTCTATAAATACCAATTTTTCACATCATTAAGTTATGGGATTGAGTATTACAGTTTAGTCCAGTTTGGAATACTTTTTGATAAAGGAAGGGGTTCACAGATTCATGACCACATATCCATCCCTCATAAGTTTTTTCAAGGAAGTGATCATATTAAGGTGTTATAAACATATCATCCATTGAAATGATCAAGTATAGGGAGTTATTTGAATTGTGAATACATTAATATGTCTTATAGAGAAGTCTTGTTCCTGGATTCTCATGAATTGGGTTATGAGATTAGGGTTTCATGATGGAGTTTATGTTCTATGCATTACATGAAAGGTAGGGTTTTGTAATGAACATTGTTTCAAAGAAAAAATAGATCAAATTCTCAAGTGATGTTTTCTGAATCTTTTTGGAAGTTTGAAGAGTGCATTAGAAAATAATATTTTTCATTAATGATGAAAACCCATTAATATATTCATGATGATGAGTATATAACCTTAAATCCATTAAACTAAGTAAGAATTCATCCAGAGTAGTGTGCAAGGGGGAGTCAATGAAACTGATCTGAGCAAGGAATTACACCATTACTTGAATTCCATTGTAAAGTTTGTGCACCTAGAATTTATTTTATGTGGATGAACAACTATAATCCTATATTAATAATGAATAATAGTGGATTATGGTTTAACAAACACATCACCAGTGTATACTCATTGGACTTAACACATAGTGGTGAGCCAAGAAAAAAGTATTGTGTTCTATTTTTCATTTCTACACTTCTATGATTGGTGTATGAGTGATACAATCTGATAGGCTTAAATATTCCATACCAATATGAGTATGAGATTCATTAAATAGAAAGAAAAATTTGACGCCCTAATTCACCACTCTCTTATCGTGTTATCATAGGGTCTAATAGTATCAAATAAGGGTTTCATTGTTTTTCGATATTAATATGGGAAACATAGTGAAAATACATGGGATAAGTCTAAGTACAAGATAAATTCTTGAAGTTTTGGTTTGGTATAGATTGTGTGGTTTCTTACCAATGAAATCCCTCTCTGAAAAAAAAACAAGTAAATTCAGGATCTAGCATGGATGCAACTATTTGTAATAACCCCAAACATTTCTAGTTGGGTATTAACTCAATATTCACTTAGTTCACAACAAAGAGACCAAACTACACACCTAGTTTGACACACATGGGTGATATTCTTTGATTAATTCTCATTTTATTTATGAACCATTATAAATAATGAGAGGATATAACATATGACAACTTAAAATAAACCAAAAGTTTTATAGGATGAACCAAAAGTGTTATGGGTTGATAAGAATGTGTCATATTTTATGTAATATTAAGAAAAAATTAATTATAATATGATTTTTTACTCTTATTAATGTTGACTAATACTCAAAAGACTGTTTTGGTTTTAGTAAAAGGCTAGAACCAAGAGGAATTATTTGAACAAAGAATGTGACAACTAATGCAATTATCATCCTCATGAGAAATGAAATGGAATGGGTGATGGGATTTCAAATATTTTTTCCATGACTAATTAACTATATCAAATTATGGTTTAATCTTAAACCTATTTAAAATTACAAATAATCAAAAAATGGTGTTTTAGGAAAGTTCATGTGATAAAGACCATAGAGGAAATAATATTTGGTTTACTATGTGTCGAGAATGTAGGAAAAAGCACCCAGAGAAATGTCTCAAAGGAACTAGAAGATATTTTATGCGTGGAATATGAGTGAATAATGTAGAAATTTTGAAATAAAAAATGAAGAGTTTGGTTTATGAAATGATGGGAAGTAGATTTTATCCTATGGTATCATTAATAGTTCAATGTCATCAATGTGGGAAACTTATTCAGTATATAAGTAATTTCCTTAGTATAAGGGATTACTGGGATGATATGCATAATTAAATCCTAAGAAAAATGTATAAATGTAAAACCTATGCAATCCAAACTACTTAAGTTGATCTTGAAAATTATGTAAAGTAAGTTTCACTGATCATCCAATCAAGAACTATGAGTTTTGTATTTGGATCCTATTCAACCCACTTCATTGTACCTATAATGTTTTATAATAATATCAAATATCCACCTCAATGAATATATGTTGTTTTACAAATAAAAACTTATAATGGTACTATGATTTCATACCAAGTATATATGTAAAAAACTGAACATTTATAAAAGAAATTCCCTTTTTAAATGAGTGCATTCCTTATTAAGAAATGAGGTTATAGAAAATACATGTACATAATTGGTTATTTTGGACCATTATATAGTCTGTTAGATTAATAATACCATTAACCTTTATATCCTTTTATAATATAGTAATTTTAAAGTAACCATTAATATTATTATATTATGTTTTATGATAAATTTCAATTCACAAAGACTGAATAAGTGATGGTCATAACTAGTAGGATCGTACACTCTGAATCCAATTTATCAGAGACTCTGAGGGAGATAACATCACTGAGATTTTCCCTTGACTGATCCCAATATAATATTCAACAACTAATGAAAAATAAAAATATATCATGGGAGAAATTCAAGCTCATCGAGATCATGGACCAAACCATGTTCGTCGAACCACCCCAAGAAAATCACATCATTGCACAGATTACCCTTAGGGTATTCACTAGTGTAATTAAGGGAAATTTATTTAGAACCTAACCACATTAATTTTTATATTTACTTTCAATGAAATAATGATTATACTTATTCTTTTTTAATATTATTTCTTAAATGATTAGATAATGAGTTTGATAAAAAAGTATATTTTGATGCAATGAAACACAAATTGTATTTTTGGAAAACATATAGGTTCAATCAAGAAACTCTTATTGATGAACTCAATAATTTTTTAAATAAATGATATTTAAAAAAAATATTTATTCAATATAAATAATAATATAATTCTATGAATCCAAAAGTAATTTTTATAAGGGTCATAAAACAATAACTATCAAATAAATAGTATTTTAAAAAAATGGGATTTTTTGATTTAAAAGGTTAAATTATAATATTTATAGAATTTTTATAATAAAATATATATTAATTTTTAAATCAATATGTTAAAATTATCTAATAGTTAATTTTTCAAAATTTTGGGAGACAGTCGAACTTTTATGTCAAAATTAAATATGTTGTAAATATGCAGTATGTATTATGACATCATAAAATCCCAAAAGTTTTATAAGGGTTCATGCGAAGCGCGCTCTCTTATATTCAGAAACTAAGAAGTCTAGTGCTTCCATTGTGGTTATTCTCGAACCGAAGTAAGATCATAGTAAACTCCCTGGTCTTTCGATGAAACTCAACTTTCATTCGTATGTGCATGGGTGTTCGAACAACTACCATATTTGGATTTGTTGGAAGAATTATGTCAAGGTAGAGGTTATCAGCGTATCGACTTAGTGCGTTAATACACAAATTTCCTGTTCGAAGGGCGAAGTGATGTGGTCCTTCGTTTATGCGATCACGGAGGTTCGAAGTCGTATAGAGCTATGGGGTTTTCTCAAAGCCTTCAAGTCGGGCTCCCTCTCGTGGTTTGTGGGGGCGACTTTAATTCCATCAGCGATGAGGCTGAGAAGAAGGGGGGTGCCTCTGGGACCATAGGTGGGATGCAAGACTTTAGGGACTTCATTATCTCTATGGGCCTCTCCGATCTGGGTTTCAAAGGAAGTCATTTTACCTAGTGCAATAATCTAAGGGGTGCTAACCGTATTTGTAGTAGGTTGGACAGGTGTCTTGCAAATCTTCAGGCGCTTGATTCCTTTGGCCTTACGTCAGTTACCCACCTTCCTCGATTACTCTCGGACCATGCACCGTTGCTGGTGGAGCTTCATTCACATGGAAACCATCACAAAAACCAGGATTTTCTGTATTCTAATAGTTGGAACCTATCGCTAGACTTCTGGTCTACAGTGAGGAACTCGTGGGAGAGCAGAGAGGATGGGGGTCCTTGGTTTGGGTTAACCAACCGACTTAAGCACCTCAAGTAGGACATCCTAATATTGCTCTTCAATAGGACAAATCACAACACGAGGGTGGAGTCGATTCAGAGGTATATTGATACGATGGAGGAACAATTGATGGCGGATTGGAATGATGATACGTTTTCCTCTTAATGTGACAAGAGGGCCTTCCTAGCAGAGAGTCTAGTGTAGATTGAGAGGGACCTTGGACAGAGAGCCCGGGTCAAGTGGCTCAAAGAGGGAGACCACAATAGCAGCTTTTTTCACACATGCATAAAATATAAAGGATCCACAAAGATCAACATTCTTCTCGACAAAAGTGAGTATACAAATGATATTGAAATTTCCATGGATATGGTGCTGAAACATTTCTGAAGTCTACTGGCTGGAGAGGCGCATACACGGTCTGGAAATGATGGTAGTAGCGAGGCTATTTAAGGTTTTCTAGAGTGTGTCCCAAGGCTGGTGAGGAAATCTAATAACGAGCGGCTTATGATGATTCCGGAGGAAGATGAGATCAAGAGGACAGTGTGTGACATGCCAAGGGATAGCGCCCCTAGACTAGATGGCTTCCCAGCGGGTTTCTACATGCATGCAAGGGATACTGTTAAATGAGATGTGGTGGTTGTGGTTAAAGAATTATTTTGGGGGGGAGCCTTCGGCAAGGGTGTGAGTGTATCTAGGGTTGTGCTCATTTCGAAGATCAAAGACCCCTCATCTATCAGCCAATTCAGACCCATTTTACTATGCAATGTGTCATAAAAAATTCTTGCGAGCCTCATTGCTAGAAGAATGGATTGACTGATTCCTAAGTTGGTCTCCAAGGAGCAAAACGGGTTTATCAAAGGACGTAACATACATGGAGCAGTGGGTATCGTGATTGAGCTGGTGAACGATATCAATCGGCGCTCCATTGGATCCAACATCATTTTGTAGGTTGATATGGACAAAGCCTACAACAAGCTTGAGTGGTCTTTTATCCCGAGGGTGATGCGCAGACTCGACTTCCAGGAATGGGTCTGCGACCTCTGTTTCCTTTGTTTCTCCTCACCTTGGTTGTCCATCTCTATTAAAGGTAAAAGCTTTGGTTTTTTCAAGATGGTTCGGGGAGTTCACAAGGGAGATCCCCTGTCTCCCAGTTTTTTTATTTTGGAACAAGTGGCCCTTTATAAGAACCTTCAGAGGAAAGTGGAGGACGGAAACTTGAGACCATATGTCGGATGGCGGGGCAAAGAGACCATTACCCATCTCATGTGTGCAGATGACATCTTAATTTTCACCAACGGCAGTCGACGTTCTCTTCCCAATCTTATGGATGTGATGTCAAGGTATGGAAACGCTAGCAGGCAACGCATCAACTCATCCAAAATCCAAGTTTATATCTCAACTAAGTGCTCTCCCAGGCGATGTAGAAGTATTCAGAGAACTTTGGGCTGCCAACAAAGGAACTTCCCCATGAGCTATATTGGGGTTCCCCTCTCCTATGGGAATATCAAGAGATCATTATTTGAAGGGGTTATGGACCACATGCTGGGAAGGATCTACAGCTGGAAAATTAGGTTCCTTTCCTTCGGAGGCCGGGTTACTTTAATCAAAAATGTCCTCTCTTAGGTTCTGATGCACGTCTTTTCTTTCATTCAGCCTCCAAAAGCTATGGTGGAGAGGATGGAGAAGATACTCACGACATTCCTGTGGGATACCAATCAGGCAGGTCGTTGTCACTGGGACTCTTGGGCATGGTTGGCCAAGCCAATCAAGGAAGGGGGAGTGGGGCTTCGCGATCTTGCGGCTACCATTTAGGGCATGCAAGCCCGCTTAGCGTGGGATATTGTGGTCGGAAATTCATTATGGGCGGAGTTATTCAAAGGGAGCTACAAGGATCTGGAGAGGATCTTTAGTGAGCGTAGGGCGCAACCATCTTGCCTGGGCAGGTGCATGACGGGTTTCCTGGAGAATCTTCACGACTCAGAAAGGTGGATCATTGGAAGAGGGGATGTCAGTTTCTGGAAGGACAATTGGGGAGGGGAGCGGCTGTTTTTCCTAGATTCCCTACGTCGGACATTACCTTTAGGGAAGCTTCAAATCACCCCGAGTTCATCAGTGCGGTTCTCATCCAAGAACAGAATAATCTCTTTGAAAGTATTTGTATTAATGGAGAAGAGGATCGATGCTGCTTCACGGGCTCAAGCTCGGGAAGGTTCACCACACAGGACTACAGGGAATGGAGGAACATGGAACCCCATCCTGGGAATGGGTTGGAGAACACCTGGTGTGAGGATATCCCAACCAATATGAACTTCCTAGTCTGGCGTGTCAAGAATCATTCCCTCGTGACCGATGAAAGTATCCAAAGCAGGGGAATTCATCAGGAATCCCACTGCTATTATTGAAATACACCCAAAAGATAATCATCCAACCATCTCTTATTTCAGAGCGATTGGGTGGCAGCTATTTGGAGCATGTTCACCCCGTCAGTTTGTGCCATCTTTGATCATTTCTGCTTCCAGGAGATCATGTCCTCATGGTTTCTCGGAGGAACGGTCAGACAATCAGAAGTAATGGTGAGAGCTTGTATTCTCACTGCAACCTGCTGGGTCATCAGCGAGGACAGGATCAAAGAGAGACTGGGTTCCCAGAGTTTGATTAACCTGATTCAGTTAAGAGTAGTATCGCTTGTCCACGAGTTGGTCTCGCTGGCAAGGTCGGATCAGAGTTCAGCTGTTGCATCCAACTTCTTGCACAGACCTCGCAACCCGCACTGTCCTGAAGGGCGATGGATTGGATAGAATTCTCCTTCCAGTGGGCTGAATCTTAACGTCGACGGCTCATGCATCCATGGCATGATGAGAGGTGGTGGGGTTCTTTGTGACTCAGAAGGCTCAGTTTTTATGGCCTTCAGTGTTACCTTTGGATTGGGCAATTGTCTAGGGGTGGAGGCCCACGCCCTTCTTACAGGACTGAGAACTTTTAGGAGAAACGAATTTCAAGTGTCAGTGGTGGAGTCAGATTCAGAGGGCTTGGTTAATAATGTACGGGGAAGGTCGGGCGCGCCTTGTGATCTTGCGTATATCATCAGGCAGTGTGCCTTGGAGACCAATCAAGGATAACTCATACAACATAGTTGGAGGGAAAGCAATTTTTTTGTGGATGAGCTTACGAAGATTGGAAGTCCTGGGAACGAGGTTGTTAGGTATAGAATCTTGGGATCTCTACCGCTCGAGTGTAGTCCCTTTGTGTTGAAGGACACCTTAGGGTTACACTACATTGGGCCCCCCTGGATACCTCGGCTGGCTACATTTCTTGTTGTTTCCTCTTCATTATTATAATAATAATAAAATCATTCATGCATGTATAGATCCCTCCCATGGTGCCCCATTCTCTTAAGAATCTCCAACCAAATCTTTTAGAAGTTCCCTATCAAGATAATGGATCTTAACCTCCTCTTATATACTCAAGCACCTCATATATATTATGCCTTTTTATTTTCAATTGCTCATGTTGGGATATGTTTTCACACAACACTATTAGTTTCTTTATGATTTCCAAGTGACGATATTTCACTTTCACTCTCATTAAAACCTTCCATGAACCTTTAAGTACCATTATTATGCTACCAAAATTTCTATATGATTTCTCATACATAACATTTTTGTAGTGAATACTCATCCTCATTTACACTCAATGTTATTCAACTATATGTAACTATCCTTGTGTTATTTTGGAAAACCATTTATGTAAATTTAACTCCTTAATCATTGTTTTAAAATTTATGAAAGATATTTTTATAGTGTATGATTAATGTGAAGCACTTATGTGTGTACATGATATGAATGTGATAGGTATGCCCGGAATTTTATTACTATCCAATGCATTGGGTAATGTTTTTATATCATGAGATTTCATGTATGGTGCATGGGAGGTTATCCTAATAACACAATGTTATGTTTTCTAGGTGGTTATCCTTGTTTTATGATTATGAGTTCATATTTTATATTGTTTCAAAATTCCTATGTTTCTTTTATGTTGTCAACTTATATAATGATTTGAGTTTAAAGTTTATGGTTATCATCCCTCTTATGTTACCTTGATATACCTATTGACTCACATGTATTAATATACTTGAGTTATTATTTGATTACTCCCTTTCTATACTTTATATCTCACCCCTTTCATATATATGTCTACATGTTATCCCTTGCAGTTTTTTAAGGTTGAGGGATTTTAAGAGTATATTAAGAAGTTTTTAATAATGTTGTTTTATCCCTGTTTTAAGTTAATATACTATGTACCAAATTAATCAAGTATACTAGGATTTATGATCTTAATGAATAAATTATTTATCTATTGCCTCTACAAATTTTTAGTATTATTTATAAGTGATATTCTTATCTAATCCAAAATCAAGGAGAAATATGAGGTGCATTTGAATTCTGTACTGAAGAATATTCCAAAGTAAAAATAATTTATGAAGTACAATAAATGCGATTTTTATATGAAGAAAGTAACATTTCTAGGGATTTTATCACTAGAAAATGGGTATCTTTTTATCCTTCAAAAAATAGAGACAACTGAAGGATGGCCATAACCAACAACTATGATGAAAATATATAGTATCCATGGAATATTTGGGTACTATCTTTGATTTTTAAGAAAATTATCATGATTTTCAATCCCACTAACCAATTAACCCAAAATGGATTCAATTTTTTCTTGACTGATAAATATCAGGATAGCTTTAAAGAGTTTAAGAATAGGCTAATCACCACACTTGTGCTCATATTACCCTCTAGTGGGGGAGGATTTTTTATCTATAGTGATGAAACCAAAAATATATTGGGATGTTTACTCATGAAAGATAAAAAAATGATAGTGTATTCCTCCCATCAATTAAATATCCATTAGAAAAAATTCCCAATTCATCATCTATAATTGGTAGCATTGATCGTTCCATTAAATATTTAGAGACATTATATCTACGGAGAATAGTATGACATATATACAGATCATAAAAACCTCAAGTATATATTCCAACAAAAGGATCTTAATATATACCAACAAAGTTGGTTGGTTCTGATCAATGATTATGATTTTTAAATACATTACCATCTTGGGAATCCAAACAAAGTGGATGATACTTTGAGTAGAAAGGATCCCACAACCATATCCATGACGAGGATTGAAAGGGATTTAATCTTCTTGGACATGAAAATGATAGATAAGTGAATAATAAAAGGATATTCATCCTACCTTTACAAAATAATAGCATAACCATATATTCATGAGAGGATCAAGGAGTCATAGAAAGATGATGAGAATTTATAGAAAAAGGAAGATAATATTTTGGAGTTTAGCTTTCTTAAATATGAAGTTATAAGGTTTGGAACATAGATAAGTTTCACATAAAAACCAGAGATAGAGAAGTAACAGTTGGATGATTCACATAGATCATCCTTATCTATTCATCTAGGAAGAACTAAGATGTATAGAGATTCAAATCACAACTTTTTGGTGGGATAACGCACGGAGTGATATTATGGAGTTTGTATCTTCATTCTTGGTATTAAAAAAATTCAAGTAATAATGACATGAGGATAAGGGTATAATGAAACCATTTCCCATACCAGTATGGAAATGGTAAAATGTAACCATGTATTTCAACATAGGAATCCCCATGACACATAAAGGCAATAATGACTTCTATTTAATATTAGATATCCTTATAAAGTCAGTGTCTTCCATTTCTCTCAAGGAAGGTTTATCTCTTGAAAAACTCACTAAGATATACATAATATAAGTGAAAAATTGAATGGAGTTACGCTCTCTATTATATCTGATCGAGAACCAAGGTTTACCATAAGGTTCTGGTGAATAATTTAGAAAAATTTGGATATGAAGCTGAGTTTTAGCACTATTTACCATCCTCATATGGATGGTAAGTCTAAAAAAGAAATACGTACACTTGAGGATATGTTTAGATCATGTTCTATGGATTTTGAAGTATGTTGGGATCAATACCTTCCCATAGTATAGTTCTTTTATAATAACAACTTCCCTTATAGAATTTAAATGGAACCTTATGATGATCTATATGGGAATATCTGTTAGAATCTATCATGATAGGATAAATTTGTAGAGAAAAGATCACTGGACCTAATCTTATCCAAGATATGATAGAGAAGCTTCAAACCATTTTGTGTTATATGAAATCCGTACAAATTTTTTTAAAAAAAAGTTATGCATACAATCATTGACATGACATAGAGTTTGAAGTTGGAGATAAAGTGTTCCATTATATAATTCTATGGAAGAAATTCATGAGTTTGGGAACAAGGTAAATCTTATTCCTAGATACGTAATCCCTTTTGACATCCTTGATCATAATGGAGTGGTGTCCTATTAACTAGTAATCCAACCAAACTTATGTGAGGTACATGATATTTTCCATGTATCCCTTTTGAAGAAGAACATACCAGGCCCCTCTCATGTACTAAATCCATAGGTGGTAGCATTGGAAAATGATCTTTCATATTAGGAGTATTCATTGAATATCTAAGATAATAGATACAAAGTTATACAAAATAAGATGACTCACATGGTCAAAGTGTTGTAGTGGAACCAAAATTTTGAGGAAGAGACGTGGGAACGAGAAGAGGTGGTGAAACAGAAGTACCCTAATCTATTTTGTTGTATGAAATTAAAATTTTGAGGGTGAAATTTCTAAAGGGGTATAATTTAACAACCTAAACATATATATATAAAATTCCCTTTTTAAATTAATAAATTACTTATTATGAAATAATTTATAGAAAACACATGCACTACTTTGGTTATTTTGCACCATTATATATTCTGTAAATTTTAAAATACTATTAAGAACCAAAACCATTGAAAATATAGTCATTTTATAGTGACGATTATATTATTATATTAAGGGTTATGATAAATTCCAATTGAAAAAAATGAAAGAAGTGATGGCCTTGACCAGTTGGATTGTACCCTATGAAGCCCATTTATAAGAGCTTCTAAGGGAGATAGCATTATTGGTATTTTACCTTGACCAAGACCAATATAAGATTCAACAATTAAAGAATGAAACTATTTATAAGAAAAGTTCATGCTCATTTAGATCATAGACCAAACCATGTTCATCTAACAACCCCAAGAAAATATCACCATCACACACCTCACCCTTAGTGCATTCATTAGTGTAATAAAGGGACCTATATCTCATCCCTAACATTATGAATTTTTATATTTACTTTTAATAAATTAATTATTGTATTTATTAAATTTTATTATTACTTTTTATATGATTATATAATGAGTTTGATATAAGTTATATTTTGATATTATGATACGCAAATTATATTTCTGGGATATATATAGTTTCAATCAAGACACACTTTTTGATAAATTCAATAATTTTTTTAAAAAATTATATTTTAATAAAATATTTTTATTAAATAACATTTATTAAACATAAATGAAAATATAATTCTATGAATCCAAATGTAATTTTTATAGGGTTCAAAAAACCATTATTATAAAAAAAACTAGTATTTTCAATAAATAGGGTTTTTTATTTAAAAATGTAAATTATCATATTTTTAGAATTAGTACGATAAAATAAAAAATATTTTTTATATTAGCATTTGAAATTATCCATTGGTGATTATTTCATAATTAGCAATGAGAGCCTAAATTTTGGCTCAAAATTTAATACGGTATAAATATACAGTTTGTACTGTGACATCATAAAATCCCAAAAGTGATGTAATAATTACAATAAATAGTATCCATTACCAAAATTTATATTTTAAATTTAAAATTATCTATTTTTATATTATTTTTTTAAACTTATAAACCCATAATGAACCCTTCCAATATGATATTATATTTTACGGTTTTAAAATCAATTCATTATAAACATGACTCACATCCATATAAATAAGGGTATTATTTTAATGATTTAGATTCTTGGACTTATAAAATAATTCAATACACCCCTTATTTTCTAGAACCATGGGAGAAAATTATAGTATGGTTTGTGGTTTGGATAAAATTTTCATTTAGAGTCCAAAACCTAAGTTTAGAAATTAATAAAGACCCCCCTCTCCTTTTCTATATAAACCCACCCAACCTCTCATTCCTCTTCATTCAAAAATATTTGTATAATTAATTTAATCTTACCTTATCACTCTACATCCCTACCAAGTTTCCCCAATCTTGAAATAAGATCCTCTCAATATTTTAGAAGTTCCCTCTCAAGGTATGGGATCTTCATCTTCTCCTATTTACTCAAGCACCACATTTATATTATGCCTTTTGATTTTCAATTGATTATGTTGGGATATGTTTTCAGGCATCCATCTTACTAGACTTATGATTTCAAATTGATTATATACCCCTTTCACTCTCACTAAACCCTTCCATGAACCTTTATTTACCCCCATTATGCTATCAAAATTTCCCTATGATTTTTTATGCCTGACATTTGTGTAGTGAAAACCTATCCAAATTTTCACTAAACGTTATTCACCTAGATATAACTATGATTAATTAAATGGGGACTTACATTTATGTAACATATACTCCTTAATCATGGGTTAAAAAGAGATTAAAGGTGTTCTTATACTGTATAGTCTATGTGGAATGCTTATGCTTTTGCATGATATGAATGTTATGGGTGGGCCACGAATTTTATATCTCTCAAATGAATTGGGTAATGTTTTTCTCTCATGATATTCCATGTATGGTGAATGGGAGGTTATCTTACTAACACTATGTTATTTTTTCTTGGTTTTTAGTCTTGACTTATGCTTATTATGTCATTTTTCATGTTGTTTCCACATTTCTATGTTCACTTTATGTTGTCATCTTATACAATGCTTGGATGTTGAAGTTTATGATTATCATCCCTCTTATGTTACCTAGATTTTTCTAATTTCTCACATGTATTACTTAAATCATGTTATGATTTGAATATTCACTTATGGGGATTTATATCTCACCCATTTCTTATGTATATCTCTAGGTTATCCCAAAAAGTTTTAGAAGATTAAGGGAATTTAAGGCCATGTTATGTGGTTTTAGTTTAAGTACTCATATTTCTATTGAAAGTTGTTATGATATATACCTAATAATCCAAATAAATTAGGCCATTTGATCTTTTTTTATTGTATTATGTGTACCTTTATTTAATAAATCTTAAATTATGGTGTATTAAAGATATGTTTTTTCATACTATATCCCATCCCTAGTATGATTTTATTAGATTGTTTTTCCTACAAATATTATTATTCTCCCTATAGTCAAAATTAATGTGATATTGGGCATGTATTGGATCTATTTATATATATATAATATCAATGTCCATGGAACGGATGTAAAACTTTTTATTTTGGATCAACCTATGATAGTGTATAGGTGTAAGGATGAACATGAAAATACACTGGAAATTACAATCATTATATGCATTTTACTACCAATTCATAAGGGGTATTTATCTCACATGGATGGGGAGAGACCCAACATTGAATATATGCATGAATTTTATTTATGGTGAATGTTTTTATACATATACTAATAATAAAATATTGAAGTATATATTCACACATAAATAGCTTAATATGTTCTAGAGGGGATGTCTAGAGTTGATTTAAGATTATGACTACTCAATACACTACCAACCTAGGAAGGTGAACAAGGTAGTTGATGCTCTAAGTCAGAAGTACCTTGCTATTTTTTCCATGATTAGGATTGAAAGATATATAATACTTTTGGATTGACAGTGGACAGACCGTGAAATCATATAGAAGGGGGAAATATCCTTTCCTTCTAATATGAATGTTCAACCATCCATTTATGGGAATATTTAAGAGGTGTAGGAGGAATATGTTTAGCTGTAACAGAAGGTAAGGAATGTTCCTTAGTTTGAATATGATAGTGATAGAATGATAAGGTTTAAGAACTGGTGTTTTTTCCATCTGTACTAGACTTGAAGTAGGATCTGATTGATAAATCTTTCACTTCATCATTCTCCATTCATCCTAGATGTATAATGATTCATAGAGATATCAAAGATAATTTCTAGTGGTACAACCTGAAGATGGATATTGTAAAGTATGTATCTAGATTCCTATTATTTAAAAAAGTTATGTTTTAACATTAAAAGTATATGGTTATGTTACAACTATTACCCATACCATAACAGAAATGGGAAAAAACCATGAATTTCATTATCGGACTCCCCAAAAAATCTGAAGGGGGTAATTTTATTTGGTTTATATTAAATCACCTTATAGAGTTAGAGTATTTTATTAATATTATATAATATTTATATCTTGAATATATTTTCATGATATAAATTAAGAAAGTGGTAAGGTTATATGGGGTATTACATTCTAGTTTATGTGATCAATATCTGAGGTTTACCTCAAAGTTCTAGAGAAGTCTTTAAAAATATTTGAATAAAGAGTTAAAAATAAGCATGGTATATCATCCTCATATAGATATTCAGTCTAAGCGGAAAATTAAAATCCTAGAAGATAAGTTGAGATCTTGTTGTATTTATTTCAATGGTTTTGGGTTCAACAAATTCCTCTAGTTATGTTTTTATGAAATAACAGACTTCACTAAAGTTTTCAGATGAATCCTTATGAATCCCTCTATGGAAGGAAGTGTATAAATATAATATATTGGGAATAAGTTATAGAAAAAAACTATTGATACCATGGATAGTTATATAAATAGCATAGAAGTTTATATCCATTCAGTAGAACATCATGATAGCTCCAATTAGACAAATAAGTTATACCAATAATCATTAGTGAGACCTAAAGTTCAATATTAGTGATAAGGTATTCCTTCAAATATATTTTTGTACAAAGTTTGTGATATTTTGAAAGGATGGATTGTGAGACCTAGATATATCATTCCCTTTTACATTCATGATCGTATTGGAATGGTAGCTTATTCATTGTTGCTTCCACAAAACATCTCTTAAGTTCATCATTGGTTTCATGTATTTCTTTTGCTGAAGTGCCTACATGATCCTTCATATATACTGAACTAAGAGGTTATAATGTTGGTACATGATATTTATTATAAGGAAAAACTAGTCTAGATTCTTTATTGAGGACAAAAACTGTTGTAGAATATGACCACTCACCTGGTTAATGTTTTGTGGTGAAACCATAAATTTGAGGAAGGTATATGGGAACCAGAAGATATAATGATACTGATGTATCCTCATTTATTATCATTAGAGTAATAGAATTTTTAAGAAGAAACTATTATAACTTTGTAAAATGTAACACCTCAATATTTGAGAATATATTTCTCATTTAAATAAATTCAATGTTTTTGATAGCTTTCTTTATATAATTCCTTGACATTAAATGAAATGAAATATACTATTAAAATAATATTATTAAATGGTATTTTTATCGCATAGCCATTAAATTGGAATGAATAAATAGGAATAACTAAATTTTGAAAAATATTTATATAAGTTTTACTTAATGAAAACTTTTTTATTAATTTTAGGGAAATGAGCACTAAATTTTAAATGTTAAAAATAATATCATTTTATGTTAGAAGATCAATTTTTTTCAATGTATTGTATTTTTATATATATTTTGTATCTTCATCACTAATAAACTAGAGTTTTGACACAATATTTTTTTATTTAATGAATAATCATTCATAACATTATTATTAATTTGTTAAAAATGAATATAAAAGCATTTGAAGGTAAATAGAGATATTTTTCAAAAAAACCTTTTTTATTGTGTACAATGTATTTCATCTTAAAAAATTGGATTAATTTATATTTATGAGTAATTTTAATGAAAATTTTCATAATATATTCAATAAAATATATTAACATTCGTCTAATGGTTTTTATTAGGCATTTAATGAGAATAAAATAATTTTTATGCTAAAAAATAAATTTTCTCTAAAATTGGTTTTTAACCATTTTGTGCGTGGATATTAGAATTAATTTCTTCCAGTTATTAGAATTTTATCCTATAAAATTTATTGAATATTTTTAATCATAATAATTAATATTAGGTAGTAATTTAAACATAATTTTGTCCATAATTAATAGTTAACATGGTAAAAATCATGTTACCATGGTAAGGGTTAAACGGGTTAAAAGAGAGGTTAACCTAACAGATAAGGTTTAAATGTCATAAAACACATGATTTAATTTTTGGAGGATGGTTTTATTTCAAAATTAACCTTTTTATATTTAATTATTTTCCTACTTATATCTACCTAAGTTGATTAATATGTATATTATATAATAGTTTTTTAAGAATTTACATGTTTTCCACTCACCTCACTTATAAAAGGGAACCTCCTATTTCCATTTATATACACAAATTTATCAATTTATATTAACACATATCTACCCAAATACCCACCAAAACATTATACCCATGATATATATGGTCCTTATATTACAAAAATTCCAACCTATAAGTCTTAATGTGTAAACTAACAGAGGTTTTCAAAAGAAGATGTATAACTCTTAATCAAGTTCTTTTGTGTTTATCTATTCTTATATATCCTTCAAACCTATCATAAACATTATATTATAATAAAATAATTATATCACATATAATTAAATATTATTATATTTATTTTACACCCCTTTTATCTCCTTTTACATTCTAAAAAATGAAAATATCCCTCATGTGTACATGTGGACTACTACCTCCATAAAGAAATGTATTTCATTTTTCATCATTATATCTGATTGATTGTTATAGAGAAGTATTTAATGGATATATATGTTGTTTATAAAATATTTATGATAAAATAAGTATTAAATATTATCTATCTTGTTACCCTTTCATTCGTTGTAAAATAATAACATCACTCATTAGTTTTTATAGACTACCACCTCTACGAAGCGATGTGATTTGTTTTTCATTTCCAAATTACATGGATGATTACAAGGATAGATTTAATTGATTTATATTTTATTTTGGATATTATAATTATTATAGAAATTTGATTTATTATTTACAGTTATTGTTTTTCTAACCTTTGAAAAATGAAAACATTACTCATGTGTATTTACGGACTACCATCTCCATAAAGTGATGTAATTCATTTTTAATCACAACCCTATATGGATGGTTATAAAAGTATATATAATTAATAAAATATGATATTTATTATATTATTTAGATTCTGGAGATGATAAAATCATGACAAAATTTCAAGGACCGAAACCATCGAACCGAAATATGAAGGGAAAACTTAGCAGTTTCCACCAAAATAATGATTTTAATGAAGAATTATTAAGAATATAGTAATTGAAAGTTATAAAGGAATAAAATATAGTATTACAGATATATATATTTATATATATATAAATATGAATATATATCTAGAATATATTTATAATAAAGCAATATTTTTATATATGATGTTTTAATGCATACAAACCATGATGGGACTTGAGGTAACGGTTCTTCGTATTAATATTGTTTCAATGAGACATATTGTATGTTATACACATATTTTTATTTATATGGTTTATATAATTACATTTTATATTTTATATCATGAACCTCCTAAAACTAATTTTATTTTTATTTTATTTTTATTTTATTTATTTCAAGGGGATTAGATTCAAAAGTTACCAAAGTAGTAAGGGTTATGTTAAAATCTCATTTATTTTAGATATTGTCTATGTTAAATTTAAATTAAGATAAATTATATGATCTTTATCCTTAAAATCCCATATAATTTCTTCTCATTTGGTTATTTTTTGGTTTTTTCAAGTATTTATACAATTTTCTACTATTTGGTTCTCAATAAAGACCAAAAATATGTTTTAATGAAAATCCAACCATATTTCTCTACTTTTTGTCGGGACGCTTGGACTTTCAAATCCATGATCTTAAAATTGTTTTATATTTGTTTTTAACCTCTACATGATATTTTTTAACAATTTAATTTTCACTTCCTTTTACTTTAATTTAAGATTGTTGAAAAATATTTTTAAATGTTTTCTATACTAGTTTCTTTTTGTTATTTTACAAATGTGTGAAAATAATATTTTCTTTTAAAATATGTGGTATGAATGTATTTTTACACTCTCATGTATTTTATTATTCATATTTATTATTTTATATGTTTAAAAGGTCTTACAAAGAAAATATTATTCCCATGTTTCAGATATTTTTTGTTTTAAAAGTCGCCAAAAGAAAAGGGTTGTTTTCTCTGGAGCTTAAAAGCATATTGATATACATTTATAAAATAAATTTTTGATCTATGTAAATATCCTTTTATTAATGATATGATTCATTGTGGATATTATATTATTATTTAATCCACTTTATTTCTATCAATTTATTTTAATAATGAATTTTTGAAGGATTATTCAATGAAACCCATTAATTTCCCATGGGTCAATTAAGTTATGATGAAATTTTTATGAAATGTATTTATTTTCCACTGGTTATGTTATGATGAAAGTTTTATGACAGTTTTTCACACTTATGTATATTTTTAATTATATTATGGGTTGTTCCTGAATTATATTACCCTGTAATGTATTGGGTAAAGATTGATATTTCATGAGATAATATGAATTATAATGGTGGGTCAACATAGTTCATTAAAATAATTTTTCAACTATGATAGTCTTGGTAGTGATCCTTGACTATGGAAATTATGGTTATTTGGAGTGAACTCAATCTACCACCATGGGACTATGTCTATAATTATATTCATGGAAATGATTCTTGACTAGGGAAATTATGGAATGAGGAGTGAACCTAATCTATTATGGGGATCCGTCCACTATGATAGTCTTAGCCATGAGAATTGACCAAATAAATAATTTTCTATGATTATGTGTATTCAAAAAAATATTTTATGATTATAATATATTCTCATGGATCATTATTTGTAATTGATGATTCTACACTCTTATGACTTATGAATTTGGTTATAAAAAACCCTTATGCCTTGACTCTAGATTGATGCTCTTTGACTGATTGGGTATGACTTTCATAATCTATGGTTATGCTATTATACCCTTATGATTATATTATTCTCACTTTGATTGATATCTCCTATGTTTACCCTTTATGAAGAAATATTTTAAATAGGATATGCTTAATAAAGGTACTATCTGATAACTTTATAGGATATGTTGAAGATTATTTATAAGTTGATTATGTATATATTCTCTAAATACATTAATCCTTTACAGTTATAAGGCATTTGTTATATGGTATGTATTTAATATTCATCTAAAATGATATAATATTTATTTATGTTATGCTCGTGTCACCTTAGTTAGAGAACTCTACAAGTTAAGAACCAAAATTTGAGGGATTATAATCAATGAACTAGTTAATTAGTTCCAAAAATAGTCTAAGTAAATGGGAAATAAAATCAATACATTACCTTATAATAAATCACTAATCAGGGATTACATTCATAGGTAACAACCTATGTCCTAAAGTGTAATGATACTAATAATATCAAATCCATACAGACCAACTATTGGTATATGTTAGGTCTAAAATGTACACAATCCATCCAACTACCCACATCATCCTCGTCAAAATGGAACCTCCACACTGACCCCATCACATAACTAGGGGACACTAGAAGCATGTGTACTAACTATTGTAGCATAAATTAGGATCTTAGACTTGGATAATTATTTTAACATAACCAAACTACAATGTTGGTGAGTGAACATACCATCAAATATTAATAAACAAGGCCCAAGAAATAACTCTCCCTTGCCTCCATCACCCTCATATAAAACAACCCATTTTCATTGCATATATTCACCACAAGAATAAATAAAATCCTTAAAAAGGGAGAAAAAATAATCACATAATGATAAAAAAACCTCACAATAGGGAGAGTAACATAAGGGGAAATCTTGATGGACTCATAAAAAATGATCCATTCATTTTATAAATATCCAAATGGGCCTTTAATACTAAAACTTTACTAGGGATGGTGATCCCTTTTCATTTATTAAAAACTCATCCTTAAAAATCCTTTAGTAATACATTTAAACCACACACCCCATTTATATTCCAAATACCCTCTTTAGACATGGATTTCCATATTTAAAAAATTAAAATAAGATAAAGGACTTCTTATTCTATAAAACTTACACAAAAAATTTATAGAGACATTTTTAAAAGGGACTCAGTATGACTAAACACTAATTTCAATAAAACAATTGAAATCCACACAAATAACCCCTTTTATTATAAGACAAAAACTCATAGAAAATTATTTATAGAAATACATGTATATCACATATATTTATACTTTCCATAAAAATTAATTTATAAATCACAAGAACACTATTAATTGAAAGACAATGAAATTTAATGGAAACACCTACCTCAAAGAAGTGGGATTCAGTTATGAATATCCCAAAACATTTCATATTTCATGGTGAATATACAAACAAGGAAGAAGACTACCCTTAAAAGTCATAGACACCCAAAATAAAAAGTTATACCCAATATAAACCCTAATCTTTGAAATAGTACTCCTTGGGGTTCATAGGAGGGGAAAGAACCATAGAATAATTAGTTGTAGAGGTAAGGGAAGAAGAGAAAAAAAATAAAAATAAAAAGGAGAAATAACCTTAGAAACTTCTTGAAATCCAAAAGTGATACGAAAAAATAAATGGGGGTAGAAGAAAATACCCTTAGTTATCTAAGTGGGTCAATCAAGTCATATAATGGAAGTGAGGAGAGAATCTTCTCATAATTTTGATGGGTTGTTTTTGGAAAACCCTAAAAATTTAAAACCTGGATAGACCACATGGTTTGGCTTCATGGTTTTCCAAACTACACACCTATCATATGGGTCATGAACTATAGAAAAAATAAGTCAAACAATTTCCTAGGAAGTTCTACATTATTTTTCTAATCATGCAAAGACCATACAAAACTAAAATTTTATCGTGATATCACCCCTCCTACGATTACCACACAGTTTACTCCTAACATGTGGTTCAACTATGAAACACCTAAAAAAAATAACAATTACAAGCTCAAATATTACTGAAACTCAAGATGATTCAAAATAACATAAAATAATTTAAACTAACCAGCTATAGTAACACAATGTTGTTATATAAATGACAACCCAGATAAGGTTCAAGAGCTGAGAGCATCCCAAAACATTTAAATGGGGATTGATGATAATGAAAATCATGAGCAGTGGTATTTAAACTGGGAATATTAGATGTGATAAGTAGGTAAATGTAAACCATAGACCAATATTTTAAGTATTGTTTCCATGAAAATATTTGTAAGGAATATAGAGATTATAGGACCCTCTCTTTAGGATGAGAGATGCCTCCTGGTTAGAAGTTCTAAATATGGTGGCACATACATTACCAAACTGAGGTTTCCTTTAGATACAAATATTCTCATTACTAATATAACTTAATATATTATAATTATACAAGACAATTAAATAATGAAGTGTGGTATGTCAAAGGGAGCATTCAAGAGGTAGTTGAAACACTCTATTCCTACACTAACCTTGGTTGGGTTGTTTAGGTATGAAAAAGGGGAATAAAGATGGATGATGATTCATGGTTGGGTATAGAATATACAATTTAGATATCATTATATATCCTAAAATAATAGGAATCATGACACACAAGGTTTTTATAAAATATATTTCATCCTAGAGTAGACAGACCCAATATGAATGAGAGAATCATGCACTAGGAAGGGTTAGAAGATGATGGTATTTATGGATGGTTCCTACATATATGGTTTATATGTCACTATATATCATATAATAAGAAGAGTAAATTCATATATAGTTCTTATAAAGATGTCCCCTATATAGATCTAGCTCATTTACAGGAAAAATATATTTTTATATCCTATTATGGGATTACATTCGGCAAAAGGCTTTGTGGCTATACCTTGGACATGTGACATGAGATTCTTGCACATAGTGCCTTAGCTCATGGCCTTGGAAGAATACATTGTATGAATATGAGAATACCATATTTTAGTACATAGTTCTTAAGAATAGAGGAATTCTATCATATCATGGGTTTATGGATAGAATCTATACACTAAGTAACATTACATGGATCTGACTCTCATGTAGGGAAATTGGTCCATAAATAATAGATCATTATAACTAGTTTTGAGCTATATAGAATAGAAAATTTTTCATGTAGGTTAACATCATGTGATAAGGACTTGAATGAAATGTATTTTAGGTTCATATGACACAAACTTTCATGTAGTGGGTTTTTTAAAAATCAGGATCGAGTGGAAAATGAAATGGATTTATCTTAGTGTTGAACCTATGAAGGGAAACCCATCATAAATGAAGGGTCCTGAACACTAGGATAGAGTGGGGGTTTTTATTGGGATACCAGAATGGGGAAAAATAGTAAATCCATTCATCGCTACTTATCCTGAAATATTGGAAATAATTCAACACATAGTTATTATATATGTAGGGTAATTTTTCGGTTTTTAGGTTAAGAAAACCACAACAGCATGATAAATAAATGTGACCATAGTCATAAAATCCTCAAATAAATACATATACCAATTGAGTTGATCTTTTTCACATGGAAGAATTTTTTATTACATAATTAGATAAGGGGAAATTTTATTATCAGATATAACGTGAGATATATTACTTCAAGTAGTTTAAGGCCATAAAAGATAGAATAGTATAAATAGTTTGAATTCATGTGGGCTATACCATATTTTATACAGTTTAACATCATGTGACAAGGACTCAATGTCATGTAGTTTAGTGTCATACAAAAAAAAACCTTTATATGGGGGTCATTTATTCAAACTGGTATCATTCAAAAATCTAGATAACCTTATATTAGCATTGGGAGGATGATTAAAGATCCATATACTAATAAAAAAGTGTGGTTTTGATTGGAACTTTTAGCTAGTCCCTCTATAGGATATCTAGGCATTACTATATATCCTGACATGATAGGATTCAAGACATGAATAGTTCTTATATAGACACTCAATGAACATATACGACTCATACATAGGAGAGGTCGAGAGAAATGTATAAATGCTCTAGTATGGGGAAAAGGATGAAAACATTATTAGTAGTATGTGCTACCTCATTACCAGAGTATGAGGAACTATGGAAATTGAATCTTTGGAAGGTTTTGGGTTAGCAAATCTAGGTGTCACTATATATCCTGGTGTATTAGGAATCAATACACATATAGTTCTTCAAAAGATATGTTTTCCTAATGTAGAGTCTTTTATGGAAATATGTGATGTGAATATGAATACCATACACTGGGAAGATAGATTTTCTTTGAATTTGTGATGGGACATAGATATGAGATCTATGCATCATGACATATCATAAGTTAGTTGGAATCAATCCATGCATATCTCTTATAAAGTGGTAAATTTATGTTCCTAAGTTAGATGAACTATTACATTCCATATAGATAGTATAGACATGATCATTGAATCACCTTTTATATAGAAAATTAACCTGTGTAGGTAAAGATATGACGAAGGGGAGGAGAAATCTTGATTTGGTTCATATGGATCAGACTGTACTTAATAGTTTTGTAGAGACTTGGGTTTTTGGCCCTGTTAGACTTTGGATTATTTCTATGAATAATTACAGAGCTAGGCGCGAAGATGGCGTATGATTCTGAGGCCCGGTGTGCCCAGAATTAATTTTATAAAAATATTAAGTATTTTTATACTCTAGAGGTGGTGGGGGTGTGATATCTCCTAAACGGTAGCTCAGATCGGGAATCTAAGGGCACAATTGCATCCGGAACGTGCCGTTTACCCTATGCGAGGTGTAAACATTGTGGGTGCGGGCCTGCGGTGACAAACGCCACTAGGGGCATTTTCGTAAATAAATGGAAAAGTTTAGTTACGGTCGTCGGCTCAAATAACTTCTGAATGGAGTCTCGGATCACAAATATGAGTCCACCGTTGCGTTCAGAATGGCGTGTTTATCCTAGGGGCGACCTAATTTCATCTGCACCGGGAGGTCTGGTTGGGGGTGTTGTTTTAGATGAAGGTTTTTAAATAAAAAAAAAGAAAGAAAAACCAATTCATCTCACCTCCCTCACCTCCTATATGCAGCGAGGGAACCCCCACCCCGCCTCCTCCGTTCTTCATTGAATCAAATTGGAATCATCCATTTTCAGCACTAATCGTCAGCAGATCGAGCTTCAGGGCGTCGCCGGCGTCGATCTGCACCTGAAGCTTCGGCGTTTCGCCCGTGAGGTAGGTGGTTTGAGTTTTACAATCCCGAACCCCATTTTTTGTTGTTTTTCTCCAAATTTTTGTAAGGGTTGTGTAGTTCGGGTCTCGAGGTTTCCGAAACTTTTTTCGGATCTGAATTTGGAGCACCAGGATGCTCCTAGTGGCTCCCAAAAATTTTCCGGCGAAATCCCAGTTTTTCGGCGGCGTCAATGGCAGAATCCGGCGAGGCGCGGCAGATTCCGGCGGCGGCGGCGCGGCAGAATCCGGCAGAGGCACGGTGGTTTCCGGCGCGACCGGCGGTGGTCCGGCCAGGATTTTCCGAGGGTTCTTTAAACCCCCGTAACTCGTAAACTATAACTCCGATTTGCGATCCATTTGTGGAGACGCATTCCTTGCATCGAGACGGACCTTTTTAACTCACTTTGGAAATTTTGTGAGTCGGGATTTTGGCCCGAGGGCTTGAAAGGTCGAATAAAATAATAATATTTTATTATTATTCGACTTCGGGTCGTTGTATCTTCTGCCCGGAGCGTCCGACTGACGTGCTGTCAGTGGCGTTGAGGCCCTGATGGTACGGAAAAATATTCTTGTTGGTTTTCGGTTGTTGGGGCCAAGAACGGGATGTGGGCCTCAGGAGGCCAGGTTTTGGCGTTTTCGAAGAAACACAACTTTTCTGATGGGTATCCATTTTGGACGAGCGAGTAGTCAATCCTGTGTGTTTTTTAAAGAGGATCGCAATGGTGAAATCCGTTCGAAGTGTATCGGGATCGTGGCGTGGGCCCCACTTGGGCTGGCTTTGGTGAATAGTGCCTTTTTCACTGGGTGTCCGTTTCGGACGAATGAGTAGTCGATTCCGTGTGTTTTTTCGAGGGGATCGCCATTATATGATCTGTCTGATGAGTTTTGGGATCTTTTCATGGGCCCCGCACTGGCAAGCTATGGTGAATAGTTCATTTTTCATCAGTTGTCCGTTTCAGGCGGGTAAACAGCCTATCTTGTGTGTTTTTAGCGTTGATCGCGATGGTGGCCTCGGTATCGGCCTTGGTGCTACGCAGGGTGGCGTTGTTGCGGGTCACTTGGGTTAGTGACGTTTGGACCAACAGTGGTTGAGGTTACTCCCTTGGTTCATTCCTACGAGGTTTCGCGCGGCATCACAACCCGAGTATTGGCTTGTGATCCTCTCGATGGGCTGTTTAATTTGTTAGAGTTGTGGCATCCCTCCAGTGGGCCCGGAGCGGGATCTTCTAGCATTGTTTCCCTAGATCAGGTTCTTAGTATCGTTGTGACCGCTTATCCACGGGCGACGATCCCCTATCTAGCAGCTTAAACCCATAGGGTTTGTGGCATCATTGGTGATATGATCCCCTATGCAGTGGGCTGTGCTCAGTAGGGTTGTGGCATCGTCAGGTATACGATCCTCTACTCAGCATGAGGATTATGGTAGGGTTGCGGTATCGTTGATTATAAGATCCCATACTCAGCGCGTGGTTTCAGTGGGGTTGCGGTATCGTTGGTGATACAATCCCTTACTCAGAGCGTGGTTTCAGTGGGGTTGTGGTATCGTTGGTTATACGATCCCCTACTCAATGCGTGGTTTCAGTAGGGTTCTGGCATCATCGGTTCGATCCCATACATCGCGAGTTATACCAGATAGGGTTCCAGTATCGTCATGACCACCTTTACGTGGGCGAAGATCCTCTATCTGAGTGACGGGTTCCTATCGAATGCTAGATCGGGTTATGGTATCCCCCAGGGGACCCTGGGAGTGATCCTCTATCTGTGAGATCTTCGTATATCGGTGTGGGTTCTGGTATCCCCTAGAGGACCCTAGGAGCGTTACCTTATCCGAGGAGTTTGTTGTTCTTGATGTTTTAGAGTGGTTTTCCTCAGTGACGCTATCCGACGAGCGGGATCTCTCAGGTGAGCATCTGAGATGTTTTTATGAAATCTGATGGAGTGTATCTCTCGGAAAAGTGTCATCTGGGATGACAGTGATCGTGGAGGGTGCTCTCCTGGTTGTATATAGTTACTGGTGATGAGGTCGGTACCTCTTGTGGCTTGTTGCGTGAGCTGATTATATCTGGATTGTTCAAGGTGTATGTATGGGCATACACCTGAGCTGAGCTAACTAGTTGTGTTTAGCTGAGGATGGTCACGAGATGGAGTTTCTCTCTCTTCTGTGTTTCCTCTGGATGGGATGAGAGGACTGTTGCCTTTCAGTTTCTCTCTTCTGTTTTGGGTTTTTGGGGTGCCTACTGAGTATGTTTATACTCACCCCTTTACGGGATTTGCCTGCACATGTTTGTGTCTTGTGCAGACCACATGCCTTTCAACGGAGTCCCAGGAGGACTCAGAGAAGGCGGAGCTAAGTGAGCGAGGCTGAACAGGGTGTTTACCGGTGCGGTGCCGAGGGAGCTTTCCGGTGGGTGTTTGTGGCAGCGTTTCCCCTTCTTCAGAGCAGGTTGGACACGCTTTTGTAGTTTTCTTTTGGTGGGCCATGTTTTTCCCTTTTGTACTTCTGTTGTACTCTGGTTATGGGATAGTTGTATGCATGCATTTACTTTTCAGTTTTCTATATCTCTGCACTGTTTCATGGAGGTGTTTTTGGGTGCGTGTGTACAGGTACTTTAGGATAATGCCTCCCATGTGTGTGATAGCCTACTCGGCGCTGGATGCCAACCCATGGCCTATTGGAGGCGGTCTTGGGGAGTCGCGGATTGAGCCCCGTTGGGTCGGGTCGTGACAAGTTTAATGCTATGCAGGTACGACCATATGTTGTATGGTTTAATTTCATGTGTAATTAACTCAAAAAGAAGGTGACTTTTTTTATTTAATAATGGTTTTATGGATAATGAACTATGTGATAAATATTTCTTACATATATCTGACTCATACTTAAGGGAACCTAGGTATCATGGAATTGACCACTCTAAGAATTTTCATGTCTTATAGGATGGATGATATTTCATGTAATTTAACATCATGTGATAAGGATGTCAATATTCATTAGTTTAAGTTCATGTGATGAGGACATTTATATAGGATGTTTCGTGTCAATCTAGATCATGCACAAAATAATATCACCTTGTATTAGTGTTGAGAAAATAGAGAGACACTAATCTGAATAGAGTGAGGGATTTGGTGCCAAGACATAGTGGGGTGTATAATCGAAATTGAACTTGTAGCTAGGTATAGTAGTTTGGATGTCACTATTTATCCTGTAATAATAGTAATAAATACACACATAGATTATTTTAACTGTGGGTTCCATAGAACCAACTGGATCAGTACTCTTCTATTACCATATCACATTTACAGAGATCTATACATAATTTTTTATTACTATAATAGTGATAATACTTATGTGTAAACAATTCACATGGTAATTTCCAGGGATTACATGTCATATCAAAATGTTATAACAATTCACAAGTAGAAATTTTGGCTATATCCATGACCCAAAACCATGGCTATAGGGGTAAAAACTATGGCTATAAGCTATAACCATTGTTCCAGCTGGTCATGGAACATATTGGCGTGGATATAGATAAAAGCTATAGCCATAGTTCTTTGAAGCTATTTCCAAAGTTTTCCACCAGGGAAATAGCTCCCATATATTTCCACCATGGAACTTGGGCTATATTCACAGTTTTCCACCTTAATAATAGAGTTATTTCCCTGATGGACAACCATGTCTATAGCCCAAAAATAATATGTTCCCAACTGAATTCGATCATTATACCTCCGCTATGTGCACCATTGACCTAACTACTACACCACAAATAAATTTATGTGTATATATATATATTGTTATATATATTATTAAAAATGGTGGATATAGCATGTAAATCATGGATATATCCCTTCTCACCCTTTTTGTGGGTTAATGTTTTTCCACATAAGGGCGGGAGACCTATATCCATAGTTTTGATAAACTGAGGTTATATAAAAATGGATAAATACTCTATATCCATGGTTTTGAAAAACCATGGCTATATCACTAGAAAAAAACTTTATAGACATGGTTTCACACAACCTGTGGCTATATCCCTTGGAAAAAACTCAATAGCCATGGTTTTACACAAATCGTGGCTATAGACCTAGGAAAAAGACCTTATAGACACAATTTTACACAAATTTTGGCTATAACCCTAGAAAAAACAATTTGTAGCCACAGTTTTATAGAACTGTGGCTATAGAAATCGGGAAAAAACTCTATAGCCATAGTTTCATTGAACTGTGGCTATAGCCTTAGAAAATATACCCTATATCCATGGTTTTCCAAAACCATGGATATAGTTCCAAGTTTATAGACTAGTTTTCTAGTAGTGAATCCTAGTTATATGAGAAGCATGTGATACTATGAAATTAAATTTAAACATATTTTCTATGTCAAGAAACGTTATTCAGATGTGACACAGATGATGTTTGACTCTCAGGTTCTATGGACTCATAAGCATTGAGAATTGTTCTCATGAATTTTAAACATATTGATCTCAAGTAGAGGATATCATGAGAACTAGCCTGCTAATAGGAACACCACATGTTAAATATTTTATTCGATGATTCTATCTATGAACATGTGTATTGGTATTTAGATATGAGATTATAACAAATGTGTATCATTAAATAATTCACTTTTATACAAGATGAAAATCATGACATTTATGTCTGTGGTGAGGTAGATTGTTTTCGGTGTGTCAATTATGGTATGGAATTGGATGAATCATGAAGACAAGATTTTTCACTTTCAAAAGGAAGATATATCTCATTCTTAATTGATTGGGATGGTAATACCTTTCACTAAATCCATGTCCATGGTAGAAGGAGGTAATTCTATTATGTATGGTCATTGAAAGAATACTATATTAGCTGGGAATTCAATATATAAATTATATATTTTTAACATTTTATGCATCTAAGGGAATTATAAAAATTACAATGGTTATATTTCTGTTTTTGGAAAACCTCCCATTACAAGTTGGATAAATACCAACATGGATGGGGCTTAAAATTGAAATATAGGGTTAGTTCACTATAATATAATCTTAAGGGACTCAAATGGATAAGCACTCTCATGATTCTCTAAATATTTTAGAATGGATGTATCATATAAATATGGGATGGAATGAGTGATCATGCTAATTAAGATTATAATATTTAATATCTTGAGTAAACATTGGATTGATTTAGACTCTTTTTTATTGTATAGTCCATTATGTTGAGGAAATATTGTCCCTATTAGATGTAAACAGTTTCTAGAAATAATTTTCTTGACTATTGTAGTCATATTGAATTTTTTGTTTCTTATATCTATAGAGAGTTTAACAGAGTCTCTAACTCTTTATCTAACTTAGGAGATTGGTTGGGGTTATGAATTTCATGGGTTTATACTAGAGTCTATTGATGATCATTTGTTACTAAGCATCTATAAAATTTATTTCCACCTTTTAAAATATTTTCTAGGCCATGGATTTTCACACTGGGGATGTATATTATTATTAAAAAGTATGAAAGTATGATGAAATAAAGTGTGAATCCTCCCTTATCATATATTGTGAGGATAAGAGACTATATTTCATAGCATGTGTTCGTAGAAGGTTTTCATTGTTATGACTAAACATTATCTCCTTATTTTATATGATGTGTTGTTGAATACCAATATTAATCTATGAGAATGATTCATTTCTATAAAGATAAGGTCTTATAGGTTCACACAAATCATATTCAAAAGCTTAAACAATCCAAATGAATTGGAGTTTAGGACATGGTAGGAGCCATAGAAAGAGTCGAGTAATGTACAAGTTTCAATGATCGATGGAAATAAATAGATTCAATATAATTAATGTTTAGAATAAGAAATTTTGAATTTATTAACTCACTGTACCCATAAGTTATTGAGTGAATGCAAGGAAAATATTTAACAAACATATATTTATTATTCAAGGTTCGCTTAAAATTTTATAGGAGACGCGATACGAGTTAATGGATCATATTTTATCATATATGATTATTTTCGATGTTAAAAATAAGTTATAGAATATTTATTATGTTAGAAACACATTTTCTAGGACATAAATACACTTAAGTGCTTACTTGGGAGGTTAAATATATTTGGGGGCCAAAGTATAATTTCAATACGATTTAACCTTATCATATAAGGTGAGTGACTCCCAAATTCGAGTGACTACTCCTTAACTTGAATTTAATATCTTTTATCTCTCTTCTCTTAAGTTCTTGAAAGATAAAGAGAGGTCCAGGGCACCCCGGACCAATAATTTATTCCTAGATCAAATAAATAGTGCTCCCATGATCATGGATACATCGAAGGATTCATCAATTCTCCATGAAAGCACCCAAAAATTAATTATAAACATTCAATAAATATTTTAAAGTGTTTGTATACAATATATAGAGTTATAAATTTAGTTTCTTTAAGTATAAATCATCAATGATGATAGAAACATACATTCGATCAAAATTGAATGGTGTTCAATTTTGATTTCAATTTTCATGATTAAATTAATTCACATGATATCCTCATGTTGTTTCCTAGGTAGAACCTCACTGGTGATGACATGGAACCATCAATATAGTGATAAAATTTTAATTTTACATGTGTTTACACTTCTGTTGCATGACTTATACCAATATTTGGTATGAAAGTAATTGTGTGATTGTGTAAGCCAAATTAAAATTAAATTTACATAAATTCAAGTGGAGGTAATTGATACGGTCTAAACACCACTGATGATGCTTTGATATAAGGTTAGGTGGTCGAGATATGGCCATTTAAAGATCAAAGAAAATATTTTTGGGATAAAAGTTAATTAAAATGAATATATTTATTATGATTAATAGTTACTTGTGGATGAACACTACCATAGTTACTATTCATATGATGAAAATGTAAAAAATAGTATGTTTTGGGGAAGGTTAATTCCATAAATTTTGTAAAAGGAAGAGGCATATAAAAAAAAGAGAGTAAAAAAATTGTATAAAGAGGGTGTAATATTCCACCCATGAGAGTGTATGTTTTCCCCATTCATTGGGGGGATTGATAGTGATAAATGTGTTATCAACATTTAAAATAATTATTAATTAATTTTTTTATTAATATAGGTGGTGCTTGTAACTTCTAGGTGCCAAGTCTCCCAAACTAGGGTAGGGCCAAGTCAGCCCTGCCCGATCTATCTGGTCCCATATGGTCCAAATACAGTGTAACGCCCCGACCCCACTAGGCTGGAGCCGGTGCATTACTTGTGATATTGGGATGGTTAGAAGGAATAAAAATCCCTAAGGAATGATCAGTTTAGTAGTCTTTAAGAAACTAGATACATAGATTTAACATAAATTACATTGGATAAGGTTACAAGATACAATACATAATGAAAAACAAAAAATGCATCCACAAGCACTCAATAAATGAACTCCTCTTCATAACCTGTTGAAGGTAAACATTGAAAGGTGTGAGATAAAATGATCAATAAGGGTTAAAATTAGTGGAATAATGATTATAATAATAAGTAAATAATAATCAATCTGACATAATCAAAATGGCATAGTGAATAAATGAACAACTAATGCCATTAATAAACTGAGAATGAAACTGCATCCATATATTTTGTCATAGTGAAAACCTCATGGATAATAATAATAACTGACAATGAATAAAGATAATGATAATTAATTGGAAGTCATGTATCTGGAACATGAACCATAATACTGTAAAAATGGTTTAGTTCTATGGTTAGAAACTCGTCTGATTTTTGGAAACAAACTCAAAGAGTCTGTCGCCAAACTGTTTTGTCTCATGAGACCTACCGATGAATCAAGGGGCTGTAGTGGGCTCAAACCACCTCTACATCCAATCATTCTTTATAAATATATTCAATAAAATAGAAATATTTATTTACATTATCCGTATAGAATAGAGGATACAGATTCATCAACATTTCCACAGCCAAAACAACATTAAAAATAAATACCGTATATAAAACGGTATACGGCTTAGACAACAATAATATCCATGATATGAGAATATGGATATTTAAATGGGATATAATTTAAATTGAAAAGTGATATCAAATGGGAATTTGGTACACCACATAAGAAAGAGTAGGTGCACAATTATTAAGCAAGTCACAACGAAGTGAAAATTGAGACAAAGCTCGTTACCGTTTTGTATTCAATTGAGTCATATGAAAAAGAGTTTATAACCACCGAAAGAGTCACATAAAACAATTAATATAATGAGAACCATGATAACATATGTCAAATTTAAGTACACATATACCACATATAAGAAATAAGAGGTGAACAATGGAGATCCCACAGAATTGAAAGTGAGATGAGAAAAACCACTTACAACATTTCGGCATGGTAACAAGTGTTCTTGAGAGGGATTAATGAGAGATAAAAGGTTATCCCATGATTTATATATCATAGGGGAAGTATGGGGGTGGTGAGAAAACATACCCCATCATTAGAAATTAAAAACAAAATCACACAAGATAGGGTGGATTCTTGAATAAAAGTCAGAGAGAGAATCCCTTACAAAGATTGTGTCATTAGAGTGACGATAAATCAATGAAGTATTTATGTGTGACAAATAAAAATCCACAAAATATAAGTGGATATACAGTATAAAACAATCATAGGTCATTCACACATATTCATGGAACAATATAACCAATGAAATAGATGTTTAACTCAAGGAATGAAAATTGACTTAAGCAATCCCTTACCTTATGCTTGAAGGTGTTCTTGACTTGTTATTAATGAACTAAATAAACAAATTAGGATTGTTAAGTCATAATTCAAGAACCTTTTTTATATGTAAATTATTTATTATAATCCTTTTTATTTCATTCTAGGCCTTTTTTATTGGTTATAAGGTTCAATTTCATTGTTTGGGCTCATTTGTTTACTTGGTTTTAAATGATTGGTTCACTTATATTCAAGTCTGGATAAATATATAAGATTGATGTGGTTGTACAGAAATGAAGTTATACACTATTAGTGAATATCCAGGAGATTACATGGTTTTAAATTTAATTTGGTTACTTAGAGTGAAGTCAATTTATTATATATATAACTTTAGTGACAACCGTTTTGGCTAAAAGGTGGGTTTGATTACAATGAACATGTTTAGATTTATAACATAATAACATTTGTACAAAAGTATTACAGAACTAAAAATAGGATATATTAAATATATAATAATCTGGTTCAACCATAATATGAATGGTTTCATGGCCAGAATTAAATATTATAATAGAAATCGATAAACTGTTGTCCTTGAATGTGCTAAATTAGCACATCTCAAACGGTGCTTTCATTTCTTTCAAATAAATGGTGGGCAAAGGAGAGGAGGTAATGAAATATACCATTAGCATTAAAAAATTCCATTACATGTATGTTACTAGATTTTTCATACCATTATGGTGAAGGTAGGTTATAAAAGAAACAAAAATAAAATAACTTAAAAGAAAAGAAGGGATTTGAAAGAGGAATTTACCTCTTGAGACTTCCTCCTTTGAGAACCTCTTAAGGGGAGAGGTTTTGGTCTTTTATGAGACCAAAGCTTTATGGACGTGAGAGAGGAGGTTGGGAAGGTATTTGGACAGAATTTGGAGAAGGAACAAGGCTTGAGAGGAGTGAATGGAAGGGGGTGAGAGGGGGTTTTATAGTGGAGGGGAGAGGGGATTTCTTAATATAAAACTCATTAATTTATTATTTCCTCTCAAGACAACCAATAGTGAGTATTCCATGACCAAGAAAGGTAATATATGCATTTGACATCGAACCAATTGGGATTACATCAGTAAATCATCATCAATGACTCAATTAATCCATTATTTAGCATTAATTGTGAATTATCGGATTTTACTATTCACAAAAAATTCAAGTATTTCAGAAAAATCCCAAAAATTCACCCTAACCATTTTTCGACGTGTAGAATCCAAAAATGAAGTCCGTTTTTCAAAAATAATTTTCTAAATATGATTAATTAAATATTTAATTAAATCATTATTTAATTGAAATATATAAACAATTAGAATATTCATCTTCATCTTTAGGGTGTCTAAATTCATTTATACACTCAAGGGTATGGATACCATTCATAAGAATCTTATTACTATTCATAAGGGTAAGTTACTATTCCTAAGGGTAGGTTACTATTCACCAAAAATTAAGTTAATTCTATCAGACTCTAAATATCATCTTGAACACATCCGTGTATATTAGATTTTTAAAATTCAAATCACAGAGATGGTAAATTTATGTTTAGTGGCTAAGTTATGGATACCTCTTATATGTAACCATGTTTTGTTCCATAGGGGCTTAGTGATTTAGAAAATATAGGCTACCTAATGAATATAGTGTATTTAATAGGAACATACCATAAAATGTTTGGGGTGCTACATAAGGGCCTGAAAATCCTCCAATGGGATATTTCTAGATCTAAATTTCTGAAAATAATTGGAAATTTTTTCAAAATATTTGGAAGTTTATAAAATTGATTACAGGACTGTGCTATAAGTATTTTATGTATTAAAATTAGTTTAATTTATTTTAATTGATAATTTATTATCTCTGGTAGAATTTATTTATAAATTAATTTTATTTTACAATTTTATTACATGTCAACTAATCATGAGTGAATCCTTATGATGTATGTATATTTTTTCATTTATTTATTTATTTATTTATTTATTTATTTATTTATTTAAATTCAGATGTTTTTATTAATTAATTTTTAAATTATGATCTATGTATCATCCCTCAATCTCATTATATTTATAAGGTAATTTTCATCCAGAAGTGATTTTATTAGTTTGTATATAGTATTTCTGAGACCTCCTCACTTATGTGTTCGTATTTATGTATAATGAAGAGGATAAAAGGACACGCAGTTTGTG
The DNA here is from genome assembly GCA_963277665.1 of Viscum album. Taxonomy (NCBI): domain Eukaryota; kingdom Viridiplantae; phylum Streptophyta; class Magnoliopsida; order Santalales; family Viscaceae; genus Viscum; species Viscum album. The sequence continues at coordinate 418,235,543 of OY728129.1, forward strand.
CTAAGAATTCACAAAGTTTTAAAAAATATTTGGATACATTGGTTGAGGTGGGAACTACAACTTGATTCGATCATGATTCAAGAGTTACCCCTAGGGTCTAGGTTTATTCATTTTAACATGATGGATCAACCATTAGAACAATGTTCATGATCATGTCATAGTTATTTATCTATGCATGGTTTATTATTTTATGAATCTATAATGTTTATGTGGTCACATAAAATAACAAATGATAATGAATAAATAAATTTAGATTAATTAATGGTGAATGTTTTCTATTTGATGCAAGGATAAGTTCTAAGTGTGATCACATAGAATAATCATGTTAAATAAAAATTTATTCCATTCATCGAGAATAACTAAAAATTCATCAAAGAAAATATTAAGTCATTAATTTTTTCCATCACCTGAGTTTGAATGAAACCATAGTATGAGGTTATTCTTAATGATATTTAAGTATGTCTCTTCCAATTGTGGAGTTATAACAAGAGTGGTGGGTCAAATTAATGAAAACTAGCATAAAAGAAGTAGTCATATCTAGATTAGTAAAATCATAGAGGCATGCATTGATAGAACCCAAGTTAAGGATTCATAGGAAATGAGAATACACTCAATAGATTAAGGATTTATGAGTCAATATGGTTGGACATTTAAAATTATACCTTTAAACTCTACAAGTATAGGTATAACCATAAATGTGACTATAAGAAGAGTTTTTAAGAATCTTTTACACTAGAAATCTCAAGTAATAGAGTATTCTGAATCTATTAGTTGATGACTACTATGATTTGATTAAATAGTTCCATACATTTAAGAATAGTAATTTTATAATGACAAATAATTGAAAATAAAGATTAAAATAATAATAATATGATATGTTTTTTTGTAGGTATATAGAAATTAATACCATAGAAAAACTATGATCAATAATGGAAAATGAATATTTTCTATATGAAACTAATTTCCAATAGTAGTGAAAGCACTTGCACATAGTACTACAATATCAATGGAATATTTTATGTGTTAGAGTCCCCACTATATTTAATTCTATCTCATAAAACAAATTAGGATGAAAATTAAGTTTACATAAGAAAAATAAATGATACATATGTTGTTTTCATCATAATTTTGTCATCAAATTTTTGTGAGTTATGAATGTAACATCCAGACATGGATGGTTATACCATGTTTTCTCAACAATGAGAAGTTTTTGAGGAGAAGGTGAAAAAAAATGAATGGTTATGATTTCATTAAATATGTGTAAATTGAATGATAAATCATAATCATTCAACACATATCATTCTTTTATCATTTTCACCCAGTTACTCTAAATTCATTTTAGAAAATAAAATAAGAGATATGGAGAAATTGCTTCAATATATTTTAGTTAAGGTTAACCAAGTTGAAAAGAACTTGAATAATGTTAAATATTTAATTCTTAAGGTAAAAAAAATGAATGAAAATGTTGAAAATATTATCCCTAATTATAAGTCAGTAGATATTTTACAACATAATTCTATAAAACCAAAGGTAAATAGTGGCCACATTGAATAGGATCCTATTTTCTTTTCATGTATAAAGATAATTCATCAGAAGAGAAAGTATAAAAAATTAAAATAGAAGCAGGTAGAGTATTTAACTTCATGTATATTAATCATTTCATGTTTTATTTCTATTTTACTTCTTCGGTATTAGATATTATATGTGTGTCATATATTTTTATTCAAATATAGTAACCATTTAAGTTTAGAAACACTACAAGATGTAAATTGAATTCTCCAAGTAGTGGAAGAAGGGTGATTTATATATCATGAGTGAGAAGAACATGAATTTAGTGGTTCCAATTTTATTGATTCTAGTGGAACTATTATTTCTTATTCATTATTACCAAAACATTTATCACATGTGTCTTTTAGACATATTAAGAAATTATTTCATTTTTGAAGTGAATTTTTTTTGTTGTATCATACTCAACTAATAGTTTAATAATACTTTAATCATTAGTAATAAATTGTGAGTAAAAATATAGTACTCAATAATACTTAGTTGTTAAAATTTGATTCTTGGTCAAGTAAATCCAGAAGAAAAAGTAAAGGCAATACCAAGAAGGGTTTTTAGACACTTCAATAGCTAAAAATCTTATATATTCAACATGGTTTCTTATTATCTCAAAAATGACCAAGGAGCCATTTGAGAATAAAAGGCGATACATCCATAAAGATTCCAGAACTGTCTCAATAAGATATATGTGAACTATTTTAGGTAGATGCTAAATATAAATTAATGTTCTTCATGAGATTCCTTTTAATAAATTTAAGTAATATAATAGTGGAGAAAGGAATATACTTGGTAGAATATATTAGATCCTTTAAGTGGTCTTGTGGGAGTATATCTTAACCAATATTCATTTATCATTAAAAATATAGAGGGGATTTATTCCTAAACTCACATTTCCTTATACACATCAAACCTATGTTGTTAAGGATTGATGATGAGTCTTACATACATTCATTTATCATTAAAATGTAATTATAATTTATTCCTAAACTCACATTTCCTTATACACATCATATCCATGATGTAAGTACAAAGGGGATCAATTAAGAAACTTATAAGTCATGAAAAGCATTCCACTATATTTTTGGGGAATGTTTTACAAATAGAAATATATACCCACAACCATATGCCAACTATAATGACAAATGGATCTCATATGAGTCATATTATAAACAAAATCCATTATATCACAAATCTATGGTTTAAGATGAAAATATTTTATTAAGGTTATGTCAATAAAGAAATTTTCATCAAGAAAAACATTGTGTACTTCTATGTTGTATATATTCAAGGTTTTAAGGACATTACATGAAACCCAAAGATAGAAAATTTATTCAAGTGAAATACTATTTAAATAAATGGATGAACATATCTATTTGAGATTAGAGGAACAAGATTGACTTAAATAAATGTTGTGGCTCAATATGCATAGGTAGTTGTCATAGGAACAAGTTCCATAGAAGCTCATGAGAAGGGAATGTTCCATGGACACATACTACATAAGAAAGATAAAAAAAAGTGAGATGGTTTTATGATCACCAAAGTGAGATGGTTTTATAATTAATTAATTATAATTAATGTAAATAAGTGATTATTTATAATAATTAGTAATTAATTAATAATATTTATTAATTAGTTATTATTCATGCATTTTCATTCTTTTAATAAATGGGATATAGCCTTTGGACACTACCCCATGTCTGTTTCGACCTAACAATAATTATTAATATTAATAATAATTAACATTAATAAGAAATTTTAAGTATTAATTAATAAAAATTTATTATTAATAAATATTAATAATTTTTATTAAATAATTATTAAATAGTAACTAATTAATTATTTTGAATATATATTAGTAATTTTTTTAACAATAATTATTAATATTTACTAACTAATTAGTAATTAATTAATTAATATTAATAACAAGTAGTGATTATTCTTAATTATCATGTAATTTTAACTGCTAATTAATAAATAATAATTAATAAAATAATAATTAAAACAAATTATTTATTAAAAACTAATTAATTAATATTATTAATTATTATTAAATTGTTACTGATATATATTTAAAAAAAATAGTTACTAATTAATAGTTGTTTAATAATAATTATTAATATTTATTAAATAATTGGTAATTAATTAATAAATATTAACATTATGTAGTAATTTTTATTAACTATTAAGTGGTATTAATTCAAAATTAATAAATTATAAAATAAGACTAAATATTTATCAAGTGTTGTTTGGTATTCATTAAATAATAATTAATTATTAATTATTATTAATTATTATTAAGTAATTAATATTTTTATCTAATATTTTTAATTATTTATTATTTGTTAATTATTATTTATTATTTTATTATTTAGTATTGTAATTCATAATAATTGTTATTAATGATAAGGCTTTACTTTATTATTATTAATCACATTTTAAATTATTAATACAGTTGGAGGCTTGAGTGGTAAAGTTGTCTTGTAATATTTCATCAAATTAGGGTTCAAATCCTAAAAACCTCATTTAGGGGGGAATTAGTCTAACCATTTATGGAAAAAATTAGCCCACATTAGTAACTCTAGTAAAATGAGCAACGTGAGGGTGTGAGAAGCATCGCAGGCAGGTGAGGTGCAAGCTGGCATAGACAAAAACAGGCACGCATGATTAATTAGGATTTTAGGCCATTCCTTTTAGGGCCTTTGGGATTTAAACACCCTAATATTTCATGATACTTTTTCTCTTGAAATAAATTAAATTTCTTTGAGGCCTTCTGATACACATAAACCTGATTCTAAATGAACTGTAATATAGAATATCATTATAACCTAGTCGTTAAATTAATTATATGAATAGTAATAACCACTTTTTAAAAAAAATATACAAATAAAATATATTAATTAATTAGTACTCAATTTTTAGTAAAGTCATTATATTCTTCAAAAATAAATTTTTCCTCAGAATTTGATTTTTTTTCTCTTTTTGAAGAAGTAATATAATTAATTTTTTCCATTTCTTAAAATTAATTTTAAAAATAAACACAATTTTTTAAATCGACATGATAAAATTATATAAGTGTGAAATTTGGAGAATTTTCTCAAAAGATTGATTTTTCAATGAATAGTAAAAAATACTGATTTTTATTAAAAACTTTCTTTCATTTAAAGAATATAAAAGGAACTATTTTGTTTTTTAATGGATTTAAAATTATAATTAGTTAATTTATATTATTAATAATTCAATTTAGTCTATTTGAATCAATTTTATGTAGAATTTTTATATAAAAACATTTCATACTTATGAAAACATTTTTTCTGAAAAACTGCTTTTCATCACATTTTTTTAGTTCAATTTTAAATTAAATTTTTACACCTTTATTAACTGAATTTTATAAAATGGATTCTATATTTTCAATAACTATTTCCTAATTTTTTTAATTAGATAAATTTCATTATTTCATGATGAATAGTAAAAATATTAAAAAAAATTCATTGCGGCTAATGTTAAAATGGGTTTACCAAGGTATTAAACCATGATATAAGGGTAATTTTTCTAATTAAAATTGTATAAATCCTATTGTATGACCATATTTTTAATTAATAATATAACTCCTCATAAGATCTATCCATTTTGAATAATTTTTCTTAATAATGACATTATAATATTTTAATCTTTTAAAAAATCCCAAGAGTGTCATCTTCCCCACTTATAAATAGACACCCCTACCCTCTCTTATTTACACCATTTTGATCCATTTAGATTGACAAAATACTACCAAATTATCTCTCAAAAATCATTATCCATATTCTATATGTCATGTTCTTCCCAAAATACCAACCCTAGAGTCCTTAAGAGGAGATCTAAAGGAGTTATTTCAAAGAATAGTTAATGGCCTTAACTAATCACTTTCTTTTTACTTATTCTTTTACCTCCTCTAAATCTAATATATTTATCATAAAATAATAAATTTATTGTTCTAAACATACTTAAATGTTATTATTATTATGAAACCACCATCTTCTACCCTATTTTCCATCAAATGGGAAGCGAAATTATCACTCATGCGGACATGTGGATTATCACTTCCACATAGTGATACATTTCATTTTCAATAACCGCATTTCATGGATGGTAATTATGATAGGTTTATGTTCGTATATGTAATTTATGAAATAATTATACTTCTATAATTATAATATCAAATCTACCTTCTTACCTTCCAATTAATTAAAAAATGATAATGTCATTCGTGTGTACGTGTGGACAACCACCTCTACGAAGTGAAGTGATTTATTTTTCATTTCTGATTTACATAGATGGTAAAAATGAAATATTTAATAAATATATATGATATATATCAAATAATAATTATTATATAAATTTTAATTATTATTTACCTTTATTATGTTCCATCCATTGAAAATTGAAAACAATATTCATATGTATGTACGGTCAACCGTCTCTATGAACGGTGTAATTCATTTTTCAATATCTAAATTTTATGGATGATACTATATATATAATTAATATATATTATATTTATATCCTGGTAAAAAATCTGGAGATGATGGAACCATGACCAAAGTACAAGGACCAAAACTACTGAACCAAAACATACTTGAAAAATGAAGAATTTATCACCCAGGACAAAGATTTTAATAAAGAATTGTTAATTAACAGATCTTTAATTGGTGTATAATATGTATATATTTATTAAATAAAATGTTAAAACACATAAAACTTAATAATTACCTGATTTAAGGTTTTATTTCATAATCATAAATTGGTTTATTAAAAAAATTAAAAAATATATTTAAGTCTGAGGAATGGGTTCGTTTGAAAATCTCATCATTATTCAAAACTGTTTATGATTAAGTATCCACTAAGAGAATAATTTGATATTTCTATCTTAAAAAAAATCTATTTAATTCCCCTATGGTTATTTATATAAATTATAATATTTTATTCCATTTTCCTCTCTTTAAGTACTAAAGATATCGAAATAATGTTTTTAATAAAAAACAGACTTTGTTTTTCTACTCGATCATGAATCATTTTATTCTATATCCATATTTTCCTAAAAATGTTTTAAGTAAAGTTTTTATTATTATAAAATTATCTATTAATGAGATTTTTCCCTTTTTTACATTTTAAAAAAATGTTTAAAAGGAAATTTTTTTCTATTTTTCAAATGAGATACTTTTAACTTTTTATCAAAAATTTGAAAATAATATTTTTTTTAATCTAAATAGAATGAAAAAAATTTATCTCCATCATGATTTCCCATTGATTTGAATATTCCATTACATGTTTCAAATGTTCCTTTAAAAAATTCATTAATATTTTGAAAAAAATATATTTTTAATAAATGATTTCAAATTGAAAAGGGTATTTTTCTCAAGAAATTTTCTAGTGATCTATTTAAAGTGTTTTAATCTATATCAATAGTATTTGTTGAATATTATGATTTACTGAGGAAATAATTTAATGATATCATCCACCATTTTTATTTGGATGGTTTCTGATCATTTTTATTGGGAAAATTAGTGACATTTTGTATGTTAGTTCTTCCAATATGGATAGTTATTGAGTTTTTTTTGTCATGTTGATTAAGTTGTATTATTTGTTCATATGATGAATTAATTGGACTTATTAAGTGTTGGATTGGGCCTAGAATTAAATATCCACTCATTCTATTGGTGGGTCTGAAGAGACTAAAGAGATTGGGTATTTGGTTGAGGCCTTACCCATTTATGTAGATGTCTTGTCATGAGGCCTCGATGGTATGTTTAAGAAGATCTGCATTATGAATTCCATCATTATGAAAAAAATTATTGATGTTCATGTGATTTTTTTAATATTTATGATATCCATGGATAAGTTTCAAGCTCATGTTATTGTTTATATGGAATTATTTCATTATTATTTATTCCTATCATGTTTTTCATGCCTTATTTATTCCATATTAGCTTCCAATATACACATACCCTTACTAAGCATCTGAGCTCACCCATTTCTTATTTTTTCCTTTACCTAGAATTCCATGAAATATATTATTTTTGATATTAAATTATATACTAGAGGAAATCTCATACCCCAACCATAGTTTTCATTTGTTTTTATTTATTTTTTGATGTTGGATTTTTTGGTTGAGTTTTGAGTTAAATTTCTAACAAAAGCCATTGTGTTTTTGTGTTTTTGGTTTTCTTATATCCCTGTGCATGGTTATTTATAATTTTATTGGGATAAAGTTTCATAGTGGGTAGTTTTTGACACCAATGGTTTCAGTATGTTGTGTTTAAATCATTCAAGGATCATTGGGTGGTCTTCTCTATTGTTTGGGGTGTTATTTGAGTGTTTTTGGCTAATTTTTCAGGTCACACATTTGGAGCATGGTTTGACCAAACCATGCAACTTAAACCTGAATAGTTTCAGAACTTTTCTAGTATCATTCGCAAGGTTTGTTCACAGTTTATGAAACTGTGTAGCAAAACCATGTAGACCATTATGGGCTTAATAAATTTTAACCTAAAAATAAAATTTCAGTAATTCCACCTCCCATTTGAATCCATATGTATGGGATATAGATTGAGGGATCCCTCTTTAATTATCTTTCATTTTGGGACACTTTTTTTGAACTATCACTAAAGTTTAGTGTTTATTCTTGGTTTATTCATCAAATCATCTTTATTCTTCTTCTCATGTTCCCCCTCTCTAATTTCATGGTTCTATCTTGGCTTGGTTCTTGTTTGGATGAACCCTAGATATTATAGTTGATGTTTGGTTTTTTATTTGGATTATAGGTTTTATGGTTGGTCCATGAGGATTAGATCTCTCCTCTCTGAAGGTTTCATTGCATTTTCACACAAATGAGGTAGTTGTTTCCATTATTTTCCATTCCATTTCATTCCATTGATTCTTGTGTATTTTTAAATAATATATAAATGTAATTAACATACTTTTAATTTATTTTTTTGTCTTCAGATAGTGTTTTTTTGTTGGTAAAAATTGGTGAAAGTGGTTTTTCAAAGGATTTCTTATATGTACATACATGTATATACATGTAAGGTATCGAATAAAATGCATATTGTTTATGAAATTGATCCTTTTTAATGTTATTTTTACTTGGTTATATTTTTTATCTTAGTCAAAATGATGGGTTAGTCTTAATGTGTGACTTTGGTGCCTAATTATGGTTTGATTAATTGGGAAAAATGCATTACAAAGGTTTTTCCTGGTTTTAAAATGAATAGTAGTTGCATTCCAATGGTGTTTTTTTGTATTTGTTTAAAGTAAAGTGGTATTTATAGAAATTTTTTTGGGTGATTAAAATGATATATAAATTGTGGAATTATATTTTGGAACATTCATGTGCACACAATGTTCCCACATGGATGGGTATTCAAATGAAGATGGCACTTAAAAATAATGTTTTCATTAAATCTCGGTTTCTTAATTGGATTCTCTCTCCTTATCTATTCCTATTAAAAAATGGTTCCCTAACCCCTAGATGGCATGTTGGTTCTTCAAAATGTGTTTTTCAAAGTGGTTTTAAAGGTGTCCTTGATGTTAGTTCCATTTGGCCTTGAAACATGTTTTGGGTAATGATGGAACTTAAATGCCCGTTTGGCATTTGTATAGATGAAAGAAATGTTTTCCGTTGACTTTGGAAAATGATGTGGAAGTGGAATTATAAATGAATTTTATTTATAGAAGTTTAATTCCTAGTTGGAAATTTTTAATGTTGGAAAAGGAATGTGGTTTGGAAAATGTGAATGCCTAGTTGGAAACATATAGTGTTTTAAAAAATGGTTTGAATTTGTTTATTGTGTAGTGCCATGATTGGAAACTTGAATTTGTGACATGATTATATATATATATATATTGGGAATCTCTATATGAGTGATTTACCTTTGTGTGTTATCATATATTGGTGTCCGTGTTTGGTTAGGCAAGTGCGGCGACGGAAGGTAAGATGAGTCACAAGTGTGTTGGCCTCCTACTTACAAAGTTTTACTACCACCATCGGTTCCAGTGTATCTTTTAGATGATTAAGTGATGGTAGTTTATCATCTTTGATTAGACCTGTTGGTACCCACCTATAATTTTTGAGAGGCTAAGAGGTCTTTGTTACTGGTGAGTCTATGATTGAGCATCTAGTTGATTATTGACTTAGGGGATTCACCATACACCGACAAGTGGTTATAAACTGATCACATGCAGGGGTATTCTAGGAATGTTTAGGATTTCCTATGGTTATTATTTTTTGTATTTATTATTTACATTCTACTGTATTAGTTTCTAGTTTTCACTGTTATCAATTTTTCAACACAGCCCTAGTATCCATTATTTTGGGTTTTGGTTATAAAATGGTAATCAATTATGGAAATGGTATGTGGTGTGTGTTGGATTTTAAAACTGGCGGATGGTATTGTTTATTAAAATGTGAAAAACTATATTTTTATGAAAATATTTTCAAACTAGTGTTAATGGACTGTTTCAGGAAATGAAGCACATGAATTCTTTGGTGATTGCCTACTGATCTGTCTAGATCACACCCTACATGTACCACTCGGTGTCGGAAGACCCAATTTGTTTTTCAAGTTCATATTTTTTTAGGTTTCCTATCACAGGTGATTTGTTTTAGCATGTTTGATCTTGTGGTTGTAGGTGACCAAGAGGTCACATAGAGATCTTGTGGTAGTAGTTTAGTTTCATTGTTTTAGTTTCAGTTTTTATTTACTTTTATGTTTGTTCAACTATTATAACTAAATCTGTTTATACATTTATTTGAAATTTAGTTATGGTTGTATCTTCTAGTTATTCATTTATTTTATTTTGATCGTGGTTTATTGGGATAAATTTTTGTCATTTTTATTGTTTTGATGCCTTTCACTAGTTTCCAGCCTGTGGGGATCAGGAACTCCCTTCGGTCCATGTATCGTACTGGGTTGGGTGTCGGGTTGGATGGCATCCTGGTCTAGTTCATGAAAAAATGGTATCAAATCTGTCCCTTGTTATTTGGGGTGTTATATAGTTGGAGACTAGTATTTTCAATGCTCATGAGGGAGGTTATGGGTTGGTTCCTAATCACCACCACTCATGACAAGACCTGAGTTACCATGGTTAGTCTAGGTTTTGAGTCCTTTCTCTAGGTTTTGGATTGTTTTGGATTAAGGGATGATAATAGAGGTGAGATGGTGTTATTTTGTGATCCCACAAGGAGTAGGTACCCATGTGGAGTCCAAGTGCATGGTTCAAAAATCTTCTAATTTTTTATGCTTTCTTGGTGCATGTCCCACTACCATGTCATTGAGTTAAGCATGACTTTTAGTTACTCATTCTTGTGGTTTGGTGTAATTTTTTTTTTCAGTTGGTGTGAGTAAGATTTTTAAAATGAAACTGGTCTATGAAAATGAAAAAATATTTACTTCAAGAAGTTTTGAAATTGGTAAAATTGGTTTTAAAGGAAAATTTTTTGGATTGGAAATTTGGTAAATTCGTGGTTTTTGAGGAGGAAGTGAGATTTGTGACCCTTGATACTCTTTATGGAAGGTCAAATGTGTGTTGTTATGTATAGAAAGTACATGTAGGAACTCATTCGTTGATGATGTAAGAGAAAATGGATGGATAAACATGTGATGGTTCGTAAGATTCCATGGGTGATTGTTTGAAATTTGATGTTGACTTGGTCTTTCTAAAATGGACTTAAATGAGAAATTAATTTTAGAAATGGGATTTCTTTTTAAGATTTGGTTATTGTTGTGGAAAAATGGATTTCTATATTTGAAAATTGTCCTTGAAATATGTTTGTTTTGAAAATTAAAATTAGAATGGAATTTGAGGTTATGCTTGTATGTGTTAGGATTATGAGCCGATTGTTTGGGCTCAAGATGTTCGTTTTAGTTGTTTTTTGGTTAGATATTGGTTTTGGTTTCATGTTTCTCGTGTTATTAAAAATATTATACATAGAAAAGTCCCAAAAATCCCTAATTAATCATGCCCAGTTTTTGTTTCTTTTTGAGTTTTACCTATCCTTTATGGTGATCAAGGTTAGTTAGAGGAAGAGGAGTGGATTGAGGAAGTAGAGCATGTCTTTAGATTACTGGGAACTCCAGAAGATGTTAGGGTGTGTTCTAGTTGGTAATTTGGTGTCTCTTGTTGCTCGTAAAGGTTCACCATTTAAAGAGTGCATACCCAAGTAATCTGCCTCTAGTGAGTCCCCCTCATTGGTTCTGGCCTCTAGTTTTTCAAACTGTTTTCTTTTGTTCCACCAATGTAGTTTTTTTGAGCATTCGAATCGGTATTATTACAACCCTCTAAAGACATTACATTTGTGTGGTTATTTGGGACATCTGGAGAAGTTTTTTGGGAAGTGTTACTTGAAGAAAGAGTTTTTATCAGAGGATTCAAGTGCCTAACTGTGAGGTAGGAGATGCTTCAGTCATCAAGGCTCCATCCACAATCCTCAGAGTGAAGCTCTCTCACAATCAGGAGTCACTAGGGGATTTGGAAAACCTTGGTCATGTTCTATCTCCCTTGTTGGGATAGAGACATTTAAAGTTCCCATGTTCTTGTTTTCATTCTATTATATGTTCGTCTTTAGTTGTAAAAGTGTGATGAACTTGTTCTTTCATGATCTAAATGTTTTTCTTCATATGAATTTCTCTTTTAGAATTGTTCTCTTTTATTGAAGGTCCACATCCCTTGTATGGGTCAGTTTTGGTATTTGTTGTGATCATTTTTAGATATTCAAGTTTTATGGAATTGATGGATAGTGTTTCTAGTTTTTTACTTGCATCATGTTCCTTTTTTGGGTATCCCCTAGATTTAGGAGGATCAGGTTGTGTGGGAAACTTTTAGTTTCCATGGAGGTGTTGTTTTTTTTCATGTGAAGAATCTTGGATTGGTTGTGTTGGGAATTCCCAATCTTAATATGGGTGTTTCATGGTTTATGTGGACTAGTTTGGGTTAGCTCATGTTTTGAGTTCCTTTTTTTTGTTTAAGAAGCTGGGTGATCTAGTTTTTTGTAGCACCAACATGAAATTTTGAAATTTGGGAGCCGTCAGATGAGTTTTGTTGAAAAATAAAAAATTTGGTACTTAACAGTAGGTGGTGCATGGTTAGTGCATGGTTAGGGGAAACCGTGAAGATTCTTCCAGGAAACCATGCACACTACTACAAAAATGGGAAAGGGAAGCGCCACCTTATATCTGCGCTAAGAAAAAACCGATGATAAAGAAACCATGTATCAGTGCTAAAATTTTAGCACTAATACTGGGAGTATTTATCAGTTCTTTTCCAGTGCTGATAAAGTGTATCTTTATTAGTGATTTTCTAGTGCTGATAAAGATTACCAGAATCAGTGCTAAAATTTTAGCACTGATATAGGGTAACCTTTATCAGTGCTGAAAAAATGTTGATAAAGAAGGAATGTATCAATGCAAAAATGTTAGCGCTCATACATGAAGGATTTATCAGTGCTTTATTAGTGCTGATAAAACAGTAGTACCATATTTTATAAAATTTGTCGCACAGTGTCCTCAATTTATCGCGACCTAAATCTCTCGTGGTACTATAACCTTGCGACTCCCCCTCGCCACCCCCTGATCTTCGCATTGCTGGACCTCTTCCGCCCCCGATATTCACGTTGTCGGACCACCGCCGCCCCCGATCTTCGTGTTTCCAAACATCCGTTGTTATCCCTTCTCCAAATCCTCCCCCTTGAACCCTTTCAGTGGATCCTCCTCCCCACAAACCCTACTTCTCCTCCTCTCCACTTGACCCTACTCTCTGTGAACCCTACTCCTCCATTTCTCTTCGGTTGGTGGCTCCTCCAATGCACCTCCTCCCATGCGCCTCCACCTCTAGAAGTTTCCAAGTGTTTGGTAAGTGATTTAATGCTTTTACATTATTAGATGATTTTGATATGCTTTCTTAGTTTCATGAATGTGTTATATGGATTACTTTTTTAGTGTGAAATATGTTTTGGAAAGGTTTTGAGATCCACATGTGAAGAAATATTTTTTCTAAAGGAATGTTTCTATGTTTCATGTAATCTTTGTTGAGGTGTTTCTTAAATATTTTTTATGTCCTGTGTGAAAGGTGTGAACTGGGTTTTCAAAGAGAATTAATGGTTTTAATGTGTTGAATGTGGATTTTATAAGATAAATTCATTTTTGTTGCATGTTTTATTTTTTTTAAACCTGATATGTATCTTTGAATTGTGAATGTGATTTGAAAAATGTTATAAAATGGATTTTATGTGCATACGAATTTGAAAGGGTATTTTTGCATGGAAATGGTTGGATTCCATATGCATTCTTCTTGTTGTGTTTCCAAATGTGTTTCATAAATTTTGAAATTGGTGTGAAATGTGTTTCTAAATGGTTTTAGTGTGAATGTGAAATGGAAAGTGGGGTTTTGTATAAAATAGTGGTTTTGGTGTGAGATTTCAATCATTGGATCCATGTGAAAATGTAAAAATGTGAAAGTGGTGATATCCTTATGTTCTTATGATGCTTGGAATGTGTATATGAAATTGGTGATATAGTTATAGTTAAGCTAAATTGGGTCTTACATTTCAAATACTTCAATAAATTTTTTACGGAGCAATTATATCTAGATTCAATGGTATCGGGTAAGTCCATGGAGTTTCTCAACCTCATTTAAGGTTATTAGACATTGACTCAATATACTAATAATTTTGCTATAATTGCTCAGTTTTCACTTGAATTGGTGTCAAACAAGAATCTTAATTCCCAGAGGTTTTATATGGGTCTTCGATCAGAAATCCAATATCAAGTATTTATGAAAAATTTTACCTAAAATTTTGATGTTCTATATAGGTATGTGATGGAAGAAATTGTAATGACTATTATTCTAGGGTTAATTAGAGTTACTTATATTCCCAGTGGTAGTTTTAGTGGTTCCTATAAGTGGTATAGAAAGTAGAATGAGCCTCATAATTAAGATAGTGGTGGTTGTATTTTATAGAAAAATTCCTCTAGATCATATGTAGTGTCTAGTAAAGTCCAAATGACTTTTTCCAATGTGGAAATATTAATCACTCAAAGCATTATTGCATGGAATCATTGAAGATTTACATCTCGTACAGACATTAAACCTACATGAAGAGGGTTTTACATGTTTTTACTACCCTGTGTAGTGGAATGGAATCATAAATATTGAGAGGTACCAAATCATAATAATATTATTCAATAATAATGGGATCCTAGAAACATGTATTAGGAATGAAACAACTTTATGCAGTGGATTAATCTCCAGTAGGAACTGATGTGGGTCATGCGATAGTGAGAGGCACTATTTCCATTTCTTTTTCTTTAGTGTATGTTTTATTTGATATTGGTTCCCATAATTATTTCATATCAAACCTCAATATAGAACTATTTAAATGTATAATACAGATCATATCTTATGTGATAGAGATTATAACATCTCCTTGGATAAAAAGGGAGTAAGGTCTCTAATTCCCCTCCCATTCTTTATATTTTTCAGAGATTTAGATCATATGATATTTTTTGTTTCTTAAAATGATTCCCCTATATGTTATTCTCGGAATGGACAGACTAGTTTCTAATAAATCTTGGATTTACTATTATCATCGGTGGGTGTCCTTCACTGCCCTCGATGGGGAATTACATGTTTTCCATAGAGAATCAGACCTGAGGTCTAGTCGAACTAGACCTCTTCTTCCAGATTTGAGTGGGATGATATCCTTTTATGATATTGAACTAGAGTAGGAAGAATATTATAGTGAAATTCCCCTAGTATCTATTGAATTTCCAAAAGTGTTTCCTTTAGTATTTTTTGGTCTACCACTAGAGAGGGAGGTGGAGTTCTCTATCAACTTGGTGATGGGTACAAAACCAATATCTATTCTATCTTACCATATAGAACTAGTTAAATTTAAGGAAATAAATAATCAGTGGGATGAATTGGCTTCCAAATTCATTATTTAACCTAGTGTGTTTCCTTGGGAAGAACTGGTGCTTTTCACCAAGAAGTTCATTGGAACCCTTCGCTTGTGTGTTGATTACAAGAATCTCAATCGGGTTATGATCAATAAAGAGTATATGTTGACCTATATTTATGATTTATTAGATCTTATAAAGGGGGAGTGGTTCTATAAGATCAGTATTTAGTTTGGTTAACACAAGCTCAGGATCAAGGAGTTTGAGATTTATGTGTGACTATATACTTATTATATTTTATTATTATTTCTTACACACCACCACTTGAGTCGAGTAACCTGATTGAAATCCATATGGGTACTTTGGTTCTGATGTGGATATGGTTTTTTATGTGCTTTTGACATGTTTATGTGTGGATATATGGTTATTTAGGAATGATGATATTGATGTAGGGAAAAAACCTAGGAGTGATAGATGTATCATTCTTGATTATTCTTGTGTTTAAACTGGGGTTATTTGAGGAAACTATAATGAATCTAAAGTAATTATATTTAATGAATTCCATATTGTAGATATTGTGATAATCCTTTCTTTACTTATAGAGTTGGCTACTGGTTTTCATCCATATGTATTTTAGGTTGGTGAGGTATAAAAGGACGGTCTAGTTGACCATAGAAGGGTTGACCCGATAGTGGAGGATGAGCCATAGAGGATGATGTCGTGTGAGTTTTATCATCTCTGAAACAAGTGATTATCCCCATGAACCCCTTTTTTATTGAAACTGTGTAGATTTTGGTGACGTTTATGAGTCAAAACCGCCTCAATCCGAGGCATGGTGTGGCCGGTATCACTCAAAGTCTCTCCCTTTTGTTTAAAATGGAAACAATTTTAAGTGATAACAACAACTGACCTACAGAAATCAAACCAAACGAATTCATATTGTATTGATCCTTTATGAGAACGATCCATGGGTCCTTTGTGATGTGTAAAAGTCATCCCAGCCTCAATCTGAGGCACGGTGTGGCCGGTATCACTCAAAGGGTCTCTCGTTTGTTTAAAATGGACACAATTTTAAGTGAGAAAAACAACTGACGTACGTAAATCCGACCAAACTCATTCAGATTGTGTTGATCCTATAGGATAATGATCCATGGGTCATTTGAGACATGTACAAGTCAACCCTTCTTCAATCTGAGGCCCGTTGTGGCCGGTATCACTCAAAGTGTCTCTCTTTTGTTTAAAATGGACACAATTTTAAGTGAAAACAACAACTGACCTACGAAAATACGACAAAATTCATTCTTATTGTCTTGATCCTTTATGATAAGGATCCATGGGTCCTTTGTGACATGTGTGAGTCAACCTCGCCTCAATCCTTGGCACGGTGTGGCCGGTATCACTTAGATTGTCTCTCTTTTGTTTAAAATGGACACAATTTTAATTGAAAACAAAAACTAACCTACAGAAATCCAACAAAAGGCATTAGAATTTTATTTATTCTTTATTAGAACGATCCATGGGTCCTTTATGATGTGTACGAGTCAACCTGGACTCAATCCGAGGCACGGTGTGGCCTGTATCACTCAAAGGGTCTCCCGTTTGTTTAAAATGGACACAATTTTAAGTGAAAACAACAACTGACGTACAGAAATCTGACCAAACACATTCGGATTGTGTTGATCCTTTATTAGAACGATCCATGGGTCTTTTTCAATGTGTATGAGTCAACCAGGCCTCAATCTGAGGCACGGTGTGGCCGGTATAACTCAAACGGTCTCTCATTTGTTTAAAATGGACACAATTTTAAGTGAAAACAACAACTGACGTATGGAAATCTGACCACATGCATTAATATTGTGTTTATCCTATAGTAAAACGATCCATGGTTCCTTTTAGACATGTACGAGTCAACCCTGCCTCAATCTGAGGCCCGGTGTGGCCGGTATCACTCAAATTGTCTCTCTTTTTTAAAATGGACACAATTTTAAGTGAAAACAAAAACTGACCTATGGAAATCCGATCAAACACATTCATATAGTCGTGATCCTTTATGAGAAAAATACATGGGTCCTTTAGGACATGTACAAGTCAACCCCGCCTCAATCTGTGGCATGGTAGAGCGGGTATCACTCAAAGTGTCTCTCTTTTGTTTAAAATGGACACAATTTTAAGTGAAAACAACAAATGACCTACGAAAATCTGACCAAACGCATTCATATTGTCTTTATACTATAACAGAATAATCCATGGGTTCTTTGAGACATGTATGAGTCAACCCTGCTTCAATCCAAGGCACGGTATGGCCGGTATCACTCAAAGTGTCTCTCTTTTGTTTAAAATGGACCCAATTTTAAGTAAAAACAATAACTAACCTATGGAAATCCGACCAAATGCATTTATATTGTGTCGATACTTTAGGATAACGATCCATGGGTCTTTTGAGACATCTAAGAGTCAACCCTTCTTCAATCCGAGGCCCGGTGTGGCTGTTATCACTCAAAGAGTCTCTCTTTTGTTTAAAATGGACAAATTTTTAAGTGAAAACAACAACTGACCTACGGAAATCTGACCAAACACTTTCGGATTGTATTTATCATTTAGGATAATGATCCATGGATCCTTTGAGACATGTAAGAGTCAACACCGCCTCAATATGAGGCACGGTGTGGCCGGTATCACTCAAAGTGTCTCTCTTTTGTTTAAAATGGACACAATTTTAAGTAAAAACAATAATTGACCTATAGAAATCCAACCAAACGCATTCATATTATATTGGTCCTTTATGAGAACGATCCATGGGTCCTTTGTGACATGTAAGAGTCAACCCGGCCTCAATCTGAGGCACTTTGTGGCCGGTATAACTCAAAGATTCTCTCGTTTGTTTAAAATGGAAACAATTTTAAGTGAAAAAAACAACTGACGTATGAAAATCTGACCAAATGCATTTGTACTGTGTTGATCTTATAGTAGAAATATCCATGGTTCCTTTTCAATGTGTATGATTCAACCCTACCTCAATCTAAGGCCCGGTGTGGCCAGTATCACTCAAAGTGTCTCTCTTTTGTTTAAAATGGATAGAATTTTAAGCGAAAACAACAAATTTCTTAAAAAAATCTGACCAAACGCATTCGGATTGTCTTGATCATTTATGAGAACTATCCATGGGTCCTTTGGGACGTGTAAGAGTCAACCCCGACTCAATCTGACGCACGATGTAGCTGTTATCACTCAAAGTGTCTCTCTTTTGTTTAAAATAGACACAATTTTAAGTGAAAATGACAACTGACCTATGAAAATCTGACCAAACACATCCGTATTGTCTTTATCCTATAGTAGATAAATCCATGGGTCCTTTAAGATATGTACGAGTCAACTCCGCCACAATCTGAGGCACGGTGTGTCTGGTATCACTCAAAGTATCTCTCTTTTATTTAAAATGAACACAATTTTAAGTGAAAACAACAACTGACCTACGGAAATCCGACCAAAGGAATTCGTATTGTATTTATCGTTAAATAGAACAATCCATGGGTCCTTTTGATGTCTACGAGTCAACACTGCCTCAATATGAGGCCCGGTGTGGCCGATATCACTCAAAGTGTCTCTCTTTTGTTTAAAATGGACACAATTTTAAGTGAAAACAACAATTGACCTATGGAAATATGACCAAACACATTTGTATTGTGTTGATCCTTTATGAGTATGATCCATGGGTCCTTTAAGACGTTTAAGAGTCAACCCCTCCTCAATCTGAGGCCCGGTGTGGCCGATATCACTCAAAGGGTCTCTCTTTTGTTTAAAATTGATTGATTTTTGAGTGAAAACAACAACTAACTTACGGAAATCTGACCAAACGCTTTCGAATTGTCTTGGTCCTTTATTAGAATGATCCATGGTTCCTTTGAGACGTGTATGAGTCCACACTGTCTCAATATGAGGCACGGTGTGGCTGGTATCACTCAAAGTGTCTCTCTTTTGTTTAAAATGGACACGATTTTAAGTGAAAACAAAAACTGACCTACGTAAATACAACCAAACGCTTTCGGATTGTATTTATTCTTTAGTAGAATGATCCATGGGTCCTTTTTGATGTGTACAAGTCAACACAACCTCAATCTGAGGCATGATGTGGCCAGTATCACTCAAAGGGTCTCTCGTTTTTTTAAAATGAACACAATTTTAAGTGAAAACAACAACTGACATACGGAAATCTGACCAAACGCATTTGGATTGTATTGATCTTATAGGAGAATGATCCATGGGTCATTTGAGACATGTAAGAGTCAACACCACCTCAATCTGAGGCCCAGTGTGGCCGGTATCACTCAAAGTGTATCTCTTTTGTTTAAAATGGACACAATTTTAAGTGAAAACAACAACTGACCTACAAAAATCCAAACAATTTAATTCAGATTGTCTTGATCCTTTATTAGAACGATCCATGGGTCCTTTGGTACGTGTAAGAGTCAACCCCGCCTCAATCTGAGGCACATTGTAGCCGGTATCACTCAAAGTGTCTCTATTTTGTTTAAAATGGACACAATTTTAAGTGAAAACCACAACTGACCTACAAAAATCCAACCAAAAGCATTCGGATTGTCTTGATCCTCTAGGAGAATGTTACATGGTTCCTTTTAGACATGTAAAATTCAACTTTTCCTCAATCCGAGGCATGGTGTGGCCGGTATCTCTCACTGTCTCTCTTTTGTTTAAAATGAACACAATTTTAAGAGAAAACAACAATTGACCTACAGAAATCTGACCAAACTCATTATTATTGTATTATTCTTTTAGGATAACGATCCATGGGTCCATTATGATGTGTAAATGTCAACCCCTCCTCAATATGAGGCTCGGTGTGGCCGGTATCACTCAAAGTGTCACTCTTTTGTTTAAAATGGACACAATTTTAAGTGAAAACAACAACTGACCTATGGAAATCCAAACAAACACATTCGGATTGTATTGATCCTTTAGGAGAATGATCCATGTGTCATTTGTGATGTGTACGAGTCAAACATGCCTCAATATAAGGCACATTGTGACCGGTATAACTCAAAGTGTCTCTCTTTTGTTTAAAATGGACACAATTTTAAGTGAAAACAACAAATGACCTACGGAAATCCGACCAAACACATTTGGATTGTATTGATCCTTTAGGAGAAAGATCCATGGGTCCTTTGTGACGTGTATGAGTCAACCCGGACTCAATCCGAGGCATGGTGTGGCCGGTATCACTCAAAGGGTCTCTCATTTGTTTAAAATGGACACAATTTTAAGTGAAAACAACAACTGATGTACAGAAATCTAACCAAACACATTCGGATTGTGTAACACCCCGACCCCAGTTACCCAGAGTCAGTTCATTATTACATAACATCAGCATGATCACAAGAAATATCAATTCTCTAAAGACCGATTAGTTTAGTAGCCTTGGATACACTAGATACAATCATAAAGTTTTACATTACATCATAAAAAAAACATCTTGTCTTCATATCCCCTCATATTATCCCTGAAAGTCATTCATAAATTATTTCCTCATAATCTTGGGAAAAAATAGAACATTGAAAGCGGTGAGCTCAGATGCTCAGTAAGGATAACATTATATCAGAAGCTTTCATAGATAATCATAAACACTTAAGGCAGTTTATAACTAAAACAAAAGCCTTTTTAAACTTGAACTTCAGCATAAAATGGCAAAGATAAATTAAAATAATGCCATTTACTTACTCATATGGATATTCTACTAGTCGAATGATCACATGCAATATCAATAACCACTTTCATAATGATGGAATGCATAATGCCAGACTATCATAACCACATAGCCAAGGCCTCATGCCAAGACTACAAATAAGATTTTGCCAAGGCCTTGTGCCAAGACACTAGTTTGTCTAATGAGACCTACCAATGCATCGAGGAGCTATAGCGGTCTCCACCCGTCACTTATTAAGTCCAATTCATTCCTCATATGAACAGGTTTAAACATAACATAAACATTCGTATTAAAACTAGCATATGAAATGTCAATACTTTAACCACAAACCATGAATGGTATAAAAATAGCACATCCATAGTCAAACATAACTCATTCGATACAATATGGAAGATTGTATTGTATCACATTAACCTCAATCAAGAATAATGAATGATGTTGACATAGATGAAAATAATCATCAAAACTATTTGAGAGAAATATCCCCCTTTTCCTTGAAATCGTTTAAAAGTCACACTATTTGTCAAGAAGCCGTTTAAAAATTGATTTTTGAATCAAAGTGTCCCATACCACTTTGAAACTTTCAAAAGTAGTTTTAATTTTAAAACTTTAATGTCCATATAAATAAATCCTTAAAACCATTTTTTAAAACATGGACATTGATGAGAAAGATTTAGAAGAATAGGTCTTTAAAACATTTAAAAATGGTATTTTAGTTAGAGTTTCTAACCAAAAGAGAGACACTTGAATACAAATAATTGATGTAATAAAAAATTTGTAATATCATGAGAATAAAGGGATTCATTATATACACCACATAAAAGTGATTTGGTGTATAACAACAAAAAAGTCTCAATGGAATGTAAATTGAGATGAAATATCTCATAAAGGTCGTATCCTTAGGTTAAGGATAAATCAACGACATAATTATGTGTGAAAAATATAAATACACTAAATATGATTGGATATTCAGTGTAAAACAATCAAGGGAGATTCACACATATTCTAGTAAAAACAACACCAATGAATTGGATGTTTATCTCAACAAATCGAGATTGAGTAAAAATTACTCTTATCAAGTTCATACCGATGACTTAAGAATTTATCAATGGAGTGATTATGTGTATAAAAAGTGTATCCACAGAAAGGGGAGTGGAAATTATGACATAATCAAATGAATAGTGATTCCACGCATAATCTTGGAGTAAAATAATCAATGAAGTATGCGTAAAGCCGAATGAGTAGAAATTGAAATTTCAAATTCCCTTATTGATTTGGTAACATACAAAACATACACCCATGAAAGAAGGATCATAAAATGATGATGTAAATACACATGAATTAAAGTATATTACACAATGAATACAAACATGGGCAGTACACACACCACATGTAATAAATAAGTGGTGAACAATGGAATTCTCACGGAATTAAAAGTGAGATAAGAAACCCCTTACCTTGTACTTTTCCTTGGTTGGGGGTAGGTTAACCTCCTGTATAATGTTGAAATAATTTTTATTAAATTATTCACGAATCATATACATTAATATGATATCATATATGATCTTTTAACATTGCTTTGTTAATAATATCTTAGAATTATCATCGTTTCGGGTGTTAACTTACTCGTTTTCTTTTATATGTTTTGTTACATAATCCATGTTTGACATGGATAGGTTGTATCTTACTCATATCCAGAATGATATAAAGTTCTTAAACATTATTTTTAAATCATAAAATGATCATTATACTTGAATGGATATGATGGATAATGAATCTCATCGCGTTCATGGAGACGGTAGTCCATACGTACGCACGAGCGACAATATCATTCTTTTTATATTAAAATAATATATAAATGGATGTTATATTATATATACATAATCATTATGATGTTGTATTTATTGTTTAAATTAATTATACATCATTATTATACCCATCCAAATAATAATATATTGAATAACAATTACACCACGACGTGGAGACGGTAAGTCGTACGTACGCACGTATGGTGACATGTTATTCAAAGGGTGGATAGAATACTGAATATGGTTGTACCATATTTATAATAACATCACAGTATATATAAGATACTTGAGTTATTATTTTATAATGGTAATAACAAAGAAAGAAGAAGTGGAAGAAGAAAGGAACTTGAAAAGGGGTGGTGAAAACCTTACCTCTTCTTCGGGTTCTTCCTTTTGATTAGATCAAAAGGGCTCCTTAGGTTGGCTTTCTGATCAAACTAAGTCCTCTAGGTTGTAATGAGGGAAATTTAGATAGTATTTGGGCAGGTTTTGGCCGAACCAAAAGGCTTTGATGGTGTGAATAAATGAGAAGGAGGAGTGCCCTTTTATAAGAGGGGTGAGGGGCACCTTTGGAAAAGCTATAAATATTAATTTATAATAAATTTATATTCAGTTTCTAATGGCTCCAAAGTTGATTATTAAAAGTTTAAGGTGGGGATAGGTCTAAAACCATTCAACAAATATAATTTATACAGGTTTGGGTTACTATATTAACTTTATATTTTAGTTTTAACTCTTAGTTAATTAGTTTGACATTTACCATGTCACTTTGTATTTTTATATTATATAGTTAATAAACTTACTATATACATCCAAGAGACCCCCAAGTGGTCCATTAATGATACACCTATCATGATATAAGTATCTTGGATGAACCTTAGATTTTTAAGAATTTAATATCAATTAATAATATAATATTTGTTTTAAATCTCTTTTATGTCAATTTGGACACTATTCAATAGTTGATTTTTGTGAAACTCATAACAGAATGATTACTTCTAAAAAAGTAAATTAAATCAATCCTAATATGTCATATTATCCTAGAAAATTAGTGTAATTCATAAAAAGTATTAAATTATATTTATTTGGGTATTTATAATATCAATTATTCTAATGTTTCACTATTATGGTAATTACTGCATCATCATTGTTTCATAAATAAATTAAATTATTTAATGTATAAAAATTATAAATAAAATATCATTATGTATTAAATATTATTATCTTTCTAATTAATATTTACATTCGAATTTATCTTATGTATAACCCTATATTAAAAATTTTGTAGTAAATAAACTTTAATTTTAACTCTTTTAACTCTTCTTTGAATTAAATAATAATAAATGTCCTAATCTAACCCAAGTGGACCTAAATGATAATATTTTATTCCTAAGGTTGTTTTTGGTCGAGATACACTTGTCCAATAGAATTAGTACATGTTTTAGGGTAATATTAATATCATTTTTACCTTAATTACCCTATTTACTTTTAAACCTAGTAAATAAAAGTAAAAAAGTTACTATTCACCAAAAATTATTTTCATCTCATTGAACAATATTTTACTTCTTGATATTAACCGTGTCTCTTGGATTTTCGAAATTCCATTCACAGAAGCGGTAAAATTAAGTTTTATGAAAAATTCAGTTTTTTAACTACCACTTAGTAGTTTCACTATTCATCAAAAATTGATGTTTTTCAGAACAATGCCAAAATTTCACCCTAAGATATAATTTATATTCCGAATTAAAAAATGATGTCTATTTTACAAAATTCCAAACATATAAGTTTCATTAATTAATATTATAATTAATTCCCATTGTCGCAACAAATAGCATGTTTTTAAGAAACAATACATATCAAAAGATTGACAATTGTTTAGGTCCAATTTCAAAGTGAAATTAATTCTAATGAACACCATTGGATAAAATAATCAAAATATATTCTAATTATACTTTGAAACCACTCAATAATATAATTTATCACTATAAATTATTTTGATTAAAAAGTTGTTTTTAAGTAATTTTCACTATTCATAAAAATTGGAAGTTCTCAGAAAAATACCAAAAATTCATCTTAGGATAATTTCGATATTCCGAAACCAAAAATGAAGTCCATTTTGAAATATAAAATATATATAATTTCAAAAAGTAGGTATTACTATTCATAACTGCTAGTTTGATTGGTTGTGGTGTGTTAGAACTCGATGTTGCGTATAACACATGCTATCACATTATTCAAAGAGAAGCGTACAGTAGAAGCTTGGGGTGTTACATTCTCCCCTCCTTCAATAAATTACATCCTCGCAATTTTTTAAAATTGTTCTTGGGAATATAATGGAAATTCCCACATCGGAAAAAGAGTCAATAAAACTATCACTTTAAAAGAAAGAAAGAGAGGTATAAAGGTCAACCAAGATAACCCATACTCGGATTCCATGTAGGAAAACATGGATATGGATGATAAACTAAGTGTCAAGTTCTGATGGAGAGGGATAGAAATCATGATCAGGAGAAAGTTAACAATAAGAAAACCACAAACTTGTGTTGGGACAAACGACCATTAGTCTCCTAGTAGGAAAGTAAACGGACATCATTTTTTTGTTTTAAGTTACATTCATTTATGATATTGACTAAGAATATAAAGATATATACTTACATTTTAGGTAGAGTTTCATTATTTAATAAATTTCCACCACTAACTCATTTTTTTAAATGATGAGTATTCAAGAAGACTTGGTCACACTAGAAGAGCTAGAATAAACTTCTATAGAATCACATGATCCATGTAGGATGAACTATATATTACATTGTCTTTAGAGATTAATCAAAACCAAAATGGTTAGTACAAGATCTAATGATCCCCCAAAAGGATATTCCTTGAGAGAAATAAACACTAATCTTAATTTCCAAAATTAAACCAACAATACCCCTCAGTTAAATAAATACCATTCAATAATTAATTGTCCTTAAAATCCTTCAATATAATCAAAACTAATATTGAAAACCAAAACTTATTAAGAATGTAGTCTTCCACGTTAAATTGTATCTCCAAATGTCATTAATTACTCTTAAAGTCACATACTTAAAAGTAATTAACCTAATCATTTCCATAAGCAACCCAAATCACTATAAATCCATAATAAAAACATAGATAAAAATCCACCATTACTCTTAAAATGAAATCCCGTACTATTCTATTTTCCTTGGGCATATAGTGTTCACAACAAAGCGAACAACTTCCAAAATAACATCTATCACTTAATCACCAAATCATTTTCCTATACCAAGGGTATTCATTTAATAAGACATAAGAACCCAAATCAACTTATTATTGATCGATAAAATCATTTAACTAAAAATAATTAGTCACACTATCCAGGGACTTCACGTAGTCCAGTGGTAGGAGATAAATCCCAATCGCACATTGGTTGTGGGTTCGATTCCCACAACTTTGTCCGATGTGATGGCTTGTCACACGGTCTGCGTGTTGTCCTTTTTCAAAAACTATATTTTATAATATTAGCAAAATGAAATAAATTCCTCAAAATAACCATAACATAATTTAACCACAAATCTTATCTCATACCTTGCATTTTCATCCCAAATTATGATAACTTATACTTTCCTCAAACCCAACGATCATATAAAACCAAATGATTATTTATAACTATATCCACAAGAGAAGAGATAATTCTTCCTCAAATATCATTCTCACATGGAAAACTGCAGGGTTACAAATACAAGAGAAAATTATTCTAAAGTAAACCCATCAACAAGGAGCACTAATACTTTTTAAACATTTCTCCAACCATTTATTTCCATATAGCTTCTTCTTTGACCATGAAAATATCCTATAGAATAGGGCATTCACTCGGGTAATGGCCAGGTCCCCTACATTTACGGAAAATGACTGTAAATGGACTCTTGGGACCATTTTTATCTTCTTCCATAGTACTCTTCATTTTTCTTCGGCAATTATTCACTTTATGTCCTCCCTTCCCGCATGTAAAGCATTTCTTTTTCCCATTGAGACACTTTCCTGGGTGTCTCCTTCCACATTTCCTGCATGATGGAAATTGAGGATTCCTTTCTCCATGGTCTCCACTGCTGGAGATCCTATAATTCATCACCTTTCTCTTCTTTTTTGAGTCCGAGAATTGGTTGATATATATGTTGTTGATAATATTCTTGGAAAATTGATTTGGCATAAAGACGATATCTTTTACGCATATCAACATTCCATTTTGTTGCTCATTTCCACCACTGTTCCCACCTTGTACATCATTCTCAAAGTCACTATGACTTCCTTGGAATCCATCCATTGACTAAAACCAGAAATCATTGTGTGAGTAACAGTAGTCATAAAATCATTTAGAGATTAACATGTCACCATATTCTCAATTTGAAACACATTAGGATTAACCAAGGTTATTTACTTTCATATTATATATATAATACTTCCAATCGGTTTGTAAAGAAAATGTAAATTATCCTAAGCATATCCCCCGGGAGTGTCGTAACCAAGAGTGCAGCAAGGACCGTTTTCGTGCACCAGTTCCCATTCGAGTCTAGCTCAAAGCGTTGTTTTCGGGTTTTACCCCTAGGTAAATCTGTGCCAGAGCCGCCTCTACCTACTCATATCCAGACACGGATGTATTGCTCAGAAAACTCACAAAATCTCTACAATACCAAAATTATAGGAAGTTCTTCTATACTAATCCTCAAAGTTCATCTTAGGTCTACATGCTCTAATCTGAGTTTATCTAAATCTATCTTCTAAGGTTTGTACTAAACTTCCTCTGATACCAAATGTAACGCCCCGACCCCAATTACCCAGATTCGGTGCATTATTACATAACATCGGCATGATCACAAGAAATATCAAGTCTCTAAATACCGATTAGTCTAGTAGCCTTCGATAAACTAGATACAATAATAAAGTTTTACATTACATCATAAAAAAAACATCTTGTCTTCATATCCCCTCATACTATCCCTGCAGGTCATTCATAAATTATTTCTTCATAATCCTGGGAAAAAAATAAAACATTGAAAGGGGTGAGCTCAGATTCTCAGTAAGGATAAAATTATAGTAAAAGCTTTCATAGATAAGCATAAACACTTAAGGCAGTTTATAACTAAAACAAAAGCCTTTTTAAACTTGAACTTCAGCATAAAATGGAAAAGATAAAATAAAATAATGCCATTTACTTACTCACATGGATATTATACTAGTAGAATGATCACATGCAATATCAATAACCACTTTCATAATGATGGAATGCACAATTCCAGACTATCATAACCACATAGCCAGGGCCTCGTGCAAAGACTACAAATAAGATTTTGTCAAGGCCTTGTGCCAAGACACTATTTTGTCTCATGAGACCTACCGATGCATTGAGGAGCTATATCGGACTCCACCCGTCACTTATTAAGTCCAATTCATTCCTCATATGAACAGGTTTAAACATAACATAGACATTCGTATTAAAACTAGCATACGAAATGTCAATACTTTAACCACAAACCATGAATGGTATAAAAATAGCACATCCACAGTCAAACATAACTCATTCAATACAATATGGAAGATTGAATTGTATCACATTAACCTAAATCAAGAATAATGAAGGATGTTGACATAGATGAAAATAATCATCAAAACTATTTGAGAGAAATATCCCCATTTTCCTTGAAATAATTTAAATGTCACACTATTTGTCAAGAAGCCGTTTAAAAATTGATTTTTGAATCAAAGTGTATCATACCACTTTGAAACTTTCAAAAGGAGTTTTAATTTCAAAACTTTAATGTCCATATAAATAAATCCTTAAAACCATTTTTTAAAACATGGACATTAATGAGCAAGATTTAGAAGAATAGGTCTTTAAAACATTTAAAAATGGTATTTTAGTTGGAGTTTATAACCAAAAGAGAGATACATGAATACAAATAATTTAGGTAATCAAAACATTGTAATATCATGATAATAAATGGATTCATGATACACTAGGTAAAAGTACATTATATACACCACATAAAAGTGATTTGGTTTATAACAACAAAGAAGTCTCAATGGAATATAAATTGATATGAAATCTCTCATAAAGGCTGTATCCTTAGGTTAAGGATAAATCAACGACATAATTATGTGTGAAAAATATAAATACACTAAATATGATTTGATATTCAGTGTAAAACAATCAAGGTACATTCACACATATTCTAGTAAAAACAACACTAATGAATTGGATGTTTATCTCAACAAATCGAGATTGAGTAAAAATTACTCTTATCAAGTTCATACTGATGACTTGAGAATTTATCAATGGATTGATTATGTGTATAAAAAGTATATCCACAGAAAGGGGAGTGGAAATTATGACATAATCAAATTAATAGTTATTCCACACATAATCTTGGAGTAAAATAATCGATGAGGTATGCGTAAAGCCGAATGAGTGGAAGTTGAAATTTCAAATTCCCTTATTGATTTGGTAACATAAACAACATACACCCATGAAATAAGTATCATACAATGATGATGTAAATATAAATGAATTAAAGTATATTACACAATGAATACAAACATGGGCAGTACACACACCACATGTAATAAATAAGTGGTGAACAATGGAATTATCACGGAATTAAAAGTGAGATAAGAAACCCCTTACCTTGTACTTTTCCTTGGTTGGGGGTAGGTTAACCTCATGTATAATGTTTAAATAATTGTTATTAAATTATTCATGAATCATATACATTAATATGATAACATATATGATCTTTTAACATTGCTTTGTTAATAATATCTTAGAATTATCGTCGTTTCGGGTGTTAACTTACTCATTTTCTTTTATATGTTTTGTTACGTAAGCAATGTTTATCATGGATAGGTTGTATCTTACTCATATCCAGAATTATATAAAGTTCTTAAACATTATTTTTAAATCATCAAATGGTAATTATACTTGAATGGATATGATGGAGAATGAATCTCATCGCGTTCGTGGAGACGGTAGTCCGTACGTACGCACGAGCGACAATATCATTCTTTTGATATTAAAATAATATATAATTGGATGGTATATTATATATAAAGAATCATTATCATGTTATATTTATTTTTTACATTAATTGTACATCATTATTATACCCATCCAAATAATAATATATTGAATAACAATTACACCACGACGTGGAGACGGTAAGCCGTACGTACGCACGTATGGTGACATGTTATTCAAAGGGTGGATAGAATACTGAATATGGTTGTACCATATGTCTAATAACATCACATTATATATAAGATACTGGAGTTATTATTTTATAATGGTAATAACAAAGAAAGAAGAAGTGGAAGAATAAAGGAACTTGAAAAGGGGTGGTGAAAACATTACCTCTTCTTCGGGTTCTTCCTTTTGATTTGATCAAAAGGGCTCCTTAGGTTGGCTTTATGATCAAACTAAGGCCAATAGGTTGTATTGAGGGAAATTGAGAGAGTATTTGGGCAGGGGTTGGCTGAACCAAAAGGCTTTTAAGGTGTGAATAAATGAGAAGGAGGAGTGCCCTTTTATAAGAGGGGTGAGGGGCACCTTTGGAAAAGCTAGAAATATTAATTTATAATAAATTTATATTCGGTTTATAATGGCTCCAAAGTTTATTATTCAAAGGTTAAGGTGTGGATAGGTCTAAAACCATTCAACCAATAGAATTTAGACAGGTTTGGGTTACTATATTAACTTTATCTTTTAGTTTTAACTCTTAGTTAATTAGTTTGACATTTACCATGTCACTTTGTATTTTTATATTATATAGTTAATAAACTTACTATATACATCCAAGAGAGCCCCAAGTGGTCCATTAATGATACACCTATCATGATATAAGTCTCTTGTCCGAACCTTAGATTTCTAAGAATTTAATATCAATTAATAATATAATATTTTTTTAAAAAACTCTTTTATGTCAATTTTGACACTATTCAATAGTTGATTTTTGTGAAACTCATAACAGAATAATTACTTCGAAAAAAGTAAATTAAATCAATCATAATATGTCATATTATCTTAGAAAATTATTTTAATTCATAAAAAGTCTCAAATTATATTTATTTTGGTATTTATAATATCAATTATACTAATTTTTTACTATTATGGTAATTACTGCATCATCATTGTGTCATAAATAAATTAAATTATTTAACGTCTAAAAATTATAAATAAAATATCATTATTTATTAAATCTTATTATATTTCTAATGAATATTTACAATCGAATTTATATTATGTATAACCCTATATTAAAAATGTTTTAGTAAATAAACTTTGATTTTAACTCTTTTAACTCTTCTTTGAATTAAATAATAATAAATGTCCTAATCTAATCCAAGTGGACCTAAATGATAATATTTTATTCCTAAGGTTGTGTTTGGTCGAGATACACTTGTCCAATAGAATTAGGACATGTGTTAGGGTAATATTAATATCATTTTTACCCTTAATTACCCTATTTACTTTTAACCCTGGTAAATAAAAGTAAAAAGTTACTATTCACCAAAAATTATTTTCATCTCATTGAACCAAATTTTACTTCTTGATATTACCCGTTTCTCTCAGATTTTCAAAATTCCATTCATATAAGCGGTAAAATTAAGTTTTATGAAAAATTCAGTTTTTTAACTACCACTTAGTAGTTTCACTATTCATCAAAAATTGATGTTTTTCAGAACAATGCCAAAATTTCACCCTAAGCTATAATTGATATTCCGAATTTAAAAATGTTTTCTATTTTAAAAAATTCCAAACATATAAGTTGCATTAATTAATTTTATAATTAATTCCCGCTGTCACAACAAATAGTGTGATTTTAAGAAACAATATATATCAAAAGATTGACTATTGTTTAGGCCCAATTTCAAAGTGAAATTAATTCTAATGAACACCATTGGATAAAATGGTAAAAATATATTCTAATTATACTTTGAAACCACTCAATAATATAATTTATCACTATAAATTATTTTGATTAAAAAAGTTGGTTTTAAGTATTTTTCACTATTCATAAAAATTAGAAGTTCTCAGAAAAATACCAAAAATTCATATTAGGATAATTTCGACATTCCGAAACCAAAAATGAAGTCCATTTTGAAATATAAAATATATATAATTTCAAAAAGTAGGTATTACTATTCATAACAGCTAGTTTGATTGGTTGTGGTGTGTTAGAACTCGATGTTGCGTACAACACATGCTATCACAATATTCAAAGAGAAGTGTACCGTAGAAGCTTGGGGTGTTACAGATTGTGTTGATCCTATAAGAGAATGATAGATGGGTCCTTTTTGATGTGTTTGATTCAACCCTACCTCAATCTGATTCCCGTTGTGGCCGGTATCACTAAAATTTTCTCTCCCTTTTTTAAAATGGACACAATTTTAAGTAAAAACAACAACTAACCTACGCAAATCTGACCAAATGCATTAGTATTGTCTTGATCTTTTATGAGAACGATCCATGGGTCCTTTGGGACTTGTACGAGTCAACCCCACCTCAATCTGAGGCACAGTGTCATCGGTATCAGTCAAAGTGTCTCTCTTTTGTTTAAAATAGACACAATTTTAAGCGAAAACGACAACTGGACTACGACCTGGACACCCCCCCACCCCTATGGACAAGCCCCACCCCCTTGAAATCCCCCTCAACCCCTTGTACACCCCCACCCCATGGAAACGCCCCTAGAAAGCCCCCCCCCCCCCCCCACTTCGGACATCCCCCCCCCCAGGACACCCCCAACCCCCTGGACAACCACCACCCCCCTGGACGGCACCCCCACCCCTCCTAGAAACCACCCATCCACCTAGATACCCTCACCCCTCTGGACACCCCCCACCCATGGACAGCCACCCCCACCCTCCCGGACACCATACCACCCCCCTTGGACATCCCCACCAACCCCCTGGAAAGCCCCCCCCCCCCACCCCCCGACACACTGTTCACCAGCCCACCCCCCTGGACACCCCATAGACAGCCCCCCCCCCCCCCACCTAGACCCCCCCTCCTTGGACACCACCCCACCCCCCTTGGACGCCCCCCCCCCCAAACCTCCTGGACCCCCCTCCCACCCCCCTGGACACCCCCACCGCATGGACACCCCTATCCCCCCTGGACACCCCCATCCCACCCTCTTGGACACCACCCCACCCCCTTGGATATCCCCACTAACCCCCCGCACCGCCCCCACCCCCTGAATACCCCCCCTGGAAATCCCCCTTGACACCCTAGACACCACCCCACCCCCCCCCCCCTAGACACCCCCATGGATAGCCCCCCCCCACTGGACACCCCCACCCCCCTGGACACCCCCACCCTCCTTAGACAACCCCCAACCTCTTTCCCCCCCACCCCCCTGGACACCCCTTTCCCATCGGACACCCCCATCCCCCCAGACACCCCCTACCCTCCCTTGGACAGCCACCCCAAACCCCGAAACAGCCCCCCAACCCCCTGAATTCTGAATTGAATTCTTTATGTACTTAATTAACTTATGAATTATGTGTTAATGGTGTACAATTATACTTTTTGTATGTGTATACATGGTGTAATTAGCTTATGATATATGTGTTAGTTTTGTATGGGTATACTTATTGAGATGCTGAATTTTTGCTGGTGTTGTTTGGTTGTGCTACTGCAGAATTTTTTGGAGTAACAGACAGGGCATTTATCAGTACTTTTTTAGCGCTGATAAATGGAGCCTTTATCAGTGCTAAAAAGGAACTGATAAAATTCACCTTTATCATCCCTAAAAAGGTGCTGATAAACTCCACCTTTATCAGTGCTAAAAAGCGCTGATAAAGGGGTTTTTTATCAACACCTTTTTAGCGTTGATAAAGTTCCCCTTTATTAGCCTTCTTTTTAGCCTTGATAAAGGGAACCCCCCCCCCTTTATCAATGATGAGCTTTACAGCGCTTTTTAGCTCTGATAAATCCCATTTTGAGTGCTGATAAAGACCATTTTTGTAGTAGTGGAAGCTTGAGTTTGGTTTTTGGGGATTGACGCAAGGGTTTTTCACATTAGGAGAAACTGTTCGACAAGCATCCAATATGGTTCCGGAATCGAGCAGTGGCATATTGCATGGTTGGTGCATGGTTTGTCAAATTGTGCATCCAACCCGTGCATCTTACCCAAATCATTAAAAATGTGACATTCCAAGTTTTCCCCTCTGATTTTTTAACCCTAATTTAGGTTTCTCCTTATTTTTGTTGTTCTTTTTGTGGGTCATAAGTTTCCACATTGGACTATTCGTAAGTAGTTCCATGGTGTTAGTCGGGTTCTTATGGTGGGGAGAACCCTCTCATGTCCTCTCATTGTTCATCATGTTGTAAATTCTATTATAGTTGGTCAGGTGTGACTCGTGAAGTGAAAGGTCACCTCGATGATCATGGTTTCATTTGGATTCATTTGAATTTCGGACCTATTTTTTTTTACAATTCATTTGGGTGACTTTTTGGAGGTAGAAAGTATTTTTTGTGGGGAGAATTGTCACACCCCGATCACAGTTTTCATTTTTTATATTTATTTTTCAATGTTGGATCTTTTGGTTGAGGATTGGTTTGATTTTCTAACTAAATTCATTGTGTTTTGGTGGTTTTGGTTTTCTTCTAGTCTTATTTATGGTTATTATGAATGTTATTGGGAGAAAGTTCTGTGGTGGAGAGTTTGTGACACCCACAGTGTCACTATATTGTGTTTAAATCATTCACGGATAATTGGGTGGGATTCCCTAGTGTTTGGGGTGTCATTTGAGTTTTTTGGACAATTTTTCTGGTCACACAATTTGGGAACAGTTTTCCCAAACCATGAAACTTAAACCTACAAAGTTACAGAACATTTCAAGTAGAATTTTCATGGTTTTCTCATGGTTTACAAAACTGTTCAGCAAAAGTGTGCATCCCATTATGGGATTAATAAATTTTAGCCTAAAAATCTAATTTGAGTGATTCTACTGCCCAGTTGAATATATATGTTTTTTATATATACCATAGGTAACCCCCCCCTCATTATCCTTTGTTTTGGGCCACTTTTTGGGAGACTTCTCATCAAATGTTTGTGGTTATTCGTGGTTTTTTCATCAAATCTCCACCATACCTCTTCTCCTCTTCCCCCTCTATCATTTAATGGTTATGTCTTGTCTTTGTTATTGTTTTGAAAAACCCTATATGTTAGTTTTGATGTGTGTGTTGTGTTTATTTGGATTCTAGGGTGTGTGGTTGGTCTATGAGGCTTAGATCTCTCCTCTCTGAAGGTTTCATTGCATTCGCACACCATCGAGGTAGGTGTTTCCATTATATATCTTTGTGTTTCATTCCATTGACACTTGTGGATTTTTTAATAATATAGATATGTGATTCAAATGATTTTAATATATTTTTATTTCTTTGGATAGTGTTTTTATGTTGGTTAAAATTGGTGAAAGTTGGTTTTCAAAGGATTTCGTATATGTGCCTATATGTATATACCTACAAAGTGTTTGATAAAATGTCTATTGTTTTATATGTATGAAATAGAGCCCTTGTTATATTATTTGGACTTGTTTATAATTGTTATCTTGGTTAAAATGATGGATTATTCTTGATGTGGGACTTGGGTACCTCATTATGGTTTGATTAATTGTGTAAAAATGCATTAGAAAGGTTTTTCCTAGTTTTAAAATAAATAGTGGTTGCATTGTAATGGTGTTTTTTTTGTATTTTTTTAAAGGAAAGTGGTATCTCTGGAAAGTGGTTTTTGGGGGTTATTTCAAAGATATATAAAGTTTGGAATCATATGTTGTCACATCCATGAGTGCACAAGGTGCACACATGGATGGGCATTCAAATGAAGATGGCACATAAAAACAATGTTTTCATTAAATCTTAGTTTCTCAAATGGATTCTCTATCATTATCTATTCCTCTTCTAAAACTGGTTCCTGAACCCTTATATGTAATTTTGGTTCTTCAAAATGTGGTTTTAAAAGTGGTTTCAATAGTTTCCATATATTTAGGGCCATTTGTCCCTGAAATATGTTTTGGTGGTTGTTGGTACCCATTTGGCATTTTTATAGATAAAAGAAATATTTTTTGATGACTTTGGGAAATGATGTGGAAGTGGAATTGTAAATGAATTTTATTTCTAGAATTTTAAGTCCCAATTGAATCTTTTTAATGTTGTTAAAGGAATGTGGTTTAGAAAATGTTAATGCCCAATTGGCAACTTAAAGTGTTTTACAAAATGGTTTGAATTTGTATATGGTGTAGCAGCCCAGTTGGAACCTTGATGTTGTGAAATGTTTGGATATATATAAATATATATATATATATATATATATATATATGTGGGGGTCACCTCTATAGGAGGTATTTCCCTTTATGGGTTGTCGTATATTGGTGTCTATGTTTGGGATAGGAAAGTGTGGTGACGATAGGTAAGATGAGTTATGCATGTGTTGGCCTCCTACTTACACAACTTTTCTACCACCATGGCTTTTTAGGACTCTTTTAGATGATTGAATGATGGTATCTTATCAGCCTCTATTAGAAGGATTGGTACCCTCATAGATTTTTTGACATTCTAGGAGGGCTTCGCCCCTAGAGTGGCTTGGATAGAGCCGCCATTTGGTTATTGACTTAGGGGTTTCACAATACGTTGGCAGGTGGTTCCAAACTGAGTATATTCAAGGATCTTCTAGGAATATTTATGATCTTTCGTGGTAATTATTATTTTTATTTCTTTTTTACATTATGTTTCAATATTTTCTAGTTTTCACAATTATCTATTTGTCATCATAACCCTGGTATTCATTATTTTTTGTTTTGTTTATAAATTGGTAATCTGTTTTGGAAATGGTATGTGGCGTGTGTTGGATTTTAAAACTGGAGGATGCTACTGTTTAGTAAAATGTGAACAACCTTATTTTTATAACATTTTTTTAAGCTAGAGTTAATGGATTGTTTTGGGAAAGGAAACACATGGATTCTTTGGTGATTTCATACATAACTATCTAGATCACACCCTAATTCTATCACTCGGTGTCGGTAGACCTGAGTTGTTTTGTAGGTTCATCTTTTGTTTAGGATTCCTGGCTCATGTGCTTGTTGTTAGAGCAGGGTTTTTATTGTGGTTGAAGATTACCAAGAGGTCACCCAGAGATCTCATGGTAGCTGTTTAGTTTCATTATTTTAGTTTCAGTTGTGTATTTAGTTTTATGTTTCTTTAGCTATTGTAGCTGAATCTTTTTATACATTTATTTTAGATTTAGTTATGGTTGGCTCTTCCACTTATTCAGTTATTTTATTTTTATCCTGGTTTATTAGGATAAATCATTCCCATTTATATTGTATTGATGCCTAGAACTAATTTCCAGTCTGTGGGGATCGGGAACGCCCTTAGGGCCATGTCTCGGACTGGGTCAGGTGTCGGGTTGGATGGCATCCCGGTCTAGTTTTTAACAGGGAACAATGATGTTCTAAAAAAATATTATGTTTTATTTTATGTTTTCAAATTTAATTTCATATTTAAGTATGTATATATTTTTATAAGATTACTAAAGTATTTTATCCTTTAGGATGTAATGGATTGTATGTGGTACCAATGTAATAAAGTAAGAATCAGCTTTGGGATACTAGGATCGGGGTCTTTATAGTTGGAATCAAAGTAAGTTAAGTAGAAACAGTGGGAATTTGATTTAGGAAAACATGGATTAAGGAACAAACTATTATTAATGACTTTATGGATAATTCCAATTATAGTAGAACATCCTAAAGTTTTGATAAAGTATAAATTAAGTGGTTTTCGTAGAAATACATACATGTCTAGATACTGTAATTGGACATGGTTTTGGCACAAATACATCTAGGGGTAATAACCTCAAAAAGAGTTGCTCGAATATATCTAAACCATCATTCTGGTTCACAGTGAGTGTGCCCTTGCTATGCACCTAATTTAACACTCTCAGGGATATAATTGGGTAAATTCACATTTTTTACAAACCATTATAAAGTATTTGAATAAATGATGATTATGAATGACCTTGTATAAAACTAAGGTGTCATAGGTTGAAAATAATTTGTCATGACTTAGACATCCTATGAATGATTTTTCATGATCAATATCACTGATTAAAAATGCTTGATTTTTATTCTAACCTATTTGGTTTTCATAAGGGATTGCATATAGAACTTTGAATTTGAGGTGGTGATATGAATTCTCAAATATTTAATTAAATTATTTGATCATTGTTATATTTATTCCTTTATATCATGAAAATTCTCTAGGGATATTATTTCCTATTCTAAATAATTAGATGTTTAAGTTGGTGGTGAAAACACCTAATGGTAGGATGACCACATATTAAGTCATGGATCCTATATGACATCATTTTATGGAAATGTTATTCCTAAAGATCTTGTAATTCTTTATATAGTTTTTATTTGATGTAGTTTTGGGTATGGATGGGTTGTCTTGATATAGAACCCATATCAATTGTCGAGTAATGGAGGTTACAATTGTTATTCAAAATAAACCTGCAATAATCTATTAGTGTGAGGATGAACCTAAAAACCCAATGGATATTACTTCCATAATATGGGTGTTTCTTCTTATTCATAAGGGATATTTATCTCAAATGGTTGGGGAGAAACTCAATATTGAAAATGTTCCTATTATTCAAGAATATGCTAATGTATTTCCAGATGAACTGTCTAGTCTTCCCCTGAATCATTAAGTTGAGTTTTCAATAAAACTAATGCCTAGTTATGCACCTATTTCAAAGAATCTATATAAAATGGCCTCGATTGAGTTGTAGGAATTAGACAAGAAACTCTAGTAGAATCTAGATAAGGGATTCATTCTACCTAGTGCTTCACCATGGGGTACACAAATTCTTTTTATTAAGAAGAAAGATGGGCCAATGCATCCTTGTATTGATTATTGGGAACTTAACAATATCACAATAAAAAATAAGTATCATATTCCCCATATTGATGATTTTTTTGATCAATTTTGATGATATATTTATTTTTCCAAGATTTATCTTTAATATGTATATCATCAGCTAAGGGAAAATAAGAAGTATATACCCAAGATAGCCTTCCATAAGAGTTATGGTCATTATGAATTTATATTAATGTTATTTGGACTTACCAATGCTCCTATTATCATCATGGATTTAATGACTAGAGTCTTTAGATATTTCCTAGATCAGTTTTTGGTAGCCTTTATAGATAATATACTTATATATTTAAAGTGTAAAAAAGATCATGTTGAACATTTTAGACTTGTGTTGAAGACCCCAATGAAGGATAATTTGTATACTAAATTCACCAAGTGTAAATTTTGGCTTCAAAAATTTTCATTCATGGGTTTATATAATCTTAAATGAGGTTATATAAATGGATTCTTTAAAGGAAGAAGTTATTAAGAAATGTCCTAGACCAACTTTGGTAAAAAAAAATCCATAGTTTTCTTAGGTTAGTTAGATACTATCAATGCTTTGTGGGATATTTCTCATCACTATCTAATCCACTCACAAATTTGAATTAGAAGGTGTTTAATTTCTTATGGATAGATGAATGTGAAGATAATTTCAAGGAACTAAAGATAAGGTTGGTCAACACGAATATTATTATACCACCTTATAGTGGAGAAGGGTTTGTCATATATATTGATACATCAAAGAAGGTATTAGGATATATCCTCATGCAGAATTACATGGTGATGGCATATGCCTCCATCCAATTAAAAATTCATGCAAAAAATTACCCAACTCATGATTTGGAGTTGGCATCGGTAATTTTTTCATTGAAGATATGGAGGAGTAATATGTATGGTGAAAGGTGTAATATATATATATATATATATCATAAAATATTTAAGTACATATTTACATGGGAAGGGTTTAATATGAGATATGTAATATGGTTTCAGTTATTCAAATATTATGGTTACTCGATACATTACCACCCCATGAAGGTGAACAAGGGGGTTGATGCTCTATGTCAGAAAGGCTATTATAGTTTTTCCATGATGGGGATTGAAAGAAATCAAATTTTTTTGTATTTTTAGAAGTTGAATCTTGAAATCATGAGGAACGGGAATAGTTATTATCTTTATCATATGAATGTTTCTAAAAGACCAACCCGGGTCAACCATACTAGTCACCCAAGTCATCCCATCACAGGGTGGGGGAAAATAAAGACAATAAAATCTAGTCTCATATATAAGAAAACAAGAAAACCCACCAGATTATAAAGAGAAAACAATAGAAGATACAAATAATACAAATAGGATAAACTATAAATAAATACAAGTCTAGAAAATAAGCCTCCATGTGGCCAAATATCACATCTAAACTATTTCAAAATGAAACAGTAATGTAAAGATAAGCCTTCATACTACATAATACTCTTTAATTTAGATATATCCTATGAAAAAAGGTCTAAATACACCCACATAAATAATTAGGGTGTGATAAGTATATCCCATTAGGATACCACCAAAATATCTATACAAGTTCTAACAATAGGAATTTACAAGTACAAGATTTAAAACAAAATAGTTTTATAATAATTTTTATAAGTAAACAATTTGAAATCCTTTTTACAACAATCCTTGAGTTTACACAAATTGAATAAAATGTTTCCAAATCCATAAAAAAGTATTTAAATATACCAAAATATAAATAAACATGTGATCCAATATCCATGAAATAAATTATCATGTAATAAACAACCAGAAAAAAACAATGCACCTACCAGCCAGGCTCTAGCCTATGGGGTAATGTGTACTAGACCTTCACAATCATAAAAAGTCATAAGGTCAGATCCAACTAACATTTAGTCCAGCCATAGACCATCAACATATAAAATATTACCTCTTAGTGGTGTCACACATACTAAGGATATATTTGTATCTATCTCAACATACCAAAGGTTACCTTTGTGAAATGTTTGTCAATTTCAATTTTAAAAACCATGCTCAGTTTTTTGTAGAACTATTTCAAATTCATTTCAATATGATTTAGGGTTTGAAAATACATTTTCCATTTTTAAATCAATTATATTCTATTTTCAATTTAATTCCCCTTTTCAAATGAGAACCCATTCACTTTTCAATTTCAACACATTCAATTCCATTTCAAATCTTCTGAAATTAATATGAACAACCAACAATTCTAGAAATCTGAACAATTGAACAGGTCCACCAACCTCAAAAGAGTAGAAAATCAAACTTCCTTTAGTAATGGGGATTGGAAAACATGATATCTACCTTCATAAGATAAGGCACGACCAAAGACCAGAGATATAAAACACATAACCCTGCTGATCAATTGCTGAACGAATCAATCCTGGTGGAAGGAAGACACCCAAAATCACCAAGGGTAAGATCTCTACCCAAGAGGAGAATGATGGAAAAAATAAATGAGCCCTCATACACCCACACAAAAATCTAAAAACTGGAACTTGAGGAATTACATGGCATGTAATCTTTTACACGTTGTGAATCCTTTTTATTGTATATTGTGCTGAAAAATGTGTCGCCTTTTTAATTAAAAATCATATTTCACATTACATGACATATAACCCTTACACGACATGTAAATTCCCATACTATGAATTCAACTCACAAGATGATTTTTTCTAGAATTACAGATCATGAACCTGAGTTACACATTGTGTAACTATCCAATGAATAGAAAAAAATTGAGGGAGAAGTTGAAAAATACAACAAATACATGACTTCCCTATTATAGATATCCTCCCAATTCAGAGCCAAAAATACTCACCCAATGAAAAAAGGGAAACCCAAAAAAAATATTTTAATATACCTAAAAGAAAGGTAATGTGGTGTTATAATCTCTCCACCATACAATATTTTTGTCCCCATAAAAATCTCAAGATTTTGGATCCAAAAAATATCATTCCATCACTTCTGCATCAATTAATCTTGCTCCCACATCTCATGGAGATCATATCTGCACTGCCACAGTACCCAGAAAAATTGAATCATTTTATAGGGAAGTACCTTATCCTGGTGATTGATAATGTGAATTGAATACTCAACCAAAGTGGTATTGGGATTAAGAACAACATCCTCTCATATAATCACATGGTAAGGATATTTTATATACCTCCTCAACTGTGAAACATGAAACACGTCATGTATAGAAGTCAAGCCATATGGTAACAGTAACTGATAGACCACCCTCCCTAGTTGCTCAACAGTATCAAGGGGGCCTACAAACCTCATTTCAAACTTACCATACATACCAAACTGACGATGTCCCAAGTGAGGTGACACTATGAGAAATATCTAATCACCAACCTCAAACACTAGTGACTGATGCTGAAGGTATGCATAATAGTTTTGTTGACTCTATTACATGATCAAATAACTATGGATCAACTGCACTACCTCTATTGTCTCAGGAACAATTCCCAACCCAACCAAGGACCACTCTCCTAACTCTTCCTAGTATAAGAGATATCGACATGGACGCCCATACAAAGCCTCCAAGGGCTCCATCCTGATTGAATCCTAATAATAATTTTTAAAGTTGAACTCAAACAATGGAAAATTTATATTCCAAGATCCACTAAAATAAAGAACATAAGCCCGAATCATATCCAAAAAAATGGATATCCCTCTCTATCTTTTCATCTGTTTATGTATAATAATATGTGCTCAATTTAAACTAGGAACCCATTTCATTCCACAAAACATACCTAACAATGGATGTAAACCTCAAGTACCTATCATAAATAACTACAGATGGAACCCCATGAATCTTTACAATATCTCAGACATATATGTCCCCATAATTTTTCACTTTCATCATTTACTTTATTGAAAATACATGTGATGATTTAGTGAGTATGTCAACAGTCACCAAAATCACATCCTTCCCAATTGGAGTCTATGGAAAACCAAAAATTAAATCCATGGAAATATCATCCCATTTCTATACCATAATGGGTAAAGGCTGCAAAAAATTTCAGGTCTCCAGTGTTCCGCCATAAGTCTTTAACATGTGAGACACCACGATACAAAATCTGAAACTGATTGCCTCATTCCTGGTCACCAATAACGATGTCTCAAATCATGGTACATCATTGTATCCCCATGGTGCATAGACCAACCTAACCATTGTCCACTATCTAGAAACTCATTTCTCAAGTAAAACTGAACAACCAACCTGCTATGGAAGCACAAAGCTCTATTGGGAGACCATGATAACTCACACGAGGCCTCCCCACCATTTAGGATTTCTCATAAGAATCAGATCTCAGTGTAGGGAATATGCTAAAGATGAAATCTCTCATAAAAATAAAATCCATACTTTATCTAATTCAAGAAAACTTATCCACTAACCTCCTTTACTCCCAAGATTATCTCAGCAAACAAGCTCAATAGAGACCATTTCTCAACTGATTTCTTCACTGTCAATAATTTTATACTCAATGCGTCGGCAAACATATTTCCTTTCTCATGGGTATATATGATATCAAAATCAAAATTACGAAGATACCCAACCCAGATATTTGTTTAAATTTCTTATCTCTATGAGTGAAAATATACTTCAGGATTTTGTGACTAGAATATACCGTAAAATGTTCTCCAAATAGATTATTATCCCATGTGTTTATAACAGGCATAATAGTAGCCAACTGAAGATCCTGGGTAGGGTAGTTCTTATCATGAGGTCATAACTGTTGTGATCCATAATCAACAACCTATTTCCCCTAAATCAAGAGACAACCCAAACCTATACCAAAAGCATTTCAAAAAACATCATAACCTGATCCTGGTTTCAGAAGAATCAAAATTGGTTCTAATGTAAACCTCATCTTCAGATCCTCAAAATATATATAATGCTTTTCAGCCCATTCAAATATTAAACCCTTAAAGGTTAAATATATCATTGAAGATGTGATATTAGAGAAGTTCTGAACAAACTAACTCTAGAAACCTTCCAATCCCAAGAGTATTTCGATCTCAAAAAAGTTTCTAGGATTATC
This sequence comes from Viscum album, assembly GCA_963277665.1. Lineage (NCBI taxonomy): Eukaryota > Viridiplantae > Streptophyta > Magnoliopsida > Santalales > Viscaceae > Viscum > Viscum album. The sequence goes on from OY728129.1 coordinate 418,279,618, forward strand.
CTAATACATAAATTCCTTCACATTTTCAAGATCAACTGAGATTATCCTCTCAGATATCACATGCCCCAAAAAAATAAATTCTTGAATGAAAAACCCACAATTGGAAAGCTTACCATACAAAAAATGTTCCCTGAATGTTTGAAGAATGATATCCAAATAGTCTATGTGCTCCTCCTATGACTTGGATTATACCAAGATTTCATCTATGAAGACAAAATTAAATTATTCCAAGGACCAAAGGAAGATTCTGTTCGTTAAGGCTATAAACATAACAGGAGCGTTAGTGAGACTGAATGGCATAACCAACAACTTGAAATTCCCATATCAACTCTGAAACGTTTTCTTGGTTATATCATCCTCTCAGACTCTCAAATGGTGGTACCCCAACTACAGGTCAACAATAGAAAACCAATTATCCCCCCTCAATTGATCAAAGAGATTATCAATTATGGTTAAAGGATACTTTCTCTTAATAGACACCCGATTCAACTTCTGATAGTTAATAAAAATTGTAAGACTTCTATCCACCTTATTAGAAAATATTATAGGAGAATAACATGGTGAAATGCTAGGAAAAATAAATGATTTCACCTCTAGGTCCTCAATCTGGACATTAAGTTCCACCAGCTCAACAGGTTTCATTAAATAGGATGTAATAGAAATGCAATAAATCCATGTAACATGACAATAGTAAAGTAGACATATCTCTATGGCACCAATACAAAAAAATATGAAAAGACATCAAGGTATACACACATAACAGAAGGTATTTGACCACCCAATCATGGTTAAAATGCATCAAGAAACATTTATGAAAAATGTAATGAGATTAAACTAGAATAAAGAATAATCAGGCCTACCCTTCGCGATATAGAGTGTCACTCACCCTGAAAAACATGAGTGACCTCATCGGTGGATAAGGATTTCACCCAGTAGTGATAACAATCTATCTGGTCATTTACACTAATCATCCAATCCATGCTAATGACCAGGTCAAAGATGTCAATATTTGGCACTAATAAGTCCCAAACCACCTCAAAGTCACCTATCACCACCCGACACATGGGAAATTTAAAACCTTGTTCATATATCTTTCCCAAAGGTGTGGAAAGATCCAAAAAGAACATCCTAAGCTCTAAAAACAAACCCAACACATCAACCAACTTTGATGATATAAAATAATGGGTAAAACATATATCAAAAAAATCTATCACCATAGAAGAATAAATAAATATCGTACCTCTAATAGTCTTTGTCCCACCTTTAGATTCCTCTAGAACACACTCTGTTACATAAAGTCATCCAGAATTTTCCACTTAGACATCCCCCTTGGTATAAGAATGAGAACCACCACCCTTGGAAGCATAAACCTGAACCTGTGACCCCTTGGTGAATGTGGATCCCATCTTACTGCTTCGGGACATCTTATCACATAAACGCTTTAGATGGCCAGATCACCCACAAAAATGAAATGTTCTAGGAGCCTCCATACACTGAGGCCTAGTATGAACATTCCTTACACACTGGTATCAAATAAACTATTTTTTCCCTATAGAATCCCCTGAGAATTTTCTTATTAAAAACCGGCCAATCTTGTGCTTTATTTTTTGACCAAAATAAGTACCATGTATAACTGCTGCACCCACTGAAGCTCCGCCCAAGCCTATCCTTCTAGATATGTCTGCCTCATCCAAATCCACTTTATACACTACTGCCACAAAAGATAGAAGGCCTAAAAGAACTATAATTGACTAAACATTAGCCCTCAGCCCCGTCTCAAAACCTTGAGACTTCAGGTAATCATTGGTGACAAGCTTCAGTTCCAGATGCACCAACTCAAGAAAGTGGGTGCAGTACTCTAGAATAGTATGTTCCCTTGATCCATGGTTAGAAACTCCTAGGTATTTTCCACATGTAAAGTATCAGGATAAAACTATTTATTAAGAACCTATATATTAATTTTAGGTATGGAACTTGATCTCGGGTTGTTTTTTTGGAAAAAGGATGAAATGGGAAATTTTCTAAGTACACACCATATACTCGGGTACTACGTACAGCTACGTACTGGCTGTGTAACGGCCGAGTACATGGTTGTGTGGTGACATGGTATACCTCTTAAGGTAGGTTTCAGTTAAGGATACTACATTGAAGGTACTATTAATGAGCACACCATGTACTTTTTTTTGATAAATCATATCAGGGTCGCATCTTATCTTTGGAAACACCTTCTTCTTCCCGTTTTTTCATATAGGAGCACGACAGAAGGGCAGAAAAACTCCGAACTCCTTTCTATCCTCTGTCCAAGCTCCGATTGAGATACTTTAGGGTGCATTGGAATCCCACCAATGAGTTCTCAATTCATTTAGATCCTTTCTTCCTAATTCGTCCTCTCTTGTGGGTTATTCAAGGTTGGTTATTTTTCACCTTTTTTAGATCTATGTAATTCTAGGCTGATTCAAGGGCCAACATTCAAGAATATCGATCATGATACATCAAGGTAGGTGGTTTTTTCCATTCATTGTTCATCTTTGGATTATATATGCTTAAATATCCGCATACCCACATTTGGGGTATTGTGTGTTTTGGAATTAAACCTTGTTTATTACCTGTTATGGTTTGATTATTTAATAAAGGGTTTTTGATTATTCATGAGGTTCAATAATATGTTGTGGGACACCCCATGGGTGTGTTTCCCTTGTTTTAATGATTATGGTCATTTGGTCTAGATTTCTTGTTAGGTTTTCCTTGTTTTCCATTCCTTTTTTTGTTAGGATGGAGTTACTAATTATATGAGATTCATGTGATGTGCATTGTGGAAGGTTAAACAAGGGCAATTTGACTGTGAGGGCTTCCCATGGTAGGGTCATTTATGTATGTTTTACTGTTATGTTGACCCATGGGTATTGCCTGTGTGAGCTTCCATGTGGTCATCGACTCGGGGGGTATAGACCGTGAGAGCTGCCCAGGTGGTCGCATCTAATATATTTGATGTTATGTTGACCAAGGGGTATTGACTTTGAGACCTTCCCAGGTAGTCATTTGTAAATGAAGTATTTTTATGTTAGAAAAAAGGGGTTAGACCATGAGATCTACCCAGAGAGTCTTTATTAAATGAATTGTTATTATGTTAGACCAGGGGGATTAAACTTTGAGAACATTCCCAAAAAGAGACGTTTTTTAATAATTGAATGAAGGTGATGAGTCTACCAAGACAAAGCACAAGCTTGGACTCGGTCTTACTTGATTGTTTATATGGTCTTATGGGAAGTATGTTTGTTACTATTACACTAGGTATATATATATTAGGATAGATCCCAAGTTTTACATGATTCAATGGATTGAATAATAAATGTAAATGAATGTAATTGAAAACTGTGGGATTATTTAATTTTGAGTGCTTTCTATTTTATTGCTTAATTCCTGAATATTACCTATTATATATATAGTCACTGAAAGTTAGGCATAAATATTTTGGTGGTTTCTTACTGGGATTCATCTCACACCCTATTTGGGTCATGATTTTGGATCCAAATAGATTATATGGTTGCAGGTATAGATAAGGGAAAGTGTCCTTCTTCATAAGGTACTTGATTGTTGTTGGAGCTAGATATCATGGGACCAACATGAGGCTTTAGATGTTTTTGGAGTTTACTTTATTTTCTCTACATGGTTTATGCATTGTATTTATTGCATTGTGACTTTTTTGGATTCTTTCCTAGATTCATGTGACATTCATCATTTATATATATGCTCTCATTGTCTTATTATAATTAGTCTTCCATTGTTTACTTCTGTTATATGGTATTAATGATTTTTATGTTGTTTTATATTTATATTCCATTGTGTATACTCTTCCCATGAGGTAATAGTTTTCCCAATGTCTTACCTTAGCCCTCACTGCTAGCCGACAGCCTCTGGCATTTGGGGAAATGTGTTTGAGTTTATGTGACCAACCGGGTTTGAGGAACCTTTGGGCAACACCTAGATCTGGGTTGTTACAAAGTGGTATTATGGGATTTTCTTTTCTAATTTTCCTTAATATTTGGAGCCTATATACTGGGATAGGAAGGAATAGGTATTTGGTAATAAGTTGTTCCCAGAAGTAGCTAACCTGTGTATAGGGAAAAGCTAATTTTCCTCGAATATTGTAATTTTTATGGTTTTGCAATTGTTACAGTTGATTTGATTTCATTGTTGGTTGATTCACTTGATTTGTGTTGTTATCGTTGATATCATTGTGGTTCTATTTCTTTTGTAACCTGATGAGATGAGGGTATTCCATCTCATGCATCATATAGCCACTTGTTAGAGTTCACATGTCATGCATTCTTGTCATTCCATATAGGGTGTAATACTGATTTCATGTTGTTGTGATAGATGTTGTGATAGATATTCATGTTGTTGTGATATATGTAGTAATAGAATAACTTCTATTTTGATAGGGTATTGGTATATGTAACGTTTTAATTATATGGATTCCAATATTTGGTCCCTAAGGTGTTATGGGCCCTCTTGGATCAGAATTTGGTGGATCATGTTTGAAGTTTAATTGAATTATTTTAAGATATGATATGAATAAGGATTCCAAAATTTTATTTTTAGGGAGTATGGTCTCTTACAGATCAGAACTAGGCATTCCTTGGCCAAAATTTTAAGGTTTTGGGGTTCCGGAGTAGTTTTAGAGGCTTACTGTTTGGAAACCCAGACAACACGGTGTGTGATGTTATAAACACATGTCATGTGTTCTCCGGTTCTGGAAGAAACAAATTTTCTTAAGTACACGCCGTGTACCATATGTACACATCATGTAGTTGTTGACCGTGTGAACGACTATATGAGAAGAGATGCGGGGTTTATAAATGTTTGGTAGAACATGCTATGTACTGGGAGTACACATCATGCTGTAAAAGACCAGGTATCTGAACGTGTGACTAACGAAACGGGTGGATGAAACATAGGAAGTACATGTCATGTCTAGCTTATACATTCCATGTAGAAATCAATCGTGTATCCGGTCGTGTGACTAATAAAAAGGTTGGATGAAACTTAGGTTGTACATGCCATGTCTAGATTATACACACCATTTAGAAATCAACTGTGTATCCAGTCGTATGACTAACAACATGGGTGGATGAAACTTAGGTTGTACATGTTGTGTCTATCTTATACACGCCATGTAGAAATCAACCATTTATCCAGATATGTGACTAACGACACGGGTGGATGATACTTAGGTTGTACATGTCGGGTCTAGCTTATACATGCCACATAGAAATCAACCTTGTATCCAACCATTTGACTAATGGAACAGGTGGATGAAACTTATTTTATACACGTTGTGTCTATATTATACACACCATGTAGAAATATACCGTGTATTCAGCCATGTTACTAATGACATGGGTGGATGGAACTTACGTGGTACATGTCATGTCTAGGGTGAACACGTCATGTAGTGTTAAATTATGAGAGAACTATGTAGTTCTAAACATGTAGAAGAATTTGGGTAGGAGGGAATATTCAAGTACACATCGTGTATTAGGAGGAAAACACCATGTGTATGGGGTGTTACACGACTAGGTTGGCAGAGGTACACACCCATGTTAAGGATTAATGTAATATGTTGTGTAGTGGTTCTACACACCATGTAACCTCCTTTTGTAAAACTTTAATTCTTTCCTTATCATGTTCATTTATTGAACTTATAAGTTACAGTCCTTAATAATCTTGAACTGAGGTATGCCCTTGACCTTGCAGAGTCATTCCACTGAGAAGTCCTCCTATTGTATGCTAGATACAAGGTGATGATCAGACACTAGAAATGGTAGATCAGGGACTATCAACAGATCCTCTCATCATGCCCATCATGTCACCAGCTGTTATACCAGAAGAAGGTGTTAATACACAGTTTTGTGAAAGCTTTATGAGGATGATGCAGATGTTTCAGGGAGCACCAAATCCTGCCCTAACTATGGTAGAGTTGATGTGGGTGTTCCAGACGCAGCATCCTCCTACATTTTCAGGGGATGGAGGACCACAGGCAATAGAGTCATGGTTGGAGGCCATTTTTTCTAACATCGAGCATCTAGAGACACCTCTTGAGAGGATGGTGAATCTCTTAACTTACATGTTGCGTGATTCCACCAAGAGATGGTGAGATGTTATCTCATGGGTGGGATGTCATCAGGATATGGCTTGGGAAGAGTTTCAGAGAGCCTTCTACAATTACTTATACCCCAAGAAATTGAGGTCCAATTGATCTCAGGAGTTCGTGCATTTGGAGTAGAGCACTCTATTAGTGATGGATTATTCATCTCTCTTTACGGATCTTCATCGCTTCACACCCATTTTGGGAGGTGACGAGTTGTAACTGGCTAGGTGGTTTGAGGATGGTCTTAGGTATGACATCCGATCACAGATGAATTTTTTTAGGATGACTTTGGTGACTTATATAGTAAATTAGGCACTGATTACCAAGTGCAATATGAGGGATTTAGGAGCTAATAGCCAAGTCGGTTCAGCATCCAGGGTTAATACTCCTTCAATCGATAACAGGATGCACCTTAGGGAGGTTACACACGGTGGATATTATAGTAGCAAGGATGTTTCTTCAGGTAGTTATGTAGTGTGCTACCAGTGTGGAAGGAGTAGGAATATGAAGACACATTGTATAAGGGACCCAGTCAAGTGCTGATCTTACGACACGATTAACCACATTCATCATTTTTTAGGATGTTCTCACTAGAAGAAAGTGGGAAGGGATTTGTTATGAATCCACATTTAGGAGAAGCACCACCAGTTTCTCATCCGTTTGGGAATGGGAGTTCGTCTGGATGTTTAGGACAAGGAGGTGGTTGTGGTCATAGTAGCCAGATGGAATGTTTTTAGTGATAGCAGGGTGTATCAGCTCAAGGTAACCAGGCAGGGTCATAGGGCTGTAGTATAGGTCATAATTTTACAATGGAGCAGACCCAGTAAGAGGAGGATGTCGAACCCTCTATGGTTAGAGGTACGATTCTAGTTGCCTCAGTTTTAGCTTCTTCTCTTTTTAATATAGGGGATTTCCATAGTTTTATATATGTAGTTGTTGTGGAGATCCTCGGGCTCTATATCTTTACTTATGATGATGTTATGATTCTAGACACTTCTTTGGGGATTAGGAAGGCTATTGTATGTCAGTGAAAGGAGTTCCCTCTTGAGGTTGGTGGTTTCACTTCTTGTGGTACCTCTATGTCTTAGAGATGACAGGCATTGATGTCATTATCAAAATAGACTGGTTGGTCTCTTTTTAGGACTTTGTTGACTACTATTGTCGTAGGGTGAGTTTCCCATCACTAGAGGGTGGGTCTTTTCTATATAAGGGAGAATGGGATTTCCAGCCGAGTAGAGTTGGACCAAAGCATCATGGGTTAGGAGGAATTATACCCCAGATTTCTAGTTTATATCTGGATGACCAAGGGACTTCAAATATGGATTTTCCTCTAGTGGTGGATCATTTTAGATATTTCCTTCTAGATGAATTTTCAGGTTTACCTTTGGAGATAGAGGTATATTTCTCTATTGATCTTGTGCCAAGAGTGTCACCGGTCTCTATTAATCCTTATAAAATGGCTAAACTAGAGTCACAAGAGATCAATAATTAGTTAGTGGTGTTGTAGGAAAAGGGTTTCATTCCACCCAGTACATCTCTATAGGGTTCCCCTGTCCTTTTTGCGAAGAAGGCAGATGGTACCCTCAGACTTTGTGTGGATTATTGGAAGTTGAACCAGTTGAAGGTCAAGAATCGATATCCCTTGCTGATGATTGATGATCTCTTTGATCAACTTTGAGGAGCTCGGGTGTTCTCAAAGATTGACTTGAGGTCCGATTATCATCAGTTGCAAGTTATACCATCAGATATACCTCTTACAGCCTTTCAGAGTAGATATGGTCTGCATAAGAATTTGGTTATGTCGTTCAGTCTCACAAATGCACTAGAGGTTTTCATGTCACTAATGAACCAAGTGTTCCATCATTACTTGGATTCTTTTGTGTTAGTCTTCATGGATGATATCTTGGTGTACTCTCGCACTATACATGACTATGCCACCCATCTTGAGATCGTATTGAGTGCACTGAGACAACATCAATTATATGTTAAAATCTCAAAGTTACCCTTTTGGATGGACCACATTCACTTTTTGGGTCATTTCATTTTAGAGACAGGAGTATCAGAAGACCCAGAGAAAGTGAGAGCAGTGGTTTCATGGGAGTAGAAAAAGAATTTATTTGAGGTACGGAGTTTTCTAGGGTTGTCTGGTTGCTACAAGTGATTTATTCAGGAATTTTCATTCTTAGAAACTCCTCTAACATGCCTGATTAAGAAGGGTGAAATTACCTATGTACATATTCCTGTGATTCAAAATTTCCAGAGCTGAAAGGGGGATTTACTTCAGCACCGATACTGATTTTTCCAGAATTGGGAAAGAGTTACACCATTTACTATGATGCATCAGGTATCACGATTGGAGTAGTGATTATGTAGGGTAAAAGAGTCATTGCATATAGGTCTCAAAAGTTGATTCCACATGAGAGGAATTACCCAATGCACGATCTCGAGTTAGTTACAATTGTGCATGATTTTCGTTATTGGAGACATTATATTTTAGGAGATCATTTTGTGATGTACACTGACCAAAAAATCCTCAAGTATATATATACTCAGAGAGATCTGAATTTGAGATAGAAAATGTGGGTTGATTACCTTTAGTCCTTTTACTTTGAGCTTTCCTACATGCCTAGTAAAGGAAACGCAGTGGCTGATGTGTTGAGCAAGGGGACTTGGATATAGGAAAATCAGGAGGCCAGCAGTGAGTGGTAGCTTATGGATCTGTTCTCTAAGATGCATTTGGTGGTTCACAATATATAGGGGAAGACTTTTCTTTCTTCTATAGATATTATCTCTACTCTTCTAGAAAAAATATGAATGAAGCATCTATCAGATTCTAAAGGCCTAGTCCTACGGGAGAGTGTTTCGGGTGAGGAACCTACTCCTGGGTGGACCATAGAAAAGGATGAGGTTTTGTTTTTTCATGGGAGTGTATTGGTGTCGGAAGACATACATGAGGAGTTGATGTGAGATTTTCATGCCTTCATATGGGAAGTTTATCCTGGTGTCACCAAGATGTATCAAGTTCTACATCGTTAGTATTGGTGGCAAGGAATGAAGAGGCATGTAGCTAGTTTTGTTATGAGATGTTCCACCTGTTATTAGGTTAAGGTGGAGAATCTATGATTGGTAGGGCTATTACAAAAGTTTCCCATTCCCAAGTGGAATTGGAATGATGTCATGATCGATGTTTTGATAGGTTTACCGAGGTCTCCTTGAGAGAATGTAGTAGTTTGGGTTGTTATCAACAGACTCAAAAAGGTTTCACATGTCCTTATGATCAAGGAAAAATTCTGTGTTGATGAGATTTTAAAGTTGTACATCCAAGAGATAGTGCATTTGTATGGGGTTCCTCACTCTATCATTTCATACATGGAATCTCAGTTTACTTCTCACATCTGGTAGGGACTACAGAGAGATTTGGGTACATAGATACTTTTGAGTAAATCTTACAATCCCCAAATAGATGGTCAGTTCGAGCACACAATTTAGGTTTTGGAGGACATGATTTGAGCATGCGTCCTAGATTTCTGTGGCTCTTGGGATAGACACATACCCCTGGTGGATTTTTCCTACAATAATAGTTTTCAGAAAACGATTCAGATGGAACCTTATGAGGCTTTGTACGGTAGGCCATACTGATTACCCCTATATTGGCTGGAGAAAGTATATGAACCTATGTTGGGACCTCATCTTGTCTAGGATACCACTGAGCAAGTGGATTTGATTTAGAAAAGGATGGTTACTACACAATCTTAGCAGAAATCTTATGATGATCAATGGAGATGACCTCTGGAGTTTGAGGTCGGAGATCATGTTTTCATGCATGTCACACCAAGTTTATGACACAAGAGGATAATGATATAGAGGAAGATTTCACCAAGATACATCGGAATGTTTGAAGTTTTGGATAAATTCACGATGGTTGCCTATCGGTTGTAGTTACCTCATAGGTATTGGGCTTTCCATGACGTCTTTCATGTTTCTCTGCTACGACATTACTTTTCAGACCCGTCTCACTTTTTTCAACTCAAAGAGGTTGAGTTAGAGGTGGATGCATCCTTGGAGGAGCACCCTATTAAGATTTTGGATCATAGTAAGAAGGTTCTCTGGGGCCGGTATGTTCTTTTGATACTGGTTTTATGGCAGCACGGGTGAGTACAAGACAAGACTTGGGAGAGGGAGGCTAACGTACGATCACAGTGGCCAGAGTTTTTCGCTAATTCTTTTTCACCAACCTTGGAAGGGAAATTAAGGGACAAATTTATTTAAGGGGGGAAGTTTTTAAGAACCTGGGTCTTCATTTAAGGTATGGATCTTGATCTTGCATTGTTTTTTAATAAAAAATAAGAAATAGTAAATTTTCTATGTACACATCGGGTACTTATGAGTACACTTTGTGTGCCTGGGTACCGCGTATATCCATGTACTGGCTGTGTAACGGCTAAGTACATGACCATGTTATGACCTGGAAAACTGCTTACTTCAGGGACTAGTTAAGGCTACTACACGGTGTGTATTATTAATGAACAAACCGTGTACTTTTTTTCTTTTTTTTTTGATAAATCGGAGTGGGGTCACGTCTCGTCTTCGAAAACACCTTTTTCTTCCTTTGTTTCGTATAGGAGTGCGATGGAAGGTACAAAGAACTATGAACATCTCTCAATCCTCTGTAGAAGCTCCGATTTAGATGTCATCGGATGCATTGGAATTCTACCAGTGAGTTATTAATTCCTCTAGAGTCTTTCTTCTCGATTCCTCCTCTCTCGTGAGTTATTTACGGTTGGCTATTTGTCACCTTTTTGTAGATCTACACCGTTCTAGGATGATTCAAGGGAAAAAGTTCAAGAGTACCGATCGTGAGACATAAAGTAGGTGTTTTGTTCATTTTTTTTGTCTTTGGATTATATATGCTTAAATATCCACATACCCATGTTTGGGGTATTGCGTGTTTTGGAAATAAACCCTGTTTATTACCTGTTATGGTTTGATTGTTTGATAAAGGGTTGTTGATTATGCTTGCGGTTAAGTACCTTGTTATGGGACACCCCATGGGTGTATTTCCCTTGTTTGAATGATTATAGATGTTTGGTCCATTATGCATACTTGGTTTTCCTTATTTTCCATGCCTAGTTTTGTTAGGATGGAGTTACTGATTATATGAGATGCCTATGATATGCATTGTGGAAGGTTGAACAAGGGGAATTTGACTATGAGGGATTCCCATGGTAGGGTGATTTATGTATGTTTTAATGTTGTGTTGACCAAGGGGTATTGACTATGAGATCTTCCAGTTGGTCATTGACCCGAGGGTTTAGACCGTGGGAGCTTCCCAGGTGGTTGCTTATAATTTATTTGATGCTATGTTGACCAAGGGGTATTGACCATGAGAGTTTCTGAGGTGGTTGTTTTTAAATGAATTATTGTTATTTTTGATCCTTGGGGTTAGACCGTGAGAGCTACCCAGAGGGTCTTTATTAAATGAATTATTTTTATGTTAGACCAGGAGTATTAGACTGTGAGAACTTTCCCAAAAAGGGTCGTTTTTGAATAATTGAATGAAGGTGACGAGTCTGCCAAGCCAAAGCACAAGCTTGGACTCGGTCTTACATGATTGTTTATATGATCTTCTGAGAAATATGTTTGTTACTATTACATAAGGGATACATACCTTGGGTTAGATCCCAAGGTTTACATGATTCAATGGATTGAATAATAAAGGGAAATGATGTAATTGAAAACTATAGGATTGTTTACTTTTGAGTGCTTCCTAGTTTATATATTCATTCATTCATATTACCTATTATATATATATTCACTGATAGTTAGGCACATATATTTTTGTGGTTTCCTACTGGGATTCATCTCACACACTATTTGGTTCATGATTTTGGACCCAAAAAGATTATATGTTTGCAGTTATAGATAAGGGAATGCACACCTCTTCATCAGGTGCTTGATTGCTATTGGAACTGGAGATCATGGGACCAAGCTGAGGCTTGTAGTGTTGTTAATGTTTACTTTCTTTTATGTAATTCGTTCCTAAAATGTATTTCCAGTTTTTTGACTTGTTTAGCTGCTTTCCAAGATACTTGTGACATGAATCATTTATATATATGCTCCAGTTGTCTTATTACTATCATTCTTCTGCTATTTACTTATATTATATGGTATTATTGCTTCCGCTATAATTTTATACTTAGATTACATTGTGTATACTATGCCAATGAGGGCATAGTTTCCCCAATGTCTTAACTTAGCCCTCACTGCTAGTCAGAATCCTCTGAAGCTTGGAGAAATGCGCTCCAGGTTATGTGACCAATTGGGTTCAGGGCACCTTTGGGCGGCACCCAAATCTAGGTCTTTGCATAAAGATCTCCCTGAAAGAAACCTAGGTAAGACCTTCATGCAACTTATGTTGCATGATATAATCCCGCCATTTTCTTCCTAGCCTTTCCAGCATATATATGGAAAACCCCACCTAAGAATCCTCGAGAGTCTATAAAAAGTTGAATATCCTTTCTATCCATTCAAGACACTAATGTGACTATTTTTTTCTGTTGTCACCACAGAAGACAGTTGGATGCTTCTTGGTAAATTCTGAACCATGATCCACTACCTGTCTCGGGTTCACTACGCCCACTAACTCCTGAGTCTGAATGGTATGGAGCACCGCTTCAACCAAATAAGGGAATCGTAACATCCCACCCCTCCTCATTGTCTTGAGTTGAGGTAGAGGTGGTACTCATTCTTAGGAGATATCCCCAAGGTTCCAAAGGCTGGTAATAAATGTTGAGGTCTTCATGAATGGTGGTGGAAAAGTTTTCCATGGAAATGAAAACACCCAACCAAAAATGCCAATACCAAATCCACTACATGATGCAAGTCAACAATTTTTCACAATTCGGCAATACCAAAGGACCAATACAACCAAAGAATAATAATCCATAAAAAGATTACCAAGTGAAAGACTAAACAACAAAACCCAAAGAAGTTATGACACAACTCGACAGATCCACACCAAGATCCATGCTCCAAGCTTTACAATACCACTCAAGCATCATGATGCACCACTAAAGAATTGAGATGCCTTACCTTTCCCTGTGTCCCAAAATAAAACATCGGAAAAAGAACAAAAGTTCCAAAGTAGGGGGTGAGTAATAATACTCAATAGGTTCTCCCCAAATGACTTCTCAACACATGCCACTTAGATAGAACTGTTAGAAAATTTATATAAAATAATTTATATAAAATATCAAATAATGAAACAATTTCTAAGAATCCAAACACACCCTTACAAAACCATTTTACCCAAAACAACACATTACCATGGAAAGTGGCCCAACATGTCCTTACTCATTCCATATTGGCATAACAAAAGTAATTCAATGTTTCTACATGCCTACCACAACCATACTAACACTTTTCCACATGATCTCAGTGTTACCATTGATGTTAGAACATCATGTCCAACCTCATCCCCTTTTTATAGTTCTACTCCATCCCCGCATTCCATTCCTTGATGGTGGTCATTCACACCCACTATCCATCCCATCCAACCAATGCTTATGCCACATAAGAAAATAATCATGACAATCCCTGTCAATAAAAATCATATTAGCACATAATTTCCAAAACAAAATTACCAAATTATTCCCAACAACATTTCAACATAACATTCCAAATTACTTCAATAAATCACTCATTTATTGAAATAACCCTTAATCCATTATTCATGCTAAACTATACTTCAATAAAAGAAAATTTTTATTGAAATTAATTTTCAGAAACCATTTTCCATAATCACCTAGGCCCCCAATTTTAAAATCCAATAACCAGTCACATTTCAAAATAATAACCCATTTTCCCTAAAATCCAAATATAATCACAAAATGTATTTCAACCAAAATTCACAAATAAAAATCACAATAAATTTCAAAAAAACCCATTTAATTTGAAATTAAGACTTCTAGTTCTAGAAAATGGAGTAAATAGAAAATCTACATACCTTAGGGTTTGGTGAAATCGACCCACTACACAACCACACACTGAATCAGGGTGAAACTTCCAAAGAATAACCTTAGATCTTTTTCCTAACATCAACAAGCCCAAATATCATCATTATAAGAAAAATAACCCTATATATACATGTGATGGATGTAGATCTATAAATCCAAAAGATAGGTAAAAATAGATCTAGATAATACCAAAAAAATAACCAAGAAGATAGACTTACCAAGGAAGAACCACATTTAAAACACTAATAAAATGATTCAATTTTCTTCTTAAATGAGTGGGATAACCTTCATAACCTATGAGAAGAATAAATCCTGAGTTTGGTTCATAAGGGAGGAGGAATGGGGTGTTTAGGGTTAATCTCGATCCCCCCTCATTTTTTTAAACCCTCTTTTTAAAGTCCTGCATGGTTAGCTCACATGTTTAGATAAACTGTGTGATAACCATGTGACTGCTACTATCTCAAAGGGTTCCCCACATGGTTTCCTTGCATAGTTAGAAAAACTGTGTGCCAATCGTTTAGAAGCCCACTGTCTCAAATATCATGGTTTTCTTGGGTTGGACACATGGTTTAGAATATGTGTGCCTTAACCGCACCCACCCCTTTTCCTCTTCCTCATTGTGCATGGTTTCCTAGGTTTGTTTCATGGTTTTCACTAACCGTGCTCAAACCGTGCACCCCTAGAAAATCCTAAAACTTTCCAAAACCCTTCCAAACTCTCCCAAACCTTACCCAACCACTTTAAGCACATAAAAAGGCATAAACAAAGGTTATATACCTCAAACTGGGGGTGTTACATTCTCTCCACCATTGGACTTTCCATCCCTAAAAAACAAATAACCAGCACCTCACCGAATGAGCTCAAGACATTGCTTGGCCAACTCTTTCCCCTGATCCTAAGTCTCTTCTTGAATCTAACAGTGTTTCCATAAAACCCTAACTAGACCAATGATTTTACCTCACAAGAATTTCTCTTTCCTATCCACAATATACACTGAAACATGTACTAAGGAAGCATTTGGATCTTGCTCAAAATGATCCCATTAAATCACATGGTCATGATCTGGTTAATACTTTTTAAACTATGATACATGAAACACATTATTCACTGTACTGAACCATGCTGGAAATTCCAACCGATATGCCACCTCCCCAAAACACTCAAGTATCTAAAAAGAACCAATATACCACAGAGATAACTTTCCCTACTTTACAAAATGATGATGTCCCAACCTCAGAGAGATTCTCAAGAACATAGGATCACCCACCTCGAATGACAACAGTCATCAACGATAGTCTGCATATGAATTTGGATGACTCTGAGTTTCCTTCATTTTCTTTCTGGTCAACTTAATATTCTCTGTACTCTCTTAGAAAGGGCACAGCCCAACAATTGAAGTCTCACCAGTTTCCACCAAACATAGTGGATAACGTCGTAGATATCCATACAATGCTTCAAATTGAGTCATATGTATGGAGTCCAGATAAATGTTTTTGAAGGAGAACTCCACCAACGACAAGTGATCCTCCCATGAGCATCTAAAATCTATCACATAATACCATAAAATATCTTCCAATGTTTGTATATTCTTCTCATATTTCCCTTTAGTTTGTGGATGATACATCATACTCATCATCAACTGAGTTCCAAGAGCTTGTTTCAAGGATTTATAGAAATGCGATGTGAACCTTGGATCTTTATATGATACAATCAAAATTGGAACACTATGCCTCTTTACCACCTCCGAAATATAGATTTTTTACAGATCCTCCAATATATAAGATTCATGAATATAGATGAAATGGGATAACTTTGTGAGATGATCCAAAATCACCCATATGGAATCATGTTTCTTAACCATTATTAGGAGACCTATAACAAAATTCATCATTATATAATCCCATTTCCACACTGGGATAGGTAAATATTGCAAAATACCTACAAGATTCTGATGCTGTCTCTTAACTTTTTTACAGGTCAAGAATCTCGAAAAAAACTCGGTCCCTTTCCTTTTCATCCCTTCCCACTAAAATTATACATTGAACACCTTATACATTTTCTAAATTATGGGATGAATATACCATATTGAATAATAGTAAGCACTAAGGGGCTTATCCTAAAAATATACTGGTATAACTATGTGATTTTGAAATCAGAACATTGAATTCATATCTGATTTCCATCCCTCAATGGTATCCCCACCAATGAGTTTCGACCTCATATCCACACACTCTGAATTGAACATCTTCTCCTATTTAACCAAAGAAACCAAGTCAGGAACCAATGATACCATAAAGAAAACTGATGCATCACCCTAGTCTTCACATTTCAAATGCATGTAGGAAATAACCAATATCAACTTAAGTATATAACTTTCTACTTAATGCATCTGCCACCAAATTTCCCTTACTCGGTGTGTACAACTTGTCAAAATCAATCATTTGGAGATACTCCATCCATCTCCTTTACCTCAAATTCAAATATCTTTTTGATAAAATATGTTTCAAGCTCTTATGATTTGTATACACTGTTAATTTCTCACCAAAGAGATAGTGACACTAATTTTTCAAAGCATGAACCACTTCCACCAACTCCAAATCATGTGTTTGGAATTTATTCTCATTAAACCTCAACTACCATGACCCATATGCAAACAAATGATCCTCGTTCATGATAACACACCCCAACCCTGATCCTGTTTCATCATAAAACACCACATACCCATCCCCAGGTTCAATAAAACCAAGATTGGTGCTGATGTAATATGACCCTTAAGCTCTTCGAAATATTTCTCGCACTACTCATTCCATTAAAAGAGAACATTCTTTTATTTCAAAGCTATCATCGGCGAAGATAATCCTAATAAGTCACAAAAAAGAATCGATGATACCTAGCTAGATTAAGGAATCTCTATATCCAAAATACATTCTTTGGCAGTTTTTAAGAGATAACAGCCTCTATCTTATCTGGATCAACTAAAACACCGCTATCAGAAATAACATGGCCATGTAAATGAGACTCTTGTATCCAAAAATCATACTTTGATAATTTGGAATACATCTAATGATCTCTCGTGATTCCTAACACTACTTCCAAGTGTTTCTCATGCTCCACCTTTGTCATTTAATACAATGGTATATCATCCATGAATACCAGCATAAGAAAATCCAGATATCTCTAAAATTTAATTCATCAATTCCATAAATATTTTTGGTGAATTTTTAAGACCAAAGGTCATAACCACATACTCATAATTTCTATATCGGCTCATGAAGGTTGTTTTGGGAATATCCTCCTTTTTCACATGCAACTGATGATATCCTAATGAAAAGTCAATCTTGGAGAACCACTGAGATCTCCTCAACTGATCAAACAGGTCATCAATTTGTGGAAATGTATATCAATTCTTTATCGTAACTTGGTTAAGATTAAGATAATAAACACATAGTTGAATAGTTCCATCCAACTTTTTAACAAACCAAATTGGTGCAACCCTTGGAGACATGCTAGGACAGATGAACCCTTTGTTTTCTAGCTCCTCTAACTATACTTTTAATTCCATAAATTATTCTAGTTTCATATGTTAAGATGGAAGTGAGATAGGAGTGGTCCCTATAATTTGATCAATTGGTAACCCTAAAAATTATTTGGGAAAGACATCAAGAAAATGATCAAAAACTGCTAAAAAACTATTTCCGCCAACCTCTTTTATCAATGGAAATGAAAAATCCACCAACTGATTTGAAATTTTCCCAACTGTTGGTGCCAATAATCCTAATTTACCCTCTCCACTAAAGATATGATCAACACCATCCTCCATCATAAAACTCACAATTTTTACATAATAGTCCATGTAGACCATAAACATCATCAACCAATCCATAACCAAGATTATATCATACACATCCATCTCATGAACTGAGAAGTACCACATCAACTCAACCTCATCCAAAACTATAAGAAATGCTCTACACAGGATGTCTCAACACTCTCTTTGACCCAAAGGAGTTTTAAGTTTTAAAATAAAAGGCATCATTTCCACTATTAAACCCATAAAATCAACTACATGAGAAGAAATGAAATAATCATATGCACCTATATCAAACAACACTTTAATAATTGTATAATTAAAAAGAATCATACCAAAAATTGTGGATGGTCTTGACTAATCATCCACCACAACCTTCTTGGATCCAAATAATAGCTTTCTTGCCACACTCTTCTCTTTATTACCCTGCTTAAACTTCCCCTACTAAGGAGTCATGGTATTCCTAGAATCACCATGACTAACTCGGATCTGCTGATGAGGATTATGCTTCTACCCCTATTATGTCGAGGCATCGGATGTATGTGACCCTTGAGGAGTGTCACGAACACCCTACATTAGAGAATTACGATAATAACGCTAAATATGCCTCATCTACTTGAAATTATGACATGATCGAGGTTGTGTCATACAATCCCACTTCATGTGGCCTGTAGAACCACACCAAAAGCATTCTGCCTTACTTTGAGGCTTCAGAGGAAGATTCATTGATCCTGTCGTCTAATTATGATCCATACTCCCACCCTAGAAAAAAATGTCCCTCTTCCGATTAATCCCTGCGTTAGAGTTACCACTGTTCCCCTTGGGTACCAACATACTTCCCACACTTGTATCCCCCAAGATATATATTTCATACACTGATTATATATTCACCATTTCAATATAATCATTTATACATAGCACTGCAATTTTTGAATGAATTTCTTACCTCAAGCCTGATTCAAAGATCTGCACCTTCAAGGACACACTACATGCAACCTCAAGAACAAACCAGACTTATTTCATGAACTTAGTGTCATATTCTATCACTGAAAGGTCCTCCTAAATAAAACTGAATCAATCTATTATGTGGTAAATTTTTAATGTGTGAGGATAGAATTTTTTGTCAAACAATTCCTCAAAACCCTCCCATGTCATACCTTTGTCCATTCCATCCTTGACCACCAACTCCCACCACTAATGTGAAAGATATTCCAACATGTATGTCTCTAACTTCACATTCAACTCAGCTAGTGTTCCTAGGAAATCAAATATTTGATTCATCATTTTAATCCACACTTCGAGCCTTTCTGGTTCTGAATCACCCCAAAAATCGGTGGGTTCTACTTTTGAAACTGAACCGAGTGATCCACATTCCTCTTATAATAATTTTCTTTCCCACTTTCCATAACTTGGAAAGAAATAACTATGCTCTGAAATAGATTTTGGTTCACCTAGGGATAATGTGAAACCACATTTTCTACATCATCCTATGTTTGGTCTGTACGATGTCTACCTGGTGCCATTTCTATCAACACAAGAATCACCATAAGTCTCACTCCCTAGAAACTAAAGGCTTAAAATTAAAAATTATATCTTATTCCATCTATCACAACCATGATTTCTGAAATTTATATTTTTCATGTTCAATCATTTTGAAAAAATCACTATGTTTTGAAAATTGACCCTTTTTCAAAATACCACAACCATTCTCTTTTGAAAACCTCACATTTGAAAACAATTTCTAGATTTTTCAAAAATTAACAATTCATACAACACATAAATAATTATGCCAAATGAAATATGAAATCCTAATGGGAATTCATTTCTATCATGTATTCCATGATCATATCATTGGATACACCCATGATAATGAGATCATGCTTCTATAAGTGTCTCAAAAACACTTATGTACCCAAATCCCTGGTAACATGAAGTTCATCATAAAAGGGTTGGCTATGTATTTTTATGTTATACATTTCAAGTTCTAAAAAACCTACTCCTTACTACCATCCCAAATTGAGGATTAACTAAGAAGAAATGCCACCTCCAAGATTGATAACTGATTCCAAAGGACTGAAAAAACTTCTTTCACTTGAAATTAAAGGATCGAACAAACTTATACCACTTGTAACATCCTACCCATCCTCATTAGATTGAGTTTAGGAGGAGGTGCTACTCAGCCTTAGGCAACATCCCCAATGAGACAAATAATAAAAATAAATGTCTAGGGCTTCATGAATGGTGAGGAATATTTTACCTTTGAATAGAAGACACCCAACCAAACATGCCAATACCAAAGCCACTGCATAATGCATGTCAATAATGTTTCACAATTAGAAAATACCAATGGACCAATTCAACTGAACCACAATAATCCATAATCAGATTACCAAGAGGAAGACTAAACAATAAAACCCAAAGAAGCCATGACACAACTCCACAGCTCTACACCAAGATCCATGCTCCAAGCTTTACAATACCTCCCAATAATCATGATGCACCACTAAAATAATGAGATGCCTTACCTTTTCTCATGTCCTAGAATACAACATCTAAAAAAGCACCAAGGTTCCAAAGCAGGAGGTGAGTAATAATACTCAGTAGGATTTCCCCAAATGACTTCCCTACACACACCACTAGGATGGAACTATTATCACATTTTTATAAAACAATTAATATAAAATATCAAAAAATGAAACAATTTCTAGCAATTCCAACACACACTTACCAAACCATTTTACCCAAAACAACACAATGCAAAGGAAATAAACCCAACATGTCATTACTCATTCCATATTTTCATAATGAAAGTAATTCCATGTGTCCACACACCTACCACAACCATATTAACATTGTTCCACATGAGCATGGTGTTACCGTTGATGGTGGAACTTCACATCCAACCATGTCCCCTTTTATAGTGGTACTTCAAACCCAAATTCCATTCCTTGATGGTGGTCATTCATACCCACTATCCATCCCATCCAACCCATGATTAACCACACAATCCAACAATCATGATAATAAACATCTACCAAAATTATATCAACACACAATTTCCAAAACCAAATTAACCAATTATTCCCAAAAACATTTCAACATAACATGCCAAACTACTTCAATAAATCACTCATTTATTGAAATCAACCTCAATACATTATTCATGCCAAACCATATGTCAATAAAACAACATTTTTATTGAAACAAACTTTCAAAAACCATTTCCCATAATCACCCAAGCCCATGATATTAAAATTTATATTTTAAAATCCAACAACAAATCACATTTCATAATAATAACCAATTTTCCCCAAAATCCACAAATCATCACAAAATGGGTTTCAACCAAGATTTTCACATAAAAATCATAATAAATTTCAAGAAAACCCAATTAATTTGAAATTATTCCTTCTAGTTATAGAAAAAAGGATTTAAGAGAGAAGACACCTATCTTAGGGTTTGGCAAAATTGACCCACCACACAACCACACACCAAATCTGGGTGGAACTACCACATAATCTCCATAGAACTATTTTTCGAACATCAACAAGAACAACTATAATAATTTTAGGAAACAAAGACCCGAGATCTACATGTGATAGATGTATATCTAGAAAAATGAGAGAGATGGAGAACTAGATCTAGAGAAACCCACAAAACAACCAATGATAGAGACTTACCAAGGAAGAACCACATTTAAACCACCATTAAAACCCTCCTATTAGCATCCAAAACAAGTCGGAGAGCCTTCCTATCCCCCGAGAAGAAGAAATTCTGAGTTGGGTTGTATGGGAGGACAAATGGGGTGTTTAGGATTAATCTTGTGCCTCCCTCACTTTTTAAAACCCCTTTTTAAATCTATGCATAGTTAGCGCACATTGTTAGACAAATCTTATGCTACCTGTGCGATTACTACTATATTAAAGGGTGCCCCACATGGTTGTATTGCACGGTTAGACAAACCGTTAACCAACGGTGAATAATCCCACTGTCTCATGTAGAACAGTTTACTTGGGTTGGTCACATGGTTTTTAAATTGTTCACCTAACCATGTGCCCACCCCTTTTTCTATGCCTCATTATGAATGGTTACCAGGGTTTGTTGCAAATTTTCCTCTAATTATGCTCAAACCATGCACCCCTAAAAGCCTCCAAACCTTTCCAAACCCC
Organism: Viscum album; assembly: GCA_963277665.1. Lineage (NCBI taxonomy): Eukaryota > Viridiplantae > Streptophyta > Magnoliopsida > Santalales > Viscaceae > Viscum > Viscum album. The sequence goes on from OY728129.1 coordinate 418,301,761, forward strand.
TTACAAACTCTCCCAAACTTTACCCAACCGCTTTAAACACATAAAAAGTCATAAAAAAGGTTACGTACTTCAAACTGGGGGTGCTAAAGGATTGTTGGAGGATCTAAATGCAAAACCTTCCTCAGGTATTCCCCTCTTGTATTAAAAAGAGATATTATATGAGACATTGTTTGTTAAAAACAATACAATAACCAATCATCTATTATAAAATTCAAAATCTATCGAACTAAAAAATATGAATCCAAAACAATGATTTAAAAAATAAGAATTTAAAGCGGTTATGAATCCTATCTCAAGAAGAAAACTCCTTTTTAAAGGAACAGGTCCATCCAAATAAACTCCCCACTTGGTTTATTCAGACAACCTTACATGCACCAAGTCCTTATACATTGTATAAATATTAATTTAAATAATCTTCCCATAAAATTTTTTCAAAAAAACTAAATAATAGGTCTTTGACTTAGAAAATATTTTTCGGCCACCCATGGAAACTCAGATTTGGTAACAGGAGTGAGCTAGCCATGCCCCTTTTCTACACCTACTATCCAAATTCTAATGATCTTATTCCATTATACCCAAGACATAGAACCAACTTAGTTAGTACTAACACACTTCAAGATGAGTAATCCCTTTAATACCAAATTTTAACATAAAATCTTGGGTAAACCATACCAGTCACCTAAGTCATCCCATCACGGGGTGGCATAAAACAAATTCAACAAAAACTAGTCTTGTATATAAGAAAACAAGATAAACCACTAGAGTAAAAAGAGGAAACAATGAAATATACAACTATTCAGAACATGCTAAACTAGAGAGAATTAAAATTATAAACAACAAGTATCCAGGTGAATAAACCTCACCTTCAAACTATCCCAAAATGAAACAAAAACATAATGATAATCCCATATGCTATATAATTATCTTCCCTTTACCTGAATCCAATAAACAAATTCTACATCCATCAATAGGAAGAAGTAGGGTGTGAAAAAAGATCCCATTAGGATACCACCAAAATATATTAATACAATTTATAACGATAGGAATACACAAGTCCAAGCTTTAAAACAAAACATTTTTATGATAATTTTTATAAATAAACAATTTAAATCATTTTCCCAACATTCCTTGAATTTTCAAAAATTGTATAACAAGTTTCCATAGCCAGAAACAACTAGGTATAAATACCAAAATATGAATAAACATGTGATCAAACATACATGAAATAAACTATCATGTAATAAAAAACCAGAAACAACAATTCACCTACTAGTCAAGCTCTATCCTATGGGACAATATATAATAGACACTAAAAATCCTAACAAGGCATAAGGTCAAATCCAACTAACATAGTGGCTTGTCATAGACCATGCACATATAAGAGGTTACCTCCAAGTGGTGTCACGTTCACTAAGGCTACCTATTTCTCTATCTCGACATACCCAAGGTTCCCACTAAAGTCAATCCAATCTGCTTTAGGGTTTAAAAATCCATTTTCCATTTTTAAATCAAATCCATTCCATTTTCAAAGTAAAACCCATTTTAAAATGTGAACTCATGTCATTTTCAATTTAAACACATTAAATTCTATTTTAAATATAAAAAATCAATATAAACAACCAAAAATTAAATAAATTGGAATAATTGAATAGATCAACCTACCACAAGAGCATAGAAAACCAAACTGCATTTGGAAATGGGGATTAGAAACCATGAGATCTACCTTTAGAAGACATGGAATGACCAATGACTAGAGAGACAGAATACTTAACCCTTCTGATCAATCAATGAAAGGATCGATCGGGATGTAATGAAGACACCCAAAATCACCTAGGGTAATATCTCTAGATGATAAGAGAATTATTAAAAAGGAAATGACCCCTCAAACACACACACAATACTCTAAAAACTAGAACTTGGGGAATCACGTGATGTATAATATTTTACACATCATGAATCCTTTTTATTTTAAGTTGTGAAAGAAAACATGTCACATTTTTAATTAAAAACAAAATTACATATTATATTATGTGTAACACTTATACGATGTGTAAATTCCCACACTATGAATTAAAATCATGGGATGAGTCTGGTTGACATTACATGTCATGAACCCCAGTTACACATCATGTAACTCCCTAGTGAATAGCAGAAACATCAAGGTAAAAGATTAAAATCCAACAAATTCATGACTTTTCCATTATAGTTATCCTCCCAATTTAGGGTCGAAAAATATTCACCCAATAATAAATTTGAAACCCAAAAACAAAGATCAAAACATGTCTGAAATAAAGGTAACAAGTTGTTACAATGTTCAACCATCTATCCATGATAGGATTAAAAAGGTGTAGAAGGAAGATGTGGAATTGTATAAGAAGGTGAAGAATGTTCCTAAATTAAAGCAAGATCATTCTAGAATTATAAGTTTCATGAATCGAGTATGTGTATCCTCAATACCAGACTTAAAGAATAGTATTTTAGATAAATCTCATAGTTTATCATTCTCTATTCCTCCTGGAAGAAAAAATATGAATAGAAATATGAAAGAGTATTTATAGTGGGATAACATGAAAATGGATATTGAAAAGAAAGTATATTTATGCCTAATATGTTATAAAGTTAGGGCGAAGAGATATAATTATAATGGGGTGTTACAACCAATACTCATACTAGAATGTAAATGGAAAACAATTACCAGGGATATCCTCATCAGACTCCCCAAAATAATAATAGAGAACAATGTTATATGGGTTATAGTCGATAACATTATGAAATCAATGAATTCTATTACCATTAAGGATGATTTATATCTTAATAAACATACTCTATTATAATTATATATTAATTTCTATGATTTCATGGAGTACCACAGTCAATTATATATAATTGGGATTTAAGATTTAACTTGAAGTTCTTCATAAGTCTTCTGTAGGATATGGATACAAAGTTGAGTTTTATCATTCATTATCATCCAAAGATAGATCTTAAATCATAAAGGACCATTAAAACTCTATATTACATATTAATCACTTGATCTATGTATTTCCAAGTTTGTTTGTATCAAAACCTTCCTTTGGTAAAATTTTCTTACAATAATAACTTTCACTGAATCATTAAAATGGATCCTTATAAATCCCTCTATGGTAAAAAGTGAATAACTCCAATGTGATGGAATGAAGTTGGGTAAATAAAGCTATTGGGACTTGATCTAACTAAGTAAATAGTATTGATGGTTAGAGATATTAAACAAAATATAAGGGTATCTTAGAGTCGACAAAAAAGTTATGCTGATAATCGTCAATGAGATATAGAGTTTGAATTTGGTGACAAGATATTCCTATAAATACCTCTCTGGAAGAAGTTTATGAGATTTGTAAATAATATAAATCTAATCTCTTGGTATATTGGTCCCTTTGAAATTTTGGATCGTATCCGGACAATATCTTATATATTGGTTCTTCCAAAAAATCTATCTCAAGTTCACAATGTGTTTCATGTATCTCTCCTAAGGAAGTACATACTTGATCATCCACATGTACTGAACTTATATGTTATACCACTGGATCCAGATCTATCTTATGAATAATAACTTTTGTAGATTCTAGATCATAGAGTGAAAGTGATATGAAATAGTGCCACTCTAATGATTAAATTTTTGTAGTGAAACCATAAATTTAATAAAGCTACTTAGGAACCTGCGGATGTGATCAAAAAATATATATCAACATTTTTTTATCAGAGTAATAGAATTTCGAGTTAAAAATTCATTATAAGGGGGTAGAATGTAACACCCCAATATTTTATGATATTTTTCTCTTCAAATAAATTTAATGTCTTTGATAACATGTGATACATGTAAACCTGGACTTAAATGAATTTTAATAAAGTATATCATTATAGACTATTAATTAAATTGGTGATATAAATATTATTAATCACTTTTTAAAAAAAATTAGATAAAGAAATTTTTTTAATAAATAATTTTTTAATTTTTAGTAAACTTTTTATATGTTTCAAAAAATATATTTTCCCTCAAAAATGATTTTTATTTCTTTTTGTGAACAATTAATATAATTAATTTTTTAAACATTTATAAATGTTATTTGAAAAAATGAACTTCATTTTTTAAATTAGCGTGAAAAAATTAGCTTACTGTGAAATTTTGAGAATTTTCATAAAAGATTGAGTTTTCAATTAATAGAAAAAAATGATTTTTATTGAAAATTTCATTTTGGTTTAAATCATTTAATATAAATACCTAAGCTTTTATAACATGAATATTACATCTTTTTAGATAAATATTTAGTACATTACAAAAACACATGCTCAAGGACTGTAATAGTCTAGTTACTTTGGAAACTTGGAACACATTCTTCTAATTTAATGAAATATCTTCAATATCTCCCATAAAGATATTCCCCTTTAGTATTCCTACTTAAACACTTTCTTCATAACCTGATAAAAGTAATTATAATAAATGGTGAGCTCATATACTCTATAAGGGTAAATATGGAAGATATGTAAGTATAACATGAGCATAAGGGTGTGAAAACATTAGCATAATATTTAAAGATCATACCCTGAATATAAAAGATAATATACATGTGTCATGGAATAAATATTGTAAAATCATAAGGCATGAATCATAAGAAAAACAAACAACATGATCCATGAGAGTATAAAAATGACATAATACATGGAAATTTTGGCATACACATAATCTTATAATACATTAGGTCAATGATTCCTACCAAGACATTCATAGTATGTTATGATTTGGTTAATCACCCATGTACATAATTTGGTCTTGGGATGGAGTCACATGTATATTTTAGTTTTAGGCTTAGGATTACCGCCCATGTACCCTCTTATTGTGGTCATAGTATGACCTCAAATGTGCCCTCTTATTGTGGTCTTATGATGACCTCTCATGTACCCTCTTATTGCAGGCTTAGGATGACCACTTGTGTACCCTAATGAGATCATAGAACATTTATCATTGTCCAATTATTTTGAGGGAGATATTGGTCCCACCCATCACATAATTAAAACCATACAAATTTGTGTCACAAGTACATAAATAATTCATCATATCAAAACCTAATAAATGAAATGGGTTTCATAAATATCATTAAATCATAACATAACACATGTAAAAGAAATGAGTTTCATAAATATAATTCCATAATAACATAAACCACTCTTATAGAGTTTCATTGAATCATATCTCTAGTAAAACCTAAGTAACATAAAATAATTCTATCTTATATGGAAAATAATTTTGAGAGATCACTTGAAAACAATTCTTGAGGAAAATTTTGTTTCTTATTTGAAACCAATTTTTAAATTTTTAAACATTTATGAAACCTTTTTCATTGAAAATGATATTGAAAAATAATAAATGAATCATTTAAAAACACTTTAAATGTATTTGAAATAATTTTACTTGAAAATTCATAAAATATCATTTAAAACACTTTAAAAACATTTTTAGAAAACATTGTTTTGAAGGAATAGATATTCCAACCGAAGAGAGAAAAACATTGCATGAAAATTGTAATATAATTAAAATAAGGAAATTCATGACATAATATTTCAAGTTAAAGTATATAAACCTCATAAAATAATATAGATGCATAATATAACATGTGTCTCGAAGAAGGAAAATTGAGACAAAATAACCTTACCGATTTGGTAATTTTTGAAACTTAACCCCATGAAAGAGATATCATAAAATGGATATGTAAATTATAATAAATTTAAGGATAATTATCATATAATACATTCATGGATAGAATATACACCACGCAAAAGAAATGAGTGGGGAATATGGCATAAGTTTCACAGAAATAAAAGTGAGACTAGAAATCCCCTTACCAATTTGTAATTAATTGAATCATATTCCCTATGAGAGAAATAATATTATATGGATATGTATATACCATTAAATTCAGGATAATACTCAAAAAAAATTTATGGTTAGTATATATACCACATATAAAAAAAGGTGGTGAAAATGTCTTGTATATCACGAAAAATAAAAATGAGACGGAAATCCCTAACTGTAAGTCTTGAATTCCTTCACACACATTAAAACCTCATTTATAATAAATATATGTTTATTATAAATAAAACAAATAACCAAATTCATATATTTAAAACCATATATTATTTACATAAGACTATATATTACACTCTTATTAACAAATCCATGTTAAAGTTATATTTTGGGTAATAACTGCTTTGTTTTTCGTACGTATTTTGACTTGTTATCCTTGGTACTCTCAAACAGATCATAATTTAATCATATAAATAATTATAATAATTATATAAATATAATATATATATATATATTCATTATATATATATATTCACGGTGGTTCATAACAGTTAGAGATATAAAATAAAATACAACATTTATGGAGACGGTGGGTCATACGTACGCATGAACGATGTTTTTATTTTATTTTTGGGTTAAAAGGATGGATAGAATGTGGTATATTTTCATTATAGAATAATTTTTATTTTATTTATTTCATATATATTCATAAAATTCATTTTTATTTCCATCCATGTGAAATATAGATGAAAAACGTGTCACATCGCATTATGGAGATGGTAAGCCATACATATGCATGATCGACGTTAAAATTTCACAAAAGATTAGATGGTAAAAAAATATTGATATGATATTATAATTATAGAAGAATAATTATGTAATAAATATAATATATATCATAAAAAAATATTGTATCTATCATAATTCTCATCATGAGATGTGGTAAAGGAAAAACGAACAATCATTATTTCACAAGGCGGTAAAACGACTTACAAACAAACAGTAAGTTTGTTATCCATTATATGGAAGTGTGTGAAAATGTAGGTCAAACTCCTAATATAAAAATGTCCCAGTATATTTATAATACTAATGTTATTATATAAAATGAAATAAAAAAATTGAGGTTCAAGGAAGAAATAAAAAATAAATGTTCTGTGATGAACGCTATCTCATCTTTAGGTATCCCCTTTTTAATTTGCACAAAAGAACTTATTTGGTTAGATTTATTCCCAAATAAAGTATCCTAGGATGAATGTAATGGATTTTGGAGGATATTTTGGCATAGTTTGGCTGAGAAAAATGGATTTAGATGTGTGAATGAAAGATAAGGAGAGATTCCCTTTGATAAGAGATGGGAGGGCCAATTTTGGAAAATCTCAAAACATTAATTTATAATAAATTCAATATCATACCAAATACCTCCAAAAGGACATTAATTCGAATATAATATGAGATAATATTTTAATATCATAAAACAATAAATTTTATACAGGTTTTTATGTAATTTTAAACCATATATTTTTTATTAACCCTTACTCAACCTATTTTAATTTTAACTATGGTAACAAAGTTTTAAATTTTAAGAGGGTGTAATTTTTACATATAAAGTGTCAATTGGACCATAAATGATTAATTTATGATATTTTATACTATATATCATCCACTTTTCCTTATTTATTATTTTTATGATTTTTAAATAATTTAATAAAATATTACTTTCATTAAATATCATCAGTGTCAATTTTAACACTAATCATTATTTGTCTTTTTAAAAATATCATAACATGATATATTAAAACCAAATATATTAAAACATAACTAACATGATTAAGTCATAAATAAAATTCTGGTATAAAATTAATTATATAAATATTTATTTATTTTAAAATTTTAATATCATTTATTTGATATTTCCATTAATTAAACAATTATTGCATCATTATTGTGTAAGCCTTTAAGATAATTAATTATTTCCAAAAAATTAAAAACAAATTCCATTATAAATATATATATTTATATATATATATATAATTACTATTTATATTAAAATTTAGAAATGATATAGTTATCAAAAATATAAGTATGCCATTTTTAACTTTTCTTTAAATAAAATATAATACATTTCACTCTCATAAAAGTGGATTAAAAGGGTTATAATATCATAATAATGGTAATTTTGTTTGAAAATAACTCATCCAATGAAATTATAACAATTTTTGGGGTAATTTAATAGTATTTATTATATTGTTTTTACCCTTAATTACATGTTTTACCTTTTACTATGTCAATAAAAAAATATTAAAGTTACAAATTGTAATGGCCAAAAATAAAAGAAACATATTTATATAATTTGGAACCACTTATTCCAAATATTTAATCCATTTTTAAAAATATAGAACATACAAGTTTCAGTAATTGATTTAAAATTAATCTCATTGACGGAATGAGAAAACATGTTTTAAAAGTGAAAACGTTCATAAGATTAAAATGTTTTTATATCACAATTAAATGTGAAATTATTTCAATGAACTCCATTATATTAAATGATAAAAATTTATCTAATTATAATTTAAAATAATTCAATAATATAATTGAACACTAAATAAATTTAATGAAAAAGCAGTTTTCAATTAAAATGCAGCATTTTTCATTATTCAGCTAAACCTGAAACTTATCTGAAAAATACCAAAAATTCAATAAAAGAATAATTTTATATCCTTATTTAAAATAATAAGTTTATTTTTTCAAATATAATATATATAATTTTCAAAAATTTAATTTAAAATAGGATCTCTATTAAAAGGTGATAAAATTATCCTTTCAAAAAATATAGGTTTTTATGTAAAAAATTGGGTTGGTTCTAATCTTATGCCTATAAATTCTATTGTATGAATATAAAAAATCTTTTTTTGAATATATAATATATATATTTTATTAATACCATTCAATTAAAGTAATTAATTTAATTTATTAATACAAAATGACTTTAGAATCATAAAAATAAAAATATTGTCTTTATATTCAATTGGTATGTATTTTCATTTATAATTTATTGGTAACCAATGATTTCATCTTATAAACCATATATTTTCATAAGTTAGTTAATAATATTCATAATATCAAATTTAACATCTATTTTATATCTTATTATATTAAATAATAATATTTTATTAATATAATGTTGTCTGGTAAAACTTAGTCTTGTGTGTAACGCAAGATAATCTAAGTGTTTCGTATAGTGCAATATTATCTTAGTGGTTTTTATACTGCAAGACAATATTAGTTATTTTGTATAAAAAAAAATTATTCATAATTGTGTGAAATATATTATTTCAAAAATATTAAATTAATTTGAAAAAAATAATCCACAAAATATCAGGGTGTTACATTCTACCCCCCTTAAAATGAATTTTTCCCGCAAAATTCATTTTGGTTATCAAAGGTTTAATAATTGAAATTTCATTTCATAGAAACCCACAACATAAAAACAACTATTGAAACTTTTTTTTAAAAAGGCAAGTTAGAAAAATAAATGTTACTCCAAGTAACTCATAACTAGGTTTATACATAAGAAAACATGGGTGGAAAGTGAAAACATGAACATTGAAGAAAAGGGTAAATAATCATAGAGATTGATATAGATAACTGGTCCTAAGAAAGTGGGAGATCCAAAAAAATTAACAATCACAAAACCAAAAATTGAAGAAGCATGAAAAAGGTCATTGATATCATCAAAAATGATGATAATAGAATAACCTTTTATTTAAAAAAAACCTTTGAGAATATATACTTGCTTGATTTCATCTCATAATTACAATCTCACTCTATGGTTGTTCCTCTATAAATTTCCACTTCATCTTTTCTTCCAAGAAATAAAGATGAATTTTTCATTCCTGAAATTTTATCGTATCATGAGATCCATAAATATAATGATAGTTCATTTCATCTATCTTTATCATAACAAAATGTTAGCATAAGTTATCTAATATGCATAAATCCTCATATGCCGAGATATTACATTAATCTCTAAAACCACATCTGATGATTAACTTAAACCATTCCATAAATGGTTAACCATATAACCCTTCTGAAAAATGAAATCTCAAAAATTTATAAATAAGGACACTAAATTTCTAAAAAAAAATTATCATTGATCCCCCTTATATCATAAAGTAGATATTATTTTTCACATACTGAATATGAGAATACCTTCATCAAATATTATCTTGAAACAACATAATAACTTGAATTATCATAAATCCTTATTCAAAATATGAATGTCTCCTTATTACAATGATTATTGGATATATTACTTAAGTCCAAAAGGTAGTCAAATTCATCCATGATAGTATAATCTACTTTTCAACAAATATTTAATTAGTTCTAAGGTAATCAGTATCATTTAATTAGTCATATACAACACATATTTATCCAAACATCACTATCTTAACATAAGGAACATATTAAGGGTTATATTTCCCTTAATCATTTATTTCCTATCATCATTACATTAAATAACTTTTCTATTCCATCAGAACCATTAAACATATTCTTGTAAATCTTTAGAGAAAAACATAAGCTGGACAATCCTTACATAATTCACCATTCATAATTCTTGAATCCAAGTTCATAAACACTTCGATTATTCTACTTCATCCTTAACCCAGTAACAAGTATTATCTCAACTTATTACACAATACCTCTTTCCTTTCACATTTATATGTATTCTCATCATTATCAACAATATAACCATTACTTTTACCACATTGATGATTCCTTTCGGGATCTTTCCTCTTAGAGAATTGGTTTTTATAATGCTCATTTATTCCACATATAAAATATTAAACTATTGGTAATAACATAGTGAGTCCAATATTTCCATCCATTTCATCAAATAAACTTTTCATTTTCCCTTTGTTGTAACTTTCTTTGTGTCTTTTTTCGCAGACAAAACATCTTTATGTTCCTTTGAGACATTCACTTGGGTGTTGCTTCTTATATTCTTGACATATAGAATACTGAATCTTCTTTCCTTGATGGTCTCCATTACCAAACCTCTTAGTGAACTCCTCCCTTCTATTATTTAGTGATTCTGAGATTTGGTTATGGTATACATTATTAATCATGTTTTGTGAAAACTAATTAGTCATTATCATAATATCCTTCACTCTAGTGATCATCCCATTTGACTGCTCATCAGAAAATTATTTGTCACATTTAATATTAACCTAGTTTATTATAGTTCTCTCCATTTATTAAAACTAGAAAATATAGTGTGAGTTGAACTTATCATTACTAAAAACCACATAATCATAACAAATCACTTATAGTATTTATGAATTATGACACCTTCCTGTGACACCTTAGGTTTATCCTTATAGGCATCACTGGGAATATCCTTAGAAATATCCTTAGAGATCTCACTAAGGTTTTCTCATCCTACTTTCCAAATATTGACTAAAACGTTTCTCTAATGCCAACTATAAATACCCGATATTTTCTAACATGGATATTTAAATATTTTTAGATGAATAATCATTACTTTACAAAAACACATGACTGGGTAAAATAATATTCTAGCACCTTTGAAAACTTGGAACACATTCTTATAATTTGTTGAATAATCATCAACATATCACATAAATATCTTCCCCTTTAGTACTCCTACTTAAAACCTTTCTTTATAACCTGAGGAAAGTAAACATAATAAAGGGTGATCTTGGATGATTAGTAAGGGTAAACATAGAATATAAGTGATCATAACATGATCATAATGGTATGAAAGCATGATCATAACATTTAAATATAGTACCCTTCATATAAAAGATCATATAAATGTGTCATTCCATAAATATTTTTAGATCATAAGGCATAAATCATAAGAAAATTAAAAAACATGAAACATGAGAGTATAACAATGGAATAAGACATGGAAACTGTAGAATACACATAAGCTTAGAATATCTTATTTCAATGATTCCTACCAATATATTCATAGTATGTTAGGATTTGGTTAATCTCCTATGTACCTATTTCAGGCATGGGATAGACTCTTGTGTACCTTTTAGTTTTGGTATTAGGATGAACTCTTGTGCACCCTCTTGTTGTAGGCTTAGGATGACCTCATGTTTACCCTCTTATTGTGGGCTCTGGATGACCTCCCATATACCCTCTTATTGTGGACTTAAGATGACCTATTTTGTACCCTTTTGAGCTCATAGAACATGTATCATTACCCAATTCATTAGAGATAGATATAGTTCCCACCCATCACATAAACAAAACCATAAAAATTTGTGCCTTAATAATATAAATCATTCATCATATCATAACCTATGAAATGAAATGGATTTCATAAAAATCATCCAATCATAACATAACCCATGGAAAAGAAATGGTTTTCATAAATATCATTACATCATAAACATAAACCACTCTTAGAGAGAAAAATAATGGTATCATTGAATAATATCTCTAGTAAAACATAATTAAAAACAATAAATTATATCTTATATGGAAAATAATTTTGATATATCACTAGAAAACAATTCATGGGGAAAATATCCTTTCTGCTTTGAAAAAAAACATTAAATTATAAAACATTTTTAAAAAAAAATCATTTAAAATGATCTTGAAAAATAATAAAGGATTCTTTGAAAACCACATTAAACATATTTAAAATCATTTTACATGAAAATACATAAATGATCATTTAAAACACATTTAAAACATTTTTAGAAAAAAAACAATTTGAAGGAACACGGATTTCCAACTGAAGAGAGAATAAAATTACATGAAACTTATAATATCATGAAAATAAGGATATTCATGACACAATATTTCAAAGGGAATTATATACACCTCTTAAAATAAATGGGTTCATAACAAAACATGTTTCTCAAAAAAGGAAAATTGAGACAAAATTACATTACCGATTTGGTAATTTTTAAAACTTAACCCCATGAAAGAGAGATTAAAAAATAGATATGTAAGTACTCATAAATTTAAGGATAATTATAATATAATACATTCATGGTCATTATATACACCACTCAAAATAAATTAGTGGTGAATATGGAATAAGTCTTACATAAATAAAAGTGAGGCTAGAAATCCGCATACCACTTTGAATCAGTCGAATCGTATTCCCCGTGAAAGAAAAAAATTATATGGATATTTAAATACCATAAAATTAAGGATAATAATAAAAAAAATACATTTATGTATTTTATATACACCACATATAATAAATAGTAGGTGAACATGGCTTGTATGTTAAAAAAAATAAAAGTGAGACGGAAATCCCTTGCCTTAAGTCTTGAATTACTTCGCACATATTAAAACCTAATGTATAATAAATAATATTTTATTATATATATACCATATAAACATATTCATATATTTAATACCATATATTATTTAATTATGACTTTATATTACTCTCTTATTAACAAATCCGTGTTAAAGTTATGTTTCAAGTCATAACTGCTTTGTTTTTCGTACCTGTTTTGACTTTTTATCCTTAGTACTCTTATATAGATCATGATTTAATTATATAAAGAATTAAAATAATTATATAAATATAATATATATATTCATTATATATTTATTCATGGTGATTCATAATAGTTTTATATATAAAATAAAATACACCGTTCATAGAGACAGTAGGTCGTACGTACGCATGAATGTTGTTTTCATTTTCTTATTGGGTTAAAAGGAAGGATAATATATGATATATTATAATTAAATAATAATTTTTATGTTATTTATATCATATATATTCATAAAATTTATCCTTATTATTATCCATGTGAAATATATATGAAAAACGAATCACATCGCATCATGGAGATAGTAATTCATACGTATGCATGAATGACGTTATCATTTCCCAAAATATTAGATGGTAAAAAGTATAGATATAATATTATCATTAAAGAAGTATAATTATGTAATAAATATAATATATATCATAAAAAATAATGGTTTTATCATAATTCCCACCATGATAGATGATAAAGGAAAAATGAACAATCATCGTTTTGCGAGGCGGTAATCCACCGTACACATGAACAGTAAGTTTGTTACCCATTAGATGGAAGTGTGTGAAATTATAGGTTGAAATATTAATATAAAAACATTTCAATATATTTGGGATGTCAAGGTTTTTATACATACATGAAATAAAAAAAATATTAGGTTCATGTAAGAAATAAAATATAAACATTCATTGATGAATGTTACCTCTTCTATGGGTATCCCTTTTTTGATTTTCACAAAAGGACTCATTTAGTTAGAGTTATTACAAAATTAATGCTTATAGGATGAATTGAATGAAGGTTTTTAAGGATATTTTGGCAGATTTTGGCTGATCCAAAGGGCTTTAGTGGTGTGAATAAAAGAGAGTTTCTCTTTTATAAGAGAGGGGAGGGGCACTTTTAGAAACTCTCAAAATATTAATTTATAATAAATTCAGTCTCAATAAAATACCTCAAAAAGGAAATTTATTCAAAGATAATATAATATAAAGTTTTAATATCATAAAAAAATAAATTTTAGACAGTTTTTATGTAATTTCAAACCTTATATTTTATTTATTAACCCTTAGTTAAGCTATTTTAATTTTAACTATAGTAACAATTTTTTTAATGTTAAGATGGAGTAATGTTTACATATAAATTGTCGATTAGACCATAAATGGTCTATTTATGATATTTTAGACCATATATCATCCCCATGTCCTTATTTAATATTTTTTAATTTTTAAATAATTTAATAAAATATTACTTTCATAAAATATCATTAGTGTCAATTTTGACACTATTCATTAGTTTTCATTTTAAAAATATCATAACAACATGATATCTTCGATAAAAATAAATTAAAACATTTATAACATTTAAAATTCATCCATAAAAATCATTTACTACATTAATTATATCAAATTATATTTATTTTAATATTTTGAGTATCATTTATTTGAGATTTTCATTAATTAAACAATTATTGCATCATCATTGTGTAAGAATTTAAGGTAATTAATTATTTACTAAAAATTAAAAATAAATTTCCATGATAAACAAAAATATTTTATATTTCAAATGATTATTTATTGTTGAATTTAACTTTTATATATCCCTATATTAAAAACGATATAGCTATAGAAAATATGGAAATGACATTTTTAACTTTTCTTTAAATAAAATATAATAAATGTCATACTCTCATCCATGTGTCTGAAAAAGTTTTTAATCATATACTAAGGATGTTTTTGGTTGAAAATAAATCCTCCAATTAAGTTAGGAAAAGTTTTTGGGAAATTTTATAATATTTTTAATATTATTCTTTTACCCTTAATTACCCGATTTACGTTTTACCGTGTCAAAAAAAATTACTAAAGTTACTATTCATAGTGCCCAAAAATAAAATAAACCTATTTAAATAATTTGGAACCACTGATTATAAATATAGAATCCATTTTTTCAAATTCAAAATATATAATTTTTGATAATTAATTAAAAATTAATCTCATTGAAAGAACGAGAAAACAGGTTTTAAAAGTGAAAAATTTCAAAAGATTGAAATGTTTTTATATCACAATTTAATGTGAAATTTATAACATTGAATTACATTATATTAATTGATAAAAATTTACTTAATTATAATTTATATTTATTTAATATAATTGAATAATGTACATAAACTTGATGAAAAAACAATTTTCAATAAAAATGCAGTATTTTTCACTATTCAGCTAAACATGAAACTTATATGAAAAATAAAAAAAATTATCCAAAGTAAATTTTTATATAAATATTTAAAATAATTTTATCTTTTCAAATATAATATATAAAATTTTCAAAAATTGAATTTAAAGTAGTTTCTCCATTAAAAGGAAATAAAATTACCTTTTTGAAAAATATAAGTTTTTATGCATCAAATTCAGTTGGTTCTTATCTTATGCCTATAAAACATATTGGATGAATATCAAAAATATTTTATTTAATATATAAAATATATAATTCATTAATATCATTCACTGATTGTAATTAATTTAATTTATTAAGACAAAATTACTTTGGGCGCATAAAAATAAAAAATATTTTCATTATATTCAATTGGTATATATTTTCATTTATAATTAATTAGTAACCAATGAATTAATCTTATAAACAATATATTTTCATAATTTAGTTAATACTATTCATAATATCTAATTAAATTCTAGGTTATATCTTATTATACTAAATAATAATATTTTAATAATATATTATTATTCGATAAAAATCGTTCTTACATGTAACGAAAGATAATATAATTTCTTAGTGAAGTGAAAGATTATATTGGTGTTGTATATAACAAAATATAATCTTATTTGTTTTTTATAAAAAATATTTAATCTATATTTTGTGAAACTCATAATATCAAAAAGATTTAATTATTTTGAAAAAAAAATAATTTACAAAATATTGGGTTGTTACATTTACAAATTTCCATTTTGTTATATAATTGTTTTTAATGTATAATTAGTTCAATTGAATTATTAATAATTCAGTTTATGTCATTGAAATCAATTTTATATTCAATTTTTATATAAAAACATTGTATACTTACGAAAACATTTTTTCTGAAAAACCGCTTTTCATCGCATTTTGTTGGTTTAATTTTAAATTAAATTTTTACACATGTGAATTGAATTTAATAAAATGGATTTAAATTTTATAATTTAAATTTATATTTTTTTTAATTAGACCACTTTCATTTTTGATCATAATGAAGAGTAAAAATAGTAAAAAAATCATTGCAGTTAAGGTTAAAATGGGTTTACTAGGAGGGTTAAACCAAGAGATAAAGGTAATTTTGCTGATTAAACTTGTCTAAATCCTATTGGATAGTAATATTTAAACATCATACTATCTCATATTCAAACCTATGTCCATTTGGAATCATTTTACTTGATAATGAAATTATAATATTTTAATCTTTTAAGAAATCTCAAGTGTGTCATCTCCCCCACTTATAAAAGGACACACCTCCCCTCTCTTCTTTATACCATTTTGAGTCAATTACCTCGACCAAACCCTACAAAAATCTCTCCCTAATACCATTATACACATTCTAAAGGTGTAGTTCTTCCCAAAATACTAACCTTGGGGTCCTTAAGAGGATATCTAAAGGAGTTCTTTCAAAGAAAATATAATCACCTTAACCGATCAATTTTGTTCTACTTATTCTTTTACCTATTATAAATTTTTGATATTTATAATAAAATATTAATTTAAATATCATAAATGAGCTGAAATATTATTATGATTATGAAACCACCATTATACACCTTCATATCCATCAAATGGGAAGCGAAAGTATCGCTCGTGCATATGTGTGGATTACTGCCTCCACGTATCGATATAATTCATTTTTCATCACCATATTTCATGGATGGTTATTATGATGGGTTTAATGTTTATATATGAGATATTTGACATAATTATGATTTTGTAATTATAATATCATATCAAAATTCTTACATTCCCATCTGTTGAAAAATGAGAACGTCGCACGGTATATGTGTGCACTACCACCTCCACGAAGCGATGTGATTTGTTTTTCATTTCTTCTTTATATGGAGGATAATAATGATATATTTAATAAATATTTATGATATATATGATATAATAATGATTTTATAAATGTGAATTATTATTTATTTTTATTTTGTTCCATTTGTCGAAATGTGAAAATAGTGTTCATGCGTACATATAGTCTACCGTCTCCAAGAATGGTATAATTCATTTTTCTATCCCTACATTTTATGGAAGATTATAAATATGTATATAATGAATATATATGATATTCATGTCATTATTAACATTCTGTAGATAATGAAACCAATATCGAAGTACAAGGATCAAAACTACCAAACAAAAACATATATGAAAAATGAAGCAGTTATCACTCGAAAGAGTGATTTTAATAAAGAATTGTTAATAAATAGATGATAAAAGCTTTTAAGTAAATCATATATGGTATTATATATTTTATTATGGTTCTAGAATATATTTATAATAAATAATTTTTTATCATACGGGTTTTTTGAACACATATGAAGGAGAAGAGTAAAAATGTTTTTTTGGTATCTTGATTACTAAAAGATATGCAAGGATATGCAAAAGGAAATAATGATATTCTAAATGAAAATACTATGTTGTATTTTATGTTTTCAAATTTAATGTCATATTTAAGTATTTATCTACTTTTCCAAAACTACTAAAACTATTTGATCACTTAGGATATGATAGCTTTTATCTGTTTCGGAAACGCTAGGAGTCACAACGACGGAGATTTACATAGCTCAAGAATATTCCATGTGTCCATGGAGAGGTAGAATCACTTCACTATGAAATCTGGGAGAAAATTTATAAGGATTATCTCATAGTTTCAAGCACAGAAACTCTAGCCCGGAATGGGATAATAAGGAAGATGAAGAATTGTGTCACCAATCGCACAGAAAGTCTCCACCGCTACACTAAATGATGGATATAATTCTACATCACTACAATGTTTCATCCACTCAAGTCCATGTAGATACAATGTCCATCGTCTAGAAGTCCACAGAGCTACAGTACTAATTTCTCCAAAGTCTGCACTACTACAGTAGTCATGCCAAAGTCTGCACTGCTAGAATGCCCTGTCGATGTCATCCGGTCAACTCTACTAAAGTTAATTAGAGTTTCTACAGTTCCCCAAAATTTGGGTTAGGACCTTTGTCCCCTGGACCCCCGAATCCATAGATCATTCCCCCTACAACCCCTAATAAGCTCATCGTGGAGCTCTACCCACGGAGTTGCGGACTAGTGTGCAGTATGGGCCGCAAGCATTCGACCCAATATCTACTAAACAGGATTGGGATACACTAATCCAATACTATCTACTACTAATTTAATAAAATAACCACCATATCTGAGCTCCTAGAATCAGGGTCTTTATAGGTTCTCCATCAAACTGGGCTTTCTAACCATCAATTGTAATAAAATAGGTCTAGTGGATGATTTTCATACTTATGAGGGGTAGGGATCGATCTATTGGGGTACTTAGGTATTTGTGTGTATTTTTGATTTGTAATCCCCTCTACCAAATATTTATTTTCAATTATTGATAATCATTATTAAAAATTAATAATTATTTCTAATTATCTTATTATGAAGAAACAATTAGTTAATACTTATTATTACTTATTAATACTGAATATTATTAATTAATTAAAATTTATTACTAATTATTATTATTTATTAATAATTATTATTTATTATTTATTAATAACCAATTATTAATAAATATTAATAAATTATAATTAATTGATTACCAATTATTCTTATTTATTATTAATCAGTGACTAAAACTTATGAATTATTAATTAATTATTCATTAAGTACTTATTAATAATTTAATAATTATTAATAATGTGTTACTGATACTAATTTATTATTATTTCAATATTGGAAAAGGGGAATCTAAATCTCACATTGGAAATCAATTATCATTTTAAGGGCACTCTCACTTGTAAAAGTGATCTAGGGTGAGAGTTTTAGTTATATTTATAACAAATTATAATTATAACTAAATATCAATTATTATAAAAACGCAATATTATTAATTATTAATAAAATTTTATATAATTTATTATTTTCATGGTATATATATATAACTAAAAACTGAAAAATAAAACAATTAAATTTATTATTTATTATTTTTTAAAGAATGTGTGAGTATCTTTCACGTATTCCTCATAAAAAAGTATAAGAATGTGTGAAAGTCCCTCACTCATTTCTCAAAATGCATTTATGACCCATTTTAAAAACATCTCTTAAACCATATCTATATTTTATTCAAAAAAACTATTAAAAAACTCCAGTGGAATAAAGTACACAAAAGATATAAAATTTGTAGTGAGAATAACTGGTATGCTTGAGATCATATTACAAGTGTCAAAAAACTAATTTATTTATAGAGTATTCCATAATTGGTACTAGAGAGGATCATGGGTTTCTTACTATGACTAATCCCATGCAACCAACTAATAGACTATCGCCTACATAGGAAGATCATAGAGGGAATATTTTTGGAACTCTTAAAAGTGACAAGGAAGATGATTCAGCTAGAGAATATATAATAAAAATGGGGCTAGAGGATAAAAGAGAAGGTACTAAAACATTAATATTAGAGGAGAGTTGGAGACTTGGTGTGAGAGTATATAACCAGGATCCGGGTCTTTGAGAAAAATCAAAAATATAGGTAAGATTACTATTTCTCATTCTACTTTAGTTATTCTTTTGAATATGAGTGAAATAATCACACTAGGGGTTTAAGTTATACATGTATATTTAGTATTATATTTGAATTTATGGATGGTTTTTTTTTATCCAAAGAATGTTTATTAATAAATTATTTTATTGACCACCAGTTGATTAATCCTACAAGGTGAGTAAAAATATAAGGCAATGTTAATTCAGACCACTAGAGATCGGTAGAACTATAAGGAAATTAATGTTCATCCAGAGCACTAGAGAGTTGATTAACAAAATATAAGGTACAATGAGCACTGATGATTTCAATGGGATTATTAAATCATAGATTAATATAATTAACCACTATTCTTGAGATTCTTTGATAAACGTTAGTGGGGCTCATGACTTCAAGTGTATGTTCATAGTTATTTCGTTGGGGAGGTTATGGAATAAAGTCATGTCTCTAATTACAATTCTAGAAAAAAGAATTATTCTTCCTTATTAAAATATAATCTACTACCAAAAACCCTCATACATTATTTAGTTAATTTTTTACTCTCAATCTATAATGTCTTCTATAAGATTCACTCACACAATTTTTACAACTTATTACACTGTAATATATTTGCAGAAATATTTTTTTTTCTATTGGTTCAGAAGCGGATCAGTCCTAGGATAAAAACTCAGTTTTGAAAAATAAATTATGATAATCTCTAATGAAAATGTAATCATGGAAATAAAATAATAAAATAAATGGTTATACATAAATTTAATGTGTAAAAACCCTCTAATGTGGAGGATTAAAAAATCACAGGAAAACTCAGAGAAAATACACTATTAATCAGAGTACAAAAAACCAAGTAAAGCCTAAAACTTAAATTTCAAATATAGTGTAGAAAACCTATGTGAAAATCCACATCCTAGTATGCCCATATTATCTCTAAAAATTTTCTGTGACTAGAAATCACATTTCAAAGATCAAACCAAACAAATTGTATCATTGTAGAACCTCATTAGACAGCCCAATTTTTCCTTTGCTTGCTTCTTCCCACACTCAAAGAACTATCACCCACATAAATTTTTTCCTCCACAACTTATTTTATCTCCATGTCTGTAAAACCCTTATTTCTACCTTTTATAAGAAAAGAAACCCTAAAATTCATATATTGTTCCCCATCCTTTCAAATATTCAAAAATAGATATAATGATAATATATTAAAAATATATCTGTGGGAAATAGTGATATTTAGAAAATATCTCTCTACTTTTAAACCACACATGATGATGGAATGTTTTAAAAATTCAAACCCCTAAAAAATATCCTCTTCTAGATATGGGATGAATCTAATCAATCTCCTCATTCAGTCCATCAAAGAAATATATGAAATTTAGAAACCTCGGCTGAATCGTAAGCTGGTTGGTATAGCACCAAACATTATCCTCTAAAGAAAATATGACATCCCTCTTTTGTATCTATAAATGAAACCTAAAATTAATCACTAAAAAATAAATCCAAATGTAGAAGTCTTCATCATATATGTCTATGAAATGACCTATTAAATAATATTGGAACCAACACTTGGTTCCCCCATAATTGTAATTGCCACATAATTCGGAGAACCTACATAAATTAATTTCTTCATCTGCTCAACATCCTCTGAATAGTATGAAACTCTTAGCGCCTGGCCCTGATCTTTAATTTTAAATCTTTCTTCAATAGTGTAACTCTATGAAGAAAAATAATTAGGTGTAAGACCTAAAACACCTAACCTGACCTTCTTTGTCTTTCAAACCATCTTGGTCTTAGTCGATGGCCTTCGAATCATGTGCAATGATCATATGTGCCACAAATCTGATGAATTCATCTTCACAACTGCATTCATCACTCCACTATATGCCTTTACATTTTTTATGTAAAGTGTTTCGTCCATTTTTCTTTGTGCATATATAATTGATCCTCTAGATAATGTTCATCTTCCATTGTCAAACGAACTCCTAAATCCATCATTACCAAGAGTATAAGCAAATAAAAAATCTTGGTGTATACCTTGCACATGTCACACATCCATCAATTCCACCATAAAATCTGAATTTATAGTGATACAAATATTACCAAAACCAATGACATTAGTATAATATTCATTTCTCATCTTCAATATAACAAATTTTTCTTCTACGTATGAAGAAAATAATTCTCACTTTGGTGTAATATGGCATAATGCTGCTGAATCAACCACTCATTTAGTGTATAGATCTGAAGTGAAATAATCAATGACAACTAAAATTAAATCACCCTCGCCTTAAATAAGTTTTAAACTAGTATCCTCATAATCAATTTCATGCACCATATTTTCTTCCTTAAGGTTTTTCAATGCATGGAAATTTCTATGCAGATGACCCTCCTTGTTGAAAAAAAAACCTGAATTTTATTCTATTCTTTGACTGACCAGTCTAATTACCACATTCATTTTCTAGAACCAAAATGTCACTACTGCTTAAATATTCACTATCATTAGTTTTCATCAAATATCATTCATCAACGATGATGAAATAAAATCATCCAAATTCAGTTTGTATTTTTCAAACAACAATGTGGTTATGAGATTATCATATGAATCAGGTAACGAACCCAAGAGAAGAAAATTTTGGTATTTTTCATCCATTCTAATAGGTATAATGTTACTTTTATCATTGATCTTGATCACTAACAAACAAATATCCCTCATAAGTTTTGTGAACTCATCCAGATAGTTATCCAAATCTCTATTCTCTGGCATTCACAAATCATAAAATCATTTTTTCATATATAAACGGTTTGTGAAGGATTTTGATTAATAACTTCTTTCAAGATTTTCCCATATATCCTCTAGATTTATCAAATTTATCACTTCCATTAGATTATTATCATCCAAATACATATGAATCATATTTGTTTATAACTCTCCCATATCCTTCTAATCACCATCATTCATCATTTCTAGCTTCTCTAATTTTTTCCTCTATGGTATCATTGTCTTCTCATGGAGAAAAATATTTTTACTCATTGATTTCATAGAGTAAAATCATTTTTCCCTTAAATAGTTCTATGTGATCAAAAATATCATGTCATGAATCTCCCATATCATCAGTAAGAAACACAGAGAAATACCTTTGATACCAGTTGTTGGGTCAGAAGTGGATCTATTCTAGGATAATAAATCAGTTACAAAAAATAAATTATGAGAAACTAAAATGAAAATGGAAGTTCATAAATAAAATAAAATAAAAAATGGGTATACATAAATTTGATGTGGAAAATCACTCAAATGAGGAGGATTAAAAACCATGGAACAACTCCAAGAAAATCCACTAATAATTTTATTACAAAAAACCAAGTAAATCTTGAAAATTAAATTACAAATACAATATAAAAAACATTTGCGAAAATCTACACCCTGTATGTCCATCTTCTATCTGAAATTCATTTGTGATAAGACGTCACCTTTCAGAGATTAATCCAAACAAACGGTGTCGTTTTATCACCTCGTTACAAAACTTAATTTTTTGTTTCTTATTGCTTCTCATGCTAAAAGAATCGTTATCCATATATATGTTCTCTTCCACACCTAATTTTATCTCCCTATGTGTAGCACCCCTACTTATCCCTTTTATAAGTAAAGGAAACCTTAAAATTCATGTGTTGTGAAACATCCTTTCAAATTTTCAAAAATAGATATAATGATAATATCTTAAAAAGATATCTATGGTAAATGGAGATATGTAAAAAAAAATATCTTCTTTTAAACCACACGCGATGCTGGAAGGTTTGAACAAATCAAACCCCACTCCTCCAAATATGATTTGAATCTCATCACTACCTTAAATTAGTGCTAAAAAATACTAATTAAGGGTGAACTTTTATCAACACTAAAAAAACATTGATAAAATTGTGCTCATTATCAATGTTTTTTAACATTCATAAAGGATATCTTGCATAATATTATATATATATATATACATATATATTTATTTATTTATTTATTTATTCCTAAATATGGTTTATACAATAATAAATTTATATATATATACATAATTTATATATTTTTAATCATTTATACTTATTTATAATTATAATAACAGGATGCTTTGATGCATCACACCATGGGTCCTTTAGGTATTCAATTCTTAGACCTGCAAGTTGCATTTATATGTAATAAAATAGGTCCAGTGGGTGTCTGTCAATCCTTATGGAGAGGGATGAGGCTTGACCTACTGATGTGACTTGATTTGTGCATGTCTGGTTGTAATCCCCTCTATCTAATATATATATATATATATATATATATAATTACATATATATATATATATAATTACATATATATATATATATTATAAAATACGGTAATGTGAACTATATAAATAAATATGTAAATACATTAAATCTAATAATATGAACTATATAAAAATGTAGTTTATTTATATTTATATTTATATTATATAATTTATAATTTTTTTGGAGACAAATTTATAATATATATATATATGTATTTGCACTATATATACATTAAATAAAGATAAATATAATATATATATATATACATACATACAAACAGACATATATACATATAAATGAAATTATAATTTTTATTAAGAAAACACAAAAAAGAAAATCATTCGTCTAAAGTGATGTAGCCTAGGAGCATCCCCGCAAACAATGGTTTTACAGTCCAAAGGTAAAGAGAAAATACTCAAGTAGGTGATCAGATTATCCGCCTAATTTCATTTGGATGTTAATAAGTCCACAAAAAATTACCTTTACACCATGTATACATGATTTCCACCCCTTCCTACAAGCCCTGGTGACATAAGAAATGCTCTGGTGAATAGAGTGAATCCCTTCAAAGCATAGTCCAATTCGATCTCCAAAAGGGTTATATTCCTCTTGTTGCAGATCCCATTAATCTAGTTAACATAAACTTCTCTTTAGTACTAAGTGAACTGACTTCTCCATAAAAAGTATAAAGGTAATGATGAAAAATCCATGATGATCCTAGACAATACCTCAATCGTGCATGTTTCCTTGAAGATAGATATTGACAGCCACACCCAAAAAAATTTCTTTGATGTGGGAAACAAGGGTATCATACCTTTTTGTTGTCTCTTGTTGCATGGCTCCCATATTACCCAATACCAACTGAAAATAAAACACTTTGATCCTCTAATTTTGGAAACCCTTCTGCACCCATTTGGAGACATAAATCAAGGTAATGATTAATTGAATTAAACTACTAAAATGGCCACAGGAATCCTCCCATATCGAACCAAATATTTATCACCCATTCATCATCAATAAAAAATTGGATGATGGACTCCATGGTAGAATTAACACAGCACTGACATTTTGAGACTAAAGGAATACCAATATTTTTCACAACAACATCCAAAGGAAGAGCCCATTTCCAGACACAGTACACCAGAAAGTTAAACTTCATAGTAAGATATTTACACCACATGTTGTTGGCCCTGTCATCTGAATTTCTTGTCTGTGGATGATCTTTTGATATTCATCTATGGATATAGTTCATTTATAAGGGGTAAAAACACAAGTATTGGGATCCTCAACCAATTGGATGGATGACTGAACTGACTTATGTTCATCATTCAAAACAACATCAATGAGTTTTGGATTCTCATAGGCCTTCCTGTAAGTAATATGAAATATTGGACATATGGGTAAGGAAATAAGGGTGTCAGACCAGTTTACACTTCAGAACATTATATTTCCCCTAATTATAACACATTATGTGTGATAAAATATGATGAAGATGGGATTCTAGAGGATTCACTACAAATGAGAACACATACCACTCGAATTTGAACATCTTGATGACTAGTTACCATCTTTTTTTCCTAATAAAATTTTCTCAAAGAGAGTGCCTAGAAATAGTATCTTAGCCAAGACTAGAAATAATGTATTTCATGCTCTCATCAACTCTCTTAAGTTTTATACCTCCTTTTTCAATGGGCCTCTCCAATTGAGATCATCTATCCTAGTGATGGAGACTATTCTATTAAGAATACCATATATAATTGTTGATAATATTTTCAATTATTCTAATAAATAGCTTGGGAACCCAGATAACAAAGAGAATATTCATAGTAATAGATACCAAACACTATCAATGAGGATGGTCCTGTCACCAATAGATAGAATACTTATCTTCGAGTTGAGAATCTACTATTAATAATAGCATCGAAGAATTTAGCACAAATTCTTTTGTTAGAGAGTGGGGAAACAGATTTTCCATAGGGAGGATCTTCTTAGAAATTCCAAGATTTTCCTTGAAAAGATTACCATTCCTTTCAAAGAATTTTAAAGAAATTTAGACACTGCTCTAGGAAATATTGACACAATGTCAAATCTTGATTATTTAATCTCAAAATATTAATTTAAAATTATAGATTGAGATAATTCTACCATTTATAAAAAACAAATTGTCGTCAGAAAATAAAAGATGAAATTTTCCATTTAAAAAATACCTACCTTTAAAGGAATTGACCAAACCTCAAGAAATTTATGATTTGATGTTCCTACTAAGAGATTCTTGAGTCAACACATATACTATTTGGGAAAGAGGATCTACATGCCAAATACCTCTAACCGACTTGAAAAGTATGTAATCTCTTAATATTTTATGAAAATTATAGATGTATATTATTATACCATTTATGAAACACAACATGTCATTGACAAAGAAAAGATGTGATTTTCCAATGAAACTATACCTTCTTTTAAAGGAATGGACCAACCCTCTAGAAATTACAGATTTGGGGTTTCTACTAAGAGATTCTTGAGCCAACATGTATATACTTGGGGAAAGAGGATCTCCATGAAAATAACTCTAATTGACTTGAATAATATAAACCTTTTCTCCATAATAGAGATCATAAACCAAGGAAAATAGTAAAACTATAAAAAGAGGTCACAATCCCACCTAGAGAATCCATGTTGTCTAAGCACTTTCAGAATGAAGTCCCATTCCATATTATCATAAGCTTTTCCATATCAATCATGACCATGAAGTTGGTACCCAAAATTTTTATATCTTTATCTATAATTATTTCCTAGGCCAATATGATATCCATATTGAGAATTATGGAAAGGACCTTTTAAGAGAAGTTATAAAATATAATGGTCCAAAACTGACCAAATCCATTGGGTTAATTTGCCTTGAAAACCAGAAAAAGAATGGTTTCTAAATCAAGTCTTGGGAGAGTTCCTACAATAAATAAATTATAAATAACCTTCATCATGTCACTCTTTATACAATCCCATGCTTCAATGTAAAAGTCATCAGAAAAACCATCTGGCCTTAGAGCACTATCAATATTAAAGCATCTAATAGATTCAAAAATCTCAGTATCATCTAGAATAGATTCCAGACAATCATTATCCCTCTCCTAGACATTATTAGTAATGTTGGATAGAAAAATATCCACTACTTATTACATTAGAATCATCTCTCTATACTCTTGTCAAGGTCTTGAAAGAAAATCCATGTAGAAAACTAAAAACGAGCCAATTATCTATGTATCTATGGTAATAAAACCATATTTAAGTTGAAGGTTAATCTTTCCAAAGTACTTTTTATCCTTAATACATTAATTAACACAAGTATTATTCCTATACTCTTCTTCTATTCATCTCACTTTGGATCTATCTCTCACCTATCTTGAAGGGTTTTTTAATACTTTAGTAACATTTATCAGAAGCAATGGAAATGATTTAAAAACCTTATCTAAGGATCAACATAAAAGATAATATAGAAATTTGTAAAAAAATTAAATTAATAACTGCTATAAAATCATACCATACACCAAAGAGGCTACTACAACTCAATAATATGTGTTTGATAAAGATAACAATGGAATATATAAACATCCCACCTCCATCGGTCTCCATATAAAAATCTGAATCACTTGAAGTTCGGGAAAGATCCACCAACCTCATTGATATGATATTATCTCATAGTGAAAATGAGTAAGATTAAATAGAGATTTGGGTACAAGGAGTTTTGACCAAACATAAGAATAATCACACACAATCCATCATATGAAGGGGCCTTTATATATATGTTGTTGAAGTCACTCTTAGACTGCTACTGTATTTACTCTTACATTTATAACACATGCATTAATTCCATGGACAGTGCATTCATATCATTAATGAAAACACCTCTCCAGAATTACATTTTATGTAACTTAATAATAAATGATAACTTTAAATGGGTTGAACCATTTGGATATTAATATACATAATATTTGGTTATTCATTCGATTATGCATGAAATCTGATTTCATGCATGCATCTCGATATACTATGCATTAAAATCATAATTTTAATTTAATATATATATATATATATCATATATATATGTGTGTGCATTTATTCCAGGTTTTAGGTTATATTTCCTTCAATCTCACACTTTCACTAAATCCTAATAGACTTTGAACCATTTCACCTTATATTATATCATATACAATAACTTATGAACCCATATCTAAAACTCCTTTTAGAAATCTCACAAAATAATTTGTGTAAAACAATCATTAACTTCACTATGCATCACATAATATTTAATACATTATAAATACTCATCCAAACACATTTGGATTAACTCTAAAACAATTTTAGAGTATCACTTTGAGTCAAAATCAGCCGTCATTCATTCATTCTCAAATTCTGACCCCACGGTCCTTTACAGCATTGACAAAAAATATGAATCTATAAGCCCATATATGTAAACAAAGAGCGGACTCTATTAAATCCCAAGTGATACTCAAGTTATAAAGGGATCTGAGGTCATATCCATCAAACAAATGTGTCTCTATTTTAATGATACATGTCTTCATGACCCGTTACTTTTCTAGTTTTGATGGTTAAAAAGTGTTTAGTGGATTTCCCAGAGGGTTTGATAGAGGTTTTCATTGTAATAGTGCTAAAAATGGATAACAATGTGAACCGGATTCACATCATGAGTTGGTGGTTCACAGCTTGTGTAGCTAGCTGGTTTGACGACTTGTGTGTGATGATGGAGGAAATCCCTAAGTCAGATACATGTCATGAAAGTATAATTCATGAAATTTAATTAGTTGAGTACAAGGGAAAATAATTTTTAGAGGAAACCAAATATATTATGGTTTCACTCCTTATATCAGATTCACAACTTATAATCCACCAGACCCTGTGGAATTCATGTTTTGAATGGAATTCACACTGTGAAAGTGGTGGGTTCCATGTTTTTTTATCTTTTGTTCAGCTGACCCTTCATTAATTCAGCCACAATCCCTCCTCTAATTTTTGTATTTACCCTAGGATACTTTATAATATCTTTCATCTCATTCTCTCATGCCTCGATCTATGGGTTTTAGTGGTTGAGTTTTGGCGATAGAGGTATGCTCTCCTCTCTTCCCTTTGGTTTTCTTTTTATTCCTCTTCTGAAGAATCTGATATGATGTTTTGGTTTCGGTTTGGGGGTGATTTGGGTTGTGTTTTTATGATCCTTGGGTGATGTGTAGGTTGATATGTGGTTTCCAATGTTTAGTTGTGGTTTGTAGTAATTTTTTTGTCTTGTGGTGCACGGTGATATCAGAAAGCTTCTTTGAAGTAGGGAATCCAACATTTCCCAATTTTTTGTATCATGCGGGAGGTGATTACTTTTTTTATCAATGGGAGATGGTTTAAAGTGGACAAATCAAGATAATGAAAAGGTTAATTTAAATTTAATGGGATGGGGATTGATTCATGTGTTTTTTACAACATTGATATTATTGGTTGATATTGCGATTGTACAGGCTAAACGCCCTGCTGAAAATGGTGGTTGTTGGAGGATTTGTTTATGTTGTAGTTGATGAGATCTGTAACCCTTGTTGTGTGATTGATTTTCTATACCATGAATAAATTTAAATTTGATAACCACTTATATTAAGATAATAAAATGTTTGTCCCTTGATTTGTGGTTTGTGGGATAATGCCCCTAAAATAAAGAAGTGAAATTAATAAAAAGCCTCCTGCTAAATCTAAAAAAAGTTTTTTTAATGTGTTTTGATGAGGTCATGTTGTGGGGTAGTGATGTGTGGTTGGTATGAAGTCATTTGTTGGAGTAGTGATGTGTGGTTAAGATGTGGTATGGGGTGATGTGTGGTAGGTATGAGGTCCTGATGTGGGGTGGTGATGTGTGGTTGTGATGCGGTATGGGATGATGTGTGGTTAGTACGAGGTTGTGTCCTGGGGCAGTGATTTATTATTGTAATGTTGTATGGGGAAATGTGTGGTTGGTATGAGGTCATGTTGTGGAGCGGTGATGTAGTGTTATGTGGTAGATGAGATGATAATGGTTGTGTTGGGCTAGATCTTTGAGTAGTGATGGGATAACTAGCTAATAGTGTTTTAAATGGATTGGGATGGTTTGGTTAATGGGATAGAAATTGTTAATGAATAAATTAATAAGGGAGTTTGTGATTAATGGGGTTGTTTTTTTCAAAATTGTGGTGGTTTGGATGGATGGATGGCTACTCGCACTTTCCCGCTCTCTCTACCGGGTGAATAAATATGCATAGGTTGTGGTATTTGGAGGTCAGATTGTGCACTAGGTACGGGGTCGGGTGTTTGGCGCGAGATGTGATGTGACCATGTTGTGGGGATGTGTGGAGTGATGGCTCAGGTGTATGCAGGTTTGATGTGATATATCTGTGATGTGGAGTGGGTTATGGTGGGGTTCTTGCATGGTTGGAGGCATGAGGTTGATATCTTTCAGGTTCACGATACCCTACTACTCTTCTTATATTAGTGGATATGGTGTGATGGACTAGGTATCTATGGGCATGATGTGATATGACCATGCTATGGGGTGGTGGTATGTGTTATATGGAAGAGATGGTAGCGGTCGGACGTACGATGTTGGGTTGTTAGATCAGAAAATCAGTGGGAAAGTGGTGTGAGGTAACCTTTATCAATATGATTTATATTATGTTATTATACTTGGTTTGTGTTATTTGGTGAGTGTGCCTTTGTGAGTTTTGGGTTATATATTTTACCCATTCAGGTGTTTTTGGTTCTATTCTTCGGTCACATATGCATTAGTATTCTTTCTTTACATATGAATGAGATAATTTGGTTTTCCTACCAAGTATACATGTATGCTCACCCTATGTATATAAACTAATTTTCAGGTTTCCAAGAGAATTACACAAACTATGATGGACATTACTAGATTGAAACCTTGGACTGCTACTATGTCACTACTGTGGAATTTCTTTTGGGAAATTACTTTGTATACTTTTATCTCTACCTATTTTATTTATACATGTATTTTATGATAGTTTTTGGATTTATTTTATATTATTTCGTTGAGTTGTTTGTGGTTGATTCATCTTATCTCCTGATCCCATATTATTATAGAGGTTAATTCCACCCATTTGATTACATTATTTAATGCAAGGAAGAAACCACGATAATGAAATCATGGTGAGGTAGCTTGTGTTGGGTGTGCCATTGGAGGTATGACATTGGTTAAATGTTCAATATGAAATTTTTCACTTTTGAGTTGAGGAAGTTATATCTTGAGCCTAGTTGATCAGGATGATAGTACCTTTATAAATCTTTGGTTAAGGAAGTTGAGGGTGAATTCTTCCAGGTATATTCACAAATAATAAATTAATAAAGGATGATGACACATGTGTGTGTCCTGCATTATGAGATATCTAAATTCAAAGAGATTATATTACACAGTACGTATTCTTAGGATGGTTGTTGTTTTCATGGGTATTTCTTATCTATTTAGGGAACTTGATGGGTTTCTATAATCTGCTCTTGTTCTATGAATATTATTCACTAATATCAAGATAAGGGTCTAGAGGGTCATACATAATAGTGTATTTAAGAATATACCCTTTTGAGGTGAATAGGTATATATGACATGGTAAGCCCCATCACAGGGTCCGAGAGTTGTCCAAGTAAACGATCACTGAGAAATAAATAATTTAATTATTATTAAATTGAGGAATAATTTGGTTGAATTTATTTATTAAAATTATTCATGAGGTATTTATTGAATATATGAAAAATATTTTGTGAACGAATATTATTTTAATATCCCAAGTTCATTAAATATTGGGGGTAATTATGCCCCTAGGATGTAGCTCAATGGTAGCTTCCCTTGTGGGTCTCAGTGATGTCTTGAGTTTGAGTCTCATCGATTATATCCCTACATTGTATGTTTCCTTCTTTTCATTGTAATGTATCCCCTTTCCCCAAATAAACCAAGCCTTCGGACTCAACTTTTAATATTAGCAGGAATTACGAGTCGAATTAAATGAATCGGTTTTATCATGTAATATATTTAATATATATTATAGGTAATTGATGAAATATAAATAATATTTATGACATATTTTAGTTCTTCATAATTATTTATTTATTGTTTATTTAGTAGGCGTTGAGTTTATGGGGATTGTGGAAACCTTTCCGGGTAATTGAACAGTCCACTATATAAGTAACAAGATAGTTCATTTATCATTACGATACATTATTTATGAATGAGATCTTGTCTCTCCTCTTGATTTCTAGAGAGGGATTCTCTCTCCAAGAGACTGACCCAATGCGCCTTCAATAGATTGAAGGCTCGGGATCGTGGTGATCAATAGAACATTGAAAAATTCATCGGAGCTCCGTGCTAGCACCCAGAATTCAACAAATGATGTGCACATGGATTCTTGGAGTATGTGGAAAATCTAGAGGGGTTCGGCTTCGAAACCTTCAAGCAACGGTCATCATCAAAGAGCTACCATCATGCGTGCTCCATTTTTCAACAAGGTATTTATTATTTTTAATTTTTTTACTCTATTTAATCCACGCATGATCCTCGGACCATACTGGCATATGCCCTAAGAGTAAGGTCTGTGACGGTGAGACTTTCATGGGGTTGTTCAGATAATATGGTTTAGGTCGTGATCTTGATGATCTTGAACTTGTCCCATAAACATTTTCTCTCATGCTTAAGTTGTTGGATCTCAACTTGGTCTTGGTCAAGGTAAAATCCCAAAGATGATATCTTCCTCAAAAGCTCTGATAAATAGGCTTCATAAGGCACTATTCTACAAGTTGAGGCCATCACTTACTTTTTATAAGTCAGTTGGAGTTTTTAAAATCCATATATTTATACTAATCATGTGGTCATTGGTCAATGAAAATATTAACAACAATAATATTCATAACTTTCTTTTAAATCCAAATATATAACCAAGGAAGTGCATGTGTTTTCTATAAACATATTACATAATAATAAATTTAATTAAATCACAAATGGAAACTTCATTTATAAAAGTTTAGTTTGTTATAATATACATTACATATAAGAAATAGGTTGTGAACATGGATTGTATCTCACGAAAAATAAAAGTGAGATGGGAATCCCATACCTTAAGTCTTGAATTCCTTCACACAAGTTAAAACCTCATATATAATAAATATAGGTTTATTATACATATACCACATAACCATATTCATATATTTAATACCATATATGATTTACTTATGATTTTATATTTCTCTATTATTTACAAATTTAGTTATGTTTCAGGTAATAATCGCTTTGTTTTTCATACATGTTTTAGCTTGTTATCCACGGTACTCTTACATAGATCATGATTTCATCATATCCATAATTATAATAATGATATGAGTATCATATATATATTCATTATATATTAATTAATGTTTATTCCTAATATTTGGAGATATGAAATAAAATACACCATTCATAGAGACGGTAGGTCGTACGTATGCATGAATGTTGTTTTTATTTTATTTTTAGGTTAAAAAGAAGGATAATATATGATATATTATCATTCTAGAATAATTTTTTATGTTATGTATATCACATGTATTCATAAAATTAATTTTTATTACCATCTATGTGAAATATATATGAAAAACAAATCACATCCCATCATGAAGATGGTAAGCCATATGTATGCACGAATGATGTTATCATTTCCCAAAATATTAGATGATAAAATGGGTAGATATGATATTATAATTAAAAAAGTATAATTATTTCATAAATATAATACATATACTAGAAAATAGTTTGTCTATAATAATTATCACCATGATGGGTGGCAAGAAAAAAATGAACAATTATCATTTCTCAAGGCGATAATCCGTCATACACATGAATAGTAAGTTCATTGCCCATTAGATGAAAGTGTGTGGATGTCTAGGTTTAACCCTTAATATAAAAACATATCACTATATTGAAGATACTAATTTTATTATATAAATATGAAATAAAAATAATTGAGTAGGTTCAAGAAAGAAATAAAACATAAATGTTTGTTGATGAACGTTACCTCTTCTTTGAGTATCCCATTTTTTATTTTCATAAAAGGACTTATTTGGTTAGATTTATGACCAAATTAAGGCTTATATGATGAAGGTAATAATGTTGGGAGGATATTTGGTAGATTTGTTTTCCAAAGTTCTTAGAGGTGTGAATAAAAGATGAGAGGGTCCTTTTTATAAGAGAGGGGAGGGGTACTTTTGGAAACTCTCAAAATATTAATTTATAATAAATTAAATATCAATAAAAAATACCTAAAAGGATTTATATTCGAATATAATATGATATAAAGTTTTAATATTATAAACCAATAAATTTTAGACAGTTTTTTATGTAATTTTAAACCTTATCATTTTTATTAACCTTTAGTTAACCTTTTTTAATTTTAATTATAGTAACAAAGTTTTTAATGTTAAGAGGATGTAATTTTTACATATAAAGTGTAAATTGAATCATATATGGTTAATTTATGATATTTTAAACCATATCTCATCTCCTTGTCCTTATTTAATATTTTCATGATTTTTAAATAATTTAATAAAATATTACTTTCACAAAATATCATTAGTGTCAATTTTGACATTATTCATTATTTGTCTTTTTAAAAATATCATAACATGATATCAGGGAAACAACTATATTAACACATCCCTAACATGTCAAATTAATCCATAAAATTCTTTTATGACATTAATTATATCAAATTATATTTATTTTAATATTTTGAAATTCATTTATTTGATATTTTCATTACCAAAACAATTATTGCATCATCATTATGTAAGTATTTAAGGTAATAATTTATTTCCTAAAGATTAAAAATAAATTAACATGATAAATAAAATAATTTTATCTTTAAAATGAATATTTATAGTTGAATTTATCTTTGTTATAACCTTATATTAAAAATGATATAGTTCTTGAAAATATGATTATGACATTTTTAATATTTCTTGAAATAAAATATAATAAATGTCATAATCTCATACAAGTTGATTAAAAAGGATATAATATCATCCTAAATATGATTTTGGTCGAAAATCACTCATCCAGTTAAATTAGGACAAGTTTTAGGGTAATTTTCTAGTGTTTATAATATTACTTTTTTTACCCTTAATTAACCGATTTACCTTTTACTGTGTCAATAAAAAATTACTAAAGTTATTATTCATAATGCCCCAAAATAAAATAAACCTATTTATATAATTTCTACCCACTGATTCCAAATATGGAATCCATTTTTTAAAATTCAAAACATAGAAGTTTCAGTGATTAATTTAAAATTAACCTCATTGATGGAACTAGAAAATGAGTTTTAAAAATGAAAACATTCAAAATACTGAAATGTTTTTATATCACAATTCAATGTGAAATTGATTCCAATGATATAAATTATATTAAAAGATAAAAACTAATAAAATTATACATTAAAACCATTTAATATAATCAAACATTATAAATAAATTTGATAAAAACCCAGTTTTCAATTAGAATGAAGTATTTTTCAGTATTTAACAAAACATGAAACTTATACAAAAAATACCAAAAAATCAAAAAAAAGTAATTTTTTAATAATAATTTCAAATAATAAGTTTATTTTTATAAAATTTAATATATAAAAGTTTAAAAATTTTAATTTAAAAGTGATTTCCCATTAAAATATAATAAAATTATCCTTTTGAAAAATATTGTTTTTATGCATAAAATTGGGTTCGTTCTTATCTTATGAATATAAAATTTATTTAATGAATATAAAAAATATATTTTTTAATTTATAAAATATATATTTCATTAATATAATTTACTAACTGTAATTGATTTAATTTATTATTAAAAATGACTTTGGGTGCATAAAAATAGAAATATAGTCTTTATATTCAATTGGTATATATTTTCATTTCTAACTAATAGGTAACCAATGAATTCATCTTATAAACCATATATTTTTATAAGTTAGTTAATACTATTCATAATTTCTAATTAGAATCTAGTTTATATATTATTATATTAAATAATAATATTTTAATAATATACTATCGTTCGGTAAAACTCGGTCTTGCGTGTAAAGAAAGCTAATCTAAGTTTTTAGTGTAGTGAAATATTATCTTACTATTTTGTATAAATGAAGCCCATTTTATTTCCTTCGTATAAAAAAAATATTTATTCAGTATTGTGTGAAATTCTTAAAATAAAAAAGGTTAAATTAATTTCAAAAAAAATAATCCATAAAATCTCAGTGTCTTACATTTACAAAGATATATTATGTTCTATAATGGTTTTATAAGTATCATTAGTTCAATAAAATTTTTAATAATCCAATTTAGGTCATTGGAATCTATTTTATATTAAATTTTGATATGAAACATTATATACTTAAGTAAACATGTTTTCAGAAAAATCGCTTTTCATCGCGTTTTATAGGTTTAATTTTAAATTAAAATTTTCCACATATTTGAATTGAATTTGATAAAATGGATTTAAAATTTAGACTCAGAATTTCCAAAAAAAATTAATGATAACACTTTCATTTTTTGATCATAATGAAGAGTAAAAACAGTAAAAATCATTG
This sequence comes from Viscum album, assembly GCA_963277665.1. Lineage (NCBI taxonomy): Eukaryota > Viridiplantae > Streptophyta > Magnoliopsida > Santalales > Viscaceae > Viscum > Viscum album. The sequence continues at coordinate 418,338,838 of OY728129.1, forward strand.
TTGTTAAGGTTAAAATGGGTTTACTATGAGGGTTAAACAAAGAGATAAGGGTAAGTTTACCAATTAATCTTGTCTAAATCCTATTGTATGGTCATATTTCGACCTCATATTATCTCATCTTCAAAATTAAGTCCATTTTGAATCATTTTATTTATAATGACATTATAATATTTTAATATTTTAAGAAATATCAAGCGTGTCCTCCCCTCCCCCCCCCCCCACCCCCACTTATAAAAGGACACTGCTCCCCTCTCTTATTTATACGGTTTTGAGTCAATTAGCTCTACCAAACCCTAAAAAAAATTCTCTATAACATATTTATCCACATTCTAGAGGTTTTGATATTCCCAAAAGACCAACCCTACAGTTTTTAAGAAGATATCTAAAGGAGTTCTTTCAAATAATAGATAATAACCTTAATCGCTCACTTCATTTTACTTCTTATTTTACCTCCTATAAATTTTTGATATTTTTTATAAAATAATAACATTAATATAGTAAATAAAATTAAATGTTTTTATGATTATTAAACCACCATTATCCACCCTAATTTCCATCAAATGGGAAGTGAAAGTATTGCTCGTGCGTATGTGTGGATTATCGTCTCCACATAACTATATAATTCATTTTTCATAACCATATTTTATGGATGGTTATTATGATGGATTTAATTTTTATAGATTATATATATGAAATAATTATACTTATGTAATTATAATATCATATCTACCTTCCCACATTCCCATCTTTTGAAAAATGACAATGTCGCACGGCGTATGTGTGGAGTGTCACCTCCACGAAGCAATGTGATTCGTTTATCATTTATAATTTACAAGGATGGTAATAAGGATATAGTTAATAAATATGTATTATATATATGATATAATAATGATTTTTTAAAGTTGAATTGTTATTTACTTTTCTTTTATTCCGTCCATTGAAATGTGAAAATAGTGTTCATGCGTACGAACGGTCTACCGTCTCCATGAATAGTGTAATACATTTTTTTATCCCTACATTTTATGGATGATTATAAATATTTATATAATTAATATATATAATATGTATATCATGATTAAAATTATAGAGATAATATAACCATTGTCAAAGTAAAAGGATCAAAACTACTAAACCAAAACATATAAGAAAAATGAAGCAGTTATCACCTGAAACAGTAATTTTTATAAAGAATTGTTTGTAAATATGAGATAAAAGATTATAATTAAATAATATATGGTACGATATATCCGATTATGGTTATTTAATAAATTTATAATAAATCCATATTTATTATACAGGTGTTTCGAACAAATACGAAGGAAATCAGACATGAGGTAAGGGTTTATTTCATAATATCATCATTATTCATGATTATTTATGATTAAGTATTCCATGATTGAATTATTTGATATTTCTATCTTAATAAAAAAAATTCTTCTCTGTTTATTTTTATAAATTAAAAATATATATATTTTTCTCTCTTTAAGTAACCAGGATACTGAAATAATGTTTTTAGGGAAAATCGACTAGTTTTCCACTCTATCAGGAATCTTTTCCTCTCATGTCCATATATTACTTAAAATGTTTTAACTATTCTAAAATTATTTATTAAAAAAATTACCCATATTTTACTTTTTACAAAATGGTTTAAAATGAATCTTTTGTCATTTTCTGAATGATGTACTTTTGACTTTTTACTGAAAATGTGAAAAGAATATTTTCTTTAACGTATAAAACATGAATGGAATTTTCCACCATCATGAAAAACTAATGATTTAATGATTAATTTACAAGTTTCATTTTTTCCTTTCATAGAAAGTTTTTTCATTAATATTTAGGAATTTTTTTGATTTTAAATAAGTTATTTCAAAGTGAAAATGATATTTTCCACAAAAATTTCCACTGATCTTTTTTAAAATATTTTCATCTATGTCGAAATATTTTGTTGAATCTTATATTTTAATAAGTATATACTCTAATGATACCATTCAACACATTTCATTGGTTGGTTTATGATCAGTTTAACTAGAAAAAGTATTGAAATTCCACATACTAGTTCTTCCAATACGGACAACTATTTAGTTTTTAGGCATGTTGATTAAGTTGTATTATTTATTCATATAATAAATACATTGGACTTATTAAGTGTTGGGTGGGGACCAGAATTACATTTCTCATCGATGCATCGGTAGGTCTCATGAGATGAAATAGGTTGGGTATTTGGCTGATGTCTTACTCCTTTATGTAGAAGTCTTGGCATGAGGCATCAACAGTAAGTTTAATATGTTCAGAATTACACATTCCATCATTATGAAATTAGTTATTGATCTCCATGGGATTATTTGTATAGTTATGATATCCATAGAAACATTTCAATATCATGTGATTATTTATATGACATTATTTTATCATCATTTATTTTTGTCATATTATTCATGCCTTATTTATTCCATATTAGATATTTTTGTATACATACCCTTACTGAGCATATGAGCTCACCCATTTCTTATGTTTGATTCCCCATGAGGTCAATAATTGTATTATGATTGATACGCAAGGATTTGGTAAAGGGAATAATGATATTATCAAAGGAAATATTGTGTTGTATTTTATGTTTTCAAATGTAATGTTAGATTTAAGTATGTATCTAATCTTCTAAAACCACTAAACTATTTTATCATTTGGGATGTGATCTCTTATATCTGTTGTGGAAATATTGGGATTCACAGTGATATAAGATTAGAAAAAGAGTAAAATAGAAAAAAAAATAAGAAGAAGAATATCTTGGGACATAGATATTTACATGGTTAGAGAATAATCCCTACGCCCAAGGAGAGGTAGAATCACTTCACTATGAAATCTAGGAGCACAGTTATAGGGATTAACTCATAGTTTCAAGAATATAAACTCTATCTTGAAATGGTAAAATAAAGAGGATGAAGAACTATGTCACCAACCGCGCAGAAATTTTGTACTACTACAGTGAATGATGGATGAAATTTTACATCGCTACAGTGTCACGACCACCCAAGTCCAAACAGCTACATTGCCAGTAGCTGGAAGTCCATGGAGCTATAGTACTGTTGTCTCTAATATTCACACTACTACAGTAGTCATGCCAAAGTCCACACTACTACAGTGCCCTATCAATGTTGACTGGTCATCCCTGCTATAGTCAGTTAGAGTTGCTATGGTGCCCCAAAATTTGGGTTGGGGGCCTTTGGCCACAGGACCCCAAAATTTGGCATGCATTGCCCCCTACAACCCCCAATGAGCTCACTGTGGAGCTCGACCAACAAAGTTTTGGCCCGATGCATAGTATGGGTCGTAAACATTTGACACAATATCAACCAAATATGATTAAGCTACAGCAATCCAATAGTATCTAGTACCAATGTAATAAAATAACCACCATCTTTGAGCTACTAGAGTCAGGGTCTTTATAGGGTCTCCATCAAACTAGGCTTTCGGGCCATCAATTGTAATTAAATAGATCTAGTGGGTGATTTTTATTCTTATGAGGGATAGTGATTGACCTATTGAGGTACTTAGGTGTGTGTGTGTGTGTATGATTTTTAACCCCCACTACCTAATATAGATTTTCAATTATTGATAATGATTATTTAAAATTAATAATTATTTCTAATTACCTCATTATGAATAATTATTTAGTTAATATATATTATTACTTATTGATATTGAATATTATTAGTTAATTAAATTTTTTCTAATTATTATTTGTTATTAATAATTATTATTATTTATTATTTATTATTATTTATTAATAACCAATTATTACTAAATATTAATAAATTATAATTAATTGATTACCAATTATTCTTATTTATTATTAATCAAAGACTTAAACTTATGAATTATTAATTAATTATTGATGAAGTACTTATTAATAATTTAATAATTGTTAATAATGTGTTAATGATACTAATTTATTATTATTACAATGTTGGAAAAGGGGAAGATAAATCTCATATTGGAAATCAATAATCATTTTAAGGGAACTCTCACTTTTAAAAGTGGGCTAGGGTGAGAGTTTTAGTTATATTTATAACTAATTATAATTATAACAGAATATTAATTATTATAAAAAACACAATATCATCAATTATTATCAATATTTTATATAATTTATTATTTTTTATGGTATATATATATAATTAAAAATGGAAAAAAACAATTAATTTTTTATTCTTTTTTTAAATGTTTGAGTAGATTTCACAAATTCTATATAAAAAATTATAAGAATGCATGAAACTCCCTCATATGTTTATCAAAATACCTTTGCAACCAATTTTGAAAAAAAAAATCTCCTAAATCCATTTCTATATATTTTTTCAAAAAAACCTATTAAAAAACTCCAATAGAATAAAGTACACAAAAGATATAAAAGTTTTAGTGAGCATAACTAGTATGATTGAGATCCTAGGAAAAGTGTCAAAACACTTGTGTATACATATAATATGCCACCATTGGTACTGTAGAGGATCATGGTTTTCTAACCATGACTAATCCCATGCAACCAAGTGAGAGAAACTCACCTACATAGGGAGATAATAGAGAGAATATTTTTGTAACTCTTAAAAGTGACAAGGAAGATGATTCAGCTAGAGAATATAGAATAAAAATGGGGAAAAGGCTAAATGAGGAGGTACTAAAACTATAATATTGTAGGAGATTTAGAGACATGGTGTGAGACTATATAATCATGATCCATGGCTTTGAGAAAAATAAAAAATATGGGCAATATTTCTATTTCTCATTCTATTTTAGTTATTCTTTTGAATATGCATGAAAAAATCAAATTGGGGATTTAAGGGATATATATTTATTTAATATTATAGTTAAATTTATGTATGGTTTTGTGTTATACAAAAAAACTATTAATACATTAGTTTATTGATCACCGATTGATTAATTCTTTAAGGTGAGTAGAACTATAAGAAAATGTTCAACCAGAGCACTATAGAGTTGATTAAAAAATATAAGGGAAAACGAGTACTGATGATTTCAATGGGATTATTAATCTTATATTAATATAATTAACCAATCCTCTTGATAATCATTGATAACCTTTAGGGGGACTCATGACCTCAAGAGTACGTTCATGGTTGTTTCATTGGGGAGACTATGGAACAAAAATCACATCTCTAGTTACAATTCCTGAAAAATAAATTATTCTTCCTTATTAAAATCTAATATACTACCCAAAACCCTCATTCATATTATAGTTAATTTTTTAATCTCAATCGATTATGTCTTCTATAAGATTCACTCACACAATTTTTACAGCTTATTACACTGCAACATATTTGCAAAAATATTATGTCGCATGTTGGGTCAGAAGTAGATCGGTACTAGGATAATAACTTAGTTGAGAAAAATAAATTATGAGAATATCTAATGAAAATAGAAAGATATAAATAGAATCTGAAAATAAATGGGGACACATAAACATAATGTGGAAAATCCCTCCAATGTAGAGGATCAAAAATCAAAGGGAAATTCTGAAAAAATCCATGAATAATCAGAGTATAAAAACTTAAATAAAGCCTAAAACATGAATTTCAAATACAGTTTAGAAAATATATATAAAAATACACATCCTAGTATGCATGTATTCTCTCAGAAAATTATCTATGTCAAGACATCGCATTTTAGAGATCAAACCAAACATGAGGTATCGTTGTATCACCTCATTGCACAATCCAAATTGACGTTGCGTACTCCTACCCACACTCAAAGAACCATCACCCACGTATCTATTCTCTGCCACACCTTATTTTCTCTCCCTATGTGAAGCACCCCTACTACTCTATTTTATATGAAAAGAAACCCTAAAATTCATATTTTGCATGTCATCCTTTCAAATATTCAAAAATAGATATAATGATAATATCATAAAAAGATTACTATGGGAAATAGTGATATGTAGAAAATATCTTTGTGCTTTTAAATCACACATGACGATAGAAGGTTAAAAAAAATAAAAACCGTAAAAAATATCATCCTCCAAATAAGGGATGAAAATCATCAATCACCTTCTTTGGCCCATCAAAGAAGTAGATGAATTCAAAAAAACTTGGTTGGATCGTAAGCTGGTTAGTATCACACAAACCATTGTCCAATATAGAAAATATGACATCCTTCTTTTGTATCTCTGACAAAAATCTAAAATTATTTTCTACAAAAATAAATCCAAATGTCGAATTCTTCATCATATATGTGTTTGTACTGCCCTATTGATCAAAATCAAAACCAACACTTTTTCCCCCATAATTGTGACCACAACATAATTTGGAGCACCTCTGTGAATTAATTTCTCCCTCTACTCAACATCCTCCGAATAGACTGAAACTCTTAGCACATCACCCCGATATTTTATTTTAATTATTTCTTTACTATTGGCACTCTATGAAGAAAAAGAAATAGGCGTAAGACCTGGAACACCTAAATTGGGATTCTTAGGATTTTATGCCTTCTTTTCCTTAATCGATGGTCTTCAACTCATGCACGACAATCGTATGTGCCACAAATCTGATGAAGTTATCTTCACAACTGCATTCATCACTCCACCGCACGCTTTTACATTTGTCCTATGTAGTGTGTCATCTATTTTTCTCCACACAAATATCATCTATCCTTTGGATAATGTTCATATTCCATTTTCAAATGAGCTATTAAATCCTTCATTAACAAGAGTACAAGAAGATAACAAATTATGGTGTATACCTTGCACATGTCGCACATCTCTCAATGCCAGCATGAAACCTGTATTCATAGTGATACAAATATGACCAAAAAAAATGATATCATCAGAATATCTATTTCTCATATTCAATATACCAAATTCACCTTCTTCATATGAAGAAAATAATTCCCTCTTTGGTGTAATATGGCATGATGCTGCTGAAGCAACCTCTCATTTGGGGTATAGATCTGACATGTGACAATCAATACCAAATAAAATTAAATCACCCTCACCCTAAATAAGACTTACACCGGTATCCTCAGAATCAGTGTCATGCACCTTCTTTTCTTCCTTAATATTTTTCAATGTATGGAATTTTCTCTACACATTACCCTCATTATCGCAAAAAATAAGCACTTAACTTTTCTTTTTTTCTTTGACCGAACTCTATGATTATTGTGTCCATCTACCACAACCAGAAAACCACTATTACCTAAAGATTCACTATAATTGGTTTTCTTTGATTCTCATTCATCAAAAATAATGAGACCACATCATTCAACTTCAGTGTGTCTTTCCTAAACATCAATGTGGTGATAAGATTACAATATCAATCAGGTAATGACCCCAAGAGAACAAATTTTGGTCTTATAATTCCATTTCAACATGTATCATGTTACCTATTGTCATCGATCTCGATCTCCACCAAAGACAGCTCTATCAAAAGTTTTTTGAACTCATCCATATGGTTATCTAAATATTTATTATTTTTAATTCACAAACGATACAATCGTTTTTTCAGATATAAATGGTTTGTGAGGGATTTCAATTTATACCTGATTTTAATATTTTACTAGATCTCTTATATATCTATTAAATTTATCACTTACTAGAGAGTATTATCATCCAAATACATATGAATTATGTTTGTCTCTAACTCTCTCATATCATGCCAATCATCATAGTTCACCATCTCCAGCTTCTCTGATTTTTTCTTTTGTGCCATCACTCTCTTATCATGGAGATAAATATTTTTTACTTTTTTTTCATAGAATAAAATCATTTTTTACATTAAATAGTTATATGTGAGTGGAAATCTGTTGATGTGAATCAACCATATATAATCAGTAAGAAACATGGATAAATTCCTTTGATATAATTTGTTGGTTCAGAAGTGGATTAGTCATAGGATAATAACTTAGTTGAAACAAATAAATTGTGAGAATCTCCAATAGAAATGGAAGTGAAAAAATCAAAGAAAAAAAATGGGGACACAAAAAGTTAACATGTAAAAACTCTTTAATACGGATGATTGAAAAACTTAGAACAACACTGAGAAAATCCATTAGTAATCACAGTACAAAAAACCAAGTAAATCTTACAATTTAAATTATAAATATAGCATAGAAAACCTATGTGAAAATCGACACCTTGTATGTCCGTCTTCTCTCTAATAATTTTATGTGACAAGATATCACCTTTCAAAGATCAAAATGAAGAAGTAGTGTCATTTTAGAGCCTTTTTTCATAGCCTAATTAGTCGTTGCTTACCGATTCCCATGTTCAAATAACCATCCCTCGCATATCTATTCTCTACTACACCTGATTTTCTCTCCCCGTGTGTAGAACCCATGCTGCTCTCTTTTATAAGCAAAGGAAACCCTAAAATTCATGTGCTTCCAAACATCCTTTCAAATTTTCAAAAATATATATAATGATAATATCTTAAAAATATATTTGTGGGAAATAGAGATATGTAAAAAAATATCTCTCTTCTTTTAAACAACATGTGATACCATAAGGTTTGAATAAATCAAACCCCTAAAGAATATCCTCTAATTACAAGATGGATCTCATCACTACCTTACATAAATGCTAAAAAAATACTAATGATGGGTGCACTTTTATCAGAACTAAATAAAGTTTGATAAAAAAATTCCATTAACAATGTTTTTCTAGCATTGATAAAGGATATCTTGCATAATGTATTTTATATATACATATTTATATATTCTTATATAGTATTCACACAATAATATATATATATATATATATATACATAATTTTTATATTTTTAATCATTTATACTTATGTTTATTCATTTATACTTATTTATAATTATAATAACATGACTCTTCAATGCATAATACCATGAGACCTTCAGGTATTCAATTTCCTGGACCTGCAAGGTGCATTGATATGTAATAAAATAGGTTTAGTGGGTGTTTTTCAATCCTTGTGGGTAGGGATTATGCTTCACTCATTGATGTGACTTGATACGTGTGTGTTTGGTTGTTTTAATACCCTCTATCAAATATATATATTTAAAATTATAATTATATATATATATATATATTATAAAATATGGTGATCTGATCTATAAAAATAAATATATAAATACATTAAATCTAATAATATGAACTATATAAAAATATAGTTTATTTGTATTTATATTATATAATTTATAATATTTTTTTAGATACCTATTCATAATATATATATACACATTATATATACATTATATATAGATCAATATAAATATATACATATATAAAAACAGACATATATACGTAAAAATGAAATTATATTTTTTTTTAAGAAAACAAAAAAAAAGAAAAAAATGGTCTGATGTGATGCAACCTAGGAGCATCCCCACAAACAATGGTTTTACAGTCCAAAGGTAAAGAGAAAATACTCAAGTGGTTGATCAGCTTATCCACCTGATTTCCTTTGGATGTTAAGACATCCACAGCAAAATTACCTTTACACCATGTATATATACATGATTTCCACCCCTTGTTGAAGCATGTTTCTAAAATCCCTGGTGATATAAGAAATTTTCCAGTGAACGGAGTGAATCCATTAAAAGAATATTCCTATTTGATCTCAAAAATGTTTATATTCCTCTTATTGGAAATCGCATTAATCCAGTTAATATAGCCTTCTCTTCAGCATTAAGCGAAATGACTTCACCATAAAAAGTAAATAAGGGAATGATGAAAGAACCATTATGATCCAAGATAATACCTCAATCATGCATATTTTATTAAAGATATATATTGGTATCCACACCCAAAAATATAGGTTTGATGTGGGAAACAAGGGTATCATAACTTTCTGTTGTCTCTCATTGTGTGGCTCCCATATTACCCAATAGACAACTGAAAAAACACTTTGATTCACTGATTTTAGAGACCCTTATGTGCCCATTTGAAGACATGAATCAAGGTAATGATTAATTGAATTAAACTAGTAAATCTTCCATATGAATCCTCCAATATCAAACCAAATATTTCTCACCCATTCACCCTGAATGAAAAAGTGGATGATGGATTCCATGGTAGAATTCACATAGCACTGGCATATTGAGATGAAAGGAATACTAATATTTTTCACAAAAACATCTAAAGGATGAGTCTGTTGGATATTAAACATGTTTTTCCTCAGATGGTTCCTACCATCCACTATTTCGATGGAGGTAGGACGAATTCAAAGAAGATTGCTTCAACATTTTTGGCATTAAAAGCTTGGACGACACCTACCACAACCAACTGTGGACTTGTTGTTTCTTTTTTTGATTTTGTTATGTGTTTTGTATCCCTATAAATTGGGAGAGTTGTGTGAGTTGTGATATTAATCTCGAGTGAATAAATAAATATTGTGTTGTTATTTATTTTTTTGTGTGTTGCGATCACCTCTAGTGATCTTCTTTCCCGCGCTATTGTGTGTGCCACTGCGAGCGATCCGCCTTCAGTGGACATCATGGAGGATGGATACACCGAGTTGGAATCCAAAGTTGCAGAGGCTGCTCTACCAGATGTTCAAAAGGACACTCTTCAGGCGAAACGAAATAAGGACTGCAAGGTGAAATCTAACATTTATCAAGGCCATGAAGAAGAAACTTTTAAAATAATCACTTTGTCGAAATCATTGAATGATATCTGGGATACTCTTCGCAAATCTTTCCAAGGCGCCGACAAAGTGAAGTGGATTCGACTTCAATCTTTGTGAGGTGAGTTCGAATCCCTATTTATGAAAACTTCTGAAACTGTTTCTGAGTATCATACTCATGTAATGGTTGTGGTGAACCAAATTTGAATAAATGGAGAAGATATTGCTGACATGCGGGTATGTGAGAAAATTTTGTGATCCCTTGATCCAAAATTTGATTATATAGTTGTTTCCCTAAAAGAAAAAAAGTACCTGGATACGATTTCTATTAAAGGACTTGTGGGATATCTTCAAGCCCATGAATTGAAGGTAAATCGTCGGAGTGATACCAATGAAGTGGATCATGCTCTACAATCAAAGTTTTACATCAACAACTCTGAAAAGGAGCAAGGGGGACATCTCAAAGAAATTGAGGTAGGGGATTCCATGGAAAACAATTTGATCCAAGAAGAGGAGGACGAGGAGGACGTGGTAGAAGAATCCTAACTTGAGGAGTCATATATCATCGAATCAGGAGATCATTTTGACGAGTCCCGTGTGTTGATGTCACAAACATCGACACAAAATTAAGGTATATGGTATCTTGACTCTAGAGCTAGAAATCACATGATAGGGCACAAGCACTTGTTTACAAACCTGGATGAGCGGGTTCGAGGAGAAATTTTATTTGGAGATCTCTCAGTACTATTTGTCTATGGAAGAGGTGATATTATGATCATGCAGAAAGACGAAAATCATGCTTTCATCTTCAATGTCTACTATGTACCCGACATGAAGACCAACATCTTAAGCATCAGGAAGTTGGTGGGAAAAGGCTTTCACATAAGCCTCCAAAATAAAAAAATGGTGATTTTTGATGACAGAGGAAGGTTAATCACAAAATTACTGATGGTGAAGAACTGCATGTTTCCACTCATGATCCAACCCGATGTACCATAGTGTTTGGCAATGGTACGTGATGATAAAGATTGGCTATGGAATCTCAGGTTTATAAATTTAAACTTTTAAAGTTTAATATGATTAGGAAGTAAAAAAGATGGTGAATGGTATTCCTATCATCTGGCACCTGAATCAAATATGTGAAAGCTATGTTCTAGGAAAACAACATAGAAACATCTTTGAAATGAAGGCCAATAGGAAAGCTACAGTGCCACTAGAGCTAGTTTGCACCGATGTGTGTGGTCCATTGAATCCAAAATCAGATGTAAAATGGAGGTATTTTTTGACATTTATCGATGATTATAGCATGAAAACATTGATATATGTCTTCAAAATGAGGTAATAAGTGTTTGGTGTTTTCAAATAATTTCAGGCTCTGGTTGAAAATCAAAGCAAGCATCGCATACAAACTTTGAGATCTGATCGAGGTGGGGAGTACACCTCTGATGTTTTTCAAGAGTACCTCAAGTATTATGGAATTCAATATCATCTAACACTATCTTACACACCCCAAATCAATGGAGTAGTTGAAAGGAAAAATTTCACCATTCTCAACATGGCAAGAAGCATGTTGAAAGACAAAGAAGTTCCCAAGACTTTCTGGGCGGAAGCGGCCTCATGTGTGGTGTATCTACTCAATATATTCCCAACAAAAAAACTTGAAGAAATGATGCCATATGAAGCCTGGAGTACTCACAATCCAAGTGTGAGTCATCTTAGAGTTTTTGGTTGTATTGCCTACATCAGGATCCCGAAGGCAAAACGGACAAATCTCGAGGACAAAGTAATGAAGTGTGTCCTTATGGGATAAGGAGACTGATCAATGGGATATCATTTGTATAATCACATTACCAAGAATATTATATTCAGAAAAGATGTTATCTTTGATGAAAAGGAGACATGGAAGTGGAATCAAGATGATGATTCCAATGAGGTGCGACTCACTCTATAAGATGAAGAAATCATTGTAGAAGTAACATTGCAGGAACAAATAACTGAAGAACCGATGATGTCGTCATCACATACTCTGACATATGAAGACATCGAACAAGAACTATCTCATATACGTCTTCAAAACGTTCAAAGCCTTGCAGATATATATGAGAGAAAAGAACCAATGAAAGAATGTGTTAATTTGTACTATCTATCAGAAACTTACAATCTAGTTAGCTTCAAGGAAGATAAAATCAATGACATGTGGAAGAAAGTGATGGATGAGAAGATTAATTCCATCGACACCATTAAAGTCTATAAGAAAAAGGAAGGCTTTGACTTTGGTGAAGTCATTGCACCCGTTGGTCAGCCACCCGGATATGATGCAAAAATTATGGGTCGCAAGGAAAACATGTTTAAGGGGGGATGTTGGATATTAAACATTGTTTTCCTTGAACGATGCCTACCATCCACTGTTTTGATGGGTGCCAAATTAATTCAAAGAAGGCTGCTTCAACATGTTTGGCATTGAAAGCTTGGATGGCACCTACCACAACCAACTGCAGACTTGTTGTTTCTTTGTTTGATTTTGTTATGTGTTTTGTATCCATATAAATAGAGAGAGTTGTGTGAGTTTTAATGTGAATCTCGAGTGAAGAAATAAATATCATGTTTCAGCTTCTTTGTTTGTGTGTTGTGATATCCTCTAGTGATCTGTATCCTCGTGCTATTGTGTGTTTCTCTTTGAGTGATCCTCCTTCAGAGCCCAGTTCTAGATGTGACACACCAAAATGTTGAAATTCAAAGGAAGATATTTACACTAGATTTTGTTAGCCCTATCATCTAAATTCCCTGGAAGTGGATGATCTTATGATATTAATATGTGTATAAAGTTCATGTAGAACAGATAAAAAACAAGTATGGGGATCCTCAACCAATTAGATGGATGAATGAAGTGACTTTTTTCATCATTAAAAACAACATCAATGAGGTTTGGATGCTCAAAGGTCTTCCTATAAGTAATATGTAGTACTGAACATCTGGGGAAGGAAATAATGGTGTTGGACTAGTTGACACTCCAGAACACGAAATCTCCCCTACTGATAACCCATCGGGTGTGATCAAAGATGATGCATATGGGATCTTAGAGGATGCACCACAAATGAGAACCCATACCACTTGAATTTGACTATATTGATGACTAGTTACCATATTTTTTTTATAATGAGCATTTCTCAAATAGAGTTCCTAAAATAGCATCCCAGCTGAGTTTGGAAATCATTTATTTCATTCTCTCATCAACTCCCTTAAGGTTGATACCTCCTTCTTCAATGGGCCTCACCAATTGAGACCAAATAGCCCAGTGATAGAGACCATTCTGTTGAGAATCCCATATATAATTATTGATAATATTTTCAATTATTCTAATAACCATCTCCAGAACCCGGATGACAGAGATAATACGCATAGGAATAGATACAAACCGCTATCAGTGTGGGTGGTCCTGCCACCAATAGATAGGATACTTCTCTTCCAATTGAGAATATACTATTAATAATAACATTGAAGAAATGATCAAAAAATATTATGTTAGAGAGTGGGGACACAGATAGTCCATAGGAAGGCTCTTCCTGGAAATTCCAAGATGATCCTTGATAATCATTGCATTCCTTTCAAAACATTTTCCAGAAATTTAGACACTACTCTAGGAAATATTGACACAATTTCAAATCCCGATTCTGTAATCTCTAAATATTTCTTTAAAATTATAGATCGAGATAATTCCACCATTTATGAAAAACAATATTTCATCAGTAAAGAAAAGATGATATTTTCCAATGAATCAATACATACCTTTAAAAGAATGGACCAACCCTCTAGAAATTCAGGAGTTGAAGTTTCTACTAAGAGAGTCTTGAGCCAAAACATATTTGCTCGGGGAAGGAGGATCTCCATGCCAAATACCTCTAACTGACTTGAAGAATATGTAATCTCTTAAGATTTCATTAAAATTCTAGATCGAGCTAATTATACCATTTATGAAAAATAACATGTCATTGGAAAAGAAAATATGAGATCTTCCAATGAAATCATACCCACTTTTAAAGGAATGGAACAACCCTCTAGAAATTCCAGAGTTGAGATTTATACTAAGAGATTCTTGAGCCAACACATATATGCATGGGGAAAGTGGATCTACATGCCAAAGACCTCCAACTGACTTGAAGAATCTGAACCTTTTTTCCATAATAGAGATCATAAACCAAGGAGAAGAGTAACACTGGAAAAAGAGGTCACAAGCCCACCTAGAGAAGCCATGTTGTCTGAGCACTTTCAGAATGAAGTCCAATTCCATCTTATCAAAATCTTTTTCCATATCAATCAGGACCATGATGTTAGAACCAAAAATATTCCTATATCAATCTATATGCATGGGGAAAGAGGATCTTCATGCCAACGATCTCCAACCGACTTGGAGAATATAAACTTTATCTCCATAATAGAGATAATAAACTAAGGAGAAGAGTAACACTAGAAAAAGAGGTCACAAGCCCACCTAGAGGAGCCATGTTTTCTAAGTACTTTCATAATGAAATCCAATTCCATCTTATCATAAGATTTTTCTATATCAATCATAACTATGATGTTGGAACAGAAAATTTTACTATATCAATATATAATCATTTCTTGGGACAATCCGATAGCCATATTGAGAATTGTGGAAAGGACCTTGTAAGAGAAGTTACAAAAACCAATGGTCCAAAACTGACCAAAGCCATTAGGTTAATTGACCTTGGGAACCAGAAAAAGAATGGTAACTGAAGAAACTCTCAGGAGAGGCCCTCAAATAAAGAAATTATAAATCACCTTCATCATGTCACTCTTGATATAATCACATGCTTCAATGTACAAGGCATTAGAAAACCATCTGACCCGAGAGCACTGTCAAGATTAGAACTTCTAATAGATTCAAAAATCTCAATATCATCTAGAATAGATTCCAGATAATATGTATCCTTATCTTCAACATTATTATTAATGTTGGCTAGGAATTTATCCACCCCAACTTCCATGAGAATCATCTCTCTAGACTCTTTCCATGGTCTTGAAAGAAAATCCATGTAGGAAACCGCAAACGATCCAGTTATCTCACATCATAGGTAATAAAACCATATTCAATTTGAAGGTTAAGATTTCCAAAGAAATTTTTCTCCTTAATAAATGAATGAACATATAAAATATTCATATCCTCTTCTTCTAGACATATCACTCTCATTATAGCTATCACCTCTCTTGAAGGGTTTTGTTAGAGTTTAATAACATTTATCAGAAATATTGGAAACGATTTAAAAACCTTATCCAAGGATCACCATGAAAGAAAATATGGAACTACTTAAAAATTGAAATGAATAACTACTGTAAAATCATAATGTACACTGAAAAGCCTACTATAACTCTTTATTTTCATATTCATTTGATAAAGATCACATAGTATAAAATATAAACATCCCACCTCCGTGGGTATTCGCAGGGAAATATGAATCACTTAACGTTTGAGCAGGATCCACCAACCTCCATGATATGATAGTATCTTATAGTGAAAAGGAGGAAGATGAAATAGAGCTTTGGGTACAATGAGTAGTGACCAAAAATAATAATAACCACACACAAGAAATTGTATGTTAGTTCCTTTATATATACTCTATCGAAGACACTCTTCTAATGCTACTGCATTTACTATTACATTTATAAGTTGGTTGAACCATTTGAGGAGGTCCTAGTTTTGACCCTCCATATAAATTTATTTCTTTTGAACCCCCATCCCCAGACCTGCCATGTAATAATAAATGATAGATTTAAGTGGTTTGAACCATTTGAATGTTAATATACTTAATATTTGTTTATTTATTTGATTATTCATAAAATATGATACCATACATGCATCTCGATATACTATGAATGAAAATCATAATTTTTCAACAATATATATATATACATATTCCTAGTGTTAGGGTCACTACTGGAAATGGATTTTTTTTTTCCAATGAATTTTTACCAATGGTTTGAAGAAACTATTGGTATACTATAAAAAAAAGGCAGCATTGCCAACGGTTTGAAAAAACTGTTGGCAATGTGTTGTAATAATTACCATTTCCCAATGGTTTACTCAACCCATTGGGAAATATGTAATTCATATAACATATACCAATGGTTTTTAAAACCTGTTGGGAAAGATTTCCCCTAAATACATAGCAGCCCACATCCCACTCCACCCGATTTCAGACCCTAATCTGAAGCTGCTTCTAAAGGTCTCTCTTTACCCTAGGCCATGAACCTCCATCCACCTATATATCCATCTTCAATCAAGAATTTTTTTATTTATAAACTTAAAATTAGTAATTTTTACCTTAGTTTAAATGTTCTGTATTTATTTTTATTCTATTTTATGTTTTGATTTGGGCTAAATCAGAGTTCCTGCAATATGTGGCATATAAAACACTTTGATTTGTTTTCTATTTTTTGTTCTACACTTCAAAGATGGTAAAGGTTTTATTTATTAATTTGGTATTGAGGTGGGTAATGGATATAAGTATGGTCCATGTGAAGGGATTGGAGATGGTTGGGGTAGTGGTGTAGGTAGTTTTCCATTTTTTTAGTGAGGTGATATGGTAGTTTCTATGGACTTTAGTTTAGTTGAAAATTGGATTTGGAATTTTTATTTAGAGTTTTTGTTCAATGATTAATGGGAAGGGTATTGATATTGATGATGAATTGGGTGTTGGTTGGGTGATGGATTGGAATTGTGATGTTGGTTGGATTGGATATAGGTAATTTTTAAGGTAATATATGGGTATTGCCACCCCTGAACACCCCCACACCCACCCCCCCTAGACACCCCCACCCCCTGGATAGCCCCCACCCCCTGCACCACCCCTGGACACCCCCACCCCCTGGACAGCCCCCCCCCCCCACCCCCTAGACACTCCCCCTGGACACCCCTTCCCCCATTGGACAGCTCCCATCCCCTGCACCCCCACCCCCTGGACACCCCCACCCCCTTGGATAGCCCCCTCCACCCACCCCCTAGACACCCCTACCCACAAGACACCCCCATCCCCCCTGGACACCCCTCACCCCCATAGACTACCCCCCCCCCACAAACACCCCATGGACACCGCCCACCCCGTGGACACCCCCCACTCCCCCTAGACACCTCCCACCCCCTGGACACCCTCCACCCCCTTGGACACCCCCCCACCCCCCTTAGACATCCCCCCCTAGACACCATCGCACCTCATGGACACCACCTCACCTCCTAAGTACTTGGCCTGGTTTTTAAATTGGAATTAACAATGTAGTTGATTTCCCCTTTACCAAATGAAATTACCTAAGTGAACCATAGAGCCTTATAAATTGAATTTGTCAGGTTTTGATAAATTGAATTTCTCATGTTTTGATAAATTGAATTTGTCTTGTTTTGATAAATTGAATGGGTTATTTGGAATGAAATGGATAATGCATGATAGTTTGTATTTATTAATAAATAAAATGGTTTTAAATAAAATTACCTTAAGGGGGTATGGGCTACCCAAGGAGGTGTGTGAGCTCTCCAAGGGGTGGGGGTGGGTTGTCCAGGTGGGGGAGGGGGTGTGGGTTGTCCAGGGGGTGGGGTGGGTTGTCCAGGTGGGGGAGGGGGTGGGCTGTCCACGTGGGGGTGGAGGTGGGGGTTGTCTAGGTGGGGGTGGTGGGGTGGGTTTTCCAGGTGGGGGTGGGTTGTCCAGGTGCGGGGGGGCTATCTAGGTGGGGGTGGGGGCTGTCTAGGTGGGGGTGGGGGCTTTTAAGTTGGGGGTGGGGGTGGGGGTTGTCTAGGTGGGGGTTGTCCAAGTGAGGGGGGGCTATCTAGGGGGGCTACAGGGGGTAGGGAGGCTACAGGGGAGGGGTGTGGGTTGTCTAGGGAGGGGGTGGGTTGTCTGGGGGTGGGGGGCTATCCAGGTGGGGGAGGAGTATGGGTTGTCCAAGGAGGGGGGGCTGTCCAGGTGGGGGTGGGGTAGGGGCTGCAGAGGAGGGGGTGTGGGCTATCCAGGTGGGAGGTGGGTGGTGGGATGTCCAGTTGGGGGTGGGGGTTGTCCAGTTAGGGTTGGGGGGGCTATCCAGGTGGGGGTGGGCTATCTAGGTGGGGGTGGGGGCTGTCCATTTGGGGATGAGGGTGGGGTCTTTCCAGGTGGGGGAGGGGATATGGGATATCCAAGGAAGGGGTGGGATGTCCAAGGTGGGGGTGGTCTGTCCAGGTAGGGGGTGGTGCCTGTCCAGGTGGGGGGGGGGGGCTGTCCAGGTGGGGAGTGGGTTGTACAGGGGGGCTATCCAGGGGGTGGTGGGTGGGCTATCCAGGTGGTGGAGGGGGTGTGGGTTGTCCAGGGAGGGGGTGGGTTGTCTACTCCTATACTCTACAAAAGCATAGGAATTACATATAACCAATGTATAGTTTCTTTCACACATTAAGACTTTTCTTAATGTTCCATACCAACACTCACTCTTACCCTTCTAAGAATAAGTTATCTCTACAAAGAAATCTCATTCAGGTTCTTACCCACTATCCATATTGATCTCATAAAAAATTTAATATTTGTAAAACTCCATATAACCTAATGATATAACATGGATCATACTCCCATGAGCAGTTTCCCATCGAAACTTGGCTCATATGCCTAAACAACATACATAGGATCATATTTAACACACACACAAAATTTTGTAAACATACACCTTGTATCACAACCTAGAATTATCTCATAGGTAGCTTCTCAAGGCATTAATAATCCATATACCTAGCTCAAAATTTAGAGGTGTGTTTACAATTAGGTGTTTTTTTAGAATTCATGTATAATATTTAGAGTGGAAGATAAAATCCAATCCACATATGATATTTGGACGTGTGTTTACAATTTGGTGTGTTGCGATTTATATGTATGGTATTCATGGTTTACACCAACAGTCTTCTAGGTCATCTATAATAGGCTTGAAATCATGGTACAATTGGATATAGATTAGATTATACAACCCTAGTTTGGGGTTGGACACCCCCACCCCCTTGGACACCCCCCACCCCCTAGACACCCCCACCCCCTTGGGCAGTGTATGTGATCACTCAAATAATCTACTGAAATATAAAATTTCTTCGATCTAAAATTTACTCAACTCCTGAATAATTCTCCTCCACAAGTGTACATGATCTTTTACACTCATGTATAGTTCTTCAAAGATATTTTGTTATAAATACATTATTTTTTGGTCTTTTATATTATGATTCTCATATAGAATAGTGTGTTAGTTATGGTTTCATATAAAGTGAAAATTCTCATTTACTTAAATATATTTTCGATGGAAATTCAATCCTATTGAATTGATTTTGACGAAATGACTTATAACAATTTTTTTAATAGAATGGATAGAATTTGTATCTATGAAACTGATCGGATCTCAAGTAATTTTCAAAACAATTTAGAGAGCCTTTTAGATTTTTCATTTCACAATGCTTCAGATAGTGGTCACATACACTACCCCTGTTACAATTGTGTTGGAAGACCTTGGTTGATCCATGAAGAAGTCAGCTACCACATAACCAAATATGGTTTTCAATAAAACTACTCTGTGTGGTACCACAATGGGGAGAAAATGAAATCTCAAATTTTTGATGATCCAAATGAGAGGACTGGATTGGATATTTTGTTATATGACTGGTTTTTGTTTATTCGTCATCATGAAAAAGAAAGGATTCCAACCCAAGAAGACTTCGATATGAGCACACATGATGCATCTAATGAAAATGATGATGTTTTTAGGGTGAAAAAATGAATGATGTTTCCACGACTCCAGTATATCGACAATGCAATAAAATGAAAAAGTTGGAATCTTTAATATGATTGTTTCATAGGAAAACTATGTATGGGATTTCTAATACTGCCATCGATTACATTCTTACCTTCTTGAAGGAATCACTTCCAAATGATGTAGATATTCCCTCAAACCACTATATGGCATGGAATTTATTTTAGGAACTTAGATTTTTAAGAAGAAAATTTCATGATTTCTTGAAAGATTTTAGTTTATTCTGGGAGGAAATTTCTTAACAAAATGATTGTATAAAATGTGGCACATCCCGCTGGAATCCAAAAGTTGATGGAACACCATCTCTTGTGCCACATAAAGTAATGCGTCACTTTCCATTAATCCCCATACTATAAAATATTTTTATGTCTGATGAAATATCAATAAAAATGTAATGGCATGATACCAAGAGAAAGAAGACTAATGATGAGTTGGTTCACCCTGCATATGGATTTGCATGGCAGAGATTTTATGCTCGATGTCCTAATTTTGCAGCTGACGTGCGTAATGTGCGGATGGGTAATTCATTTTATGGTTTTAATCTGTTTGGTTAGATTCTTACATCGCACAAAACATGGATGATTTTTATACACATTTATAACCTTCTTCCATTGTTGTGTATGAAAAAAACCTTTCACTTTCATGAGTATACTCATATCTGGCCCTTCGGATCCCGGAAATGATATAGACATATACATGCAACCTTTAATAAAAGATTTGAAACTTCTTTGGGTTGTGGGTGTGCGCACATACGATGCATGTTTGAAAGACATATTTTAGATGCATGTTGCGCTTATGTGGACGATCAATGATTTTCTTGCTTATGCAATGATGGATGGATAGAGCAAGAATGGAAAACTATCATGTCTAGTTTGTATGAAGAATACATGATCCAAAATACTAAAACATCTTTGTAGTTTTAGTTTTATGGGACATCGATGATTCTTGAGAATGGACCATCCATATAGAAACAATCGTCTAAGATTTGACAATACCATGGAGACTAATGATCCACCTCAGCGTATGTCTAAAACTGATGTGCTTAATGAATTGAAAGATTTCAGTTTTTCATTCAGGAATGGTCAAATGAAATTTGGAAAGAGAAAGAATGTTTCCACTGAAACTTGTTACAATTAAAATAATAGATGTATCTTCTTTGATTTTCCTTATTGGTCAACCAATTTGTTACGCCATTTCTTAGATGTAATTCACATTGAAAAAAATATATGTGAAATGTTGTTTTTGATTCTTTTAAATGTTAAGGGAAAACCAAAAATGATTTATGGTCTCAACGTGACTTGGTGGATTAGGGAATCAGACCATAATTTTATCCTGTGCGTATTAGTAAAAATAAATGGAATGTTCCATGTGCTTCTTATGTGGTGACACCTACAGAAAAAAATAAATTTATGGAAGTACTAGATACTATTAAAGTTCCTGATGGCTATTCAAGAAACATATCTAAATGGGTCAATAGAAGATATTTTAAGCTAAAATATTATAAGACTGATGATTATCAAATCCTTCTGCATGAGTTGATTCCAATAAAAATCCTTCGTCTTTTGTCCAATAATGTAAGGGTGGCTGTTATTCTGTGGATCCAGCAGTACCCATTGATCAGACTACCGCATATATATTTATACAACCCTAAAAAAAATTATACCATTATTTATTTTCATTATAACATTTATTGATAAAATATTTGTTTTTATTTCATAATAGATACATCTAATAATAGGAGGCGGGGTGGGGGAATACTTTCATGCATGCGGTGTGGAACCGTCGCACGCAGTTAATGGTGTACTACAATGAAGACAGTCAAATGATTGAAAAAATAGGGCATCAATGTCGGAGTTTTTTGGCAACTCTTTCCAAATACTCCGACATCATTCCTATCAGCCCGATCTCATGGAGACAGTTTCCAAATGAAGTCAAGGATAATGATTGGGTAGAGATATGGGTAAAAAAATCTATTATATTTAATGAAATATATTATTTTTTTATTTATATGAATTAATATTTTGGTGTCATCTTCGGTTTAATTTCCCTGATGGTGAGGGTGCACAGCCAGCAGGTCTAAAGGATTTAGGTGAGCTTTAGTGAGCCTATAAGCACATGTTGTATATTTTCTGGTGTGCTAGAATTGGCACAGAGTTAGAGGTGGTCCCCATCGTTGATTATTGTCCGTTAGAACAGTATCGGCAGATGATTACTCATTACACAACTACCCAGTTTAAGGTATTAATCACATTTGAGTTATTAAAATGAAAATTTTCATATTTTTTATTAATATTATCTTTTATATTATTGAATTTTATTTAGGAATCATTTGGAAGAAATAAAAAAATTGCTGCTAAAAAATACCTCCACACATTGGGACGTACTACAATGCCAGATCATGAGATGAAGCTGGTAAGATAGTTGTTTATATAATTTTAGTTATAAAATTAATTATTGGTAACCTATTTTTAATTATGGTTTCCTACATTCAATGTCATTTTAGTGGTAAACATTGAATATTAAAGGATGTGTGCCTCGAGCAAAACTATTTTTCTCGAGTAGAAGGAAGAAATATGGAAGTGTGGTTAATGAACCGACTCAGCAGTAGATTGTAAGTTTTAATTTGTTGATTTCAAATTTTAATATCTATTTTGTAACATAATAATCTATTTATATTTGTAACAGGCTGCTTTAGAGGCCCTTTATGCCCAGGAACCTAACAATTTTGGGTCAAACGATCATTTACATAAGGTGTTGGGAGATGAGAACCCTGGTAGAGTACGCTGATGACCTAGGAAGAGTATAGTATCGACGAGGTATTGTCCCTCCTCAGGTATAAGTTATAATACCACTGAGTTCCAACAGGTTAAGGCACGGGCAGAACAGGTGGAAAAAAGGGCCACAGAGACGACAGAATAGTCTGCTAAGGAAAACACTGCATTTATGAAACTAATGGATGTTTTACGTCCAAAACTTCCACCAAAGGATTAACAACTGGGCCCCACCCACAAGTTTTCCCGAAGACACATGGTCCCCACCCTAGGGCTCACCCACATGCCCGAACGGTTCATATGAATAATGATTGTACCCACCGGCCAACACAAGTTTTTTCCAGTGTGTTTTGTCCTCACTCACACACACCCTAGGTAACTTCCCAGAAGGTCACCCATCCTGATCACTACTCCAGGCCAAACACGCTTAACTATGAAGTTCTAATCAGGCAGGATCCAAAAAAGGAAGGTGTACCTTGTTGACATGAGTCATATCATTTAGTCATTTAACCCTTTATCATTCGAGGTTTTTATAATCACCCCCCTTTAGAGCACAACGTCCTCGTTGTGGGCCCTATATCTCAACCCAAGCAATACACCGCACTAAAAGCTGGGTACCAACTTTGATACCAAATTTAATAACTAGGCCCCACCCACCAGTTGCCTTGCTAACACGTGGTCCCCACCCTGGGGCCACCCACATGCCCAAATGGGTCATATGACTAATGAGTGTCCCCACAGGCCAACACAATCCCTTTCCAATGTGTTTTTTCCTCACTCACACACACCCTGGGTAACTTCCCAAAAATTCCCCTATCCTGATCACTACTCCAGGCCAAACATGCTTAACTATGAAGTTCTAATCAGGTAGGCTCCTGAAAAGGAAGGTGCACCTTTTTGACATGAGTCATATCATTTATCCATTTAACCCTTTATCATTCGGGGGTATTAGAAGAGGCCAGCACATCTTGTGATAAATATATGTCATCAATGAATTCTATATATGGTGCACCAGGTGGAAATTCTAGTGGTGGTCGAGATGATGGCGAGGAGGAGGGTGAGGCAGAGGAGGAGGAGGTCGAGGCAGAGTACGAGGGTGAGGAGGAGGTCATTGAAGAGGGAGGGGGAAACGATGGGGACAATGATGGGGATGGGGGTGAGGCTGATGATGACGAAGATTATAGTGATGGTGATGATGGATAGATTGATCCGTTACATTTTTTATAGATATTACTGACATTTGATGTTTGATTATTTTTTGTTCCTGAATGTATGTGTGATTAGGTAGGTCACATTATAATTATTTCTTTATCTATAAATAATAAAACTTGACTTGATGATTTTTTGTGACTGATTCACCCCTCCCCTAGACAACCCCACCCCCTGGACACCCCCTACCCCCTTGGAACCCCCCCCCCCAACCCCTAGACACCCCCATCCCCCTGGACAGCCCCCTCCCCACACCCCCACCCCCTGGACACCACCCCACCCCCTGGACATTCCTACCCCCTTGGGCAGCCCCCTCCCACCCCCTAAACACCCCCATCCCCCCAGACAGCCCCCCTTTCAACACCCCCACACCCCTAGACACCACCCCACCCCCCAGACACCCCCACCCCCCCTTGGACACCCCCACCCCCATGGACGCCCCACCCCCAACCCCCTGGGAACCCCCTACCCCCTTGTATAGCTCCCCCAACCCCCTAGACACCCCCATCCCCTAGGCAGCCCCCCTCCCCCTGGACACCACCCCACCCCTTGGACACCCCCACCCCCCTGGACATCCCCACCCCATGGACAACCCCCCCCCCCCCCCCGGACACCCCCTACCCCATTCGACAGCCCCACACCCTCATGGCCAGCCCGCCCACCCCACCTGGAAACCCCCCCCCCTCCCCCCCAGACACCCCCAACACCCATGGACATCCCCACCCCCCAAGACACCACACCACCCCCTAGACACCCCCCATGGACACCCCCTACCCCCTTGGATAGCCCTCCAACCCCCTATACAGCCCCTCCATCCACCCCTGGGCACCACCCCACCCCATGGACCCCCCCCCCCACCCCCTAGACACCCCCACCCCCATAGACATACCCCCTGGATACCCCCCCCCCCCACACCCAAGACACCCCCTACCCCCTTGGATATCCCCCCCCCCCCACAACCCCCTGGACAACTTCTCTATCCCCCACTAGGCACCAACCCACCTCCTAGAAACCATCACCACCCCTGGACAACCCCACACCCATACACCCCCCCTGAACCCCCCCCCCCCCCCCCGGACACCCCCACCCCCTCTGGATAGCCCCTCCATCACCCTAGGTACCACCCCACCCCCTGAACACCCCCACCACCACCATCACCACCTGACACCTCTACCCCCATAGAAAGCCCCACCCCCTGGATACCCCCTACCCCCTTGGTTAGCCCCCCCCCCCTCCCCAGACAGCCCCCACTCCCCCTGGACACCACCCCATCCCTAGACACACCCACCCCCATGGAAAGCCCCCCCCCCCTACCCTGGATACCCACCCCCATGGACACCACCCCACCCTTGGACACCCCCACCCCCATGCAAATCCCCCCCACCACCCTGGATACCCCCCCCCCAGACACCCCCCATCCCCCTGGAAAGCCCCCCCCCCCCACCACCACCACCACCCTGGACACCCCCCCCCCAGACACCCCCCATCCCCCCCCCCCCCGGACACCCTCCCACCACCCTAGACACCCCCTACCCCTTTGGACACCCCCCACCCCAACCCCTTGGACATCCCCCCCCCCACCCCCATGGATATCCCCCAACCCCCTAGACAACCCCCACCCCCTGGACACCCCTACCCTGTTGGACACCCCCCCCCCAACCCCCTGCACAGCCCCCACCCCCCATGTCACATTACCCGTGTAAAGACCCAAAATTCTTGTGGAAATTTTTTTTTAATACATGGGAATTTTATGAGTCCGTAGTTTCTAACGACACTTGATTCTGAGGCCCGGTGTGCTCGGAATCAATTTTTGAAGTTTTGTTTGGTACGTTCAATAAACATACGAGCAGGTTTTTATAACTTTCCAACCGGGGCTCGGAATTGAAATCTGAGGGCACCGTTGAACTCGCAGCATTGGTAATTGCTTAGTGAGACCTTCATCGTAGTTGCGTTCTGACGAGTTTGGAAGTTAGTTTTTGGCTTTTTATTAAAAATAATAATAATAAAGTACAACACTTTATTTTATTTTTAAGATGGCATGTAGTGTGTGTGAAGTTAGTTGGAACCTCCCATTGGAAGTTGGGGGTGGGACCGCCACACCCTAACCTCCCGCGAGAGGTTACGACGTGGGGACCACCCGAGCATAACCTCTCAATTAAATGATAGGGGTGGGGACAACCCGACCCCTATTAATGGTGAAGGATGATACCTCTCCACTCTCCCTCATTAATGAGGGAGAGCCTTTGACCTCCTCCACACAATTAATTGTGCCAACGTGTGTTCCAGTTAATTGTGCCAACGCGTGTGCCAATTAATTGTGCCCACGTGGGTACCAATTAATTTCACCGAAGCGTGTGAATTTATTAAGGAGAGTTTCTTTCTCCTTTTTTAATTTGCATTCCAACAATAAAATAATAAGACTTCCTATTATTATTTTGTTGGCACTCTCCTTTGGTGGAACTTGAGAGCTTGGGAGGATTAAAATTATCCCAACGAAGAATGCGAAGAACGCCAGATTTCTTCTTCGAATTCTTCCTCAGATGTCTTATTCCTTCTTCTACCCAAACAAGGAAAGGGAAGCATCATCCACGAAGAACGCCGATGTCATTCTCGGCTCATTCTTTCCTGACATCAACGAAATGATGCCCGCTTTCTGCGACTTCGTCAAAGACGAACGACAAGTGAGGTAGGGGGATTTTTGAGCTAATTTATGTATGAGTTTAAACCTCCGTTCTTCATCGTTTTTTGGGCACTTCGTTTCCAAATTCTATCACCGTAACGAGGAGGGTTCGGGCCGCACGAACACCACCCAACCCTCTCCCCTTTGCTTGTTCTTGATTGATGACGATAGAAGCGGTACATGCGGCGACGACGATAATGACGAAGAACAAAGGTCGTGCTACCCGTGGCCTCCGTGCCCCGCGCTGCTACCCGGCGCCCTGGCGCACTTCCTAGCGCCCCCGTGCTGCTGCTTGGTGCCCACGTGTCCTGCCCGATGCACCCACACCCTGCCCGGTGCACACACAGCCTGTCGGTGACCAGCCGGCCTGCTCGTGCCCCACACGGCCTGCCTACTGGCCTTCTGGCCACCGGCCTCTCGAGCCGACATGCGGTGTCCCCCGCGGTGTCACTGGCCGAACCGGCCCGGTCTCCCGGGCCAAGTTACCGAGCCGCCTACGCGGCGACTATCGGGCCGAACCGCCCTCACGGTCCGCTGGGCTGGGGCCAGCGGACCGGGTCAAAACTTAGCGGGCTAACCCACCCAACGGGCCAGGTTAGACCCAGAAAGTCTGACCGAGTCGACCCAGACTGGGTCGGCCTATAATGGGTTGGGCCGAGTCAGTCCGACCGGGTCGGACCAGACCCGGGCCCTTTACTAACCCATTACCTTCTTGGGCCATATCTTTGGCACTGAATGTCTGTTTGACGAACCGTCAGCGGCGCCGGTATTCTTGGAGCATAGTCGTCCCTTTGAGTATACCCCACTGGAGTTTGAGGTATAGTTGAGTCACGGTTAGGTTGGTTTGTACACGAATCCAACCGGGCCCCCGGGAGTAAAATGCTAATAACTCACAGGTCAGGCGTCCGATTGACGCGCTGTCTGTTGCGTTGAGACCCCTATGATGTGGCAGTCCTTTGAGATACTTCCATGTGAGACCTCATGACACTTAAATTATCGACCAGTAGCTTGTGGAGAGGAACCCCTCATAGATGAGTAGACGGAGTGCGGAGACCTAGTAGCTGTAGACCTGACGACTGCTTGACCGATTCGACTCGGAGTGATTCGACTAGCCCAATAGACGGAGTGCCTGGTTTGGCAGAAAACCCATGGCAGACGGAGCACCTAGTTCGGCAGCAGACCCGCGGTACTCGACAGGAGAAGTACCTATGTAGGCTATTAGGGGGAGCGCCCGGTTTGGAGGCAGACCCACAGTAGACGGAGCGCCCGGTTTGGCAGCAGACCTGCGGTACTCGATAGGAGGAGTACCTCAGTAGTCCAAGGTTAGTGAGTAGTGCCTTGGAGTCGCGACAGGGCCACTGTACTCGATAGAGGAGTATTTCTCCAGCAGCTATGGTTTCGTTAATTAAAATCATGGTTTGAGCTGAGTCAATGACCTTTGTGTTTTCCTCATGATTGAGATGGGTTACTTGATAACTTAGGTATATGTATGGGCATATACCTAAGTAATGGTTATCCGTTGAAATCATTATTTATGGTTTATCCTTGTTAGATTTTTTGATACCTTGAGGGTCTCAGGGTCCCTACCAAGTATCATTATACTCACCCCTGCACGGGCTATGCCCGCACCTCGTTGTGTTGGATGCAGATGATGGACAACGCTGACGGAGGCCGAGAACGCCAGGACTGGACAATACCCGGAGGAAGACCTTACAAAGTATTGATACACGGTGGAGTCTGACAGATGTGGAGTGTTGAGGAGGCCATTTGTACTTACCCTTTAAGTAGGATCCCCAGAGGAAGATCTAGGAGCTGCTTTCACCTTTCAGTTGTTTATCCCTTTTTAGTTTTACTTTCTTTCAGTTGTATTTGTACTTTACAGTTGGGCTTGTATTCTGGCCCCCTTTACTTTCAGTACACTTTTTATACAACTTTTACTTAGTGTTTGCTTCCGCTTGTACTATGTTTGTGTGTGTTTACGATTTATAAAGTCAATGCCTTCCCAGTTTTAGGGAATTACGCCATTGGTGCTAGTATCCAGCCCCTGGCCTATGGAAGGCGGTCTTGGGGTAGTCACAATGTGGGCCCTGGGGGACGAGTCATGACAAATTGGTATCAGAGGTTCGGTTCTACCATAGAACTTAGGACTCTGATATTTCTTTTCTATGAAACAATAGTGTTAAGGGTACTAAGTGTGGTTTTCAGTTCAGGGAGCCCAGTGTTGGTGCGGGCGGCCGACATATCCATACACCAGAACCCTAACTTATGATTTCCAGCTCAGTGCACGAAAACACTGATTGCATGTGTTTTTTCAAAAGTTGTCTTTAAGTTATCTCAAACCAGGTCAGCTCACCAGGTATAGTCTATTGACCATGTCGCATCTATTTCTTTCAAGATACCTCCCCGCGGATGACCAGCTAGAGCCCCGAGAGTTGTACGTATTGACATCCCGTCAAGTGATGAGGCCTCAGTACAGGGCCCTCTACCAGTTGAGGCACCAGCGGTACTACTCCCGGTTGGGCCATCGATGCCACCAGCCCCAGCAGCAGACGATGCATGTCGCTTGAGCACATTGCACGAGTTCCAGTGCCAGAGGCCACCCAGGTTCTGGGAAGAGACGGACCCACAGGTGGCTGAGGTTTGGCTATAGGCTGTGGTGAGAGTCTTTAGGCTAGTAGGGACACCAGCCGACTTCATGGTGATCCTTGCTTCCAACCTCCTTTAGGCAGCAGCAGGCAGATGGTGGAGCCTGATGCTCCAGATGCATGATGAGACGACACTTCTATGGTCATACTTCGAGAGCCTGTTTCGGGCGGAGTTTGTTCCAGCGAACCTACGAGCGGTGAAGATACAGGATCTACTGCATCTACAGTAGGGTAGCATGATGATGGCGCAGTACTCAGTGAGGTTCACTGACCTCTCGTGCTACTCCACTAATATGGTACAGGACTCATTCTTTAGGGCCCAGACCTTCGAGTAGGGGATCAGGTGAGATATCAGAGCTTCAATTGTCTCCCACATCATCTCGAAGAAGACTGGGGTGTTAGAGAGAGCCCTCCTAGTGGAGAGTTTCCTTACTGAGTAGTCTCCAGCAATCAGACCCACTACTAGTCGACATGCAGCGGAGTCGTCTGAAGCTGGCAGTAGACAGATGTCGCATAGGTCTAAAAGGACCAGACCTATAGGTGGTTGACTGCACGACTCAGGATCAGTTGTGAGGGGCACCTAGGGTGGAGACAGAGCTAGTCATAACATGAGAAAACAGTGTTACTCCTACGGCGGGCTTGGTCACATGGCACGTGACTGTCCGACCCGCCGTACAGACGATCAGCAGACAGTTGAGGGACCTCCCAGGCAGAGGCAAAGGTACGATCGAGGTGGTATACAGGGCACTTGAGGACGTGGAAGAGGATCTAGTCGTGCAGCTGGCGGTGGATGATGTTATGAGGTGCTACTGACACCACCACCAGGAGGTCCTCCCCGACCAGAGGGAGCGGGTGGACAAGGCAGAGCACAGCTTCAAGAAACTAAGGCCTACGATCATGGCACTCCAAAGATTATTCGAGGTACGATCTATGTCTACTCCACCTTATCTGCAGTTCTTATAGACACAGGATCCCATCATGTTTTCATAGCCACTGCCCTTGTTCGGAGCTCGGAGATTCTGACGGATCTGTTGGCTCGATCCTTATGGCTAGAGACTCCTATGGGAGTAGACTCGATGATTACACACTGGTGCCGGTAGTGTGAGATTACTCTAGGAGGTGAGATATTTAGTTGTGGTCTCCTCGTAGCGGCATCGAGGCCTTACGATTTCATCTTGGGTATGGACTAGTTATCTAAAGTCCATTCTCAGATCGACTATATTAGGCGCAAAGTGCGGTGTGTCCACATGGATGGGACCAGGTTCACCTTCACCAGCGAGAAGGGATCCTTCGTAGTGCATGACGGACTTACTCGGAGGAGGGTGCATCCGATAACTCACCAGTTGGCTTGCCTCACCCTCGGAGCAGTTTATGTGGAGATTCTGACTTATCCTATAGTGGTGGACCAGTACGTGGATGTTTTCCCTGATGATGTTCCAGGACTACCTCCCCGTAGATAGGTGGACTTCTACATTGACCTGTACCCCGGGATGACATTGATATCTACTCCAGGATATCGGATGGATCCCTCTGAGCTTTGTGAGCTGAGGGTACAGCTTGAGGACTTGCAGGGAAAGGGATTCATCCGGCCTAGTGTTTCTCCCTGGGCAGCCCCAATTCTGTTCGCCAAGAAGGTGGATGGGAGCTTGAGGCTCTGTGTTTACTATCGTCGCCTGAACCAGGTGACTGTGAAGAACAAGTACCCACTTCCGAAGATTGATGACCTCTTTGATCATCTCAAGGGAGCACAATGATTCTCGAAGATAGACCTCGGATTAGGCTATAACTATCTCAGAGTTCAAGATTAGGATGTGCAGAAGATGGTCTTTAGGTGTCGTTATGGCCACTACGAGTTCTTGGTTATTCCCTTTGGCGTAACCAACTCTCCAGCAGTGTTCATGAGTCTCATGAATAGGATCTTCCATCCATACCTCGATCGCTTTTTCATAGTCTTCATCGACGACATACTGATGTACTCTACTACTGAGGAGGAGCATTCCTGCCATTTGAAAGTAGTACTGGACACACTCTGAGAGCACCGGCTTTATGGTAAGCTCTCTAAGTGCCAATTTTGGATTTGAGAGGTTCACTTTTTGGGACACGTCATCTCAGAGGCTGGAGTTGCAGTGGATCCAGCAATGATCGAGGTGGTACTTGCGTGGGATCCACCCAAGAGTGTGATGGAGGTATGGAGTTTCCTAGGCTTGGCTAGATACTACCGGATATTCGTTCCATACTTCTCTAGAATTTTAGCGCCACTATCAGCCCTGACGAAGAAGGGTCAACCCTTCTTGTGGTCGTAGAGATTCTAGAAAAGCTTTTCGGAGTTGAGGCAAAGGCTGACTAGTGCCCCCATTTTGAGTCTTCTAGAGGAAGGCATAAGGTACGTAGTCTACTGCGATGCATCAGGGACCGGAATCGGGTGTGTCCTGATGCGGGAGCGTGCAGTGATCGCATATGGTTCTCAGCAGCTGAGACAGCATAATTAGAACTATGCTACCCATGACCTGGAGTTAGTAGCAATGGTCTTTGACTTGAAGATGTGGTGGCACTATCTTATGGGTGAACGTTTTACCGTGTACTCTGATCACAAGAGTCTCAGGTATATCTTCTCTCAGAAGGACCTGAACCTGAGACAATGGAGATGGCTTGAGTTCCTCTAGGACTATGACTTTGATATAGTCTATACTCCTGGTAAGGGGAACGTAGTAGCAGATGCGCTCAACAGGAGATCAGGCATTCAGCTGCTAGGAGAGGTAACAGAGCAGCTGGCCACGTTGCAGATATCCTTTGTGGATAGGGATGGAACAGCCTATCTACAGTCTCTTACAATCACTCCCCCACTTCTTCAGCGAGTCAGGGAGGCATAGCATGGGGACGCTAACTGCGAGACGCGACGTGCTCAGATATCCATAGGCCAGGAACCTGATGGATTTTCTGAAGGTGGGGAGCACGTCATCCTCTTCAGGGGACATACCATGGTACCAGTTGCACTTCAGGTGGAAGTGTTGAGGGAGTTCCACACTTCCCCTCTAGCGGTACATCCAGGAGTGGTGAAGATGTACCAGGACCTTCGACGATAGCACTGGTGGCCAGGTATGAAGAAGGTAGTAGCCGAGTTTGTCTCACGGTGCCTCACTTGTCAGCAAGTGAAGGTAGAGAACTAGGTACGAGTAGGCTTGGTTCAACCCTTATAAGTCCCAGAGTGTAAGTGGGATGGTATATCCATGGACTTCGTGACGGGTCTCCCACGTACATCCAGGTGTCACAACTCGATATGGGTTATCGTCGACCGACTCACCAAGTCGGCCCACTTCCTACCGATCAGAGAGTAGGGATCAGTTGAGAGCTTGGGACGCCTCTATGTGCAGGAGATTGTGTGTTTTCATGGAGTACCTTATTATATTTTCTCTGACCGTGACACACGATTTACTTCCCGGATATGGAAGGGGTTGTAGGAAGCTTTCAGGACACAGCTTTGCTTGAGCACCACCTTCCATCCTCAGACTGATAGTCAGACCAAGAGGACCATCCAGACCCTCGAGAACATGCTTCATGCTTGTGTCCTTGACTTCAGTCACAACTGGGAGAACCACTTGCATTTGGTGGAGTTTTCCTACAACAACAGTTATCACTCCACCATAGGGATGTCACCTTTTGAGGTCTTGTATGGCCGACCTTGCAGATCGCCATTGTGCTAGACAGACCCAGGGGAGTCAGCACTAGTGGGACCAGAGATGATACAGGCTACCATGGAGAAGGTGCAGATCATCTAGGAGTGGATGA
Organism: Viscum album; assembly: GCA_963277665.1. Classification (NCBI taxonomy): domain Eukaryota; kingdom Viridiplantae; phylum Streptophyta; class Magnoliopsida; order Santalales; family Viscaceae; genus Viscum; species Viscum album. The sequence continues at coordinate 418,372,345 of OY728129.1, forward strand.
AGACTGCACATAGAAGGCATAATTCGTATGCTAACGGGAGACGGATACCTTTGGAGTTCGAGGATGGTGACCACATCTTCCTACGGGTCTCCCCTTGATGAGGTCTGTGGAGATTTGGTCGAGGTGGCAAGCTATCTCTGAGGATCATCAGACCTTTCCAGGTCCTTAGTAGAGTAGGCAAGGTGGATTACTGCTTTTCTCTTCCACCTCAGCTACATCGGGTTCATGATGTCTTCCACGTATCTTAGCTGATAAGAAACATGCACGACCCGTCCCACGTCATCGACCATGGGGAGATGGACATCGATGACGGAGCGACTTTCATGAAGGTTCTAGTGGAGATTGAGGATCGACAGGAGTGGTTCCTACATGTAAGGTCTATACCTATGGTGCGTGTTCACTGGAAGCACGGGAACCTCCAGAAGAGAACATGGGAGCAGGAGGCTCAGATGCTTGCTCAGTACCCATATTTGTTCCCTTAGTGTGAGTTGTAGCTTATGGGGACGTAAAGACCTGAGGTGAGGAGAATTTAAAGACCCAGAATTTCCATGGAATTTTTTTTTAAATACATGGGAATTTTACGAGTCTGCAGTTTCTGACGGCGCTTGATTCTGAGGCCCGGTGTGCCCGAAATCAATTTTTGAAGTTTTGTTCGGGTACATTCAGTAAACGTGTGAGCAGGTTTTTATAAATTTTGAACCGGTGCTCAGAATTGAAATCTGAGGGCATCGTTGAATTCGCAGTGTTGGTAATTTCTTAGTGAGACCTTCACTGCAATTGCGTTCTGGCGAGTTTGGAAAATAGTTTTTGGATTTTTATTAAAAAAATAATACAAAAAATAAAGTACAACACTTTATTTTATTTTTAAGTTGTTGTGTGGTGTGTGTGCGGTTAGTTGGAACCTCCCATTGAAATTTGGGGGTGGTACCACCACACCCTAACCTCCCATGAGAGGTTACGATGTGGGGACCACCCGAGCAAAACCTCTTAATTAAATGATAGGGGTGGGGACCACCCGAGCCCTATTAATGGTGGAGGATGAAACCTCTCCACTATCCCTCATTACTAAGGGAGAGCCTTTGACCTCCTCCACACAATTAATTGTGCCAACGCGCGTTCCAATGAATTGTGCCAACGCACGTGCCAATAAATTGTGCCAATTAATTGTGTCCACACACGTACCAATTAATTTCTCCAACGCGTGTGAATTTATTAAGGAGAGTTTTTTTTTATCCTTTTTGAATTTGTATGCCAACAATAAAATAATAAGACTTCCTATTATTTTTCTGTTGGCATTCTCCTTCAATGGAACTTGAGAGCTTGGGAGGATTAAAATTCTCCCAATGAAGAATGTGAAGAACGCCAGATTTCTTCTTCGACTTCTTCCTCGGACGTCTTCTTCCTTCTTCTACCAGAACAAGGAAAGGGAAGCATCATCCACGAAGAATGTCGACGTCATCCTCGGCTTCTTCTTTCCCGAAATCAATGGAATGACGCCCGCTTTCCATGACTTCGTCAATGACGAATGACAATAAATGTAGGGGGTTTTTTAGTAAATTTATGTATGAGTTTAAACCTCCATTCTTCGTTGTTTGTTGAGCACTTCGTTGCCAAATGCTATCGCCGTAAGGAGGAGGGCTCGGGCCACACGAACACGGCCCGACCCTCTCCCTTGTGCTTGTTCTTGATTGATGAAGAAGGAATCGGTACACGTGGTGACGTCGACAAAGACGGAGAACAAAGGTCGCACTACCCGTGGCCTTCGCACATCGTCGTGCCCCGCGCGGCTGCCCAGCGGCCTCGCGCCGCTTCCTGGCACCCTGGTGCGCTGCCCGGCGCCCCCGCGCCACTGCCCGGCGCCCCCGTGCCACTGCCCGGCACCCTCGCGCCGCTGCCCAGTGCCCCCTTGCCGCTACCCGGTGCCCTGGCACGCTGCCCGATGCACCCGCGCTACTGCCCGACACCCATGCACCCTGCCCGATGCACCCACGCCCTGCCCGGTGCACCCACGGCCTGTCGGTGACCATCCGGCCTACCTGCACCCCACACGGCCTGCCTGCTGGCATCCCACCCACTAGCCTCTGGATCCAACACGTGGCATCCCCCGCAGTGTCGCTGGCCAAACCGGCACGGTCTCCCGGGTCGAGTTACCGAGTCGCCTACGTGGCGACTATCGGACTGAACCGCCCTTGCGGTCCGCTGGGTCGGGCCCAACATACCAGGTCAAAACTTAGCGAGCTGACCGGCCCAACGGGCCGGGTCAGACCCAGTGAGTCTGACTGGGTCGACCCATACCAGGTCGTCCCAGAATGGGTTGGGCCCAGTCGGTCCGACCGGGTCGGACCGGACCCGGGCCCTTTACTGACCCATTACCTTCTTGGGCCATATCTTTGGCACCGGACGTCTTTTTGATGAACCATCAGTGGCGCTGGTATTCCTAGAGTATAGTCGTCCCTTTGAGTATACCCCACTGAAGTTCGGGGTATAATTGAGTTATGGTCAGGTTGGTTCTTACACGAATCCAACCGGCCCCCCGGGACTAAAATGCTAATAACTCACAAATCAGGCATCCGATTGACGCGCCGTCTGTTGTGTTGAGACCCCTATGACATGGTGGTCCTTTTAGATACTTCCACATGAGACCTCATGACACATGGGGTATCGACCAGTAGATCGTGGAGCAGAACCTCCCAGAGATGAGCTGATAGAGTGCGAAGACCTAGTAGCTATAGACCTGAAGACTGCTTGACTGATTTGACTCGGAGTGATTCGACTAGCCTAGTGGACAGAGCACCCGGTTTGGTGGCAGACCTATGGCGGACGGAGTGCCTGGTTTGGAAGTAGACCCACGGTACTCAACAGGAGGAGTACCTCTATAGGCTATTAGGGGGAGCACCCGGTTTGGCGGTATACCCACAGCGGATGGAGCGCCCAGTTTGGCAGCAGACCTACGGTACTCGACAGGAGGAGTACCCCGGTAGTCCAAGGTTAGTGAGTAGCACCTCAGAGTCGCAACAGGGCCACTGTACTCGACAGAGGAGGAGTTCTCCAGCAGTCGTGGTTTCGTTAATGAAAATCCAGGTTTGAGCTGATTCAATGACCTTTATGTTTTCCTCATGATTGAGATGGATTACTTGATAACTTAGGTATATGTATGGGCATATACCTAAGTAATGGTTATCTATTGAAATAATACTTTGTGGTTTATCCTTGTTGAATTTTTTGAGACCTTGAGGGTCTCGAGGTCCCTACTGAGTATCGTTATACTCACCCCTGCACGGGCTATGCCCGCACCTCGTTGTGTTGTATGTAGATGACAGACATCACTGATGGAGGCCAAGAGTGCCAGGACTGGACGGTACCCGGAGGAGGACCTTATGACATATCGGTACACAGTGTATTCTGATGGACATGGAGTGTTGAGGAGGCCATCTGTACCTACCCTTCAGGTTGGAACCCCGAAGGATGATCCAGGAGCTTCTTTCACCTTTCAGTTGTTTTCCCTTTTTAGTTGTACTTTCTTTCAGTTGTATTTTTACTTTATAGTTGGGCTTGTATTATATCCCCCTTTACTTTCAGTACACTTTTTATACAAGTTTTACTTAGTGTTTGCTTCCGCTTGTACTTTGGTTGTGTGTGTTTATGATTAATAAAGGCAATGCCTTCCCAGTTTTAGGGAATTACGCCTTTGGTGCTAGTCGCCAGCCCCTGGCCTATAGAAGGCGGGCTTGGGGTAGTCACTATGTCGGCCTCGGGGGACGGGTCGTGACAACCCCTTACTACAACATTTCATACCACATTATCCAAAAATTCAAATCTCATCTGAATTCACCCATGCCTATGAACAACAATGCCATATTCGGAACCTGAAACATGGTTTTATTATATAGGGGTTATTACATTTTGAATTTTGAATTCAATTATGTATGTGTTATAGAGAATTCATTATTGTATGTATTTAATTCATAATTATGTATTGTATAGGGTAATTGACTTCTGAATTCTGAATTGAATTTTGTATGTGTTAATTGTTAATTAACTTATGAATTATGAATTATGAAATCTGTATGTGTGTAATTAAATTCAGAATTAGAGGTATTGAGAATTATGTGTTGTATGAATTCTTCATGAATTCATACATAAGTTTGTATGTATTATGAATGTATTGATAATTCTATATGAATTCTGCAGAGGGGGAGGCAGACCTGGTGGTGGTGGAACTGATGCAAGTGCATAGGGGAGAGTTGGCTTGTTGCAGGTGTATAAAGCCTATGCCAATGGTTGTAAACTGTTGGCATATGTGTCTAAAAAGAACATATACCAATGGTTTATCTAAACTTTTGGAAATATTATATCATTTTACTTGACTTTTACAAATGGTTTGTTGGGAACCGTTGGTAAAAGTCTATACCAACAGTTTGAAAACCATTGGTATAGACATGATGTTGGATATTTCCAACGATTATAAACCATTGGTAAATATTTATAATAACGGTTTCATGTAACCGTTGGTATATAATTCATTTTCTTTCCATATCCTAATGGTTCTCATAGAACCATTGGGATATATCTATACTCACGTCTACACAGCCAATGGTTTGGACAACTGTTGGTATAGTTTATACAAACGGTTGTCTAGCCTTTCCCAACGGTTTCAAACCATTGGCGATGTGTAAGTTTCTAGTAGTGGGTATATCTCCTTCAATATCCCACTTGCACTAAATCCTAATAGACTTTGACCCATTTAACCTTATATTGTATCGTATATAATAAATTGTAAACCCATATCCAAAACTCCTTTTAGATATCTTACAAAACACTTTTTGGAAAACTATCATTAACTCCACCTTGTATCACATCATAAGCAATACCTTGTGAATACTCATCCAAACACTTTTTTATTAACTCTAAAAAAATTAGAGTAGCACTTTGATTTTTGGTTTTTGTGATAATGCCCCTAAAATAAAGAAGTTAAATTGGTAAAAATCTCCTTACTAAATCTGAAAAATGTTTTGTTGATATGTTGTGACGAGGTTGTGTTGTGGGGAAATGATGTGTGGTTGGTATGAAGTCATGCTATAGAGCAACGATGTATGGTTGCGATGTGGTATGGGGTGATGTGTAGTTGGTATGAGTTTTTGATGTGATATTGTATGATGTGTGGTTGTGATGTAGTATGGGATGATGTGTGGTTAGTATGTGGTCATGTTGTGGGGCGGCGATGTATGGTTGGTATGAGGTTCTGTTGTTGGGTGGTGATGTGGTGTTATGTGGTAGATGAGATTATAAAGGTTGTGTTATGATATATGTTCTAGTATTGATGGAATAACTAGATAATAATATTTGAAATGGCTTGGGCTAGTTTGGTTAATGGGATGGAAATTGTTAATGAACAAATTAATAATAGGCTTTATGGTTAATGGGGGTGTTTTTTCCAAAATCCTGGTGGTGGGGATGGATGGATGGCTACCCTCTATTTCTCATTCTCTCTTTCGAGTGAATAAATATGCACAAGTTGTGGTGGTCGGAGGTCAGATAGTGCACTAGGTGGTGGCTCAGGTGTCTGTGGGCGAGATGTGAGGTGACCATGTTGTGGGGTGGTGTGGTGTGATGACCCAGGTGTCTACGGGTGAGATGTGATATGACCATGTTGTGGAGCAGCATATGGTGGGGGTTATGCATGGTAGGAGGCATGAGTTTTATATCTTTCATGTTCAAAATACCCTACTACTCTGGTTATAGTAGTGGATATGGTGTGATGGCCCAGGTGTCTGTAGGCATGATGTGCAATGATCGTGATGTGGGGTAGTGGTATATGATATACGAAAGATATGGGAGTGTCAGGATATAATAAGTTGGGGTGTGAGAGAGGAAAATCAGTGGGAAAGTGGTGTGAGGTACCTTTTATCAATATGATTCATATTATGTTATTATACTTGGTTTGCGTTATTTGGTGAGCATGTCTTGGTGAGGTTTTGGTTGGATATTTGAACTGTTTAGGTGTTGTTGGTTCTGTTGTTCTATCACGTATGCATTAGTATTCTTCCTTTACATATGCATGAGAGACATTTATTTTCCTACCAAGTATACATGTATGCTCACCCAATGTATATAAATTGATTTTTAGGTTTCCATAAGAATTACACGGACCATGCTGAACATTGCTAGCTCGGACCCTTAGAGTGTTGTTGCGTAGGTGTTGTAGCTTTTCTTTTGGGAAATTACTTTGGAGACTTCTATCTCTACCTATTTTATTTATACATGCATTGTAGGATGGTTTTTGGTTTTCTTTTATATTATTTTATGGAGTTCTTTTTGGTTGATTCATCTTATCTCCCAATCCTATATTATTATAAAGAGTAATGTCTCTTGTTTTATGAGGTTTTTATACCCTCAATGCTAGTCATCAACCCGGATCCTTACTGGAGGTGGGACATTGGGGTATTATCTCTCTCTCCATAGTGGTATCTTTGATGTTGTAAAAGTGAGTTCCCAAGACCGAAATTTATCAGTACTTTTTTATTACCATTTAATTTATACATTGAGATACGCATGATGTACTCTTATCATTATAGTGTATACATTTTTGTGTCCATAGTTTAAATGGTAATGTCCAAAGATTAATTATCATATTAAAAGGTAATAGTATATTTCAGGCTATAATGAGAACTTCGATGTGCTATCACAATAATCTTAAATATATGTCATATGGTCTAGATACATCATACATGTAAAGGTGAATTCTCCTTACCTCAATGTGAGGTGGAGACATTATTTTATAGATGAGTAAAATATATTACATGGTGGAGTATTCCAATGTGGGACTCGGAAATACCCTTTATAATAAGATTGATTTCAACACTCCCCCTCAAACTGGACATGCCCCGCTTGGACCAAAAGTCCCATAAAATAAAGATGACATCGAACAAGACTATACACACTCCCCATAAAGTTGGGTCACTAATTATATGGATACCCAACTTGGTATTGAGATATTCTAGACGAGCTCTCAGGAGGCATTAGGTGAAGATGTTGGCAAGGTGATCTTCTATAAGGATGTTTCTAAAACTGATATGGTCCTACTTGAATTGATGGAGAAGAAAGTGGAAGTCCACCTCAATATGCTTCATTTGTTCATGGAATATGGGATTAGAAGCAATCTTCTTGGATACCTGATTGTCACACTAGATATAAGAAGATGTTTATGGTGGGAAGACAAGCTCATGGAGGAGATGGTGAAGAAAAAGGATCTCAGTAGTGATTGTGGACATGGAATGGTATTCAAACTCCGTACTAGATATGGAGATTACAATCTATTTCTTACTGCACCAAGATATAAGGTTACCTGCCAAGAAAATAGAAAACTTAGAAGTAGACTTTAGAATAGCAAGGCAACCAGTATAGTTAGCATCACAGAAGGCCTCAACATTCATATGATCATGATGTGAGTGCTGAAGACCACGATCAGGGTCTTTCTTGATGTATTTAGCAATGTGGAGGAAAACATCCCAGTGATATTTGTTCAGATGCTCCATGAATATACACACTTTTCTAATGGCGTAGGCAATGTATGGATGTGTCATGGTGAGATAATTGATCTTTTCTATAAGACGATGGTATCTCTTTGGGTGAGAGAATATTTTTGTGTTTTCATAGAGAGATCATTCCCCATGCTCAAGAGCAATGTCAACGGTTATTTAATAATTCAAACCCGTATCTTGTAAGATATCCAAGGCATATTTGCATTGGCAGAAGAAAATGATGATCGTAGAATGGGAAACCTCAATGTTACAGAAGAATGTTAGTGGACCAAGATATTTGGTGTGAAATTGGTGGTGAAGATGCCCCTTTAGTAGGGTAATTCTAGTTGAGTCTCTCTCGGTGAGGATGATATCATCAACATACACCACCAACATGATGTAGTCGGAGGAATTCAAATGGTAGAAGATGATGTGATCCTTCATACTTTAAGAGAAACTAAATGTAGTGAAAACGGTGTTGAATCATCCAAACCAAGCACAATGATACTTATTGAGGCCATATAGGAAGTGATGAAGTTGAAAGACATGGTAGTCAGCTCTGGAGGCACAAAATCCTGGAGGTTTCCACAAATACACCTCTTCTTTAATAAATACATAGAGAAATGCATTATTAACGTTCAGTTGATGGAGGGGCCAATGATGATGAGCGGCCAGAGAGATGGATAATCAGATCGGTGTCATCTTTTCAAATGGAGAGAAGGTATCAAAATAGTCAATATCATATGTTTGAGTAAAGCTATTCTCCACAAGTCAGGAATTGAGGCAATAAAGAGTGTCATCAGCATTGAGACAGACTTTATAAATCCATTTACTGTCGACTGCTTGTTTGCCTTCTGGAAGGGGGACCAGATCCCAAGTCTAGTTGTCTTCTAGAGCATGTAATTCATCCTGTATCACTTATAGCCACCCTAGGTGAGATTTGGCATCGGAAACCATGCAGGGAATAGATATTGTCTCCTAATAATAAAGACCTCTGTATGAAGATGTATAGAGAGGAGTATTCTGGAAAGAATGAGTACATTTTTGGAGTGCAATGGGCAAGTCTTCTGGTGTCAAGGAAGAAGCATCATACAAATCTGGGATGATGGTGTCATCGGCCTGGATAGGGGATACAGTCAATGGGCAGCGAGAGTAGAGAGTACTAAACTGGTGACCAACAGAGTGGGCCACCAGAGGTGGGTGGATGATGAGAAGAAGAAAATCATCGACAGTGGTGTCTAGATGGGGATAGAGAAGAGTAAAAGGAGAGATATCAATAAACGACACACCAACAGAGATGATATATCACCGTAAGTTGGGAGAGAAGCACTGGTATCCACACTGAGTGCAGAAATGTCTGAGTAATATGCAATAGAAGGGATTTGGGAGAAATTTTGGAGAGGTTGGGATGAGTGTCTCGAACATAACACAGAATATGGCGATATTTCCTCTTGGCCACTCCATTCTGCTAAGGTGTATCAGTGTAGTATGTATGATGAATGATGCCTTTTTCCTTGAGAAACTGTTGAAAGGAAGTAGATAAATATTCCCGTCTATTGTTGGAGCGGATAAATTTAAGGTATGTGGATAATTGAGTAGGAATTTAATTATAAAAATTCTAAAAAGTAGAAAATACTTTAGACCAATCATGAAGAAGATAAAGTCATGTCATGTGCAATAAGAGTATATAATAATTGTACCCAAACTAGATAGGAACCCTGGAAGGACCCATACATCAGAATGAATAAGGTTGAAAGGATTCACTAGACACAGTTCCAGTAAAGGAACATATGTCACCCTATGATGATTAGCAAACTTGTAGGATTCACAATAGAATGAAATGTGGGACTGAATTGGGGAAAGGCTTATATAGGACTAAAGTCGGTGGATGACCAAGGTGATAATGTAGGTCAAGGGCATGGGCTAATGTGGATGAGCAAGCAAGAGATGAGGGGGTATCAAACACGTACACCCCATTTTGAAAATGACCTCAACCAAGTTCCTAATTCATTGTCCGCTCCTAAAAAACAACACCAGAATATGTAAAAGTAGCAACACAGTTTAAATCTTTAGTGAGTTTTCTAATAGAGATAAGATTAAATGGATATTTAGAAACATGATCTACTGAATCCAGTTGAACAAACGAGGTTAATAAGTAAGTTACAAATCCCCTAATGGAGATTTTTTATCCATTAGAAGCATTAATTGCAGAGGCACTGGTATGTGGATGATAGGTAGTGAACATACCCGATTCCCCTATGAGATCTTCATGAAGTTTTTGGGCACAGCGGAAGCATGGTTGGGATGGGACCCAACTTTTATTTTTACCATGATCAATGATTATTCCGGGATTAATATGAAGATGAACACCAGTCTCCACAGAATATAATCAGATATTTAGATAAAGAATAAAGAGGCCCGAAACCTTTAGAGAGGATCTTTCACATCATGTTTATAATTAATTTAATTAATTTCATAAAGAAAATAATACCTGGATCTTTGGTATTTTCTTCATTGATGATGTTGATCATCTGGAATGACCCTTCCAAATTATCTTGTTGTGCTTGTAAGGATCCAAACTAGATTCCCTCTAGTGATGATCCACATGTGCTCTGATGGCCTTTGATCAATACCGCTCATTCTTCGGGTGATAGCGCGGTGAAGCGAGTGTCTTATGTCAGTCATTCTTAATCACTTGTTCTTTTGCCTTGAATAACGTATCTCGTTCTTGAGAGGGGGAAGAAGGGGATTTGAGAGAGAAATTTTTTGGTTCAACAATTCTCAATTCACCAAGCTTGTAGTGTCATGTGTTTTCTGGAACAATAGGCGTACTTGTCTATTTATATGCATGGAACTTCAGTTACAATATTTAATTGCATAATAGCAATTAAATATATTCATTAACTTAGAGAAAACCCATTCACATAATAATAATACCACATCATTATTTATGGTGTGTCAACTTTCTCAAAACGGAATTATAAATAAAATTCAACGTCAAAAGTAATAGCAGCGTCGTTATTATTTTAACTTGTGCTAACTAGTTAAATAATTATTTACTGTATTGCAAATAATTATTATACTACCGGACCGGCCTTGGTCCACTCGAACTCCACTTCCATTTATTGAACACTCAAATAAATAAATAAATAAGTTATTCACTTAAATAAATATTTTATTTACAAACTAGTAAATAAATATTTATTAAATGTTAAATAAAATAAATAAATATGTTTTATTTTATTTATGAAATCATTTTAACTTGAAAAAGATTATTCCACGATCTTGAGAATAATATTTATTTGATTAATTAAATTCAAATAGAATTTAACTAAGACCACCAAAAACACTTAGTGTGTGACCCTTTAGGATTCTTTCTTTTTGGAATTAGGCGGGCTTGCCTAAAGTTCAAGAGTACTATCTATCAACGGGTCAAGGCACCCAAGAGAAAGAACATAAAGTTGCAACAATAACATCCACATACGAATGATCAATGTGTTATATAATCCCTTTATCGCAATATCTTATCAAGCAGGTTTCATGATAGTGTCATAAACTTTTATTCTTGATACGTCGTTCTTTGACTACCTGAAACAAACTCATCATTACACCATTAACATGGAATTTTTCATGACGGTTCTATTTCAATCAAAGGGTCGAGATGTCAACTTCCATAAATGGAAGGGAAAAATCATTCCTCAACTTATCCATTAATAATATGCCACTCATGACGCACCCAACGTACCCTGCTTCCCGCCAACTGTCTGTGTGACAGTTTTCATTAGTAAATCAAAGTGCGCGAGTTGTGACACATATTAATGAGAATCTTAAATTCTAAGGATCATTACACATGATCATAGATAGAAATATCTGATGACACCAAAACATGCGGAATTCCTACTAACAAGTCTATTCTCATAATCTCCTATCTTGGAGATTACCAAGTACAAACTTCATGAGAGGTCTCTTCTGCTTACGATCACTCGCTCCTGACGGTCTTCATGTTATGTGTCCCATCATAGTATGTCATCCAACTACATAACTATATTTAAGAATATTGTTATATCATTTCAAGGTTCTCATCATATCGGGGAACTGGCATGACCTTATCAATGCAACAAATACTCTAGGACATTATTACATAATAGTCATGCAGAACAATGAACAATATGTAATAATACATTAAATATCCATGTAATCAAAGTAAAACTAGTTGGTTCTAGGACACTAACTCTTACAAACTCCCACGTAGACAAGAGCCAACTTCCTATGACTTTCATTCTGCTAGACCTCACACGGTGATCATGTTTCTGCTGATTCAAGGCTTTATTCAAGGGGTATTCCATGTTGCCTTCCATAGAAATACTGCTCATTGAAACTTCACCTCTCTAAGAAAAATCCCTCAAGTGATTATACTTCCAAAGTATGTGTGTCATCTGCTAATGTGACCTTGGATCTTTTGTGAGAGCCACCACTGTAGTATTATCACAATACAGTGTGATGGGATCTTTACTGCTAGGTATCACATCTAGCTCCTAGAAAAAGCTTCACATCCAAACTACTTCTTTAGTTTCCTTAGAAACTACGATATACTCAGACTCTGTTGTAGAATATGCGACCACACTCTTCTTTGAGCTCTGCAAGCTCACTACACCTCCATTCAAAGTGAAGATGTATCTTGTTTGTGACTTCATGTCATCTTGATCAGTCTGTAAACTAGAATCTATATATCCTATGATGACTATTTCTTCATCTCCTCCATAAACTAGGAATATATCCTTTTTACGCCTCAGATACTTTAGGATAGTCTTGACTGTCATCCAATAGTGGTCAGCTGGGTCAGCTTGATATCTGTCTACCGCACTCAATGCATAGGTTACATCCAACCTAGTACATAGCATGGAATACATGACTGACCCAATCACTGATTCATATGGAGTCCTTGCCATTATCATTCTTTCCTCATGTGTCTGAGGACACATTTTCTTGGAAAGATGAATGTCATGTGATGATGGAAACAATCCCCTCTTGGATTGTTCCATACTGAATCTCTTCAGTATCTTATCAATGTATGTACTTTGACATAGGCCCAAAAATCTCTTAGATCTATCATGATGGATCTTGATCCCAAGAATATATGCTTCCTCTCCTAAGTCTGTCATGGAGAAGCATTGATTCAATCATTCCTTAATAGACTATAAGACTAGTATCTTGTTTCCAATAAGTAATATGTCATCAACATATACTATTAGGAAAACAATTGCACTCCCACTAAACCGTTTGTAGACACAAGGCTCAAATTCATTCTTTATAAAACCAAATTTTGTTATGGCTTCATCAAAATGAATGTTCCATGACCTAGATGCTTGCTTTAATCCATAAATGGATTTCTACAACTTGCAAACCTTATTGGAATCCTTTGGAGTCACAAAACCTTCAGGTTATGTCATATATACATCTTTTTAAAGGTTCCCATTAAGGAATACTGTTTTGACATCCATTTTCCAAATCACATAGTCATGGTAAGCCTCAATGGAAAGTAGAATTTTGATGGATTTCATCATTGCAATTGGTGAAAAGGTTTCAACGTATTCAATTCCTTGATGTTGTTTAAAACCTTTTGCAACCATTCATTCCTTATAGGTACTGACTTGTACTTCTATGTCCAGTTTCTTCTTTAATACCCATTTGAAACCAACAGGCTTTACATAAACTGGAGGATCTACCAAAATCCAGACTTGGTTTTGGTACATGGAATCCATTTCAGAATTCATGGCTTCTTGCGAATTGGAAATGTATATGCCACTTACTGCTTCCTTGTAGGTTATAGGATCATTATCATAAACTAATAATGAGTCACCATCCTCAGTAACTAGAAAACCATATCATTCTAGTTCTCTAACCTCTCTTGTACTCCTACACAGTACTTTTGTCTCTGGAGCAGATTCTTCTTCCACAGGGCTTTGTGGAATCTATTCCTATACCCACTCTTGTGTACCTTGAACCTCAACTTCATCTAAGTCTATCTTTCTGCCACTATATCTTTTGTATATGTGCTCCCTCTCAAGGAATATTTCATGTATTGACACTATAACCTTTTTGTATAAGGGGTTGTATAGGTAATATCCACTTGTTTCCTTAGGGTATCCTATAAAGGTACACTTTGTGCCTCAGGGTGAGTATTTGTTACTTGAAGAGGCCTTAATAAATTCTTCACTACCTCACACATGTAAATTCAATAACATAGATTTTCTTCCACTCTATAACTCATATGGAATACCATTTAACGATTTAGTTGGTACTTGGTTTAGTATGTGTGCTGCTGTTTGTAACGCATACCCCCAAAAAGATAATGGAAGAATTTCATGACTCGTCATTGATCTCACCATGTCCAACAAAGTGTGGTTCCTCCTTTCGCTTACACCATTCCATTAAGGCATGTAAGGAGGAGTGAGTTGGGATAGGATCTCAAACTTCCGTAATTAATCAATGAAGTCCTGATTAATCTATTCCTCACCTTGGTCTGAGCAGAGTTTCTTAATCTTCTTACCAAACTGGTTCTCAACTTCATTCTTGTATTCCTTGAACTTATCAAAGGAATCCTACTTATACCTCATTAATTAGATATAACCATATCTACTAAAATTATTATTAAAAGTTATGAAGTATGTGTACCCACCCCTTTCTTACACTACTAGAAAAACAAGCTACAGCAACATACCTATAACCATGATTTTAAAATCGTGGCTATAGGTCTCTTTTTCATGGCCTATAGCCATAGTTTTTAAAATTGTGGCTATAGGTCTCCCTCCCTTGCGCAGGAGAAAAAATTTCCCACCAAAAAAATGGCGGGAAGAACTATTTCCATGGTTTTCAGGATAATGTCATGGTTTTTAATAATATATATAACATATTATATATATATACACAAAATCCTTGGTGGTGTATTTGTTAGGTTGTTGAAACGTGAAAGGAAGGTGTTGGGATCAAATACGGCTAGGCACACATTATTTTTAGGCTATTTCCATGGTTTTATAGGGTTATAGCAATGGTTTTAACCATGGAAACATGCCACCTATTTCCATAATTTTCTAGGGCTATAGCCATAGTTAAAACCATAGAAATAGGACACTTATTTTCATGGTTAAAACTATGGCCAAAGGTCAACTACCACGGTTGAAAACAGAGACACCTATGGCCATGGTTTTTAAACCCGTGCAAATAGGCCACCTATTGAAAAGGTTAAAAATTTGGCTATAGGTCAGACCCTACTTCCACAGAGATAGCTCCCACGGTTGGGAAAAATCGTGTCCTTGGCTATGGCCATGGTTTTGGGCCCTATTGTCATGGTTTTGAATCATGGAAATAACCCATTTTTCTAGTTGTGTTCAACTGGAAATGGTCCACACACATTGGTATGAACCAATTCAATAGGATCGTTATCCCTTACACCTTTCCCACCAAATGGGTATTTGGTCATTTTTCCTTGTAAACATACATGACATACTCTAAGTGGTTTTAGTTCAAAAGAATCTAAATATCCATCTTGATGTAACTTTATCAAGTGTTTCTCGTTTACATGACCTAGCTGGTGATGCCAAAGTTGGGTGTGGTGTGAGTCATGTGAAGTATCTTTGTCATCGATTTCCATTACTTGGTTTGTGTAATCCAACACATAAAGACCATTGTATAAATGTGCCCTACGAAAAAAAAAGTGTTATCTTTATAGAAGAAGAAAGATTCATTTCCAAACATGAAAACAAATATATATATATATTTATTCTGGATACAAAAATTATGTTTCTGGTTACATAAGGCACATAAAAACAACCCTATAACACCAAGATCATCCCAATTGGAAACATGAAGTGGTAGGCCCCGACAGCTACAACAACAAGTCTGGCTCCATTAGCTGATCATAGGTCAACCTCCCCTCAATCAATCTTACCGAATCTACTTGGTTCCTATATTTGGATACATATATTAGCACCATAAGCTGTATTTAATACCCAATTTGTAGAAACATATAGATTGCATTCAATAACAAATGCATATGAAGCTTCCCCTTGCTTCTTAGGATGGGTGTAGTTCTTTTTCCAGTGGCCCTTCTTGCCACATGTGAAACAAACAGCCTCTTGTTCCCTTTCCTCCCCTTTTATCTTACTTTTCTTGGAAGGATGTAAAGAATCTTTGGGATTAAGTCACTTCACCTTCCCTTTCCTCTTATTCAGCATAAGGACAGAAGTCTTTTCGCACTTCATATCTTTGTCCACTTGGAGAATGAGGATAATAAGATCAGATAGAGACTTCTCAATGTTGTTCATATTGAAATTGACAACAAAGTTAGAGAAGCTCTGAGGGAGTGATGCAATAATGAGATCGGTGCCCAGTGCTTCATGGATTTTAAACCCTAGAACCTCTAGGCACTCAATGTAGCCAATGATCATTACTACATGAGGCCCATATGGGGCACCATCTCCAGGCTTACTCTGAAATAGTGCCTTATAGATCTCAAACCTTTCCTATCTTTCTCTCTCATGGTAAAGACCATGGAGGTGCTCGAGCATGCTATAAGTATCCATGTTTTCATGAGACTTCATGATCTCACTAGACATTGATGATAACATCAAATATTGAATGTCGACCACACTGTTCATATGTTTCTCATAGACCAGGAAATCCTCATCACTTGCCTCTTTGGCAGGTGGATCAAGTAATGCTGACTCTGTCACATAATACTTCCCATTCATGGTGTAGAATAACCTGAAGGTGTCTAAACTATTCCTAGAAGTTAATGCTAGTGAGGATGTTATCTTTTTCCAAAATTGATCACAAGGATAGTGTGGTTGACAAGCTTGTCATTTTTATTCTAAAATTTAAAATAGTAGATCATTAGTAATTTCTTAATTACATTTTATGAGAAATAATAAATTTTATTAAGTCTCCCACTATTTTATCAAGTCCTAATGGCCCTCACCATTGAACTCATAATGTCCAGTTTCCATGACATTCTAGTGGAAAATATCCATATTCCCCTTCGCATAACCCCAACATGGGTTGATCAAACTATTAGAAGGTATTTAGGTAGGCAGTTATTTTCCAACTGCAAGCTTGTAGCTCCTTGATTTGTTGAGTGGACTCCACAATCCTGAAATCATGACTTTGGATTTCCTCAACTCTTGCCTCCAATGTTACACCATGTCTAGCAAGGGATACTCCTCTAGATGTAATATGGTTAAGTCAACCCGAAACCTTTCATAAGGGCTTCCTGTATAAAAGTAGGTTTCCCAACAAGGGTTGGTCAAACACATAGTTTTATAGATTTTTGCCCTTAATCAAGTAAGGGGAGGCTTGGTCTGACTTAATATTTTATTTGAGGGATTTATATCTCTTATGTGTGAATTTCTTATTATCATTTTCACACACTTGTTAATATTAAGTGGAACTTACTTAAGTGATTAACCATGTTTTGATAATATTTAAGTATAATTCTGGTTTGTTTTAGTTTCATCTTGCATGCTAGTTTAATTCATTGATTATGTGATTGTGAAAACACATCCATAATGATAAACCATTCAACTGATAGAAATAAAATAAAGTAAATGGAATGATCATGAGCTTTTCTAATGGTTATTTTATCTAGCGGTTGATAAACTAACCCCGACCTAGGGGAAGAACACCTTGAACCTTTTGGGTTCATGTTTACAGCTTCCACCTATCCACCTCTCTATCTCCTGGGATTGGTTTCATCTTGGCTCCAGTTTGAACCGCCTCTACTAGCTTGGGAGTTTCATCCATTACATATGCCTTTTTTAACTCACATGTAGGTGATGGGTAAAAAATAGTTTTACATAAAATAACCCTTGGGCACGTAGGCCCTACATATTAATGAGGATAAAGCTCATAGGCCAACAAATTTAATTCAAATAAATAAATTAAAAGAAATCATCCACATGCAAAGATCTTGGTCCAGCTCATGATCATCCATACATGCAATGATATTTATGCATAAATAAAACTAGCATTCAATTATTTAAGTGTTCTTGTTTAAGATAAATCATGCTCAAATCAATTAATTATCATCATTAATTAATCAATCCCTTTATCTTAAAACCTTTTCTAAATTTCCTTGAGATTATCATCTTTCATAATTTTAAAAAAATAAATTCATTTAAAATTATCTTTGTATGTAACCTGTAACTTGGAGGCAACCTAGTGAATTCCTATTCATAACTACCCAATGAGTAGAAATGAACATTACACAGATGTTAAATTAAACACACATATATAAAACACCTATCACGTGTTGTGCCTCAAATTTACACTCGCACGATGGTACATGTCTCAAGGGTTTGTATAATATAATAATAAATTTTAATAAATCTATGTAATTTGGATGAGTACACGATGTGTAGTTCCAACTACATGTCATGCACTATTTTTCACCATCTATTCGAAATACACGCACAGGGAAATGGTGTGTGCGTGTACTTTGGAAATCTTCAAGTACACGGTGTGTTCATTGGGCCACACGTCGTGTAGTTCCTTGTTACACAGTCTCTAGCCAGGAAAGTTGTGTACGGGGTGCACGATCTAACTCTAACCTGAAGGGACTACACATTGTGTTTATTGGGCCACATGGCATGTAATCCAGAAACTGTGTGCCACCTATTCCTAGTCAACACATGGAGTCATTAAGACTTAGACAAACTCTAATGACACGACTTGGTTTGGCGGACCAGACCCAGTGCATTGAAACTTTACTTCACAGTGTGTAGTGTCGAATACACACCATGTGTTCTGGTGTTGTACAACCAAGAACCTTTGGCACCTCCAGATGAAATCCTCTATTTTATTTTAATCAAAATTAAAATAAAATATTGTTTCTGTAAGGTGACCGAGAAATGAAAGAGGAGGAACAGATCTCGAGATTCATATTTGTAGAATGATTAACTTGAATTGAAAAAACTAAATTATTAAATGTGTAAATCATCAAAAAAAATATTTAAATAATTATAAATTATAATGTAACCCCTCTGATACCACTTGAAGGTTCTGGGCGCATTAGAAGTGTGGTTGGGATGGGACCCAACTTTTATTTTTACCATGACCAATGATTATTATGGGATCAATATGACTATGAACGCCATTTTCCACGGAATATAATCAAATATTTAGATAAAGAAGGAAGAGGCCCAAAACCTTTAGAGAGGATCTTTCACATCATGTTTATAATTAATTTAATTAATTTCATAAAGAAAATAATACCTGGATCTTTGGTATTTTTTTGTTGATGATGTTGATTGTCTGAAATGACCCTTCTAGATTATCATGTTGTACTTATAAGGATCCAATCTATAATCCCTCTAGCGGTGATCTACATGTGCTCTGATGGAATCTGATCAACAATGCTCGTTCTCTAGGTGCTAGCGCGGTGAAATGAGTGTCTTGTGTCATTCGTTCTTGATCACTTTTTTTTGTCTTTGAATAACGTCTCTCGTTCTTGAGAGGGGAAAGAAGAGGATTTGAGAGAGAAATTGTTTGGCTCAACAATTCTCAATTCACCAAGCTTGCGGTGTCATGTGTTTTCTGGCACAATAGGTGTACTTGTTTATTTATATGCATGGAACTTCAGTTACAATACTTAATTGCATAACACCAATTTAATATATTCATGAACTTAGAGAAAACCCATGCTCATAATAATAATACCGCATCATTATTTATGGTGCGCCAACTTGCGCAAAATAGAATTATAAATAAAATTCTGCGCCACAAAATAATATCAGTGTCATTATTATTTTAACTTGTTTCAACTAGTTAAATAATTATTTACCATCTTGAAAATAATTATTTTACTACCAGACCGGCCTTAGTCTGCGCGAACTCCACTTACATTTATTGAACACTCGAATAAATAAATAAATAATTTATTCTCTTAAATAAATATTTTATTTACAAACTAGTAAATAAATATTTATTAAATGTTCAATAAAATAAATAAATATATTTTATTAAATTTATGCAATCATTTTAACTTGAATAAAATTATTCCATACTCTTGAGAATAATATTTATTTCATTAATTAAATTCAAATAGAATTTAACCAAGACCACCAAAAACACTTAGTGTGTGACCCTCTATGATTATTTCTCATTGGCATTAGGTGGGTTTTCCTAAAGTCCAAGAGTACTGTCTAGAAACGAGTCAAGGCACCCAAGAGAAAGAATGTAAAGTCACAACAATGACATCCACATACGAATGCTCACTTTGTAATATAATCACTTCGTTAGAATATCTCATCAATCAAGTTTCATGATAGTGTCATAAACTTTTATGTTTGATACAATGTTCTTTTACTACCTGAAATAAACTCATCATTACACCATGGACATGGAATTTCACGCGACATTTCTATTTCAATCAAAGGGCTGAGATATCAGCTTCCATAAATGGATGTGACAAATCCTTCCTCGACTTATCCATTAATAATATGTCACTTGTGACACACCCAACGTACCCTACTTCCTGCCAACTGTCTGCATGATGGTTTTCGTCAGTAAATCAAAGTGCGTGAGTCATGAAACGTATTAATGATAATCCTAAAGTCTAAGGATCATTACACACGCTCGCAGATAGAAATATCTGATGACACCAAAACATGTGGAATTCATACTAGTAGGTCTGTTCCTATAATCTCCTATCTTGGAGATTACCAAGTGTGAACATCATGAGAGGAAGTCTCATCAGCTTATGAGTACTTGCACCTGATGGTCTGCATGCTATGTGTCCCATCATAGTATGTCATCCAACCGAAGAACTATATTTAATAATATTGTTATAGCATTTCAAGGTTCTCATCATAACGGGGAATTTCCATGACCTTATCAATGCAGAAAATACTCTAGGACATTATTACATCATAGTCATGCAGAACAATGAACAATATGTAATAATACATTAAATATCAATGTAATAAAAGTAAAACTAGTTGTTTCCAGGACACCAACTCTTACAGTTCAGACGCACCAGAGTCAAGAATTCAAGCTATCGACCGAGGATATATACCCACGACAGGGCCACTAGTCTGAACAATGGTGGCTGGAGAAGAGGAAGGGGAAAAGCAGCCTGATAAGATTGTATAAATGCAATCTCCTTCGGTGATATTACTGGTTTGTATCAGGTACTCAAGACCAATGACGGAGTATGGGATGACTACTCATGTTGGTGCACAGATGGAGGGATAAAGCATGGAGTTGCTATGAGGGAAGTCTGACAACTGAGGTGAGGGGGAGGCCTTGTAGGTGTGTTGGTGACTGGAGGTGGTGCCAGAGTCCTACGGGTGGAATTTCTAACCATGATAGAGTCGGTGGGCACCGCACGGGAGGCAGGCCATTGGAAATGGGACGTCGATTCTGTAGGAGCTATTATAGTGATGATGGCTAGAGCAGGAGGTGGGCCGGGATGAACAGAGGAGGGCGATGACCTTTAGATCGTCAGGAATCCAAAAATAGGGTGGCATGGAAAGGGCTATGAGGAGGTAGGTCAGAACTCACCAAGGAGAGTGGGTCTGGGAGGCTGCGAGCAGGTGAGGTTGGGAGATCCCTACGGGAGGGTGGTGCCGGTTGTCACCGGGATAGAGCAAGACCGGGAGGCCATGTCAGAGGCGGTGTTGGGAAGTTCCAATGAGGGTGGGTCTGAGAGGCCACAAGAGAGGCAGGGTCGAGACTCACCAAGGATTTTGGGACTAGGAGGCGTCGAGAGAGAGGTGGTGTTGGGACTCACCGAAGAGGGTTGGGGCTAGTCGTGAAGTTGTGAGGCCGCAGGAGTGTCGGTGCTGGTCGGAGGTGGGGAACATGGGCACGGACATCGCGGGTAGTGGGGGTCGAGAGACCCTGATGTTTGAAAGTGAGGGTACCACCTGGAGGGAGTTGAGAATCCACACGGGAGGCAGGGCTGGGAAGTTACGAGGAGAGATGGTATCCAGGAATTATTGAGGGAAGCGGGGGGCTAGAGATCATCGAGGTGGAGAGATGGAGGGTTGTAGGTGGATGGAGTGTTGTGGGCGGACGGAGGGCCACAGATCAGGGGTGTCCTTTTGCACAGGGAATGAGGCGGGGCCGAGTGAAGACGAGAATCCACAGGGAGGGAGAATCGAGGAGGGTGGAGGTTTCAACTCAGGCGAGACCAAAGGCCTCCAGCGGGAGGGTTCCATCAGGTGGGTGAGGTCCTTTGCGAAGGACAGAGGGCCGCGTCGAGACCGGGAGGGTTCCATCGGGTGGGTGAGGTTTTTTGGAAAGAACAGAAGGCCATGTCGGGACAGGGAGGCATTGGGAGAGGTGGGAGACAGCTTCGAGCGGGTGCCAGAGGGAATCGTGGTCAGGTTTTAGCTGGGAAGATTCACAAAGGGCGAGCTCAGACGATGCTGGGAAACCAAATGGAGGGTGGAGCCGAACAATACTGGGAAGCCGCAAGGAGGGTGGGGTCAGTCGACGTCGGGAAGACACTAGGAGGTCGGGGTCGGATGACATGAGGGAGGCACCAGGGAAGGCGGGGTCATGTAGAGCTAGGAGACTGCAGGTTCACAGGGAATGGCGGGGGCCAGGTAGATTCGGGAGTCTGCAGGCAGTGGAAAAAAATTAACGGGATTTTTCCTCTAATACCATGTGAAGGCGTATTCTCCTTACCTCAATGTTAGGTGAAGAATTTATTTTATAGATAGGTAAAATAGATTACATGATGGAGTATTCCGATGTGGGACTTGAAAATGTAGGTTTTGGGCACAGTGGAAGTGTGTTTGTGGGTGTACCTAACTTTAATTTTAGCGTTAACAACAATCAATCTGAGATCCATCATGATAATAAAACACCAGATCTTAGGAATAGAATGAAGAACAGAAAGAAAGAGGGGAGTTCTGGAACCATAGATAAGATCATTATATGTTGGTTATAATTAATTTAATTAATTGACAAGAATTTCCTTGATGGAATTCTTTCTTCATTGATGTTTCTGGTCACGATCCGATGTGATCCATCATTGCATCATAGAATCCAAGTGTAGGATTCCTCTAGAGGTGATCAACACGTGCTCCACATATCTTTGGATGTCACCGAAGGGATCTCCAGGTGCTAGTGTGGAAGAGCCTTCGCTTGCGATCCCCGCCTTCGATTGCCTTGATCCGGTGGAGGAGGATCTCTCTCTCATAGCTTGAGAGCGTTCTTGGAATAAAATAATTCTCTCTTGGCTTGAAAGAATTTTCTAGATCCATTGTGCACAACCCCCCAAAATGGCTAGGCTAATGAGAATTATATAACTGGGATTTTAATTACTTAGAATAATAAATTGAATTAATTACCCGAAATCATTTATTCATTTCATTTAATTCTTAGTAATACCCCATGTCTAATAATAACAGTTGACTATTATTATTACTTGACATGTGCCCAATGAAGGACCCCAGGACACCCTGAGAGGGGAGGGGTGAATCATGGTGACAACTTTTTCTTTTAATGTGATGGACCTTGTTCCCACGTTGGTAGGAACTTGTTGAACCTGTATGATGAAAATGATCAGAAAGCAAACATGCACATGCACAGAGAAGACACAGCCCTTTTTACTTGGTTCACCACTAAGGGCTACATCCAAGGAGCATACGCCGACAAGTTTCCGGTCGTACCAAAATCCACTAATCTTCACAAGTTGTGGATTACAATTGTTCGAGCACAGTCACTCTGTATCAGGCTCACTGCCTTTACAAAGGTTCAGGGATAGCTCACTGCTTCCCTCAGGTCACTCCTGTTGACTCCCCCTGGCTCACTGCCGTTGGTAAAGTCACACTCAGTTTATAGACGTGAAGACCTCTTCAATAGATAGACATGAAGGTCCTTGTCTCCTGTTCAGCATGAGACTTTGCTTGCATCAGAGTCCTGAGTTGATGCTCTGTTAAAGTCCAAATTCTATCCACTGATTAATACCCCCTTTTCCCTTGTCCACTGGGCAAACAACCTTTGGAAATGGCCTTCACAAAGTACCCTACTTCGCAAGGCTCCCAATTTTGCAAAGCTCAAACAAGCCTTCACGGAGTCCCTGCCTTTTCGCGAAGCTCAATCGCGAAGCACTCTCGCGATGCTCCAGCCTTCGCAATGCTTGGCTGTCGTGGAGCTCCTGCCTCTTCACGAAGCTCACTGAGCCAACGCGGGGCGCACGACTTTCATGGAGCTAGAATAGCCGCCGCGAAGCTCCTCTTTCACGAAGCACACTGCCTTAGCGAGAGACCTTTGTGAACCGAGAGCAAAGGACTTTCTCTGAAATTCTCTCTCCTTCTCTTGAGGGGGTCAGCCTCTATTTATAAGCGATTCCACCAACCCTCGACCCTTCCGCGCGAAGTCAACGCCACGTCATCTCAAATCGCGAAGCTCCAAAGTTTCCGCCAGAATTATGTCCAAATCGCGAAGCACCTCGGCAATTTTCGGATCGCGGAGATCGTCGTAATCACGGAGTATCACCGTCATCATTCCTTCGCGCCTTCTCCGCGAAGCTCCCTCGCAAATCCCTTTACCGTCGTGATGTGCTTCAACTCTCTCGTTCACGAAGCTTTGACGTAATCGCGAAGACTCACCGCCTCCATTCTTCTGGTCTTCGCGATTTCTAAACCATGCATCCTCTCTTCGCGAAATTCATGCCTTTGCCATATTTAATTATTATCTTCATGGAAATCCACTTTTCGCGATGCTCAGCAACTTCCAGATTTTGGACCCCAAAAATTTGGCAAACACTGGGAAACGGCGCCACCTTCAATACTGTTGTCTGCTTGAATGGTATGATCTCTTTGCTGGTACACGATCCGAACTTCCATTGATGATTGATAACAAACACAAACCATACTCCAAATCATGCATAGAATATCATGGTTCCAACACCCAATGAATTACACCTAATATTATTTAATTAAATAAATAATATTATTTCTCATAAATTCTCAGAAAAAAAACACGGCGTTTATATTAATATACACGGTGTGTACTTTTGTTTTTCCATTCTCTTTATTTCCTCCACCACATTTATTAGACCTTGAATAATTACTATTTATTTCTCAAATAAATCTCCCTGTATTAATTTCTAATAAATATATTATCTCACCCACAATATATTTTCTCGAATAACTAGTGTCGAAATAAATATGATCAGACATCCTTGAATAATTATTAAACTACTATCGTGAATAATCTGTATTCAACTTGTTAAATTAATATTTAACTAATATACTTAGTCACACTTAGTGTGTGACCCTCTAGGCCTCTTTCTCAGTGGCATTAGGCGGAGCCTGCCTAAAGTCCAAGGTTAGCGTCAAGCAACAAGGCACCTATAGAGAAAGAAGTTAACGTCGTAATAACATGTGATCTTCTATGAACGTTTACCGGGTAATGTAATACCTTTGTCTCGATATCACAAATCAAGCGGGCCACATGCTAATGTCATCAAACCATGTGCTCGATTATTCTTTCTTTGACTTTCTAGAATTGAACTTGCTCATTCCTCACCATAGCCACTGATTTATTTAAGTTATGTCAATTCCATCAAAGGGCCTGAGATATCTACTTTCGTTATGGAACAGAAGGGACAAATCCTTTCTCGCATTATATATTAATGCATTATTACTCGTGACACACCCAACATATCCTACATCGCTGCGAACAGAGTGTCGTCACAGTTTTCATCAATA